>CM062292.1:44946062-45546062 GCA_031216915.1 Pictodentalium vernedei | reverse complement strand
TCTTGAATAAGACCAAGAGGACGCACCGGAACCTCTATAGGAACCTCTCTTGGGCGCATTAGACCCAGAAGTGCCTGTCTTACTCTTATCTGCCGTGTCCGACCTCTTAGAAGCGGATTTAAACAGCAGAGAATCCGAAGCTTTCTTAGTAATTTTATCGTAAATTGCAGAAAGCTTGCCGTCAAAGAGAAGTTCTCCGGAGACCGAAGCAACTCTGAGAGAGTTCTTCACCTTACTATCCACGAGTGTGGATGTAGCTAGGGCTGCGTCACATCTAACCAACTCCAGGTTTGCCACTGAAAGGGCGGAGTTACACGTGGAATAAGCTACTGCCCTTGAAAGAAGTCTTAAAGAGGATTGTATATCCTGGAATTCTTTCCCTTGAAGACGCAGTGATAACGCCTTTGTAAGGTGGTCTGCGTAAGATAAAGCATCTAAACTGGCTCTGTTAGATGAAATAGTTGTCTCCAACACCGCGGTTGGAATAGACGTAGTCGACGGTAATGATAATTCTAAGGCTTCCGCCTCGTCGTCCATATGCAGAGGAACTCTCGGGATACCCTGTCCTGCCGTATCGAATTTATTCCTTGCATTAATGAAAGGCAGATTAAGAGCATTGGCGGACAAGAAACCCGCTTTTCCTGTTTTGGAAGCAAGCTTGAATATAGCGTCGTTCAATAATTCAAATGTTCTTGTGACATTATTGGACTGAGACGGAAAATCAGGAGCGATGTCCCTGAACCGCTCGAAGAAATCAGTGTCCAATGACGCTATAATTCTCTTGTCCGGTACCGCAGCAGTCTGGCCCGATGGAACAACCTGAGGAAGAAAGTGCCGGATGAAGTCCACGGCAGCTTTATGTTGTTCCGAAAGGGATAGCTCCAAGTCATCCGTATCCCTTTCACCATCCGGTCGGACCTCATGATGCTCCCGGTCGTCCGCACCCGATGCTTCGGCGGAGCGTACCGACCCAGCGCGGTCGGATAATTCCCGATCCGACACCGTTAAGTTGTGCTATTTGAGCAAGCACGTCCGACATCGAGGCCTGCGGAGGCGCAGTCTTTTGCTGCTTCGCCGAGGGCAGCTCCGCATCTAGTGACTCCCGCATACTCTTCCTATGCGAACGTCCGGAGTCAACCGGCCTCATGTCCCTGGCTACCGGATGGCGTGACCTGGTCGCCGAAGAATCCCTGATCGGCGAAGCTGGTAGAATATCGGCGGTCACGTAGCCAAGGTGCGGTCGTGTGCGCTGGTGAGAGGAAGAAGCCTGAGCAGTCTCAGCGGACTGCCTATACAACAGAGCGTCCCGAGCGACGGACGTGTGCTCCGCTAGCCACACATTTTGTACCACAACATCTGCTCCCAGATGTTGTTGTACGAGAGAGGGGCCTCTCTCACTCGCGGCCCGGCTGGACCTGGATGAGCTAGGAACCGGACTCGAAGGCTTCCTCCGATCTCTCCTACTATCCGCCGTCACTGGGTGTGCACCTTGAATGTTTATAGTGCTTGCATCACCCAACATTTCCTCCTGGACCGCATCGGATGAACCCGGCTGCCGAACCATTCGGTGAATGGACGCTACAGCGGGCGAGCTAGTGGACAACAGCGCCGCCGTCGATCCTACTAGGGACCTCTTAGGCAACTGTCATATCTCCATGAGCACTTTTGCTGCTAGCTCTGCATTCAATTGTGACGACGGAAGCGCACTTGCGGAAGATAACATGGAAACATCACCCTGTTCTTGTTCCTCCGAAATAGAAACTGATAGAGTAGAGTGACTCTGCGGAGAAAGAGCCGGCATAGCCCTTTCTCCACTAACAACATACCGTGACACACGTTTCCAATGTTTGTCATCCCAATATTGACATATTGAACAGGAGTTAGTGCGAGTACACTGACTACAATTAATACAATGATCATGAAAGTCAGAGGAAGATTTCTTCCTATTACAATTTGAACAATATCCTTTCATTGTGAAAAGTCAACAACAAGTCCTAGTACTAGCACAAACCCGTAAACACAAAGATACATAATAACATGATCCATTAATATTGAAAAAACAATTGAAAATCAAAATAATTTTTGAAAAATATTTTTTCAGCGAAGCCCAAGTTTCTGAAAAGTAACGTTGAGCCCCAATGGATCCCAAGGCTAAGTGTGGTCAAAAATTTTAAAATTATATTAAATAATTAATGCAACACCTACGGATAATAATAATGTATCTTATAGTGAGATAAACTACTCCAAAGGCAAACAGCCCCCCTCAAAAGAGACTATTGCCAATGTAAACAAACAGTGTAAAAACACCAGAAAACATGACTCCAGGCACTGACAATACTGGCCCGAAATCAGTCATCAAAATTACACACTATCTGATGCAAAACAGAGACTCCCAGGGGAGAATCTGCAGAACATCAGATGGTAGATGCAGAACACAACGTTTAAACACCCATGGGTGAAAACGTAAACATGGGGAAAATAACAGAATTCATTCTGTAACCAAGCTAATTCTTCAAAGAGAATTTAGAAATGATCTTTCTCAAAAATATGCCAAAAGCATGGGAGAATATCAAGGGGGGACTTAGAAGACCAGGGGAGAGGAAACACTGAATAAGCAGTGCAACTTTATAGCAAGAATGACAACAACAGGCCCATGCCTCGAAAATAGGCAACTTAACATAATTTCATTAAAAAATTTTAAGTTACAGCCCTGATTATTTTCTGTCACTCCTTTTTCCTCTCCTCCTTCTATATCCTCCTTAGAATCACCATTTCTCCAATAATTATGTGTCCGGCATCCTTTAAACTGAGATTTACAAGCACAAAGATCAGTGAGATGTTGACTGATGAAGGGCCAAACAAAGAATGGTAATTGGCGCCAATTTCGGAACGTCCTTGACACTGCGCATGCGCAGTAGGGGCAAAGTATGGAGGTCCTTCAGGACATGATTTCTTTTAGTTTTGGATGCAAATTTTGGGGATTGGAGGCAAAATTTGTGTTTGGCCCTAGATTTTTAAGAGTTAGCACCAGATATGTCTGGGTCATTGGTACAGTATAAAAATATATGGTTTGCTGTTTCAAAAGAATCTAGTTATGTATTTTGTTATTATTTATTTACCATCAAAAGTTTAAGTTCTAGGTATGTTTTATGTTTTAGGTCTCATAATCAATAGAATAACATGGGTGATGGTGTATTTTGTGCCTTGAGTGCAAGAAGGCTAAAGCATTGCAAAGCCTTGTTGAACTCAAGGGACATATTTATCACTTTATAAACTTGGATAATATCAGACATAAACCATTTAATTTTGATTTTTTCAAGATTTCATTGGTTATAAAACGAGAGCTTGCAGTAGCCAAAATGGCCATGCGGGAGGGCTGAGAAACATATTTTAAACTGTTTTAGGCCTACCGGAGTTTAACACTTTACCTAAATATGCAAATTCAGCAGTTGAAAAAATATTATTTTTCAAAAAATTTAAACAAAACCATATCATGTGACCCCTCGATGGAATGAGCTCGTCGAGCTCATCCAACGAGGAGTCACCTGATATGGTTTTGTTGAAATTTTTTGAAAAATTTACAAAAATGATATTTAAAATAATAAATTTTGATATCGTCTGCATTGGGTAAAAGGTTAACTAACTCACTGCTAATCTGAGAGCCAACTCAAATTCTTTGTTCTGAAGAAGCTGTTTGATTTGTGAAGCAATTGGCATACTGGCAAGTCTCCAAACATTGGTAGTTGAAGCCACGTACACAACACCACTGAAAAACAAAACACTTTTAATCTGTTGACTTTAAAAGTACAGATAATTAGTTAAATTCATTGAATTCTGAATTTTCTTCTAGGGCTCTAGTGAAAAAAGAAAATAACAAAACATGCAACTTTTTCTTCCATCTAACTCCAATTGATTTGTTTTTTGCTTCAACGATATTTACAATATCAATGGCCCAGTCAACAAATGTTTGTAAAGATCAGATGCCAGGCCAGGCAAGGCCAGGCCAAATGAAGAGAGGGCAGACATGTTAACTCTCCCGAAAAGTGAAAATCCTGTAAATACAGTGTAGTTCCCGGCTTTCTGGAAGGGAATCAGTTTCAGACAAAAATCCTGCAAAATCAAATATTTTTCCTTTATGAGGTGTTCAGTGTCAAATCATAGGCCTTCAAATCTCCGATTATAATGAATGAAACAAAAAATATGTATACAAGTGAATTATATTTGATAAAAGAGTCTTTTATTATATATATTTCACTTATATCCACATATTGTTTTTGTTTTATTTATTTCAATTTAGCTGCATGGTCAATTTATGATAGCCGAATTGATAATTGGTGAACACATCACCCCTTGGCATCCACCTTCACTTTAATTATGATTCCTGATGAATAGAATTAAGCAATGTGTATTTATTTATTTAGTTCAAATATCCACTTGTTTTTTATTTAATTATCCCTTGATATGTAATTCTACTATGGCTTAGCAGAAGAATTATTATTATTTATTTATTGGTGTTTAAGGTCACATACTTATGCACAATGGCTAATCGTGACCGTTAGCACAAAAATACAGCTTAAAAATGGGTCACAATTTGCTCACGGAAATTTATCTTGCTTCCGTGTTCTTTCCAAAAGGTTACGCCTGAAAGTTAAAAAATTTATAGTAATTTATATATTTTTTATACTTACCAATGACCCAGACATAGCTGGTGCTAACTCTTAAAATATATGGCCAAACACAAATTTTGCCCCCCAATCCCCAAAATTTGCATCTAAAACCAAAGAAAACATGTCCTGAAAGGCCCTCCACACTTCGCCCCTACTGCGCATGCGCAGTGTCAAGGACGTTCCGAAATTGGCGCCATTAATCATTCTAATAACCAGTGCCTGGTAAGCGCTATGTCCTCAGCGGGGAGGCAAGAGTTCCCAACTCCTGGGAGGGCCATCCCCGTCTGGGTCATTGGTAAGTATAAAAAATATATAAATTACTATAAATTTTTTAACATTTTTATACTGCACCAATGACCCAGACATAGCTGAATAGTAAGAAGCCTGGAGGGCCAAGGACATAGAGCAAAATGGATTACGCTCAATAAAATAAAATAGAGTCATCCCCTGTAGGGAAAAAGAAGTAATAGGCCTTACATGTATCTTTCTTATTTATGATAAATTAGAAAGAAACAACACCTTCCAAAATTGAGCTTCATACATCCATGTACTCTATTAATATCCAATATAATCCTTATACTAATAATTTTTAAAGTAAGCCAATAAATAAAGTAAGTCTAGAGAATAGAGACTCTTATACTCCTAAAAGTGTCTGAGGATTGCATAATCATGTCCGTTGACATATGCAATATTCAAAAGCTATACTTTAAAAACTAAGACTTGAATGAATTTTAAAAACCTAAACTTCTCACTAAACAACCATCCCAATAACAGCTCAGAATTACTAACTCCGGAGGAGGTATCCCCTTGTTTTCATAGTAAAACAGGTGACCCAAGGGAACACCCTCCCCCCCCCCCCCCCTTTTCTTGCCTTGGGTCAAATAGCCCAGAGCAAAGAGGGCAGCAGAACGGAGACACTGCCGAAACAGACAGCCTACCTAGCTATAGTAGCAACTGTTAAGTGAATGACATTCTGAGCAGTAGATAATAGACCTAACAATAGAGGCCTCCAGAAATGGACTCGATATTTCTGAGATAAAATTCATGAATGTGGATGGCTGAGCGCAATGAGCGGCCTTCAAAAATCTATAATAGCGACACTATTAATGTAAGCCCAAGAAGTAGAAGAACTCTTACTTCATGAGCCGAAATCTTAAGCACAACTGCTAAGTCAATGATATACCATAAGCAGTACCGATAGTTAATAGAATCCATTAACAATAAAATGGAGCGTAACGTCCTTCTACTAGGCATCACAGACAGAAGCTTACGCCCATAGTAATAAACAGATATCTGTTTATAAATACATAAAGTGTACCCGGAAAGAGTAAAAGCCTATGCCCATACGAAGACGGAAGGACCTTAAAATAATAGGTTCCGGATAATAGGAGCCTAACTCTTATGCAAAAATCCAACCTAAATAGTAACGGAAGTAGTGATTCCGAAACTACGAAAGTGAAAATCATCCATCGATAGTGCATGAAACTCACTGACTCTACAGTAAATGAGAAACCAACAGAATTACTGTCTAAAAGGTCAGAATTTGAAAACTACTGTTTCCAGAGGCTCA
The DNA here is from genome assembly GCA_031216915.1 of Pictodentalium vernedei. NCBI lineage: Eukaryota > Metazoa > Mollusca > Scaphopoda > Dentaliida > Dentaliidae > Pictodentalium > Pictodentalium vernedei. The sequence goes on along the minus strand of CM062292.1, from coordinate 45,539,825 downwards.
AATGATTACTTAGCTAAATAAGAACCGAAGTTAAAATCCATATAGGAATTTAATCTAAAGATTCTAAGTCTATTTATCAAAAAGTTACTAACTGACTTAGATAAATAGACAAAAGACTCAATTGTAAACTATCGTAGAGTGCATAGGTATGAGGTAACATAAACCTATAACCTAAATAATAACAGGCTGCAGTAGATCTTGTGAAACAAGTATACTAAAAAATTGCAATGAGTAGTATGGAGGGATCAACAATATGAACATAATGATCCCTACACCACGACGGAAGAGCCTCCACTTTAGCCGCATAGAATAGCGAAGAAGAGGATCTCCTATAGTAAGAAATCGCGTCCAAAGCTCGTCCAGTACAGTGCTTACAATGCAATACGGACCACACAACGGAATACATGAAGGTTGCGACCTTGCGGGTTGTGATAAAGATGACACGATTTACCCAGTGAAAAAAGATCCTCACATAGAGGAAGATTTCACGTTAAGACCCACAGTAGACAAGAGAGTAAATTACCCATGATCTCTGTGAAGATAGAGATGCTATCAACAGAAATGTATTGTGGTTGTTTATCTTAGCAATACCTGCTGAAACAACAGCGCCGGAGGATACGCGTATCCTATCATTCCGTCCTATAGATCAATAGAGCGTTAACAACATTAGCTCAGAGATCTGGACAAGCCAACACATACGTCTGCAATTGATTAGCAAGCTGTGTCGTAAATAAATCATCATTGGGCGCTCCCATAGATAGCAAATCTGATTGAATACTTGTTTGTTGAGAGTCCATTCTGACAGCAACAAACGACCCGTAAGAGAACGGGAGTCCGGTAAAACAATCAGACGACCCGGAATATGACGGACCAAAACAGAACTTGGTGTACTATAACCAACAGACGGATTCTTTCCATTAAATTGAATAACGGAAACGAAAGAGTGCCTCCCTGGTTCCGGAGATACGCCACTACTGTCGAATTAAAGGACAGGATTTGGGCATGCGTTTCTGAATAATGTTCATGCAATGACATAAAGCAAGCCTAAAAAACATTATTCCACGGAAGAAAACTGATTGCTAAGAGACTGCGGAACCCAAAGACCCTGGCACTTCGAATCCGTAGGGATCAGTATTATATCCCAATCTGTTTGACTGCAACCGTCATAACAGCCACACTCGGGTCCGGCAACTGCGGTGGAACTCTCTGAGTCAACCACCGAATGTTTGCCCCAGTCTGAATCTCTTGTAACACTAGATAGACAAGAGAACGTGTAAATCGAGCAATTCATGGATTGCTGAAAAGTTGCTGCCGAAGAGAAGCTCCTCCAAGAACGAAGCGACTCTGAGAGAGTTCTCAACCTACTATCCACGCATGTGGATGTAGCTAGCGCTGCGTCACGTCTAACCAACTCCAATCAGCCACTGAAGGGCGGAGTTATACGTGAACAAACTACTGCCCTCAAAAGAAATTACATTGAGAATAATATCCTGTAAATCTTTTCTTGAAGACGTAATGATAACACCTCAGGAAGGCGGATTACGTATGATAAAGCGTCTAAGTTAAGTCAACTATACATCATGTCGTTTCCAACATTGAAATTGGAAAAGACATAAACGGCGAAAAAGAATATATGCAGTCTTTAACCACACCGTCTAGACGCATATGAACTCTCGGTATGCCCTGCTCTGCCAAAATAAACTATTCGTATAAATGATAAAATGGCAGAAATGAGCAACGCGGACAAGAAACTAAACTATCATGCTTGGTAGCAGGCTTGTATATATATATATATATAGCGTCGAAAAATAAAACACATGTTGTAATGACCATATTGGACTGCGTCGGTAAGTCAGGGACAATGTCCCTAAACCGATCGAAAAATCCGAGTCCAATGACGCTATAAGTCTCTTATCCAAGATCGCAGCAATGAAGTCCGAAATAACAATCACTGGAAGATAATGCCAGAAGATATGAAAGGCAGCTTCCGATACTACTAAAGGGAAAACTCGAAATCTTTCGAATCCCTTTCGCCATCCTGTCGGACCCTATAAAGCGTTCGGTCGTCCGTACCTGATGCAACCGTGGACCGCACCGACCCAGCGCCGTCGGATAATTCCTGATTTGACCGAGAAACTGTCAATTGCTGGGATGCTGCGAAACAACTGTGCTAACTCGGATAGCACGTCCGTCACTGAGGCCTGAGGAGAAGCGGTCTTACGATGCATTGCCGCTGGAAGCTCCGTGATCGTTACCCCGTGCATACTACCAATATGCGAGCGAACGGAGTGTATAGGCCTCGTGTCCCTTGGCTACCGGATGACGCGACCTATTCGCCGTGGAATCACTGAATGACGAAACTGATCGGACACTCGAGGTCACGTAGCCAATGTGCGGTCGTGTGCCCTGCTGTGAGGATGAGGAAGCATTAGGTACAGTCTCTCGGACTGTCAATATAACGGAGCGTCCCGACCGACGGACATATGCTCCGAATGTAAAATATCTGAACCACAACATGCGGTCCCCTATGTTGTTGGACGAGAGAGGGACCTCTCTCGCTCACAGCCCGGACGGACCTGGACAAGCCAGGAACCGGACTAACAGGCTTCCTCCGATCTGTCCTCAATCTGCCGTCACTGGGTGAGTACTAAAGTAATCAAAGTGCTCGCATCACCCAAATCTCCTTCCTAGACCGCAACGGACGAACCCGGCAGCCGAACCATTCGATGAATGTACGCTACACCGGGTGAGCTAGCGAATGTCACTCCGTAGGCGATAGACATATTCCATGAGCACTTATTGCCGCTAGCTCTTCATTAACTATGACGACAGAGGCACACTTTTGAAAGACATCTCCATAACTCTGCGAACAAGAAACCAGAAATGCTTGGTTATAGCAAGCATAAAATAATAATATATATAGCGTCGTTCAATAATTCGAAAGTTTGTGTGACATTATTGGACTATGTCGGAACTGAGGGACGATGTCCCTGAACCGAACCAAAAATTTCTAAGTCCACCGACGCTATCAGTTTCTTATCCGGCATCGCAGCATTCTAGTCCGACGAAAGAAGCTGTAGGAGACCAAGTCAGATGACAAACACAACAGCATATGTTGTTCCGAAAGGGAAAGCTCGAAATCCTCCAAATCCCTTTCGGTATCCCGTCGGACAGGATGAAACTTTCGGACGTCCGTACCCGCTTCCGCGGAGCGTCCCGACCCAGCATCGTCGGATAAAATATATGCGACAGATTCAGTTGATGCTGGGATGCTGCGATAAACTGTGCTATTAAGGAAAGCACGTCCGTTCCCGAGGCCTGTGCAGTAGCGGTCTTACGATGCATTGCCGCCGGAAGCTCCGTGTACGTTGACTCCCGCACACTTCCTATGCGAACGTCCGGAGTCTGCAGGCCTCGTGTCCCTGGCTACCGGATGGTGTGACCTGGTCGTCGAAGAATCCTTGATCGGCGAAGCTGGTAATATATCGGCGGTCACGCAGCCAAGGTGCGGTCGTGTGCGCTGACGAGAAGAGGAAGCCTTAGCAGTCTCCGCGGACTGCCTATACAACGGAGCGTCCCGAGCGACGGACGTATGCTCCGCTTTGCGACACATTTTGTACCACAACATCTGGGGCCAGATGTTGTTGAACGAGAGAGGGGCCTCTCTCGCTTGCCGTCCGGATGGACCGGAACGAGCTATGAACCGGACTAAAAGGCTTCCTCCGTTCTCCCTCCGATCCGCCATCACTGGGTGTGCATTAGGTTAACTTATAGTGCTCGCATCACCCCAAAATTCCTTCTAGACCGCAACGGACGAACCCGGCTGCCGAACCATTCGGTGAATGGACGCTACACCGGGCGAGCTAGCGGACGTCAAAGGCCGTCGAACCTACTAGGGTCCTCTTAGGCAATTGGCGTATTTAAGCACTTTTCCGCTAGCCCTTCATTAATTGTGACGACGGAGGCACACTGTTGGAAGACATCACAGATACATCACCCTAATCTTGATCGTCTGAAATAGAAATTGATAAAGTAGAGTGACCCTGCGGGGAAAGGACCGGAGTGTCCAAATCCCCAATAACATACCGTGACATACGCTTCCCATATTGTCATCGAAATCATACGATACAGAACAGGAGTTAATGCGAGTACACTGACCACATATAGAATGATTATAAAGTCAGAGGAAGACTTCCTCTTAATACAGTTGATCAATATCCTTTCAATGTGAAAAGAAAACAAGTCCTGGTACTCGCACTAACCCCTGGCAATCAAAATACATAATATTAATATAGAAAAAATAATTGAAATCAAAATATTTTGAAAAAATATTTTTTCAGAACAGCCCAAGTTTCTGAAAAGTAACGTTGAGCCCCAATGGATCCCAAGCCTAAGTGTGGACAAAAATTTTAAAAATATTTTAAACAATTTATTCAACACTTACGAACCATAATAATGTATCTAGTTATGATTAAAATAACATCAAGATATTATTTTCCAGAAATCCCCCCCTCACACAGAGGGCTGTTGTAAATGTAAACAATGAGTGTAAAAACACTAAAATAAGACTCCAGGCACCCAGGCCCGAAATCAGTTACCAAAAAAAACACTATCTGATGCAAAACAGAGACTTCCAGGGAAGAAACTGCAGAACATCAGATGGTAGATGCAGAACACAACGCCTAACCACCCGTAGGTGAAGACGTAAACATGGGGAAAAGAACAGAATTCATTCTGTTATTCAGCTAAAACTCCCAAGAAAATTTAGTAATAATAATTACAAAAACTATGCCAAAAGCATGGGAGAATAGCAAGGGGGACTTAAAGGACAGGGAGAGAGGAAAACACTTAAAAAACAGTGTAACTAAATAATCAGAATGACAACAAAATGGCTGCTGCCTCGAAAATAGGTAACTTAACATAATTTCATTAAAAAATTTTAAGTTACAGCCCTGATAATATTCTGTCACACATTTTTTTCCTCTCCTCCTTCTCTATCCTCCTTAGAATCACCATTTCACTAATATTTATGTGTCTGGCATCATTTAAACTGAGATTTATAAGCACAAAGATCAGTCAGATGTTAACTGATGAAGGGCCAAACTTAGAATGATTAATGGCGCCAATTTCGGAACGTCCTTGACACTGCGCATGCGCAGTAGGGGCGAAGTGTGGAGGGCCTTTCAGGACATGTTTTCTTTGGTTTTAGATGCAAATTTTGGGGATTGGGGGGCAAAATTTGTGTTTGGCCCTATATTTTAAGAGTTAGCACCAGCTATGTCTGGGTCATTGGTACAGTATAAAAATATCAATACAGTACAGACGTATTTTCAAAAACACTGATTTTTGTTCTGCTGTTTGAGTCATAATTGAGATGAATATTCCCGGAAAGCTCCGAATGGTCTTTGCACAGGTGAAACCAAATTATGAATTACTGACAATGAGTGAAAACCTCAACCCCAAAGGCCAAAATGTTCCCTCACTGAAATCTCAACCCCAAAGGTCAAAATGTTCACTCACCGAAATCTCAACCCCAAAGGCCAAAATGTCCCCTCACTGAAATCTCAACTTCCAAAGGCCAAAATGTCCCCTTATTTAAATCTCAACCCCAAATGCTAAAATGTCCCCTCACTTAAATCTCAACCCCAAAGGCCAAAATGTCCCTCACTGAAATCTCAACCCCAAAGGCCAACATTTTTTTTGTCCATCTGATTTCACTGGTTCTTAGGAAGTAGCATACCAAAAATCAATTTTTGGTACGTGCAGTTTTTTAAATATGGGCGTTTGAATTTTTTTCTATTTTTAGCCACTAGGATTCCCAAAGGCATCTATCAAGTACTTATGACCTAATTATACTACATGTTAAATTTGGTTGAAATCAGCCCATCAGTTCTTGAAATACAAATTTTGGGTGAAGCTCCACAGAGAGCCCAGAAACTGACCTATCAAATTACCATGAACAAACATTAATCTTTAAGCATTCTCTGTGGTGGTTCATGAGAAGATTATTCAAGATTTTTAAGCTTTTTGGGCATTAACCACAGCCCTATGATGGCAGCAGCTTCATTTGAACAAAGTAGAAATGGAATACTTCAAATATGGTTTTGTGACAAATATGAATGCATTTGGCACAGTGGTTTTAAAGAAGAGGACAAGTTTCAAATTAGTTGATGGAGAACAAGAAAGATGATGACTCAGCAATTTCCCATTGCCAACAGTGTTGAAATGAGCATCCCCATATGGCACCCCATAACAAAACCAATAACAATTGGTCCTTCTGATTCCACTGGACCTAAGGAAGCTGCAAATCAAACAAGAGGGATGTTACATCCCAATGCTCACCTACATTCGCGTTTGATAATGTCGTTCCAATGTAACATGCCTAATATTTAGTTAATATAAATCATTAACTAGGCATCAAATGATTAATGTGGTTTATGTGATGGCTTTGGAAAGTCTATATTTCTGCATTTATTATATATCAATTCAAAATAGAATCATTGGATGTAAAAGCATTTTTTTCTTTTAGAAATGTTTATGATTAAGAATATGAATCGTGAGGCCAGATATTAAATCATAAATAAGAAATAGGAAAGGCTTTCATAAATTTATCTTTTACAAAATAAAAATACATCACATCAAAAAAAAATAAAATAGGAGGTGCAAAATGGCATTATGTAATGAAGAATCACTGAAATTGTAACTGAAGTACATTCATTGGTTAAAGAGGAGTTGCGGAAAAACATTCGTTCAAGAAAGTGACTATAAGTCCCAACAAAAATACATCACATCAACAACTAAAATAAGCCTTAATGTTACGAGTAACAAGTATGAGAAAGTATTAAATAAAAAAAGAAAGTTAAAAAAAAATTTTTTTAAAGAAAGTGAATATAAGTCCCAAAAATCCTCCTCAAATTCCTTAAATATGCATGTAATGAGGGCGCAACGTTACCGCAATGTAGTTCAGTAACCCATGTGTACAATATCAATTGCCTGGAAAGACACATAGAAACAGAACTCACCTTAACACAAACTTTTAGAACTTAAAATTGAGTAAGTCAGACAAAAACGTGAACATTGTGACTGAAAAAAAGAAAAGAAATCAGTTAAATTTCTGCATACAGTAGGGTTAATACCTACAGTTGTTATTGAAATGAGAAAATAAACAGTAATGAGAGGTAAAGGCAACACAATCTGCACAAAAGCTGACTTTAACGCAAATTCTTACAACACCTAAATGCTAATTCTTACAAGTTTTGGCAGAAAATCAGCCTCAAATTCCTCAAATATGCATGTAATGAGGGTTAAATATTACTGCAATGGAGTTCAGTAACCCAAGTGTAGAATATTAATCACCTGGAAAGACACACAGAAACACAACTCGCCTAAACACAAAGTTTACAAAGTTTTACAACTTGAAAGTCCTAGAAAAACATGAAAATTTTGAATGAAAAAAAAGAAAATTTCCGTTAAATTTCTGCATACAGTAGGGTTAATACCTACAGTTGTTATTGAAATATGAAAATCAACAGTAATGAGAAGTTAAAGCAGCACAATCTGCACAAAAGCTGACTTTAACGCAAATTCTTACAACACCTAAATGCAAATTCTTACAAGTTTTGGCAGAAAATTTTAGGTGAAATTTAGAAAAAAAGTCATAGTATCAGGGTTAAATACTGTTCTGATAGTCCCCTACAACCTACATATGCAATATCAAAGGCCTGAGCCCACTGATCTTTGAGAAATTAACCTTAACATTAAATCTTACAATACTGGACACGCCGGACGCCGATGCCGACACTGATGCCGACGCTGACGCCCGAGGTCATAACAATAGCTCACCACTTCTAATAGAAGTAGGTGAGCTAAAAACAATATTCTGGTCCAAGCAGTTTTTCAAATATGGACGTTTGAATTTTTTTGATTTTCAGCTCCTGGCCATGGGATTCCTATGGGGTTGTGAAAGAAAATTATTTGAGCATCAATCAAGTACTTATGACTCAATTATACTACATGCCAAATTTGGTTCAAAACAGCATATAGTTTCTTGAAATATAAATTTCGGGTAGAGCCCAAAATGGGCATGCTCCCAAAGAGAGCTCAAGTATTGACCTACAAACTTCCTTTGAACAAACAATTCCATTTGCAGTTGGGCATCATTATTTATTTGAAGTACATCAACACTCTACATGTTTACACTCAATAAATTAGTAGTACATCAGGACTATTATAAGTTATCTCCCCCTACATGTATGGTATATGGAGATTTAATACCTGGATGTTGGTTTTTAAACACCGAGCCGCAGGCGAGGTGTTTAAATGAGACATTCAGGTATTAAATCTCCATATACCATACATGTTGGTGGAGATAACGTTTTCGCCCCATTTGAAACACAATACAAATAGAGTGGAAATAAATTTGTGGACGCATTTCTCAGCTTCACAATCACTTGGACCAAATTCATGATAATTTGTTTTTATAATCGCCGAAGACAACAGATAGAGTTACATCCCTTGGGTCATTAAGGAAACGAGTAAACAGTATTTTGTTGACATATCGTCCCTTGAGTTCCAATGTGTTCTGTGTGCCTACTGGCACATAGAACATATTGGTACTCAAGGGACAAATTATTTGCTCTTATTTTATTTTTATGATTGAACTGTCGGAAATCTGATGATATTTGTGACTATTTTGGGGTTTTTTGGTTCGATTTTTATTTCAAGGCGAGCAAAATCGGAAAGCTTTCGTTTAAACCATATACACCCGATGTTTTGCATGCCCATATACCCTGGATGTTGCACGCTCTCATTTACCTTGGATGTTGGGTGCACCCTTTGCAATGGCTATTTGTCCAAGGCATTCTGGCCAATCAAAAGACAGAATTTATCGGGATATAGGGACAATGTCATTTATCTGTTTTTAGAAATAAATTTAGGCTTAACTACATTAACTGGTAGAGTGCTAGAAGCCACTATCAGGGCTATACTGAAAAGTGCTGAAAGCCCCTTTAGTGGCTTTACACTGTGTGAATTAGCTTGTACTTTTTGTAGCGGTAAATAAAGAAACTTTCATATTAAATTGTATTGTTACACTTTATTGGAGAGTGCCAACATGCACTCTCCAATAAATAGTATTAAAACAATTATTGATGGACAATATCTTGCTAAACTAAAGTTCCTCTCGCTGGAAACATTGTATCTGTAAAAAAAAATACTCATGTCACAAATCACCTTTGAAAAATTATTCAGCACTCTACCAGTTAATACTCTGAATGAGTAACTTGAGCGAGTATGTTCGTATCTCCATATGAAGTACATCAACACTCTAAATGGTGTTTATACTCCCATACATTAGTTGACTATTGTCACTTACCTGTTCTTAGAAATAAATTTAGGTTTCACTACATTAATACTCTGAATAAGTAATTTGGGCAAGTACGTTCGTATCTCTATATACTTTGGTAACACAGCTACTATATATGGAGCATCTTGTTCTGGAAATAAAATTTTCAATCATTATTACATCACAACAAATTAGCCCAAGGCTCAAGTGAGACTAAAATACTCACCTGAATAAAGTTGTCTAAAAAGAAATTAAAATGAGTTAAAGGGAGGAAGCAAGAGAGAAATAAGTTTTTTAGTGTTCATGGATTAAAACAACAGTGATAACTAGCTGAGTGAGTGTTCCAGATGGACCTGTCCATACATACCCCCTTCCCCTACACCCCCACCATGATTATTTTAAGACGAGGCATAGGTTCCCAAGGTAGTGAACATCCATACCAAGTTTCAAAGGAATCATCTGAGAAAATCTACAGACAAATTATGGCCTATGCAGCTGTTATTTCAAGTCGAAAAGGGGTTTAATTCTGGCAAAAGTAATCCGTCCGGAACTATAATCACAGATGCACAGGTTCCCATGGGGGTGAATATTCATACAAAGTTTCAAGCAGACGTCTGAGAAAATATCTGGACATAATTATGTCTACGGATGAATGGACAGCCAGGCAGACAAGATGATTCCAGTATACACCCCCCCCCCCCACCCCCTCCACAACTCATTGCAGGGGTATCAGAAGGAAGTACAACATTATACATTTGAGAAAAGCCCTCCTAGATTGGTTATAATTTTGAGTTAAAATTGAGTGAAATATTCAGTGCTTCTGGAAGCCACCCCGAGTGAAGAAGCAGAGTGAAATGGCAGTTAACAAGGATATGATTGAGACAGTTTTATTTGACAAATTAGGGCTTCTGGGTTGTGTGTTCTTACACACTCAAAAACCAATGGAATCAATAATAAAAACACATTATTTGTTTTCTTACAAAATATCAGAAGATTCTAACTGATGGAGGAGAAAAAGAAATTCTTTGAACAACATTCCTCGTCAAGACTGAATATAAGCAACCTGTCATTTGCAAAATGGGGTCCCCAGAGGGTGAATTTGCTGATGCTATCCCATACAGTGGGCCAATTTATCCTCAAGGTACATCTTTGTTTTGGCTTGAGACCTTGATTCAGACTGAGGTTCACAGTGGGTAAATTCTGTGATGCTACCCTGCTGTGCAGGGTAACATCACCAAATTCACCCTCTGGGAACCTCATTTTGGAAATGACAGTCTGCTTATTTTCAGGCTTGTTCCTCATAATTGCACTAAGTTAAAATTTGGGCTCCATAGGACACACGAATATCAATCCGGGAAATTTACTTGAAGCAAATAAAGTCTGACCTCCCTAAGGATACCTTATACCAAAATAGCAAAAGATTCTGACTGGTGGATCAAAATGAGATGTTTAATGAATTTTCCTCAGATTGCACTAAGTTAAATTTTGGCTTCCAAATATGAACCCTGGAGATAATTTGAACAAGCAAAAAGAACAGTGTTAAATGTTGCATATGCCCTCACCCCCTCCGAACGCACTCACCCCCTCCGAACACCCCCCTCCATGCAATACTATGGATAGCATATGATGCTCACTTGGGTGATGGTATTTCTCAAGATAACACATTCCAGTCATTTTGAACAAACAAATAAACATACTTGCAGACTAACTCAGTTAAACCACAATTACTGGAAGTTGTGGATACAACCACTTTTTTCACTGATAACAATGAAAGCACCACATCAGTCCCGACCCCGTGTTACACATCAGTAGTCTATATACCAATAGACAAGTAATGAAAGCCTATTTTGCCCTGACTGATAACCCCTTCCCAGTTCATTTGTGAATTTGTTCATTGAACAAAGATTCATCAACACAGTTTTCTTGTACAGCTATCCACAAGGAATTTAACTTCATGTTTATCTTACATTAATAATCAAATCATCATACTACGGCTTCTTTATTTGATAAAAAAAACTCTCCGTTCAACTTTTTTTGCCCGCGACTCGATGCCATTAGAACAACAATGATGGCGTGACATTTCGTTGCTAGGCTGTACAAAAGTTAACCCGGAAAGCGAAACTATGCACTGCGTTGTTCTTGTGCTGCAGACGACAGAACAGAAGAATAATGGATGTGGGCTATAATGTAAGAGTCTTCCCTGCAAAACAATTGTTGCACCCCTGTCCTCGAGTTCTATTTATTGTCAAGGCACAACCAACTTGTCCGAATTTTAATAAGAAAAAAACTGGTGGTTAATTTAAGACAGCGCTACCTTGTTGTCAGAAGTTGAAAATGCAGGAAGCTTTGAAAGGAATATGTATTGGCAGGCGGAAAGGGTATTAGATCTAGGCTATGGGCTTATATGACAGACAGGGAGAGGTCAGAGTGATCTCATGGCCTGTATAAAAAGGAAATTCTATTGCATCTCTTTTTAACAATGCCAGCTAGGAATCGTGACATTGACAACATTTAAATTTAATGCTGAACAACCTTAATCATAATAGTGTATTAGGCCTACTAGCCTACATGCTGTTTGAAACGTGGAGTGGGAGGGTGGGGTGAATGGGTTGGGAGCGGCGAGGCTTGTTGTAGGCACATATTATTCAGACGAAGCACTTGGCCGCTTAAAATATCTCGGGGTCTCGACAAACAATCTTTTCCGGAGACATTTTTTTTGAAAAAAAGAAAAACCTTTCTAGAAAACCCACGATGAGCATTTGTGCGTGCGTTTGGGAGTCGGTGGGGAGGCAAGGGCAGTGATGCTTTTGGGGCAACGCTGTTCCCCTTGACCCCTTCTACTTGCTGCTGCAAACGTTCTTCCTCCTCAATTGCCAAACTTGAACTGGCTTCATCAAAAATTACCTGTTACTTGCATGATGAGTGAAACATAAAATGAGAAGCTGGTGAATGGGAGGGGGGGGGGCTTGTAGGCGCAGACTTTCAGATGCGGCGCTTGGTGGACGAAGATCAACAGCCCTCTGCCTTATTAACGGCCTTCGACTCTCGGGCCGGTAATAAACCCTCGGGCTTTTATTCATTCCTCTCGGGCCGGTAATAAACCGTGCCTCTAGATTCATGGATAAGCCTATTGTGACTTTTTCCCAATTAAAACAAAAATTATACACATCTGGCCAAACCATGGTCGGCCCGGGGATTTCCAGACCCATGCCCGCAGGAACCCCGGGAAGTAAAGCAGTGACTATTCACTGTGGTAAACAGGCCCTGTTTTACTGATAAAATAGGACCCAGTCACCAATTCTTGGGAGGTGTAAACCCTCCATAAAGTGGGCAACATGGCTTATTAATGCTCAGTGTTGAGTTGATATTCATGTTGTGGGCATGATTAGCCATTGTTAAAAAATATGTGACCTTAAACACCAATAAATAAATAAATTGTCTAGACCCCCCCCCCCCCCCCAGGGGTGGGGGGGGGGTCATATGCCTACATCAGGGGAATGTTGGGCACCACCCCTAGATTGCGGCGCATTTCCAAAGTCAAATAACCTGAGAGAACGAAATAAGCAACACCAATGAGGTGTATAAATGGGGGTAGGCCTAGACTTTATTTATTTATTTAATTTTTTCCTTTGAACTAACTGTAACATTAGCTGCACATTTCCGCACACGCAGCCACTGCTGCCAACATGTCCAACTTCTAAGTACTTCCTTTTTCTTATCATAAATAGCATAAAACATACGACTGCAGTCTAAAAATTCACCGACTATCACTGTAAAGCAGATGACAAGAACTTGATCCATTTCAGTATTCCGCAATAATTTTTAGACGGTATTTTTAGACATTAGAAACGTTACGTCATCATTGTTGTTCTAATGGCGTCGAGTCGCGGGAAAAAAAGTCGAATGGAGAGTTTTTTTTATCAAATAAAGAAGCCGTTGTATAATGATTTGATTATTAATGTAAGATAAACATGAAGTTAAATTCCTTGTGGATAGCTGTACAAGAAAACTGTGTTGATGAATCTTTGTTCAATGAATGAATTCACAAATGAACTGGGAAGGGGGTATCGGTCAGAGCAAAAAAGCTTTCATTACTTGTCTATTATTATACAGACTACTGTATGTGTAACACGGGGTCAGGACTGACGTGGTGCTTTCTTTGTTATCAGTGAAAAAAGTGGTTGTATCCACAACTTCCAGTAACTGTGGTTAAACTCCCCTTGCATAGCCATTCAACATGGGTAGTATAAACATTATTAAATTTTCTGTTCCTACTCAATAAAAATTAATCTCATGGGTAAATAACAACAATGCAAAAAGTTCAAAGGGACAGTTTTCTAAGTTTGGAAAGGGCAAAACTTGCAATACATGGCTATCCTTTCCACCTTACAACAACATTAGGACGGGCATTATCATCCATCAGAATGAATCTATCACCCACTGCACCTGCATACAATCTGACGTGGACATCCAGGATCTCATCAAAAAACCGCTGTGCAGTCAATGTACCACGTTCAAGGACACAAGAGCTCTGCACGTCCATCCATGCTGATGCCACCCCAGACCATGATTGACCCTCCACCATAGCGGTCATGCTCAGCAATGTTGGCTGCATGGAATCGCTCACCTGGTCTTCTCCATACCCTAAAATGCCTATCTGTGTGGTCTAGGCAGTACCTTGACTCATCTGTAAAAAGGACATGTCGCCAATATTCTCTGGTCCATCCAACGTGGTCCATGGCCCATTCATATCGTGCCTGGCAGTTCTGGGACAGTGGAATGCGAATACACGGTCTTCTCGATCAGAGACCACATTCATGCAACCTTGCCTGGATAGTCTGCGTCGAAACATTTACCCCGGATGCATTCTGAAGGCCACTGCGAAGCTGGGTTGCTGTGGTAAAGCAGTTCCTACAGGCCTGAATGATCAAAAACCAGTCTTCAGCTGTAGATGTTGCCCTGGCTCTGTCACTACCATGCCGTTTTACTGGTGTGCCATACTGCTGAAATCTTACCCAGGCTCTGGTGATTACCGTATGGTGCACACCAAGGGCTTCACCAACCTGACGATGGGTAGCTCCATCATCCCTACAGCCCGCCACATTTCTGCTTCAGACAATTGTCTTCTTACATTTGCATTTCAATCATTAAATCACAAGGGCTTGTGTTGAAATGACACACAAAAAGGCCCAAAGTCAGAAACAATTGAAATGCTATCAGATGCAAAGCTAGATCTTCATACGAAGAAAAAATTATACATTGGATAGAAGATGCAAGACTAAATGGCCTAACACCCATAGGGTGAGGACGTAACCCTAGGGAAGAAACAGAATAATATTCTGTAATACATGTTAAACTTCCAAGAAATTTAATAAAAAATTTCAATAAAAAATAGCCAAAAAGCTTAAGAGTTTAACAGGAAGGGTTCATGGAAGGATAGGGAAGGAATACTTAACAAACAGTGGAATAATCATTTTCAAAAATGATGACGTCAGGCATATGTCCCGAAATTGGGAAACGTAAATTTTATAAATATTATAAAGTTACAGCGCTGAACGTCCAAAACCACCATTGAACACTTCCTTCATCCAATAACAGCCTTGTATTCACCAATTCATGCATTGATTTGTGTCTGGCATCATCATAAAAGGAGATTTTAAAGCACAGATGTCATTTCATTGTTGATGACTTTAGGGCCAAACAAAGAATGATGTTAGTGCCCATTCCGGTCACTTCCTGACATCTGTGCATGCGTGGAGAGTAAATGTATGGAGGGCCAGATAGGACTTTTAATTTCCGGTTTTGCAAGCAAATTTTGGGGATTGGGGGGTTCAGAATTTGTGTTTGGCCCTTAATAACTTTGAGTTAAGCATGAGCCATTGGTTTACAGTGTAAA
Source organism: Pictodentalium vernedei (assembly GCA_031216915.1). Classification (NCBI taxonomy): domain Eukaryota; kingdom Metazoa; phylum Mollusca; class Scaphopoda; order Dentaliida; family Dentaliidae; genus Pictodentalium; species Pictodentalium vernedei. Next base: position 45,524,586 of record CM062292.1, on the reverse strand, counting down.
AATATTAAATTGTGGGTAAATAAATAATGACGATAATCCAATGTTTTTGTTATTACATCGGTATTCAATCGATATTGGTTTGAATACCGGTATATATTGGTTTATTGAAATACTGTGCAGCCCTATATTTTCAAGTACAGTGGAGCCCACTTCATTGGATATCTCTTAATTGTATATCCCTACTTAATTGAATATAATTTTCAAAAACACAAAACCATTTACCATACCTTCAGTACAAATTTGATCTGTTAATTGTATATGGGTTGTAGAGTAAACTCCTGTTAATTGTATATAAATTTTTGTAATATGTCGACAAAATTACTGTGACACGCACCAAATTCCCCTTATTTATCAACCTTTTTGGCCTCACTGCATCCAAAACAGGCATTTATTCTATTATATCTTGTTTGACAGAGCTCTATGAGCTCTGTTAAACAAGATACAATAGAATAAATGCTCAGTTTACCTCCAGAACACAGGAAACTGACCAAATCCTTGTTAATTGTATACTCCTGTTAATTGAATAATTTTCACTGGCAAAATGGATATTTAATTAATTCTACTGTAGTATCAATATCTAGTGATTAGCTGATAGTAACAACCAAAATGAGTAGTATTTTTAAGAATGCATAGAATAGGGTTAATTTTACAGTCAGGTTGATTGGTTTGTTGACCTCAAGAGTATGTCAGTGTGCGTATTAAAATAAAAATACGACATCAGTGGAAACAAGTTAACAGCGCATCTTTGATCAACGATCAAAGATGCTGTGCTGTTTACTTGTTTTTGCTGATGCCGCATGTCATAGAGTCATCAAACAACACGTGGGATGTGTGTCATGAGCAGTAATCAAGTGGAAAATCAGACCAATCTCCATGAGATTAGGCCATTCTTGATTCCTGCCAATCATTGTGGCAACTTATTAAGTTTGTTACTGCTTGTATGAGATTGTTAATCAAACGTAAATACAAACAATTTTGATCCAGTGGTGATCCATGTAACCACCGTCATGGACCGATGTTCAAACACCTCTACTAATGGTCAACCGATGGCTTAAAATTGGCTGATGTCAGATGCAATTGTCGAAACATCGGTTAATCACTATAAATATAATCTATATAGCATCTCTTTACCTAATGCAATGGCCAAAACCAGGCAGTACTATTTTAAACTCAGCTTAAGACCTCTCACTGGAATGAATCGTGAGATAGGATTTTTTTTTAGTGAATTACAAAATTGAAAATATATACTATTTTCAATTAATAGCTTATTTAAACAAAGGTTTACAAAAAAACAAAAGATGAATTTACCTAAAACTAATGGAATCTCTGACCATGACAGAGGATTCTTCTCAGTTGGGTTCCCTTCGGTATTTAAAAATATTGAAAGTTTATCACGACCCAGAATAAGCCGGTCTTCATCAAGTTTTGATATAAGTGGTTCTTGTTGCTCACTACCTAAAGGAAAGAGTTCCTTTAATTCTCCAGTTGTAACCTGAGAAACAGAACATAATGTAATTAAAAAGTTAAAAAATTTATAGTAATTTATATATTTTTTATACTTACCAATGACCCAGACTTAGCTGGTGCTAAACTCTTTAATTCAGGGCCAAACACAAATTTTGTCCCCCCAATCCGCAAAATTTGCATCAAAAACCGAAAAATACATGTCCTATATGGTCCTCCATACATTTACTCCTCTGCGCATGCGCAGTGTCAAGGAGGTCCCGAAATTGGCACCAATTATCATTCTTACAACCAGTGCCTGGTAAGCGTTATGTACTCAGCAGGGAGGTATGAGTTCCCAACTCCTGGGAGGGCCATCCCCATCTGGGTCATTGGTAAGTATAAAAAATATATAAATTACAATAAATTTTTTAACATTTTTATACTGTACCAATGACCCAGACTTAGCTGAATTGTAAATAGGCTGGAGGGCCTAGGACATAAAGGAAAATCCAATAAGCTCAATTATCTATAACAGAATATCCTCTCCAGGAGAAAAGAAGAGATAGGCTTTACATGTATCTTTCTTATTTATATTAAAGAAGAAAGACACAATACCGATCAGTAATTGAGCATAATAATAATCAATGATCTCTATTAACATCCAGTATAACCCTTTATACTAATATTTTTAAAGGTAAGCCAATAAATAAAGGAAGTCCAGAGAAATGAGACTCTTTATATTCATTAAAAGTGTCAGAGGATTGTATATTAACGCCCGTCTGACACGTGACATATACAAATGCTTCACACCGAGCTACACTTTAAAAATATGACATGAATGAATTTTAAACATTAACTTTACACTTTAAAACCATCCTGGTAACGACTCAGAATTACTGACTCCGGAGGAGGTATTCCCTTGCTTTTCACTATAAAGCAGGTGACCTAAGGGAACCCCCCCGCCTTCCCCTTGCCCTGGGTCAAATACCCCAGAGCGAAGAGGGCAGCAGGACAGAGTCACTGCCGGAACAGAAAGCCTACATAACTATAGTTGCAACTGTTTAGTGGACGATATTCTGAGCAACTGATAACGGACCTAAACAATGGAGGTCTCCAGAAATGGACTCAATATTTCTGAGATAAAAATTAGTGAATGTGGAAGGTTGAAACCAATATGCAGCCTTCATTAAATCAGTAATAGCAATACAATTAGCAAAGGCCCAAGAAGTAGAAAGAGCTCTTACTTCATGAGCTGAGATCTTGAGTGCCGACTGCTGAGAAGAAGATAATTTTCCATAAGCAGTACGAATAGTTAATTGAATCCATCTAGCAATAGAATGAACCATAATATCCTTTCTATTAGGCATCAAAGACAGAAAGAAATGCTTACGTCCCTTTCTGATGAACTCCGATCTACGTTTGTAAATATGTATTGCTCTAACAGGACAAAGTAAAGACCTACGCCCATCAGAAGATGGAAGGGCCTTAATAACAATAGGTTCAGGATACTTATTAGGAGCCTGATTCTTAGCCAAAAATCCAACATTGGTGGTAAAGGTAACAGAATTACCAACACTACGGTAGTGAGAATCCTCCACAGATAGTGCATGAAGCTCACTAACTCTTCTAGCAGAAGAGAAGGCTAAGAGAAAAGCTGTCTTATATGTTAAGAATTTGAAGTCCACTGTGTCAAGAGGTTCAAAAGGTGCTTCTTTTAGCTTAAGAAGAACCCAGGCCAAATTCCATTTCGGAATTAATCTAGGGGTTCTAGGTCTATTTATCAAAAAATTTCTAACTAACTTAGATAAAGAGACATTAGTTCCAATCATTAAGCTATCATGATGTGCATAGGTATCGGATAGCATAGACCTATAACCCTTAATGGTGATAGGTTGCAGTTTAATCTCATCAAACAAGTATACTAGAAAGTTTGCAATGTCTGGAATGGAAGGATCATAAATATCTACGGAATGATCCCCACACCACTGACGAAAGACCTTCCACTTAGCAGCATTGTTTAGCGAAGAGGAGGTCCTCCTACAGTTAGAAATTCAGTCCACTGCTTGTCCTGTAAAATGTTTTCCGTGCAAGAAGGACTGCACAATGGAAATACATGAAGGTTTAGACCTTGTGGATTGTGATGGAGGTTGCATGATTTCCCTTTGCGAAAGAAGATCTTCCCGTTGCGGAAGCCTCCTTGGCATGTCCCACAACAGACACCTGAGTAGATTTATCCATGGTCTCTGTGGATACAGAGATGCTACCAACAGAATCTTGCATTGCGATTGTTTTATCTTGAGCAATATCTGCTGAATCAACGGCGCTGGAGGATACGCATACCCTATCATTCCGTCCCAAGAGATCGAGAAAGCGTCTACTGCAAACGCTCGAGGATCAGGACAAGGTGACACATACGTCTGCAACTGATTGTTGAGATGTGTTGCAAATAAATCTGTCATTGGCTGTTCCCATTGGTAGCAAATCTGATTGAATACTTGCTTGTTGAGAGTCCTTTCTGATGGCAACAGGCGACCCCTCCGTGAAAGGGAGTCTGCTAAGACGTTCAGACGACCCGGAATATGACGGACCGAGAGAAGAATCTGATGTTCTAGTACAAACAGAAGAATTCTTTCCGTCAAATTGAGCAACGGAATGGAATGAGTGCCACCTTGGTTCCGAATATATGCAACTACTGTCGTATTGTCGGACATAATCTGCGCGTGTGCATTCTGAATAACGTCTATCCAATGACACAGAGCAAGCCAAATCGACATCATCTCTTTGATGTTGATGTGCTTGCTTAAAAACTGCGGATCCCAAAGACCCTGGCACTTCAAATCCAATGGGCTCAGTGTCGTGCCCCAACCTGTTTGACTGGCATCCGTCATAATCGTAAAACTCGGATCTGGCAACTGCAGTGGAACTCCCTGAGTTAACCACTGTATGTCTGCCCAAGTCTGAATCTCTTGCTTCACTTGGCTTGACAAGAGGATGTCCGTCTCGAGCGAATGAATCTTCACTCTCCAATTCTGAGTCAGATAGACCTGGAGAGGACGAGTGCGTAGCCGCCCCATTGGAATGAGATCTGCGGCAGCTCCACACAGACCTATTAGTCTCATGAATTCCCTCCCTGTAACTTTGTCTGAGTGAAGACAATAGCGAGCGTAACAACTGACTAATTTCGCTCTGGTTATCGGCAGACGAACGAGATTGTTGTGCGTCTCGAGGCTCATCCCCAGGTGGGTGAATGACTTGGACGGCACCACATCTGACTTCTCTTCGTTTACCATGAAACCGAGATGTCGGACCAATAGGAGCAGATTCTGCATATCATTCTGAAGCGTTAACTCGTTGCCGTACCTCTGAAGAATATCGTCCAGGTAAGTCGACGTTACCGCAGACGAATGAGCTCGGAAATTAGTCATTACCGAGTTCATTACTCGAGTGAAAGCCCAGGGCGCTAGATTCAGACCAAAGCACATCGCCTGGAACTGATAAACAACACCTAGGACAGCGAAGCGAAGACACTTTCTGAACGCCGGATGTACCATGATGTGAAAGTACGCATCATTGAGGTCTATGCTCGCAGCATAGTCGTTCACTCGAATGCTCACTCTGACCGATCGAATGGTCTCCATATAAAACTTTAGAGCCACGATCAGCTTGTTTATCCAGCTTACGTCGATCACTGGACGGAACAAGCCGCCTGGTTTCGGAACCAGAAAGAGATGGCTGTAGAAACCTGGAGATTCCTGGTTTTCTATGACCTCTATCGCGTTCTTCTTTAAAAGAGACTGGACTTCTGATAGAAGTGCCATTCTTTTCTGACAATTTGACAGAAGTTGAGTCCATCTTGGACTTCGAGTTAACGGAAGTTTGCCTTTGAAGGACAGTTTTAGTCCTTCCGAAATAACCCCTCGAACCCAAGGGTCCTCCGTAATTGATGCCCACTTGCTTGAGAAACTTGACCGTCTTCCGTCCACCGAAATGCGACAGAGGTCTAAACCATCACCTCCTGGATCTGCGAGGCTTGCGGGAGGAGAAACTACGTCCTCCGCGACCCGCACCTCGCCCCGTCGGCCTAGGGGTGTCTGACCGGTTATTTCGGCCAGCATAACGGCCCCTACTCGAGGCGCTACTCTGACGGTCTCTAGAGTAAGACCTAGAGGATGCATAGGAACCTCTATAGGAACTTCCCCTGGACGAACTCGTCCCAGAAGTGCCTGGCCTACTCCTCTCTGCTGGTTCCGACTTCTTGGAAGCAGACTTAAATAGCAGTGAGTCAGAAGCTTTCTTAGTTAATTCATCATATATAGCAGAAAGCTTGCCGCTGAAGAGAAACTCTCCAGAGACCGGAGCGACTCTAAGAGAGTTTTTCACCTTGGAAGTAGCTAAGGCCACATCACGTCTAGCTAACTCCAGATTCGCCACTGAAAGGGCGAAGTTATACGTGGAAAAAGCTATGGCCCTGGACAGAACTCTTAAGGACGTCTGTACATCTTCAAATTCTGGTCCTTCAAAGCGTAATGACAACGCTCTAGTAAGGTGATCTTTGTATGAATGAGCGTCTAAACTAGATCTGCTAGACGATATCGTCGTTTCCATCGTTGGCAAAGGAAGTGACATAGATGACGGCATGAATATATCAAGGTCTTCAGCCTGGCCGTCTAAATGCAGAGGAACTCTCTGGATGGCCTGACCTGCCGTATCAAACTTATTCCTTTGATTGATAAAAGGCAGCTGTAGAGCAGATGCCGGTAGGAAGGCTGACCTGCCTGTCTTGTTGGCAAGTTTATCAATAGCGTCATCTAATAATTCAGATATCCGAGAGACATTCCTGGACTGTGACGGAAATTCCGGGACAATGTCCCTAAACTGATTAAAAAAGTCGGTGTCCAGTGGCGCTATCACCCTCCTATCCAGCTGTGCAGCATTCTGGTCCGGCGGAACAACTTCTGGAAGGTAATGCCGGATGAACTCTACTGCTATTTTATGTTGTTCCGAAAGGGCAATATCTAACTCATCGGAATTCCTTTCGCCATCCTGCCAGACCTCTTGCAAATCTTGGTCGTTCGTACCTGATCCAGCTTCGGAACCTACTGACCCAGCTTCGTCTGACACTTCATGTTCCGACAGAGGCTCTGCCGGTTGCAGGGATGCTGCGATGATCTTTGCTATAGCACATCCGTTACGGAGGCCTGGGGAGCCACGGTCTTACTGGACGTTGCATCCTGCATACATCTTTTATGCGAACGTCCGGATGTAGAAGGCCTCGTATCCCTGGCTACCGGATGACGTGACCTGGTCGCCGTGGAATCCCTGGTCGGCGAAGCTGACTGAATATCGCTGGTCACGTAGCCGACTGAATATCGCTGGTCACGTAGCCAAGATGCGGTCGTGTGTGCTGCCGTGAGGATGAAGAAGCCTTATAGGTAGCCTCGTCGGACTGCCTATATACCGGAGCATCCCGAGTGGCGATCGTATGCCCCGACTGCGTAACGCTACGGACTACAACATCTGGTCCCAGATGCTGCTGTATGAGAGAGGGACCTCTCTCGCTTGCAGCTCGTGCCGAGCTGGACAAGCTAAACACCGGACTATCAGGCTTCCTCTGATCCATCCTCCTTTCCGTCGTCACTGGGTGTGCACGTGGATGTTTTATAGTGCTCGCAACACCCGACTCTCTCTGCTGGACCGCATCGGACGAACCCGGGTGCTGACCCATTCGGTGAATGGACGCGACACCAGGCAAGCTAGTGGACGTCAACCCTTTCAAGTTCCTTTCGGGTAATTGACGGATCTCCATGAGCACTTTTGCCGCTAGCTCTTCACTTGTTTGTGACGACGGAGGCACACTTCTGGACGACATCACGGAAATATCACACTGTTTTTGTTCCTCTGAAAAAGAGAGTGAAAGACTAGAGTGACTCTGCGGAGAGAGAACCGCTAGCTCTTCACTTGTTTGTGACGACGGAGGCACACTTCTGGACGACATCACGGAAATATCACACTGTTTTTGTTCCTCTGAAAAAGAGAGTGAAAGACTAGAGTGACTCTGCGGAGAGAGAACCGGCATGGCCCTCTCTCCAGTGAAAAAAAGTAAACAATCATAGTACTCGCACTAATCCTTGAAAATAAAGATATATAATAAAACAATCCATTATAATCACTACGAAATAATGATTCGAAAAGAAAAAAATTTTTCCAAAAATGTTTTCAGAAGAGCCCAAGTTCCCAATGGGAACCCTGAGCCCAATGGATCCCAAAAAAGCCTAAGTGTGGACAAAAATTTAAATTCATTTTGAAAAAATGAATGTAACACTTACGGACAATATTAATGTATCTTGCTATGAAATAAGAGATGCAGAAGACAAATAATCACTATCAGCAGTAACTGTTGTTAATCTAAGCAAAAGTGTCAACAAACTGGAAACATGACTCCTGGCACTGAAAAAACCTGGCCCGAAATCCGTTACCAATTTAAAACACTATCTGATGCGAAACAGAGGCTTCCAGAGAAGAAACTGTAGAACATCAGATGGTAGATGCAGACCAAAACGCCTAAACACCCCTAGGGTGAGGACATAAACATGGGGAAAAAGCAGAAAAAATTCTGTTACCAAGCCAAAACTCCCAAGAAATTTTAGTAATGAACATTACAAAAAAATAAGCCAAAACATGGGAGAATAGCTAGGTGGGAATAAGGAAGGTAGAGAGGAAACACTGATCAAACAATGGTACTTCACATCAAGAATGACAACACCAGGGCCATGCCTTAAAAAAAGGCAACATGAAATAATTTCATAAAATAATTATAAGTTACAGCCCTGAACATTTTCTTACACTATTTTTTCCTCTCCTCCTTATATTTCCTCTTTATTTCCACCATTTCTCTCAGAAAAATGTGTCTGGAATCATGAAAACTGAGATTTGGAAGCACAAATAACAGTGAAGTGTAACTGTTTTGAGGGCCAAACAAAGAATGATAATTGGCGCCAATTTCGGGACCTCCTTGACACTGCGCATGCGCAGAGGAGTAAATGTATGGAGAACCATATAGGACATGTATTTTTCGGTTTTTGATGCAAATTTTGGGGATTGGGGGGACAAAATTTGTGTTTGGCCCTGAATTAAAGAGTTTAGCACCAGCTAAGTCTGGGTCATTGGTACAGTATAAAAATATTGATTCAAACAGAATAGAGTGGATCCCACTTAATTGGATATCTCTTAACTGAATGACCCTCTTAATTGAATATAATTTCCCAACACAAAACCATTTACCATACCTCCAGTACAAATTTGACCTGTTAATTCAATATAGGTTACAGAGTAAACTCCTGACGCTGTTAATTGAATAAAAACTCTTGTAACATGTTGAGAAATTACCCGGACTCTCCCCCGTTTTCCGTCGTTTATGGACCTATTTGGCCTCAGTAATCCAATACAGGCATTTAATCTCTTATATCTTGTTTGACAGAGCTCATGGAGCTCTGTCAAACAAGATATAATAGAACAAATGCTAAGTTTATCTCTAAAATACAGGAAAGTAACACAATCCCTGTTAATTGAATACCCTTGTTAATTGAATAATTTTCATGGCAAAGTGGCTATTCAATTAACATGGTTCCACTGTAGTACACTGATATATAAAGTAAAGAGATGATTAATCTGCATATAATAGGTCATTTGTTGATTAAATAAACACCTGTTTCAACAAAAGCTGATTGTCAAAGAAAAAGGTTCAACATTTTCATACTGCTACGCATCGATACATTTACCCCGGATGCATTCTGAAGGCCCCTACAAAGCTGGGTTGCTGTGGCAAAGCGTTTCCTACGGGCCTGATTGATCAAAAACCAGTCTTCAGCTGCAGATGTTGCCCTGTCTCTGCCACCACCATGCCATCTTACTGGTGTGCCATACTGCTGAAATCTTGCCCAGGCTCTGGTGATTACCGTATGGGCTTCATCAACCTGACGATGGGTAGCCCCTTGCTCCACCATCCCTACAGCCTGCCACATTTCTGCTTCAGACAAATATTTTCTTACATTTGCATTTGCCATATTCAATCATTAAATTAAAAGAGTTTGTGTTGAAATGAAGATTGAATACCCTACACATGTCATGTGCTTGTAGACAGTACACGAAAACATCATGAAAATCAAGGGGTACATGTGTTCCATGACTGTCATGAAAAGTCTGCATGTCAAGAGAGCTGATGCAAACATTGGGGACCATCTCAATACATTCCTCAATCATATCCACCAAAAATATCCCAAATATGTCACAAGAAAATTTCTCAGACCCTCCCACATGGTCCTTTTGGCTGCCACATGCTCTCTTTTTATAACCAATGCAAACTTAGAAAAATAAAATTTAAATCATTTATGTCTGATATTTTACCAAAGTTAATAAAACTGAAAAATCTGTCACTTGAGTACTATTAGTTACCCCAGGTCTGATCACGTGGTACAGGTTTTTACCTACCCGAAGCCAGCTGTATACGATACGATTGGCTTCGGGTAGGTAAAAAACCGTACCACGTGATCAGATACGGGGTAAAGAATTTATCTATTGACTTTCCGTTTTAGAAGTACAATCTATTTCATGTGTGAACACACACAGCATGAGATCTTTTATCTTCCATTGTTGAGCCATACAGGTTTATGTGGAATTTTTGTGCAAAAGAGTTTTTGTGAAAATATGCCGATATGACTAGTATAAAAAATAGGCCGATGAAATCGTCAGATGTGTACCCATACGCGCAGTTAGTAGAAAGCTGTATGACAGAGGGCCACCACAGATGCTGACATAATGTACACCACACAAGGTATGGGTACATACAGAAATGGATTGGAGGAGTGTCTAATTTGATGGATAAAGGGTTAATATCTCCAGATCAAATTATCAGATTTACATAAAAAAAACTATACAGCACAGCACATCAGTAACCTGAATAAATATATAAAGTAACATGACAATCGGATTGATATTTTTTGAGTTATCTCATGCCAAAGGGATTGGAGGAATTTTCAATTTGAAGGATAAAGGGGGTTAATATCTCCGGATCATATTATCAGATTTACACCAAAAACTATACAGCTCAGCATATCAGTAACCTGAACACAATTCTAAAGTAACTTGACAATCCAAGCAATATTTTTCAAGTTATTGAATGCCAAAGGGATTGGAGGAATTTTTAATTTGAAGGATAAAGGGTTAATATATCAGGATCAAAATAACAGATTTACACCAAAAACTATACAGCTCGGCATATCAGTAACCTGAACACAAATATAAAGTAACTAGACAATCCAAGCAGTATTTTTCAAGTTATCGAATGCCAAAGGGATTGGAGGAATTTTCAATTTGAAGGATAAAGGGTTAATATCTCGGGATCAAATCATCAGATTTACACCAAAAACTATACAGCTCGGCACATCAGTAACCTGAACACAAATATAAAGTAACTTGACAATCCAAGCAATATTTTTCAAGTTATCTTATGACAAAGAAATGGATACGGACACCGGACGGATGGACGGACGGACGGACGGACGGACGGACAGACAGACTGACAAAGGATGGACGAACGACGGATGGTCACCCTGGATGCCGGCATTATGTGTACCATACATAGTATGGGTACACATAAAAAATTATTGAATTTCTTTTTTGTCTCAAAAACATAGCTTATGAACCCCACATTGGAGGGTACTCGACAAGCTCATTCCAATAAGGGGTCATGAGCTATATTTTGGAGATTACCAGTAAAACATAGCTTGTTTCCCACAGTATACAAGCACTGCTTCACTTCCTGGAGTTCCCACAGGGGATTCAATGATATAGCCTATTCTTGAATTAAAACACAGATATTGCGTAATAGGAATCATTTCTCAAGTCAATAAAATGCTTTATCTGTCAACTGAATGGAAGAACCACCTGGCTGAATGAGGACATTCAAAGCCAATGGCATCCTATCAACCTACCCTACCCCCCCCCCCCTCCTCCCCAAAATGCAGTCAAATTCCTTAAAGTAAATGTTACTGCCATTTGCCAAACAAATATGTATTGGCATTCCTTTGATAGTTTGTTTTTCTTGTATCCATACCAAGAAACAAGAATTTGCTTGTAGACAAATATAAAATGACTATTAGGCCTGAAAAAGTTAAAAATCTGTTTCTCAGTCACTCCGGCATGGTCCTTTTGGCTGCCACATCCTCTCTTTATATAACGAATGCAAACTTTAAAAAAAATAAAAACGAAATGGTATATGTCTGATATTTTAACGAAGTTAATAAAATTGATAAATTTGTCCCTTGAGTGCAACAAGGCTTTGCAATGCTTTAACATTGCAAAGCCTTCTTGCACTCAAGGGACGACATATGCCACCACCCATGCTATTCTGTAGATTATGAGGCCTAAAACATAAAACTAAGAACATGAACTTTTGGTGGCAGAGAAATAATTGCAAAAATAAACAAGAGGCCCCACGGGGCCTGAAGCGCTCATCTTGTACAGAACACAATTTAAACAGAGTCCAAGAATGAGTCTACATTAAGCAAGCCATCTCCATAGGCTACACTGTCAATCCTTGAGTCCCTCAGGAGTGACAAAAATAATCTGGGCATCATGCCTTTTCTTCAGTTGATCATAAGTAAAATGCAGAGCTCCCCTATGAAGCCCCTTGATACAACCTATGTGGATTAATCTTAGTACCTTTAGAGGGTACTGAATACAAAATTTTTAATTCTTCAGCAAAATGGCCAATTCCAGCTCCCATAGATAGCCCAAATATTAACCCAGGCTCTTGATTTGAACACAGTTAAATCTGACTTCCCTAGAGATGTTGTGTACCGAATATGAAAGCATTCTGACTGTTGGATCTGAAGAAGAGAAATTGTAAAGAAATTTCTTCGAATTTCACTAAGTTCAAATTTGGGCTACCATAGCGAGCCCAAATATTGACCTATGGATCCGATTTGAACAAACTTGAATCTGACCCCCCTAGAGATGTTGTATACCAAATGTGAAAGCATTCTGAAGAGTGAATCTGAAGAAGAAGATTTTTGAAGAAATTCCCTCATATTGTACTAAGTTAAATTTCATGTTCCCATATGGAGCCCAAATATTAACCTAGGCACTCGAATTGAACAACCTGGAATCTGACCCCTCCCTCCCCCCCCCCCCCCCCCCCCCCCCCCCCAGAGATGTTGTATACCAAATATAAAAGCATTCCGACTGGTGGATCTGAAGAAGAAGATTTTTAAAGAAATTTTCTCATATTGCACTAAGTAAAAATTTGGGCTACCATAGTGAGCCCAAATATATACCTAGGGATTTGATTTGAACAAACTTGAATCTGACCCCCATAGAGATGTTGCATACCAAATATCAAAGCATTTTGACTGATGGATCTGAAGAAGAAGATTTTTTTAAATTACCCTCCATATTGAACAAAGATAAAATTTGGGCTTCTGTAGGAAGCCCAGATATTAACCTAGGGACTTGGTTTGAACAATCTAGAATCTGACCCTCATAACAATGATGCATACCAAATATTAAAAGATTCTGACTGGTGGTTCTGAAGAAAAAGATTTTTAAAGAATATTCCCCATATTACCCTATGTTAAAACTTCGGGCTCCTGTAGAGAGCCCAAATATGAACCAATGAGCTTTATTTGAACAAAGTTTTATCTGCCCCCCCCCCCCCCCTATAAATGCTGTATACCAAATATCAAAAGATTCTGATGATTGGTTCTGGAGAAAAGATTTTTTTTAATTTTTGCAAATATGCTGACTCAGCATTTTTTCGATGCCCATTACAGAACACCTTAACATAACCGATGGCAATTTTTTTTTACCATTCAATTCTACTGGTCATAAGGATACTTCAAACCAAATAAAAGCTCTCTGTTCCGTGGGGTTTGGGAAATATGGGCGTTTGAAAATATTTCTATTTTTAGCTCCCAGGGTTCCCATGGGGATGCAGGAATTTTTTTTTTTTTGCATGGGTCAAGTACTTATGACCCAATCCTACCACAAACCAAATTTGGTTCATACCGGACCATCGGTTCAGAAAATAGAAATTTGGGGCGGGGCCAAAAATCTTACCCCTCCTATTACAAAGCCAAATATTACTTTACGAACTTCGTTTGAACAAATTTGATTCTACACCTCATATGGAAGCTCCATAGCAAATATCAAGTCATTGCACAGACTGGTTCTTGAGAAGAAGATTTTTAAAATATTTTGGAGCATTTTCCCCCACTCCCTCCCTATGGGGCAGGGCATACTGAGTTGAACAAAAATGAAATGCCCCTTTGGGACCAGCACTCACACAAACTTTCACTTGAATTGGCCCAGTGGCTTTGGAGGAGAAGACCAAAACATGGTGTTGACGGACGACGGACGGGAAGCGATCAGATTAGCTCAGCTTGACTTTGTCAAGATGAGCTAAAAACTGCCCAACAGCCTGCATGCAATTTTACACAAAGTGGCCTAAGAGACAGAAGATCTACTTTGTGGGACCTTACCTGGATCATGAAATAGTCTCTCTTGATTCCAACACATATGGAATCCTTACACCATGCCATCACTCGTGGTACATCATAAACACTCAAATCAGACTGAAATAAAAATTAGTGTCTTCTTTATTCCCCCATCAAATGTACACGATATCAAAATTTTCTATTTTAATTATGCTTTTTACAAACAAGTGGCCCCAAGGGGCCTGAGGGCGCTCACCTGACATGGTAGCCAAAATATCAACCCAGAGAATTGATTTCAACAAGTTGCATCTGCTCCTCCTAAGAAAAGCTTATACCAAATATCCAAAGATTCTGACCAGTGAATCTAAAAAGAAAAAGAAGATTTTTAAAGAATATTCCTCATATTGAACTAAGTTATAATTCGCTCTCCCACAGGGAGCCCATATATGAACCCAGGGACTTGGCTTTAACAAATTTGAATCTCACCCCCCTAAGGATGCTACACACCAAATATCAAAACATTCTGACTGCTGGATCTGAAGAAGAAGATTTTTAAAGAAAATTCCTCATTTTGAACTAAGTTACAATTCAAGCTCCCACAGTGAGTCCAAATATGGACCTAGGGACTTGGCTTGAACAAACTTGAATCTCACCCCCCTAACGATGCTGCATATCAAATATCAAACCATTCCAACTGCTGGATCTGAAGAAAATTTTTAAAGAAAATTCCTCATTTTGAACTAAGTTATAATTCGGGCTACCACAGTGAGACCAAATATGAACCCAGGGACTTGGCTTGAACAAACTTGAATCTCACCCCTTTCCCCTCCCCTAAGCATGGTGCATACCCAATATCAAAAGATTCTGCCTGCTGGATCTTGAGAAGAAGATTTTCAAAGAAACTTGCCTGAAATGCACTGAGTTTGAATTTGAGCTTGTATAGTGAGCAAAAATATGAATCTAGGAAGCCGATTTGAACAAACTTGAATCAGATCCACCCCACAATGTTGCATACCAAATATCAAAAGATTCTGCCTGCTGAATCTGGAGAAATAGATTTTTAAAGAAATTTGCCTGAAATGCACTAAGTTCGAATTCGGGCTTCTATAGTGAGCCCAAATATGAATCCAGGGGGGCCGATTTGAACAAACTTGAATCAGATCCACCCCACAATGTTGCATACCAAATATCAAAAGATTCTGCCTGCTGGATCTGGAGAAGAAAATTTTTTAAGAAATTTGCCTGAAATGCACTAAGTTCGAATTCGAGCTTCTATAGTGAGCCCAAATATGAATCCAGGGGGCGATTTGAACAAACTTGAATCAGATCCACTCCTCAATGTTGCATACCAAATATCAAACGATTCTGCCTGCTGGATCTGGAGAAGAAGATTTTTAAAGAAATTTGCCTGAAATGCACTAAGTTCGAATTCGAGCTTCTATACTGAGCCCAAATATAAACCCAGGGGGCCGATTTGAACAAACTTGAATCAGATCCACCCCATAATGTTGCATACCAAATATCAAAAGATTCTGCCTGCTGGATCTGGAGAAGATTTTTGAAGAAATTTGCCAGAAATGCATTAAGTTCGAATTCGAGCTTCTATAGTGAGCAAAAATATGAATCCAGGGAGCCGATTTGAACAAACTTGAATCAGATCCACCCCACAATGTTGCATACCAAAAATCAAAAGATTCTGCATGCTGGATCTGGAGAAGAAGATTTTTTAAGAAATTTGCCTGAAATGCACTAAGTTCGAATTCGAGCTTCTATACTGAGCCTAAATATAAACCCAGGGGGCCGATTTGAACAAACTTGAATCAGATCCACCCCACAATGTTGCATACCAAATATCAAAAGATTCTGTCTGCTGGATCTGGAGAAGAAGATTTTTGAAGAAATTTACCTGAAATGCACTAAGTTCGAACTCGAGCTTCTATACTGAGCCCAAATATAAAGCCAGGGGGCCAATTTGAACAAACTTGAATCAGATCCACCCCATAATGTTGCATACCAAATATCAAAAGATTCTGCCTGCTGGATCTGGAGAAGAAGATTTTTTAAGACATTTGCCTGAAATGCATTAAGTTCGAATTCGGGCTTCTATAGTGAGCCCAAATATGAATCCAGCGGACCGATTTGAACAAACTTGAATCAGATCCACCCCACAATGTTGCATACCAAATATCAAAAGATTCTGCCTGCTAGATCTGGAGAAGAAGATTTTTGAAGAAATTTGCCTGAAATGCACTAAGTTCGAATTCGAGCTTCTATACTGAGCCCAAATATAAACCCAGGGGGCCGATTTAAACAAACTTGAATCAGATCCACCCCACAATGTTGCATACCAAATATCAAAAGATTCTGCCTGCTGGATCTGGAGAAGAAAATTTTTGAAGACACTTGCCTGAAATGCATTAAGTTCGAATTCGGGCTTCTATAGTGAGCCCAAATATGAATCCAGGGAGCTGATTTGAACAAACTTCAATCAGCTCCACCCCACAATGTTGCATACCAAATATCAAAAGATTCTGCCTGCTGGATCTGGAGAAGAAGATTTTTTAAGAAATTTGCCTGAAATGCATGAAGTTCAAAATCGGGCTCCTATACTGAGCCCAAATATGAACCCAGGGGGCCGATTTGAACAAACATGAATCAGATCCACCCCATAATGTTGCATACCAAATATCAAAAGATTCTGCCTGCTGGATCTGGAGAAGATTTTTGAAGAAATTTGCCAGAAATGCATTAAGTTCGAATTCGAGCTTCTATAGTGAGCAAAAATATGAATCCAGGGAGCCGATTTGAACAAACTTGAATCAGATCCACCCCACAATGTTGCATATTAAAAATCAAAAGATTCTGCATGCTGGATCTGGAGAAGATGATTTTTGAAGAAATTTGCCTGAAATGCACTAAGTTCGAATTTGAGCTTCTATACTGAGCCCAAATATAAACCCAGGGGGCCGATTTGAACAAACTTGAATCAGATCCACCCCACAATGTTGCATACCAAGTATCAAAAGATTCTGCCTGCTGGATCTGGAGAAGAAGATTTTTGAAGAAATTTACCTGAAATGCACTAAGTTCGAATTCGAGCTTCTATACTGAGCCCAAATATAAAGCCAGGGGGCCAATTTGAACAAACTTGAATCAGATCCACCCCACAATGTTGCATACCAAATATCAAAAGATTCTGCCTGCTGGATCTGGAGAAGAAGATTTTTTAAGACATTTGCCTGAAATGCATTAAGTTCGAATTCAGGCTTCTATAGTGAGCCCAAATATGAATCCAGTGGACCGATTTGAACAAACTTGAATCAGATCCACCCCACAATGTTGCATACCAAATATCAAAAGATTCTGCCTGCTGGATCTGGAGAAGATTTTTGAAGACACTTCCCTGTAATGCATTAAGTTCGAATTCGGGCTTCTATAGTGAGCCCAAATATTAATCCAGGGAGCCGATTTGAACAAACTTCAATCAGCTCCACCCCACAATGTTGCATACCAAATATCAAAAGATTCTGCCTGCTGGATCTGGAGAAGAAGATTTTTTAAGAAATTTGCCTGAAATGCACGATGTTCAAAATCGGGTTCCTATACTGAGCCCAAATATGAACCCAGGGGGCCGATTTGAACAAACTTGAATCAGATCCACCCTACAATGTTGCATACCAAATATCAAAAGATTCTGCCTGCTGGATCTGGAGAAGAAGATTTTTTAATCTTTTTCTCATTGCCTACAGTGTTAAAAAGTGCTGACTCAGCACTTTTTCAAAGTCCTGAAAAAAGTTCCTTGTGATCAAACCGATAGGGATTTTTTTTAACCATTCTATTCTACTGGATAAAAGTAAGCTTTATACAAAATAAGAATTCTCTGTGCCGTGTAGTTTTGGAAATATGGCAGTTTTAAGGTTTTTCCTGTTTTTAGCTCCCGAGGTTCCTATGGGGCAATGAAAAAAATTTTTTTTTGCATCAATCAACTACTTATGACCCATTATCATCTCATATCAAATTTGGTTCAAATTGACCTCACGGTTCTGAAAATAGAAATTTTAGGCGTGGCCAAAATGTTTGCCCCTCCCATAACGAAGGCAAATAATGCCTGACAAACTTCTCTTGAACAAACTTGATTCTAAACCTCAAAAGGACTCTGTATACCACATATCAAGTCTCTGCTACTGGTGGTTCATTAGAAGAAGATTTTCAAAAAATTTTGCCATTTTTTTCTCACACCTCTGCTCAATATGAGCCGAAACCTATTTTGGATAAAAATCAAAATGCCCCTATATAACCACTACTTACATAAAATTTAATTAAAATATGGCCAGTGGTTTAGGAGAAAGAGGCTCAAACACCACCTTCACGCAGAACGACGGACGAAGAGTTATAAGAAAAGTTCACCCTGATTTTCAGTCAGGTGAGCTAAAAATTCGACAAAACCATATCATGTGACCCCCTCATTCGAATGAACTTAAAGAGCTCATTTCAATGGGGGTCACATCTCTCACATGATTTGGTTTCATTGAAACTTTAAAAAAAAAAAAAATTTCAACTGCTCAGGCCCCAACACTTAAGCTTTGGGCCTGACGGAAGCAATGCTTTATTATTTAGTAGTTGCTGTTCAGAACAACAAAGAATTAAAGCTAATCTGTTCAGTCATGTTTAGGTTAAACTGTTATTACCAGAAGTTACGTAGATGGAAGGAAGTCTACAACTGTGGCTAATTCTTACTACTTATTTATCAGCTCTGGTGCAGCTGGTCTCCACATATGGAACCATGGAATTGAAGAATGATGCTGTTTATCATTTCCTCGCCCACACCCTCTCCACTACTGTGCATGTCCAAAACCCATGGATAGCCACTGGCACCAGTGAAATAAATAGAGAAAGTCAACACTAGTATCAGAATCTGCACAGGGCACAAAACAGCAGTTATCAAGTCGGTTAGCACTCTGGAGTTTCCAGCTGAGGTTGTGAGTTTGACCATTGTCAAAGGAAAGACTTTGCGGATTCCAAACACTCTTCAGGAAGCATGGGGCTAATGATGTCTCCAAGCAATGCACCAAATACTGACAGGCAGTGTGGAGATTGGAGGGGGAGGTCGCACGCAGATTTGCTCTTTGGAATTTTCTTGGGAGAGCCCAGACCCCCTCCCCCACCTCTCACACACAGTAGCTGTCCACATATGCTCCCCTACCCAACTGGCTAGGTATCCTCCACTGTAGAATATTGGCCGGATATACATGCCTATTCGCTGGTAAAATATAAAGGAGTCGTAAACCAGATCACACCAAAATTAACTGGTAGAGTGCAAAATTATTTTTGGTCATCCAAATTTGTTCACGTCTCTTTGTCTTGTTACAATTTATGGGAGAGTGCCACTTGGCACTCTCCCATAAATTGTAACAAGGCAAACCCTCACAGACTAAATAATGTTAATTCCAAGCTAATATGAAGCATATCCTCAGAATATGAAAGCATCAAGTTGCGGCACCTGCACTTCAGAATAAAGCCCAAATATGGGCTTCCAGCACTCTTCCAGTTAATAAATAACAAGAGGCTCTAAAGATCCTGTAATCGCTAACCTTTAAGAACTACATATCCCTCAATTATTCTAATCAAAATCAAAGAATACAGCTGGCTTCCATGATCCTTCATCTGAGCAAAACAGAATGATTGTTTTCAGAGGACTTTCGATACATTATTTGTCCCAAGTTTGGTTCACATTAGCCAAGTAGTTTCAGATAAGAAGATGAAAATGTGATTTTCCATAGGGTTTCCAAAGTAACTATAAGCTGCAATTGCAGACATGTTTCAACCAAATCAGCATTAAATGATTGTTGGTAGAGGGTATCCCAGTCATCAAGCATGTTAAGTTTCAAAACATTTGGCCTTATAGTTTCAGAGAAGAATATTTTTAAAAATCAACCAATCAGAATCAAAGAAAGCCTCTGGCGGTCATGTTTTTCATGGGAACAAAATGAGGATCGTTTGTAGAGAACCTCCCAAAGGCCAATCCTGCAAAGTTTGGTTCACATCTGCTCAGCAGTTCATGAATATGAAAAGGAGAATGTTTACAGATGACGACGGATGCCAAGTGACATCAATAACAAAGGAAAAGGCAGGATCTGAGTTAAAGGCATAACAGGCAAACACAGTTTAGCCATTATATTAAAAAGAGGCCCTAAGGGGCTTTAACGTCTCGCCTGATATTATTTAAAGAAGGATTTAAGGTCACATTCAACACCTAATTTAACTAGGGTAGTGGGGTTGAGAGAAGGGTCTGTTGGGTGTTTTTTTCACATAACACCACTCAGAACCCTTCGAAACACATTTTGAAGCAAAGAGGAAAATAAATCACCCAGTGCACCCCCTCCCACATTTATGTAATGTAAACTAAGAGAGCAAATCATGTGTGGACATGTGAGATTCTAAAATAACGATCCCATTTAGTCGAGAATGATCCAGTTTTGCCATGTGTTTTACCACAAGAAGGGTTAACGTTGTTAGTCTTTCAGTGGTAGGTACAACAGTATACATATACAGCAACAAACCTCCAAGATACCTGTCTGTATGACAAAAAGTGCAGTGATTTTTAGAAAGTGACTTTTTAGTGATATGTATTAGCCAAGTCGACTGTAGGGCAAATATTTTTGCAGCCGCTTTTTTTTACCTAATGTAATGGTCAAAACCAGCCAGTAATATTCTCAAAACCAGCCAGTAATATTCTCAAAACCAGCCAGTAATATTCTCAAAACCAGCCAGTAATATTCTCAAAACCAGCCAGTAATATTCTCAAAACCAGCCAGTAATATTCTCAAAAAGTATTCAAACTCAGCTTATGACCCCCCCATTTTAATGAAATTACGGAAAGGTTTTTTTAAGTGAATTCCAAAAATGAAAACATATTCTATTTTCAGTTAACAGTTTGTTGACTGTCATTCCAAGCAAGTAATAGCTTGTTAGTTTAAACAATATTTATTTCCAACTTTCAGAATATACATGAAACAGTATAATGATGTATGTGGATTCGACAAAAAGCTGGTAGCTTATACAAGGTCGTTTCCACTCGTATTGCAATTACACATAAATAGATACGAGATGACAGTCATACAGCTGTGATAATCCAAAATTTCGATTCAAACTTTTAACATATGTACACATTGTTGAGTTCAATAAATTATCGATAAACAGCTGAGTATAAGCATAAGTTGAAAACAGATTTATGTGAATAGTAGCTTGTTAGATATGGCTAACACTTAATACCCTTCTGTTTTAATGTGCTGGAGAGTCAAAATACCCTAGAATCAATTAATTTTGCTGCAGCTGATTTTTATGTTCAATATAATATTCCTAAAAAGGAAAAAAATATAAAGTAATTTTTATATTTATTCAGGATTCTTACAGTCAAGGACCAAAAAAATTCAAGGACTTTTCAAGGACATATCAGCATTTTCCAAGGATGTTTTTTTTAAAATGTACATTTGGAATATAACCATTTTTAGAAGCCTTACCTACATTAACCCTTCACCTTACATGAAAAGCAGACGACACTTGCAAAAAAATTCTTGAATAACTAATTTTTTGTCTCAAAAACATAGGTTATGACCCCTCATTGGAACGAGCTCGTTCCAACTAGAGGTCATAACCTATGTTTTTGAGACAAAAATGAAAAAAATAATTGAAATTAATTGGCCATTTTTGAGAATAGCGGTGGCCGGTTTTGGCCGTTACACTGGGTAAATACTCAAAAGTGTCTTCTACCTCATCCTTCTAAATTCCAGGAAAAAGGTGCTTCTAAAATGCTCTGTAACAAAATTATGGTACTTACAGAATGACACCCAGTTAAATAATGCCTGAACTTTAATTTCTCATTTATCGATTATCCGTTATTTATGTTCGTTTTTTTCGTGTTTCAACTAAAACAAGTGCAAAAGAGATGTTTCAATTGTCCACTATTACACAGGTAATGAAAGTGTCAATGACACTGTAGCTCAACTTGTCAAGACAAAGACATGTACATGTATAGTATGTGACACAGCAATGACAAACATTTAGGTAATGACCTGATAACAAAGGTACATATAAAGTATTGTAATGGTCTGTACATAAATACTGACCATTGCCTGTAACAAATGTATAGGTAAAGTATTGTAAAGATGGGCTACAGTCAGATGCTAAACTAGAAAAGAAATCTTGAGTCCCAGAGTGGGCCTGACTGAACCCCAAAATATTTGTTCTCATAGCACAGTGATAACAAAGGCACACCAAAACACACTCGTTCCTGTCCCAAGGTGAAAACAAAGGTACCCAAGAAGTTTTGTGAAGATCAGTTCATAAATACGAGCTGTATAGAACTTGTGACAAAAAACTGATTGGAACAAATTTTGGTACAAAATGGCCACTGGCAGCCATCATGAATTTTGGACCGCACCCAGAAACACTCATTCCCATCCCAAGGTGATAACAAAGGTACCCAAAAAGTTTTGTGAAGATCGGTTCATAAATGCAGCCTCTACCCTGAGCCGTATTGACATGTGTGCTTACATTGTGTAAGTAGCACTGAATAAATCAAAGTTCATCTAATTTGCATAATTTCTGCACGAAAAAAAAAACCTTACAATATGTGATGTATTCCATGTTACTAAACATTCATACAAAAATTTAATCAAATCAAAACTTTCATACAGAAGTTCTGTACAAAAGACTGATTGCACTAATTTTGGTACAAAATGGCTGCTGGTGGCCATCTTGAATTTCGGGCCACACCCAAAAACACTCGCTCTCATCCCACGGTGATAACAAAGGTACCCAAGAAGTTTCGTAAAGATTGGTTCATAAATATGGCCTCTAGTCTGAGCCGTATAGAAGTTGTGTACAAAAAACTGATTAGACCTAATTTCGGTACAAAATGGCCACTGGCAGCCATCTTGAATTTTAGACCGCACCCAGAAACACTCGTTCTCGTCCCAAGGTGATAACAAAGGTACCCAAGACATTTTGTGAAGATCAGTTCATAAATACAGACTCTAGCCCGAGCCGTATTGCCATGTGTACTTACTGTGTGTAAGTCGCAATGAAAAAATCAAAGTTCATCTAATTTGCATAATTTCTGCACAAGAAAAAAAACCATATTATATGTGATGTATCCCATGGTACTAAACATTCACACAAAAAATTATTCAAATCGGCGCTTTCATATGGAAGTTCTGTGCAAAAATCTGATTGCACCTAATTTTGTACAAAATGGCTGCCATCGGCCATCTTGAATTTCGGACCGGACCCAAAAACACTGTGATACCAAAGGTACCCAAGAAGTTTCGTAAAGATCGGTTCACAAATACGGCCTCTAGCCCGAGCCGTATTGGCATTTGCACTTACAGTGCTGAAAGTAACACCAAAAAACATCAAAATTAGTCTAATTTGCACAATTTATGCACAAGAAAAAAACCCGTATTATATGTGATGTATCCCATGGCACTAAACATTCATACAAAAAATTATTCAAATCAGAGCTTTCATATGGAAGTTCTGTACAAAAAAACAGATTTCTGCATCGTCGGTACAAAATGGCAGCTGGCGGCCATCTTGAATTTGGGACCGCACCCCAAAACACTCGTTCTTGTCCCACGGTCATGATAAAGGTACCCAAGAAGTTTCGTAAAGATCGGTTCAAAAATACGGCCTCTAGCCCGAGCTGTATCCAATTGTTGACGTACGGACAGATGGACGACGGGCCATGACAAAAGCTCTAATTTGGCTTCGCCAAAGTTGAGCTAAAAATGATATAGGGCAAAATTCAAGGACTTTCAAGGAGTCTGATGGATTTTCAAGTACTTTTCAAGTACTTTTCAAGTACGTTTTCTGCATTTTAAAAATTCAAGGAGTCAGATTGAAATTCAAGGACTTTTCAAGGATGTGCACACTCTGTTATTATACATACCATTGACACAAAAATGTTTGCTCCAAAACTTGTCAATGATATGGTGGATAAATAATTTTTTCAATAAACAAGTAGAGAATCTCCAATGAGTCATGATTTATCAAAAAATATACAAGAAATATATTTGGTGTGAAGGATACCTTTTTTTTACAATTCCTATTTTACACCATAAAAACTGTAGTAATATTTTCCTGTAATGTAGTGATAAACTGCATTCATTCCATTATACCCAGATTGATAGAGATCATGTAGCTTGGTCTTTGGTGGAAGTTATATATATGCAATTGACATGGCTAATCAATCAGGACATTTCCAATTAACCCTTTACCCAATGCAGACGTTTAAATATCATTTTTTTAATTTTTTTCAACTAAACCATATCATGTAACCCCTCTTTAGAACGAGCTCGACGAGCTCGTTCCAAAGAGGGGTCACATGATATGGTTTTGTTGAAATTTTTCGAAAAATAATATTTTTTCAGCTGCTGAATTTGCATAATACGTGGCGGATGCGGGCGATTCGTTGGGTAAAGGGTTAAGTGGCTCTACTGTACCCCACACCACCTCAGACACAAAGCAACTAAAATGGACAGAGCTGAACACATCCCCACCACTGTATCGCATTTTCAACATGGTAACAAATTAGCTACCGTATCTTCATTTTCTAAAGGGATTCATCTATCTTTTGTACAAAACTACAGCAACAAATTAAAGAAAGGATAACTGTAATTTTTTCTGTAGTTATAGACTCGTTTTAATTTTGTATGCAATATGAATTGAGTAAAAGGTTTCATTAACTGAATAAGTATTGTACCTGGAGTTCTTGAAAATCTCTATTTTTCCAATAAAATAGCTAAAATAAAAATAAAATTTCTAATTATGGGTTAATTTTTATAATAAACAAGATGGTAGTCACTGGTTGAGTTTTAAAAGCCCATACAGTTAAAACTAGAAGTCCTGTCACGAACAGTGCGCTTATCTAGGCTTAATTGCGCGTTGGAATTGCGCGCAATTGCCATATCAAATGGCATCCAAAGCATGGCAGGTTCTCTTGGTCACTCATAGCAGACACATGCAATGTTTCTGCCAATGGACCTCCGGGTTACCCGGAGGTCCATTGGCTGAAACATTGCCTGTGCACAGGCCATATGTACAGAATATGATAGCTTTAAGTGGGCCATAACGCGCCCATTAACGCGCATATCAACGTGCTATTTGTGCGCATTTCATGACAGGACTTCTAGTTTTAACTGTATTTGAGCTCTACTGGAAATTAGTGATGTCTCATATAACTCTATATTACACACCCTTAACTGTATTTCTCACAATTACATGGGTTTTAGGGGCATGCAGTCATTTTGACCAGAAAGCTCTAGCATGATCTGATAAAAAGTACCGTTTCGCACGCTCAAGTTCTCTTGTTAGACTGGTTCTTTCAGTTTGTAGCATTCATGGAAAATAACCAACGAGAACCTTCAGCTGTATTTATCTGTCAGAATTATCGTTTCTCATCACAAAACGTTTGATGCACAGCAATGCTAATAAATAGCTGTGCCATGAGCGCATGATACGCCTGTTATTAATTACAAGAGGGAAGCACACAATATGAGTATACATGTGTACTTGTCAGGTTGAGTCCTTCCAGCAACATATACTTGCCACCAAAAAATCATGAAAATTGCTCAAAGTCCGACATGTGGAAAATTGCCTATATTTTGATGAATAAAGTCCCATAACTCTGGAAGGACAAATCAGACAGCGACACAAATTGAAAGGGAGATTCCTTCCATCAACATATACTTGCCACCAAAACATCATGAAAATTGCTCAAAGCATTTTCAAGTTATTGTCCGACATGTGGAAAATTGCCTATATTTTGAGGAATAAAGTCCATAACTCTGGAAAGACAAATCGGACAGCGACACAAATCCAAAGGGAGCTTCCTTCCATCAACATATACTTTTCACCAAACACTAAAATTGCTCAAAGCATTTTTGAGTTATTGAACGATGTGTGGACCGAAGGACGGACAGACAGACAGATGTACTGACAGACAGTCGGGCAGACAGCGGTATACCATAATACAACCGTTTTTTCAAAATGGGCGTATAAAAACTAGTATCGATAGTTATCACAGATACATGATCTCTGCCAGGAAAAAGAACAGTAAAACTCCACCTTTGTAATTATTTTTGAAAAAAAATTCTCAGTTGGTTTCAATAATGGTGCCTGACACTGGTACAATTTCAGTAGAAATTGGAATGTTGAAACAGTGTTACCCTCAGTGCTGCCTGAGTGCTGCTGACAGGTCTGATACATGGCCTACTGTGTAATCCTATTCAATTCACACTTTGGCAATGTTGCAGCACATGTTACCTAGAAGCAGGATTAAATCAAATGTGAAAACTGGTTATCTCGAAGCGGAAAGACAGGTGGTGATTCTGTTGATAGTGCTACCCCCCCCCCCCCCCCCCCCCCCCCCACACCTCCCCTCCATTATAAAAGAAAATAATGTGGAGGAAGGATAAGACGTGTTTAAGATAAACCCATCAACATTCTGCTTAGTAGTTTATATTTGTAGAACCAATATTTTTGTTTGTTTGGGATATGTCAGGTAGGGGAGTTATTGGTGCCAATGTAATAATGCTGAAATGACTTTCTGTAGTCTGTACTGAGGAAATAAAAAATAAATTACCTCCCACCCATTAGTGAAAGTCTTGAGGAAGGTGGGAGTGAGTTCATGAAGAGGGGAGGGGCAGTCAATACAAGCGGCCTGATGCATCACAGTGTCAATTTTATATGAGACGTCTGCGATGAAAAACAATTATTAGGATGTTTAAAATATAGACAGTATTGCAACATTTTCCAAAATAGACAGTATTGCAACATTTTCCAAACAAAGATTGATGTGTATTTTTAAATGATTAAATTTAAAAATTTTCCCTGATACTTCTGTTTGGTACAAGAATATAATTCTGAATATTATTATTATTTTGATTAAACTCCCAGCATCAAAACTTAAATCTAATGCCATCTACATGTAACAGCTACATAGGTATATGAGATGGAGAGCATTACAGGCAGCCTGCAGTTTCTTCCCCTCCCTCAACGGCCAGCTAATTTAGCAGTTTTCAAAGCAAAAGCATGGTATTTTCATTTGAACTGTTCAAATCATCTACTATTTAATTCAATTAGCGATTAATTACAGTGAATTCTTTTTCAGGGTTTGGTGGGTAATAAATACAGAACCACACTTATGTTTGAATGGGTTAACGATTATTGGACTCGAGCGAGTGGCGGTGGATACCACTCGAGCTTAATGGCTCTTGTGGTATCCCTGCACCACTCGCTCTCGTCCAGTAATCGTTAACCCATTCAAATATAAGTGTGGTTCTGTATACTTATCTAACAAGTTTACTGTGCTCAACCGCAGAAGTTACAAAATGAGGACTTGAAAAAATCAATGAGGGGGGGTCACATTAGGGTTTACTGAAAAATTTGAAAAGTAAACAGTTAAAATAAAAAAATTTTATTATTAATTTGTTATACTTGTGTGTGTTGGGTAAAAGGTTAACAATTAAGTCCTCAGATGAAGATAATAACTACCGTATATACAAGTACACAAGCTACTGATGACTTAACAGTGTTCATACATTATTGTTGGCTGTCTGTACTGGTTTATGATAATAACTACCGTATATACAAGTACACAAGCTACAGATGACTTAACAGTGTTCATACATTATTGTTGGCTGTCTGTACAGGTTTATGATAATACCTACCGTATATACAAGTACACATGCTTAAATTGACGGTACTTGTACACAAGCTGCAGATGACTTAACAGTGTTCATACATTATTGTTGGCTGCCTGTACAGGCAGCCAACAATGATGTAAAAACACTGCCTAGATAAAAGCATCCTACAAGTAGAACTCTCAAGGAAGAATACATTTGGGACAACTTATTCAGAGCAATCGAACAGGGGCAGTTTGTGGCTGTATGGGGATGTGAGGGTTAAAGGGATACATATTCCATGCCAGTGCTTTATATTCTTTTAGAAGTACAATTATTAGGCCATTAAAAAAAAAGTCTATGTTCTCAGGCACCACCCGCGTCATTACATTTATGCCATGTCAAAACTTTTTAATAAAATAATAGTCAAAAAAAAAAAAAAAATTCTGCCCGGCCAAAAAAAAACTTCCCCGGTCAGTATTTTCGGATCAGAATTTTGAGCACCGGCACCGGTACACATTTCTCTGTATTATTTCAACTTCCTGTTCCCATTTTCCTCCGTATTTTCATGTTTTGAATTTCTGACTATTATATAAATGTTTTGTATGTTGGTACATATAACAACTTTTGAGGAAAATGCCGCTATTATCTCTTCAAATTAGTGCCGGTGTCCCAGTTTTTATCGCCCCCGGTAAAATGACCCCCTGGGGGGGGGGGGAACTAGATTTTACAGTATTTTCACCCTCGGGGGGGGGGGGGGGGGAGGGAAACTAGTTTTTTTTACCCCACCCTGATTTTTTTGCCCCCCGTCTGAATTTTTTTTTTTTTATCATTTTTTATGTCATACTATTTGCTAATATGACGAGAAAAACAAAAGATTTCTGTTTTTCTCTCCAATTTTGACAATGGTCATAGGGGGTAAATGCAGAACAGATAGTTAATGATGAGATTTATGGAGATGACAATAGATTATGACTCAGCCAAGCCAGTAATCTGTTGCTTTAAGGAGGATTATTGAATGCCAATTAGTGTGAGGATTAACACTTCCTGAATTCCTGAAACCCTGTTGAGTAACTTTAGACAGTGCTAAACTGGGTCTAAGGTTTGATAGAATCATGAAGATTCCTTGTCGTCGTCAGGATTACTGTATTATCAAAACTTTTTGGCATTTGGCAGCAGGCCTCTTATATATTGCCCATATTTAGTGTCTTTGGTGAATATAAGACTTTAATAAATATTTCTATTTTTTTCCCCTCCCACTCATGTCTTGAATTCCTGAAACCCTGCTGAGTAATTTTAGACAGTGCTGAATTGGGGACTGAGGTTTGGTAGAATCATGAAGATTCCATATCGTCGTCAGGATTACTGTATTATCAAAATTTGTTGGCATTTGGCAGCAGGCCTGTTATACATGTATATTGCCCATATTTAGTGTCTTTGGTGAATATAAGACTTTAATAAATATTTCTAGTTTTTTTTCCTGGGGGGGATGCCCCCCCCCCCTCCAGCACCCCCCCCCCCCCTAAAACCTGTTGAGTAACTCCCCCAGAAGAAATTTGTTTAAATCTCATATTATTTGCTAATTTGGTGAGAAAACCTATCTTTGACTGATATTTTTTTTTTTAACTTTGACATGGTCAACATCAGGTGGAGGCCCATCTGATAGTGATCATGTCAAAGTTAAAAAAAAAAATTTTTTTTCAAAACGGAGGTGGGGAGGGGGGGAGGTAGATTTTGGTAGCCAGGGGGAAAATTGCCGCCCAACCTAACATTGACCATTGTCAAATTAATTGGAAAATTTGGGTTAAAGAGGGATTTTCTTGCAATGATATGACATGGAAAAATTGCCCCCACCTGATTTTGGCCTTTCAACATCAGAATGAAAAAACAAATATCAAGCAGAGGGTTTTACGCCATATGAGCAAATCATGTGGTGCAAAAATGTTCTTTTTGGAGGTGGGGGAAGATTTTTGGTGGCCTATTGAAATTTCACACATCCCCCCCCCCCCCCCCCCACTCCACCAACCAAAGGTTAACCATGTCGAGATTAAAAAAGAAAACTGTCAAAGATAGGTTTTCGTGCCAAATTAGCAAATAATACGACATTGAAAACATTTCTTCACTGAAATGGGGGAAGATTTCTGTGGCCTATGAAAATTGCCCCCCGCCTGACATTGACCATTTAAAAAATTTGGAATTTTTTTTTCTTGGTCATCGAAAGGTTTTCTCGCCATATTTGCAAATAATATGACAAAAAAATTGAGAAGAAAACAAATTCAGGTGGGGGGGGGGGGGGGGGGGGGGGGGGGGGGGTAAAAAAACAAGGTTTTAACTTGTCACTATTTATTGGAGAAAGCCTATAGCCATTCTCTGGTAAATTGTCCCTTGGCAAACCCATTTGAACTACAGTAATTCTAATGACCAAAAAAGACCCACTAAAAGCAAGCCTCTATCACATCAAATCAGGCTAGACGTGGATCTGTGTGTCTATTAACCCTTTACCCAACGCAGACGATATCAAAATTTTTATTTTAAATATCATTTTTTAAATTTTTTCAAAAAATTTCAACAAAACCATATCATGTGACCCCTATCTGGAACGAGCTCGACGAGCTCGTTTCAAAGAGGGGTCACGTGATATGGTTTTGGTGAAATGTTTCGAAAAATAATATTTTTTCAGCTGCTGAATTTGCATATTACGCGGGCGATTCGTTGGGTAGAGGGTTAAAATTGACTTATTAATTAGTGGTTCCCAGTTATAAAAAAGTAACAATAATACAAGAGCACTGTGGTTTAGATATTTTTGTTCAATAAATATTTTAAATTTTTAACCCTTTACCTAACATAGCAGCCAAAAATGGCCAGAAAATTAACCAGAATAAGCCTACCTCAGCCTAAATTATTTCAGAAGTTTCTTAATAAAATCATACAAATATGGATATCATTAGAACCATCATGAGACAAAAACAGTTATTGTGTGGAATATTGAAAAGATTCTGGTGAGCAAAATGTAGAAATTTTGTTTTCAATACTTTTCCTTCGGTCGAAATTTTATAAAAATGTATTTCAATATTTTATTTTTTCATAAAATTACTTAACCCTTTACTCAACGTAAAGATCAGAAGCAGCTTGGGCTATCGACAAAACTCGCAATTTAAATTTTATTTTTTATTCTTTGTCTCAAAAATATAGCTTATGACCCTCACTGGAATGAGCTCACTGTGCTTGTTCCAATGAGTGGCCATAAACTATGTTTTTGAGGCAAAATATGAATATGTATACTTATTTCAGAAATTTTTTATCAAGTGTCGTCTACTCTTCAGATTAGGTGAAAGGTTAAAATGTATTGCCTACATTCACGGTGTACATGTATTTGATGCCACAACCATAAGTATCTTAAGATATCGTTTAAGTAGATACACATTTTTGCCAAGAGCTCA
Source organism: Pictodentalium vernedei (assembly GCA_031216915.1). Taxonomy (NCBI): domain Eukaryota; kingdom Metazoa; phylum Mollusca; class Scaphopoda; order Dentaliida; family Dentaliidae; genus Pictodentalium; species Pictodentalium vernedei. The sequence continues at coordinate 45,493,527 of CM062292.1, read as the reverse complement.
TAAAAAGTGTAGGGTTTGGAATGAAAATTAGGATCTGTTGTGAAAACTGAACCATTTCATTTTTTTTGCTCAGCCTTTGCATTAAATGATATCAAAAACAAAACATAGACAAAAATACCTACCTGTAATTTTCTCTTGACAGACACACACATTCTTAGTGTGGGATTTACCTCCCCACTCAGTGATGTTGGTTTCTACAAGACAGAGTTTTACAATATTTAATATAAACATTTATCTTACAATCGACATGTATTTTGTCTGTATTAACTCTGCAACTGTCATGTGTCCGACCCCCTGATACAGATGTTTGTATCAGGGGGTCGGATACAAGCATGTTTCTTTTGCGTGAGTCCATTTTTTTTCTTTTTGTTCATCCGTATGAATAAATAGTTCATTATATATTCGTCTACATTCTTGACTTATCCCCAATATAGTGTAAGATAAAATGATCATTACCATTATGTGGATGCACAAAATATGTATCCGAGTCTCGCTCCAGGTTCTTCGACTCGTTGTGATCTGCCCTTTGAACCTGGACATCGACTCGGATACATATTTTGTACATCCACATAATGGTAATAATCTCTATGCAATAGTCACTGGTATAAACGATTTTTCTCAATAACTGGGGCTCCAATAGCTAGACAGGAAAGACAAGGGTGGTAATTAATGGTGAACAACATGATAGAGGTTACATACCTAGAAAAGGGATGGACCAGCATGAAATATTTTACCCAGAATCACATTGCTTTAAAGAGATATAAAATCCTGTTACTAATTATTACTTACTATATATGTGGTGTTGGTCAGTGTTGAAAAACAAATTACATGTACACATGATGAGCTACATGTACATGTGTACTGTGTTTACTTTCAGTTTACAATTCCAGTTTACAATTTTAACAGGAAGTATATTTAGCAAACTGTCTTTTATGATGCCGTCTCTGACTGGCCAGCACTTCAACACAACAATATCCAGACCTTCGATCTTTGAAACCAACACACATGCCTTCTTTAACTCATTGTATGCTGCTGACGGATATTCCTGCCCAGGGTAGTAAATTCCCTGCCTTTGAAATAAGTCTAACGTGGGCACATTCAGCAATATTTTCCCCATGTAAACTGAACTGAGTTTTTGAGCAATGATTTCAAGAGCTAAATTTAGATAAATTTTTCATCAAATCTAGTCATGGCTGCTTATCAGCAGCCATGACTAGATGTGACAAAAATATTTTGAAAATGCTTAATGTTTTACCCAATGCACTGGATATCAAAATTTAATATTTTAAATACTATGTTTTTCATTTTTTCAGAATTTTTCAACAAAGCCATATCATGCGGCCCCTCATGTGCTCGACGAGCTTATTCCAATAAGGAGTCACATGATATGGTTTTGTTGAACCTTTTTCCACTGCTCAGTTTGTAAATTATGTGGGTGGATGCGGCCGTTTTGTTAGGTAAAAGGTTAAGAGCAGTATTCACCCTGGCTCAATATTTTAATGTACCAAAGCTGATTAATTTTTGTGCCAAATGAGCTTTTTTTGTGCCATAGGTATTATCTGTGGGAGAACTATGAAAACCATTTTTATATTTTATTCAAGAAAGCTCAAAAGTATAAAATTACATATAGTACTGAAATGGTTAACCTGATAATCAGTTTGAAACCAGTTAGCTATCTAACCGATTAGAAAACCTGTCAACCGGTTATCCGAAATATCGATAGTGATCGTCATTCCACATTTAAAATGTAGTAAATCTGCCGTTTCTCCTTTGTGATAGATTACACATCGAAGCCGCATTGTATATATTGAGAAATAATTGACTTTGGCATTCAAGACTTCGTTAATGATCGGCAGTTTCCGTGAGTAATGAGCAATCGCAGAAACTATTCCGTAGTGTGTATACAAACGAATGTTGTCGAGTACTCGACAACGTTGTTTGTATACACACTACGGAATAGTTTGAGAATACTGCTTTCCAATTCTTATAGTTTTGATCCCATATTCGGTGAAATAATGGCCATGGATTACTGGATATTATCCAGTTATCGCTCTCAGTTAGTTGGTTACGAAAATGAGTCAACCGTTTCAGCCCTATTACATAAAACCAAATATAATATAAAATGAAACATAAAATAATAAAATATCAGGAAACATACATAGTCCTACATACAGCAGGTCAATAGAAATACACATCTCCATGGTAACTGATTGACATGTGGAATTGAAACCTTAACCTTTGTCATTTTATTATTGTGTTAATCTTTGATTTTGGTCAATGGGGAAAGTACAGTGGAGGCCACTTAACTGGATATCTCTTAATTGTATATCCCTGTTAATGGAATATAATTTCCCAACACAAAACCATTTACCATACCTCCAGTACAAATTTGACCTTTTAACCCTTTACCCAACGTAACGGCCAAAACCGGCCAGTGCTATTCTCAAAAATCGCCAATTAATTTTCATTATTTTTTCATTTTTTGTCTCAAAAACATAGGTTATGACCCCTTGTTGGAATGAGCTCAAGGAGCTCGTTCCAACGAGGGGTCATAACCTATTTTTTTGAGACAAAAAATTAGTTATTCAAGAATTTTTTTGGCAAGTGTCGTCTGCTTTTCATGTTAGGTAAAGGGTTAACTGAATATAGGTTATAGAGTAGACTCCTGTTAATTGAATAAAAAATCTTGTAACATGTCAAGAAATTACCCTGACTCACCCCAGTTTTCCTTTGTTTAAAGACCCATGTGGCCTTAGTACATTCAATACAGGCATTTAATCTATTATATCTTGTTCAGGCTTGTCATTTTGAGGCAGGCAATCGCCCCAGGCTGCAGTCGGCTGCCTGAGTTCAAAATTCTGTGGACAGTAAACGTCCGCCTAACCCTGATTTCTGCGGCCCATTAATTCAGTCGAAGGCACCTCAAACAGCAATTTTCGCGAAGTGAAGGAGGTACATGTAACAAAAGCGCAGTTTGTGAAGTTTGTTGTGTGTCGTCAGTGCAGTCACCCAGAGACAATAAATAACTTTCCAAATATACATTACGTGATGACTTACATCATAATTACACAAACCATGTACAGTACACGGAGAGTGTATTATCACTAAATCACCCACAGATTGGAGATTCCACACAAGCAATGATTGCAAATTTGTTGCAAAGCATAACAAGCACAGGCAAAGTTTCAACAAATGGACCTCCAGGTTAAACCCGGAGGTCCATTGGCTGAAACATTGCTTGTGTTTTTTGTCCATATGTATAAAATTTGAAAGTTGTAGTTTGGGTGATAACGCCACTCCACGGGTGATTTAGTTACAATCCATTCTCCACGTACTGTACCTTAAAATGATATTAGTTGTCTACTCATCAGGCTGAAACAAAATGGCCCCCGTAAATCATAAATGACCCTCCTGGGGTCATTTTATGTGAACCCAAAATGGCCCTCCTGTGGTAATTTGAGGCGAACCATAATGGCCCTCATGCAATTTTCAAAATGACAAGCCTGCTTGTTTGACAGAGCTCCATGAGCTCTGTCAAACAAGATATAATAGAATAAATGCTAAGTTCATCTCTAGAATACAGGAAAGTGACACAATCCTTGTTAATTGAATACTCCTGTTAAATGAATAATTTTCATTGGCAAAGTGGCTACTCAATTAACAGGGTTCCACTGTACCACCAACAATTAAAGACAACTGATATTCTGGTCTATTGTTTGCTGGTGAACAAACAAAGCATGCATTGTTTACATAATACACGACTTCCGAGGTCACTAGTAAGGCCAACTGAAGAGTGACTGGACATTATGTACACTGTTGAATGAGATTACGTTTTTGTAATTAATGATGTGGGCATTGATAGCGATATATTTAACTTATCATTTGTTCACTTTACTAGGAGAAAATGTAATATTATATACCCGGTTTTGCAGAGTCGAAATGGCTGCCATAAGTTCAAAGGTTGGACAAAAATCAAGAATATACCAGGTTCGTGATTTTGAATTTATGTGCCAAATTTTTGTGCCAAACGCTCACATTTATGTGGCAGATTTTTTAAAAATGTGCATTTGGTACAAATGGCACATGCCAGCGTGAACACAAGTTAAGATGTAACACATGTACCTTGGTGAGCTGTCACACTCCCCAATGTACCAACTTTGCACATGAAAAGGGTAAACATTTGTTGAGGAAAAGTGCACCACTGACAGGCAGTATATCTTGGTACACGACGCCAATATACCCCCTTGTGGGCAATCATGATTAAGTGCCTTGCCCAACGCAGTTACCCCTGATGAAGATCGAACTGCAGACCTCTCGGTTGGAAGTTTTATACTACAACAACTGAGCCATAGCACTCCAACAATCAAATGGTGCACAGGCGGAGATAACTGGGGGTGATCCCTCCGCACTAAATGTTTTTGGAGCTGATTTTGAGTTCTGTATCACATTTTTCATAATAATAATAATAATAAATAACTTTAAAGCCTAAATTCTACCTAAAAAAAGGGTGCCCTTTGGCTATACAACAGAATTAGTATGGTGTACCTACACATTATTATATGCATATTACTATTCCTCCACAGGCCTGAAAATAAGCAGTCTGACATTTGCAAAATGAGGTCCCTGGAGGGTGAATTTGATGATGCTATCCCATACAGTGGACCAATTTATCCTCTGGGTACCTCTTTCTGTTTAGTTTTGAGACTCTGATTCAGATTGAGGTTCACAGAGGGTAAATTTAGTGATGCTACCCTGCTGAGCAGGGTAGTATCATTAAATTCACCCTCTGTGGACCTCATTTTGCAGATGACAGTTTGCTTATTTTCTGGCTTGTTCCTCCAGTTCCGTATTTACAAATCCATATGGCACCCATGTTCCATAAGGATTTCCATCGATGGAATATTTTTTCACCTTATGTCCTGGATCCACCAAAAGAACTGAACTCCTCCCATTTTCCTATAGGCCAATCGTCACATCCTGACCTAGATCAATTTGGAAGCTGCAGTGACAGTCGATAAATCGAATGCCAATTGGAAAGTGTTTTTGATCAAATCCACCAAAAATAATGAAATTAAACTTATTCTATAAATGGGGAGTGATTTTATTATACTCAAATTCTGACTTTCAAGTGAATATCTCTCAGATAACGGCAGCCAATTTTTTAAAAATACGAATAAATAACCTATTTGGACACAATTTTAATTTATATTTTTCTGTCTACAAATTGATCTGTCACATGTGTTTGCCAATAACACCTGGGTTTTGTTTATGTTTGTATTTCAAGCAGATGGCAGAACAATCAAATCCTACAAATAAACTGAATTTTGAAATTAATGGATTCAATGTTACAGAGGCATGTAATAAACAGGGACCACCATGATGTGTGAATGCTTTCATCAATATGGCACTCATGCACGCCATCGCAGGAGGAAGGAAAGAACTCGAGGCACTCATGCCATATTGGCAAACTTATTCACACATTGTGACGTTCTGTGTACTTATTACTGAAATGTTTTACAATAAAAATGGGTTTTCAATCCCATTTTAAGTATGTTGATATTTTTTTGAATTTTAGACTGCTCAGTATTGAATATTTCAAAGAATTGGAGCTGCAATAGAACCAGCCCCATCACCTGCTGAAGCTAGTTTAGCAGTCAGTTGAGACAGGGTGAATTACAACAGAAACACAAAATCATATTAACTTACTTAATAGTCTATTTATACTGTTGGAATACTAAGACAGAACACAAGGGTGGAGGACAAGAGACAGAAAACATTGACATGAGGTGGAGTTTTTTCGGTATTTTACGAGCACCGAAGGTACACATGAAATACAGAAAAAAACTTCACTAATGGTTGTTGATTCCTGTCCTCCTAAAGTTCTACCCAAGTTGTGATTTGTATTTATACCATTGATTAAACTTGAATTAAGTTACTGTAGCTGCAATTTGTAAAGAAAAATATTGCCTTAGGCAATCTGAAAACTTTCTTCCTTCGCTCTGTTTTGTGTCGAAGCATTTCATTCACATCATGACATCACTTAAACACGTAACGTCCATATCAGAAGCATTCTTACGTCATTCTTCCTGTTGAAACTAGAAATCCTGTGACTGTATTGTGACTGTATTGTGACTGCATTGTGCAATATTTTGAAGTAATATACAGTGGAGCCCACTTAATTGGATATCTCTTAATTGTATATCCCTGTTAATTGAATATAATTTTCAAACACAAAACCATTTACCATACCCTCAGTACAAATTTCATCTGTTAATTGCATATGGGTTGTAGAGTAAACTCCTGTTAGGCCACACAAAGTAGATGTTCTGTTTCTCAGGCCAATTTTTGTAAAATTGCATGCGGGCGGGCGTTTTTTTTATTTTATATTTTATTTTTGTAATTATTTCTTTGCCATCAGAAGTTCATATTCTTGGTTTATTTTATGTTTTAGTCCTCATAATCTACAGAATAGCAAGGGTGGTGGTGTATTTCGTCCCTTGGGTGCAACAAGGTTTTGCAATGCTAAAGCATTGCAAAGCCTTGTTGCACTCAAGGGACAAATTTATCAATTTTATTAACTTGTGTAAAATATCAGACATAAACCATTTAATTTTTATTTTTTTTAAGTTTAAATTGGTTATAAAAAGAGAGTATGCGGTAGCCAAAAGGACCATGCGGGAGGGCCTGAGAAACAGATTTTTTTATTTTTTTAGGCCTTAATTGTATATAAATTTTTATAATATGTCGAAAAAATTACTGTGACATGCACCAAATTTCCCTTATTCATCAACCTTTTTGGCCTCACTACATCCAATACAGGCATTTATTCTCTAAGAGCTCTGTCAAACAAGATATAATAGAATAAATGCTCAGTTTACCTCCAGAACACAGGAAACTGACCAAATCCCTGTTAACTGTATACTCCTGTTAATTGAATAATTTTCACTGGCAAAATGAATATTCAATTAAGAGGATTCTACTGTACCAATAACATGATTTTTGAGGACGTTATGGTTTATCAACAGTCCTACAGAAATGATTAACAGCCCAAGGGTCTATTAGCGGCCTGCGATGAAGTCGAGGGCCGCTAATAGCCCAAGGGCTGTTAATCATTTCTGTAGGGCTGTTAATAACCATAACGCCCAACAAAAATCATGTTATTTCTATTATTACCACTAATAGGGGAGGACATTCAAGTAACCTCAAAATAACAATGAACGCGTGTCGTCTGGTTGCAAACAATACCATGTAATAATTTCTAAGTGAAAAATCTATCCCATGGCAATTTAGAAGTACAGTTAAAACTAGAAGTCCTGTCACGAATAGTGCGCTTATCTAGGCTTAATTCCGCGTTGGAATTGCGCGCAATTGCCATATCGAATGTCTTCCAAAGCACGGCAGGTTCTCCTGGTTACTCATAGCAAACACATGCAATGTTTCTGCCAATGGACCTCCGGGTTACCCGGAGGTCCATTGGCTGAAACATTGCTTGTGCACAGGCCATATGTAAAGAATTTGATAGCTTTACTAATGCGCAGATCAACATGCTATTTGTGCACATTTCATGACAGGACTTCTAGTTTTAACTGTATTCTTGATATTTTCTTTCTGTTTGATCGGTTCAGTTTCGGATTTTACCACCGGGTTCACTAACAGCACATTCACATCATATTTTGCATTACACAGCACAAATGCTCCTGTGTATTTCAGACTTCTTCAATCTTCTGCAGTAAGGAATACATTAACTTAGAAGAATTTTCTGTACTAATTGTGATAGGTCTTCTAGTTTCAACTATATGTATAATCTAGATTCCACATATAAGGCATCCAGAACATTTTTCAATGTCTGTATTGTGTCATGTGATGCTGAATATGTACAACAATCGTGGTACAAAGCTTATGTCTGCTTAGAGTTAGAAGCAGGGAAATTAAGGCCTTTAGAAACGTTTTTTTTTTAAAACTTGATTTAAACAAACTTGAATTTGATCCTCCCGAGTATGTTGTGTCATGTATCAAATATCAAAAGATTCTGACTTGAGTTTTTGAAGATATTTTTCGTATTCGATAATATGCCGACTCAGCATTTTTTCGATTCCCCATATGGTACCCAATAACACAACTAAATGTCAACTGTTTTTGCCCATTCGATTCTACTGGTCCCAAGGATGCTTCATTCCAAATAACAATTCTCTATTCCATGCATTTTGGGAAATATGGATGTTTGAAACATTTTCCATTTTTTGAAGATCTACTTTCTGTGGCCAAATATTTCATGATTATTTCAGAGGTGAAAGATTTCGAAGGGTCACCGGCAACTCTGTAGTACTTACCAAGCTGTGCAAGTTATTATAAGTAAGGATTTTCAGGGAATTTAATAATTTCAAAGATTTCAGGATTTCAGCTTTACCTGGTTGAGTGCAAAATTATTTTTCAAAGGTGATTTGTAACGTGAGTATTTTTTATTCAAGGGCACCATGTACAAGCAAAAGGGGCCCCAGTTTAATAAGATTTTGTTCATACAGTTAAAACTAGAAGTCCTGTGACGAATAGTGCGCTTATCTAGGCTTAATTGCACGTTGGGATTGCGCGCAATTGCCATATCGAATGGCATCCAAAGCACGGCAGTTTCTCTTGGTTACTCAAAGCAAACACATGCAATGTTTCTGCCAATGGACCTCCGGGTTTCCCGGAGGTCCATTGGCTGAAACATTGCTTGTGCACAGGCCATATGTACAGAATTTGATAGCTTTACTTGGGCCGTAACGCGTATATTAACGCGCATATCAACGTGCTATTTGTGTGCATTTCATGACAGGACTTCTAGTTTTAACTGTAAACAATTGTTTTGTTACAGTTTATTGGAGAGTTCCTCTTGGCACTCTCCAGTAAATTGTAATAAGACAATTTTGTTTAAACATTTTTGTGTTCCAACTGGTGAATAAGCGAGGTAATGAATACAGTGTAAAACCACTAAAGTGGATTTCAGCACTTTTCTGTAAAGTCCTGATAGTGATTTCTAACACTCAATCTGTCAAACACCATATTACCTGAAGGTCCACAGCAAAAATATTAGCTCCCTTAGTTTTGTTGATGAGTGACAGCTGTCCAAATGATACCAAATCATGTACACTGATAACATTGTCTGAAATAGAAATAGAAATTCAATATATATTTAGTTCTTGAACAAATAAATTGGTAAAATCTGCACAGATCTGTATGAAACTACAGTACGTGGAGAGTGTATTATCTCTAAATCACCTGCAGAGTGGAGATTCCACCCAAGCAATAATTCCAAATTTGTTGCAAAGCACAACAAGCACACGCAAAGTTTCAACCAATGGACCTCCGGGTTAAACCCGGAGGTCCTTTGGCTGAAACATTGCTTGTGTTTTTTGTCTATATGTATAAAATTTGAAAGTTATAGTTTGGGTGATAACTCCACTCCACAGGTGATCTAGTAACAATCCACTCTCCACGTACTGTAGATGTGGCAGTATCATTTATTTATTAATATTTAACAACACTTTAATAGCCAAGGTCATACCACGTTGGTGACAGTTTTACAGGTGGAGAAAGCCGGAGTACTCGGAGAGAACCACCAAGCAATGATGAGCAGCTGCCAGCTCCCCAACATCATAACTCCGCTATGCAGCACAGGCAGCGTTAAACTGGTTGAAGACATGTGCACCATCGATGTGCAGTGTGTCTTAGCACATGGCATCATCATACCTCCATGTGGATAATTCCCTAGGATTAAGTGCCTTGCCCAAGGACACAATGCGGGAGTCCAAATCGATCGCTCAGAAAGTCACCCATGCAAGGACTAACTGGGCTCGATGTTGCTTAACTTTGGAAATCTGATGAGAACCGGTTACCACCATGCCCCCAGATGTGGCAGTAAAGACATGTATGCCCCCCACCAGGGACAATGATCAAGTACTGGCTTTACTCAGCGGTAGGTTCCCATGACCAATTAATCAGCCAATTATCTTAACATGTGGTGAAAAATAGTCTGGAAAACTGTAATTTAAGAATAATGGAATAACAAAAAGAAAAAATACCAGAATGATGGAAAGACAGACTGGCACTATTATGGCAGGCAGAAAAGTGTAACATTATATGCACTCGACCATTTCATGGTGATGGCATAAAAATAGCCAATCAAATTTTGTTGTTATTTCATTTCAAACTTCCAAAACATATATTCAGCAAAAAACACATGTTGGTATGTGCTCATAAGAATGCTCCATGCAAGTGTCATAAGTTATGTTTTGAAAACAAAAATTGAAATAGAGGATTTTTAATGGGTCATGATAATTAAATTGATTATTTGATAATAAATAAGACTTTTGAAAGGTAGGAAGTGCTTTTATTGTATTTTTTTGTTTTATTTTTTTTTTATTTCTTGTCACAGTGTGGCATGAACTATGAATGTAAAACTTAGCTGTCAGCCTTAAAATGTGAAAAAAACATATGCATGCATATCGTTTTCAAATTTTGAACATATCCACTCTTTAATTAGCACATCCAATTCATTTTTATTCATGTTGATGTGTTAGGCACAAATCAAGACTGATGTGTGTAAAATGGAATCTTTTTAAGGCCAGGATTTGATATTAAATTTCTCAACTTCATTTACTAAAATCGAACTGAGTTGAGGCTTACCTCAGCTTACATCAACTTAGTGAATTAACTGCAGAAATTTCACATCAAATCATCATACATTTGGGATTCTTTTTATCAAATAATTTGTAATTTAATAAAATAAATGACTTAAAAAACAGAGAAGATTCATTCTATTTATTTATTTATTGGTGTTTAAGGTCACATACTTCTGCACAATGGCTAATTATGACTACAACATGCAGATAAAGTCAAGGTCAGTCAATCGTTTATACCCCATTTGCCTATTTTGGAGGACTCCCATCCCAAGCATTAGTGACTGGGTCCTATTTTTCCATTGAAACAGAGCTTGTTCACCACAGTAAACAAGCACAGCTTCACTTCAGGGGTTCCAGTGGGGGCAGAAGATTCATTCAATTCTACTTCCCAAACCGTATGGTGTTAACTCCTTTTGATGAATCAGCATGAAATTCCTGGGCTTAACCCTTAAATTCCCATACAAGCACCAATAGCCCCTCTTAAATTGCTCTGAAAAAGTTGCCCCAAGTGTATTCTTCCTTGAGAACTCGAGGTCTTGACAAGTAACATGCATTTATTTTGACAGTGATTTTACACATCATGGTTGGCTGCCTGTACAGGCAGTCAACTATAATGTAGAAACAGTGTTAAGTCATCTGTAGCTTGTACATGTATACAGTAGAACCTGTCTTGAGAGACCGCCCTTTGGGCCACACAAAAGTGGTCTCTCAAGACAGGTGGTCTCTCATAACAGGTTTCGGGTTTTCTCAAGTCAGTGAATAGCTAACCTCAAAATTCAGAAATTGAGAAGAATGGATTTTTGTAATTACTTTGTAGTTCTTTTTTATGAAGTTTTTGTAACAAATTGAAATGGACTGTTATAAAAATTATAAAAATAAATTAGCGTTGAAAATCTTCATTGAAGATTTTCAACACTAATTTATTTTTATAATTTTTATAACAGTCCATTTCAATTTGTTACAAAAAGATTTTCAACACAAATTTATTTTTATTCCTATCTGTCACATTTCAGGTATATGATTCAGCAATAATCCTAATCTTTTCATAGGAGTCTTACAAAAACAATCTGTAATGAGTTAGCAATTGAAACCCAATTAAGAGCTTTTAATACTTTTAATTATGTTAGTATAACCACAATGGATTTTCCAATTCCAGAACAGGTAGTAAGTTTTTGTCATGGTTTCAGTCTTCAAAGGGGCGGTCTCTCAAGACAGGTCTATTTTGGCATAAAAATACAAGTGGGTACCAGGTCACAGTGGTCTCTCAAGACAGGTGGTCTCTCAAGACAGGTGGTCTCCTATAGCAGGTCCATTATAGAGTAAAACCAATCTGTGCCTGGTAGATGTGGTCTTTCAATACAGGTGGTCTCTCAAGACAGTGGACTCTCAAGACAGGTTTGTAGGATGCATTCATCTTGACAGTATTTTTACATCATTGTTGGCTGCCTGTCTAGGCCTGTCTAGGTCTGTCTGTCTCGGCCTGTCTAGGCCTATCCAGGCAGTCAACAATCATGTAGAAACACTGTTAAGTCATCTGTAGCTTGTGTACATGTATATATGTGTACATGTATATATTGTATTGAATGTAGATAACTGTGCGATGTATACAATCCATGGCCTAAGCAGGGTATTTTTTGTTTTTAAAAATTTGATTAGCAGTTTCCATCTTGGTTTCAAAAAGTGATGATAAATAATGAATATAAGGCCAATATGAAAGAAAAATGGTTAGCATTTGGACATTTTTGTATAGCATTTTGCGATGCGAATCCAGTCATCAAATACCCTGCCTAAGTATTGAAAGTGTACATTCAATGGATGAGCCATGTCATGTATACAATCGATTGCTTATGGTCATTTAATGTGTACATTCAATGAAAAATCGGTGAAATGAGTACATTTCACAGCTTTAATCATGGAATGCAGAAATAATTAAAAGTTATTACAGTGGTATTCTGTATGTTGTTTTTTATAATTTCATAAACTGTTTGTATTGTACAACTTTAATCATGGAATTAAGAAATAATTCAAAGTCAATACAGTGGTGATTGGTATTTTGTGCAGTACGTGGAGAGCGAATTGTAACTACATCACATGCAGAGTGGAGTTATCACCCGAACTATAAATTTCAAATTTTGTGTATATTGACTAAAAACACAAGCAATGTTTCAGCCAATGGACCTCTGGGTTTAACCCAGAGGTCCACTGACTCAAACTTTGCTTGTGCTTGTTATGAATTGCAACAAATTTGCAATTATTGCATGGGTGGAATCTCCACTCTGTGGGTGATTTAGTGATAATACACTCCCCACATACTGTATGTTTTAATAATTTCATAAACTGTTTGTATGTGTACATTCCACAGCTTTAATCATGGAATTTAGACATAATTAGAAGTTTTTTACAGTGGTGATGAGTATTCAGTGTGTTGTTTTTATAATTTTAAAACACTGCACTGTGGCCCGGTCTCAAAATAGTCCATGGCAGACCCCAACATCCACAATCTCAAGGAAGTATAGAGAAATCCAACGATGAAGTTCACAAACAGCTAGTTTCTTGGATGTGTGACAACAAATGTACAAACTGGGCTCAAGGACTCAAATTGTTCAGTTTCAGAAAAAGAGTTCCTATCATTCAAGGCTCAAGATGTCGCCTTGTGAGGCAGTCTACAGTAAACCAGCTACCATCGGTCTGGCATTAACATCTCTTCCAGTTGAAATTGTCTCTCTCATCTCAACCGAGGAAGATCTTGAGTCCATCATAAACAACACATTCGGTACAGATGATGTTAATGACAATTCAATCAATCGAGATGAGAATCATGCGAACTCAACAACTGACATCAGTGTGTGCAGACCCCGCAAACATCATTGGGGTTGTCAACAGTGTCAACAATGGCAAATACAAAATTGGAACAAGTGTTGGTTACCTGGATAAAAAGTTTTCCCGTAACCAACAGGAAGGCTGCTCACAAAACCTCATTCAAGAGAAGGATATTCCAGACTGTGTTCTTAGCCTTCGCACTGCAGTTGCAGAGGAATCTATTGCCACGGGGATGGGCTTTATTAAATGCAATTGTAAACAGGTTGTTCCAACACAAAATGTAAATGTAGAAAACAGGGACTTCTTAGTAACAGTCGTTGCCATAACAGTTGATCTTGTAAGAACAAATAAGGTGGTTTCATGCTGTTTGATGTTGGGTTTTATTTGTGACAGTTGTTGTGATAAAAAGTTGTGTTCAGGTGACAATTAAAATGTTAGAAATTATTCAATTTACTCTTTTCATCCAACATCTACATTCCATGATTGGGTCTATTGAATGTACACAATCAATTGTTTCGGGTATTGAATGTATACATTCAATACATCAGATGTGGATTGTATACATTCAATGATTTGACCATGGAATGTATACATTCAATGATTTAACTCATTGAATGTATACATTTCATGGTTATCTGCATTCAATACAACATATATACAGTAGTTATTAATATAAACCTGTCTAGGCAGTCAACAATAATGTAGAAACACTGTTAAGTCATCTGTAGCTTATGTACATGTCTAGACAATAGTTATTAATGTAAAATTAATCTGGGGACTTAAGGGTTTATCGAATCTTGAATGAAATCAACCAGGTTAATCAAAATTGAACTAAATGTTGAATTGAATCAGTCGAAAATGACGAAATTGACAGCATGTTGGAGGAACTGAATTTATTATTTCACTGTAGACCATAACACCAACTGTTGCATTCAATTTTAAAAATATTAAAACGTCAAATGAGGGGTTTAAATTCAAGTTGGAATGAAGTAATAAATAATATGGTTTGGTTCCTCTACCACACAATCCATTTCCCTCTCCACTTTATCTATTAACTCTTTTGATGTTGCATACAGTAACCATTGCAGTGATGTTTTTTAGGTTCAAATGCACCAGCAAAATCTTCTATGCAACCATGGGAATAATATGCTGCCGCACATCATACTGTCTGTGGATGAGAAAGCCTGATAAAGATTTAGATAAACTTTGATGTGCCGGATTTAAAAATGAAACAAAACAAATTGCAAACTAATCTAAGTACTGATTCACTTTTTTGATAATTGCAGGGCCCTAGAATTGTCAAACATAATTGTCGCTGATTAATTACCTGATAAACTAATCAAGATGTACAACTCTGGTACAGCACATAACTGAAAACAAAAAATAACACAATTATTAACTTGTTTTGACTAAAGAAAGAGTTTCATATACATTGGCATTGATCGTCTCTAATATTATTGAGTAAATCAAATAACATTTTCAACCAGCAACTTTATAAATGCAGTCTGAAAATATTAACAATCTACCAAACAAACATGACAAGCTTATTCCAGTGAGTGGGTCACATCATATAGTGCTGGAAGTGAACAAAATTGACGGGTGCAGTTTCAAGCTCCAAGAAATCAAAGACAGTAAATTGCACCCATAAAATGTTAGTATATGAATTTTAACGGGAATACTGTCACCAAACACCAAAAACCTGAACCCTTTGAACTCTAGTAGTACATGTATCTTCCATGCCAGTTCAATGGCAGCAATTAGAAGAGTCCATATTCATTATTTGGGGTAGACCAATCAATATTTTCAACGTGCAGCCCTGAGGCTTAGAGGTCCAAATATACATCCAGGGACTTGATTTGAACAAACTTGAAACTGACTCCTTAAGGATTTAGCATATCAAATATCAAAAGATTCTGACAGGTGGATCTGAAAATGATTACTTTTATAACATATTCCTCCTACTGTACTAAGTTAACTTGCACCACAATAAGGAGCCTAAATTTGAACTAAAGGACCTGATTTAAACAAACTTGAATCTGACCCCCATGAGAATGCTGCCCAACAAATATCAAGATTTTGACTGGTGGATCAGAAGATTTTCAAAAAAAATATTCCTCATATTGCGGAAAGTTAAAATTCAGCCTTTTACAGGGAGCACAAATATGAACCCAGGAAGCTTGAGTTTGACCTCTACACCACCCCCCCCCCCCCACCCTCTCCAAGTTCTATACCAAAAATATCAAAATATTCTGACCAGCAGGGGTCAGCCAAGTGGACGACTAGGGCAAAGAAGTCGCCTTGTCATTCCTTGAGTCGCCTTGGCTTACACTGGGGGTGAAATTCAAGTCGCCCTCCAGAACTTCCATGGGAGACATGGCAGTTTTATGCATTTTCTTAAAAAAACAAACACTTCCTCATTCATTAAGTAAACATGACTGCTCTTAAAATCCGTCATACGGTTCTAAAAAGAGCCTAATTTTATATTTGTGAAAAGAGTCATAATGGCGTAGTCGTTCACACAATTCGCCCCAAATGGTAGCAACCAGCACAAAGTGGCTGTTTAAAAACAAAGTGTCGGAAAAAAACAACTAATAACTCAAGACACGCATTGTGTCAGTTAGAATTTATTAAAATAAATCACCATTTCAAAAGACTAAAAAATGTGAAGGAGACAGTTCATACATAAAAAGTAGAAATTGCTTACGGTTACAGTACCCTCTTTTCCATTGAAAAATTTGTTCCATTGAAATTCGCACTGCAATTTGCATTGAAAGTTTTTCTTTGAAAACTTGAGTTCCAACGGGGTTAAATGTAATAAGGCTATGATAAAAATCACACATATAAGGATGGATAAAAATGGCAGGTCTTCATTGCACCAATCACACGTGTCATTGTAAGATGGTCAGCAGAAATTGTCATTTTTCTGCACAGTGACAGAAGGGAAGGGAGACAACTGTAATATTTTATCATTTACCTTAGAAATAAATTAACTCATATTGTTAATTATGCTTCAATAATGAAGGTTATTGAAAACTTTTTTAACTGGTTGAGTGCTAGAAGCCACTATCAGGGCTTTCAAAAAAAATGTGGGTACCAGAGCAAAAGCCAACATTTTCCTTACTCATGTTTCATATTCATTCAAATGCAAATAATATTTTGTTGATCTAAATTTGTTTTGTTACAAATTAATGGAGAGTGTCCCTGGGCACTCTCCAGTAATTTGTAATAAAACAAAATCTGAATAACAAATTCCGATCATCAAAAATAATCTAGCCCTCAACCAGTTAACTATGCTTTTCAATTCAATTGGGGCATTCAGAAACCATGAATGACCCAGCTTCTTATGTGAACTTGAAATTTATTTTAAATACTTTAAATATTTTTTTTCAAAAGAATATACCTTCTCTGAGAGAGAAGAACACTCTCACAATGGGTAATCCTAAATTCCAAATCCCCTGCATTGAGGCAAAAACAAAATCAACTGCATGGTAACCATAGTCATCACAGGTAGGGAAAGAGTTAGGGCATTCAGAAACCATGAGAGACACAGTTTTTCTGGTGGGAGAGGGGATTTTTTTTCTCCACAATTCATCATGTTACAGTTAAAACTAGAAGTCCTGTCACGAATAGTGTGCTTATCTAGTTTTAATTGCGCGTTGGAATTGCGCGCAATTGCCATATCAAATGGCATCCAAAGCATGGCAGGTTCTCCTGGTTACTCATAGCAAACACATGCAATGTTTCTGCCAATGGACCCCCGGATTATCCGGAGGTCCATTGGCTGAAACATTGCTTGTACACAGGCCATATGTACATAATTTGGTAGCTTTACTTGGGCCATAATGCGTACATTAACGCGCATATCAACGTGCTATTTGTGCGCATTTCATGACAGGACTTCTAGTTTCAACTGTAGCTATTGTTGCGTCCTCTTTGTACATTTATTTTGACACGATGTCATATATGTTTCATGTTTTTTTCTGACTTCTCCCTCCTGGCACCTGACTTCTCCCTAAAATCAGCTGCCAGACTGACCCCTGCTGACCAGTGGATCTTTATTTATTAGTGTTTAACCCTTTACCCAACAAATCGGCCACATCCGTCCACGTAATATGCAAATTCAGCAGCTGAAAAGAATACTATTTTTCAAAAATTTCAACAAAGCCATACCATGTGACCCCTCTTTGGAACGAGCTTGTCAAGCTCGTTCCAATGAGGGGTAACATGATATGGGTTTGTCGAATTTTTTTTAAAAATTAAAAAAAAAATGATATTTAAGATAATTTGATATCGTCTTCGTTGGGTAAAGGGTTAAGGTCACACATTTCTGCACAAAGAATAATCGTGACCGCAACATGGATAGTCATGTCCAACCAATCGTTTATACCCATGTTGCTCATTTTGAAGGACATCCACTCAGGCATGGGTCACTAGGTCCTATTTTACTAGTAAAACAGAGCTTGTTTACCACAGTAAATAAGCACTGCTTCACTTACTGGGGTTCCCACTGGGAACTGGCTAGTGGATCTGATGAGATCTGAAAGAATTTAAAATAATTTTCCTCATATTGCACTAAATTGAAATTTGGGCTCCCGCACCAAAGGGAGCCCAAACATGGACATGGGGACTTGATTTGAACAAATTGAATCTTACCTCCCTAAGCTTGCTACATACCAAATATCAAAATATTCGGACTGGTAGATCTGGAAGAAGAAGATTTTAAAGAAGTGTCCTCACATTGCACTAAGTTGAAATTTGGCCACCATAGGGAGCCTATATATGAACCAAGGAATTTGATTTGAACAAACTTGAATCTAACCACCCAATGTATGTTGTATGACAAATATCATGACACTGATGATTTTGGAGAAGATTTTTAAAGATTTTATTCATCATATTGCACTAAAAAATAAAATTCAGGCTCCAATAGGGATCCCAAATAAAACAAAAGAACTTGATTTGAGCAGCCTTGAATCTGACCCTCCCCCCTTCCCCTCACACTCACACACATACTCCACCAAGGATCCTGTATAACAAATATCAAAAGACCCTCACTTGGTTCTGGAACAGAAGATTTTTAAAGCCTTTTCCAAAATTCAGGCGCCTGTATGGTGCCCACTATGAATCGAAGTACTTGAATTTGACAAACTTGAACTTGATCGCCCTAAGGATGCTGAATGCCAAATATCAAAAGATTCTGATTGGTACATCTGTAGAAGATGTTTAAAGATTATTCCTCAAATTTGTCTAAGTTAAAATTCAGCCTCTTGTGTGGTGACCAAATATTGATCCAGGAATTTGGTTAGAACAAATCTGAATCTGCACCCACCTCCTACCACCACCCCCACCTCAAAGGGATGTTATATACCAAATATCACAAGAATCTGACTACTGGTTATTTTACAGAATATTTCTCATATTACATTGAGTTTAAATTTGGGCTCCCTTCGAGTGGCCAAATATGTGCCAAGAGACTTCATTCAAACAAAGCTGAATCTAACCCCCACCCGAGGTATGCTGTATACCAAATATCAAACGAGTTTGACCGGTGGACCTGAAGAAGATATTTAAAGCATATTTCACATATTGCACAAAGTTGAAAATTAGGCTCCCACAGGGAACCCAATAATGAACACTGGGATTAATGTGAACAAACTTGAACTTGGCCACCATAAGGATGCGGGGTATTCCAAATATGAAAAGATTTGGAAAGGTGGAGCTGAGGGAGAAGATTTTTGCACCAAGTTAAGGAGCCCAAATATGAACCCAGGGACTTGATTTACAATTGAATAATCCCCCCCCCCCCTCTACACACCCACCCCTAAGGATGCAGTATACTGAATATAAACAGATTTGACTAGTGGATCTGAATAAGACCATTTTCCAAGAATTTCCCTCATATTGCACTTGGTTAAATTTTGGGTTCTCATAAGGAGCCAAAACATCAACCCAGGGACAAACTTGAAGCCAGCCTCCAGTAATGATACCATGCACCAAATATCCAAACATTCTGACAGGTGCATCTGAATGAATTTATGTATTTATTAATTTATTGGGTTTAATGATACTTTAGACAGCCAAGGTGGTGGATCTGAAAAAAGGAAATTTCCAAGGAATATTTCTCATATCAATCACTCAAAATGCAGGCTCCATAGCCAGCCAAAACATGAACTTGACTTGATTTGGATAAACTTTGAATCTGCACACCCCCCAACCCCCACCCCCACTCAGGAATGCTGAATATCAAACATCATAAGCTACTGAGTGACTAAAAAGTTTAAATTTGGGAACACATTGGGAGTCAAAATATGAACAAAGGGACATGATTTGAATGAACTTGAATCTGATCTCACTGAGGATGATGTGTACCAAATATCAAAAGATTCTGGTGGCTGTGAATAAGAAGATTTTTAAAGAATTTTCCTCATACTGCACTCATTAAAATTAAATTATCAGGTTTCAATACACTCAAGGACAAAAAAAATTCAAGGACTTTTCAAAGACAAATAAGCAATTAACAAGCAGCTACAGTTAAAACTAGAAGTCCTGTCATGAATAGTGCGCTTATCTAGGCTTAATTGCGCGTTGGGATTGCGCGCAATTGCCATATCGAATGGCATCCAGTTTCTCTTGGTTACTCAAAGCAAACACATGCATTGTTTCTGCCAATGGACCTCCGGGTTTCCGGAGGTCCATTGGCTGAAACATTGCTTGTGCACAGGCCATATGTACAGAATTTGATAGCTTTACTTGGGCCATAACGCGTATATTAACGCACATATCAACGTGCTATTTATGCGCATTTCATGACAGGACTTCTAGTTTTAACTGTATTTTCTAATGGGATTGTCATTTCTCAAAAATCTCACCCTCATCTAAAATCTATTTCTTGTACAATTGGCTGGGTGCTAAATTCTGTTTGGTGGTTACAATTTATTCAATATTTATTTTATTATAAATCATTGGAGAGTGCCTACAGGCACAAATCATAGGCCTTCAGGCACTCTCCAATGATTTATAATAAAGAAACTTTGATGTGATGAAAGTGTCACTTGCTACTGAATGTGCACCGAGTCTGCGCAAAGAATATAAAGACCTGATTAAAGTTCTCTCACTTTTCAGTTAAACTGATGGTGGCTTCCAGCACTCCACCAGTTATTTCTGATATTCATGTCTTCTTTCCTCACCTTTTTCAAAACATTAAAACCAAATAAAACTAGAAACTGTTTTAGCACACTAAAACGTATGTCTCCCCTTCCTTTCTATTTAATGCACTGCAAATTATATATACATGAATAATAGTGACAAGCATACCAAATATCTAAGGTCTAGGTCAAAAGACAAAAAAGTTATGCCCCGGACAAAGTTTCCCTTAAAAAGCACATAAATCTGACCTTCAGGTCAAAGGTCAAGGTCACATGAAGGTCACTATGGTACGCGACACCCCGGCCCTAGTGATACATCCACATGCCAAATATCTAAGGTCTAGGTCAAAAGACAAAAAAGTTATGCCCATGACAAAGTTTGTATGAAAAGAAGAAGAAGAAGAAGAAGAAGAAGAAGAAGAAGAAGAAGAAGAAGAAGAATATGCACTAAAACAATATGTCTCCCTTCTGGGAAGGGGAGACATAATAAATAAATAAATAAATAAATAAATAAATAAATAAATAAATAAGTATGTCCCAGCTTCCCCTTTGGGGAGTGGGGTTATAAATATCTATGATCTAGCTCAACATCCACATGTCAAAAAAAAACAAATTCTGGTCTGGACAATTACTCCCTATTTAAAGTACATAAATTTGACCTTGAGGTCAAGGTCACATGAAGGTCATGATGACATGTGGTCTCATTGTGATACATCCACATGTCAATCATCTAATTCCTAGGTCAAAAAACAAAAAAAAGTTCTGATCTGGACAATTATTCCCTATTTGAAGTACATAAATTTGACCTTGAGGTCAGAGGTCAAGGTCACATGCAGTTCATCAAGGTAGCGGACATGCGGTTTCATGGTGACACATCTACATGTCAAAAAAAAAAATTCTGGTCTGGACAACTACTCCCTATTTAAAGTACGTAAATTTGACCTTGAGGTCAAGGTCGCATGAAGGTCATGATGACATGTGGTCTCAATGTGATACATCCACATGTTAATCATCTAATTCCTAGGTCAAAAAACAAAAAAGTTCTGATCTGGACAATTATTCCCTATTTGAAGTACATAAATTTGACCTTGAGGTCAGAGGTCAAGGTCACATGCAGTTCATCAAGGTAGCGGACATGCAGTTTCATGGTGACACATCCACATGTCCAAAAAAAAAAATAATCTGGTCTGGACAATTACTCCCTATTTAAAGTACATAAATTTGACCTTGAGGTCAAGGTTACATGAAGGTCATGATTACATGTGACATGCGGTCTAATTGCGATACATCCACATGTCAAATATCTAAGTCCTATGTCAAAAAACAAAAACGTTCTGGTCTGGATAATTATTCCCTATTTGAAGTATATAAATTTGACCTTAAGGTCAGAGGTCAAGGTCACATGAAGGTCATCGAGGTAGACGACATGCGGTCTCATAGTGACACATCCACATGTCAAATAACCAAGTCTGGACAATTCTGGTCTGGACAATTACTCCCTATTTGAAGTACATAAATTTAACCTTGAGGTCAAGGTCACATGAAGGTCACAATGGTATGCGACACACCGGCTCATGGTGATACATCCACGTGCCAAATATCTAAAGCCTGGCTCAAAAGACAAACAAGTTTTGGTCCGGACAAAGTTTCATTGAAAAAAGCACAAATCGGACCTTCAGATCAAAGGTCAAGGTCACATGAAGGTCACAATGGTAGGCTACACACCAGCCCATGGGGATACATCCACATGCCAAATATCTAAATCCTGACTCGAAATACAAAAAAGTTCTGGTCCAGACAGTTTCCCTTAAAAAGTGCATAAATCTGACCTTCAGGTCAAAGGTCAAGGTCACATGAAGGTCACTATGGTACAATGCACACCGGTTCATGGTGATACATCCACATACCAAGTATCTAAGGTGTAGGTCAAAAGACAAAAAAAGTTATGGCCCAGACAAAGTTTGTGTGATGTTTCCCTTAAAAAAACACATAAATCTGACCTTCAGATCAAAGGTCAAGGTCACATGAAGGTCATTATGGTACACTGCACACTGGCTCATGGTGATACATCCACATGCCAAGTATCTAAGGTGTAGGTCAAAAGACAAAAAAGTTATAGCCCGGACAAAGTTTGTATGAGAAGAAGAAGAAGAAGAAGAAGAACAGAAGAAGAAGAAGAAGAAGAAGAAGAAGAAGAAGAAGAAAAGAAGAAGAAGAAGAAGAAGAAGAAGAGAAGAAGAAGAAGAAGAAGAAGAAGAAGAATATGCACTAAAACAATATGTCTCCCTTCTGGGAAGGGGAGACATAATTGAAAATTTGGCAAAAGGTTAGACTCAACTAAACAAGCTGCAATGGTAGCAGGAAAAATCCAAGGACATTCAAGGAGTCTGACTGATTTTCAAGTACTTTTCAAGGGCATGTTCCAAATATTTCAAATTCAAGGAGTTTGACTAAAATTCAAGGATTTTTCAAGGCTGTGCGAACCCTGATTATTCCAGTAAAACTTGTTTCTTTTTATACCTACCATACCAACACAACATGCTTATATCCATCCCCTCTACCATTTAGAAAACTTCCAAACATTCTATCATATTTAGTCCTCCACCAGTCAGAAAACAGCCAAATGTCTATCAAATTAATTTGGTCCTATATCAGTCAGAAAACTTTCAAATGTCCATCACATTAATTTATTTTGATACTGGTCAAAAAGCATGCCTAAACCAATCTCCTGTTATTGCTTTAAAACAAATTCTTCAATTTAGTCATCTACCAGTCAGAAAACATCCAAATGTCTATCAAATTAATTTAGTCCTCCACCAGTCAGAAAATGTCAGTCAAATTACTTTAGTCCTCTACCAGGCAAATAAATTTAGTTCTTTACAAGTTATAATATGTCCCAATGTCCATCAAATTAATTTTGTCATCTGCAAGTCATTAGAAGACTGTGCTAAACAGGGGCGGATCCAGGATTTTATAAGGGGGGGTGCTACTGTTGGTCGGCAAGCGCCGAAGGCTCCCCCAGAAAAAATTTTGAATTAGGAACCCATCAGATCCTATATGAGACGTATCCCGGTCATATATTTGTCTTTTCTCTTAAACCTATTTTCTGCCAATTTGGCTTGAAATTTGGTAAAAACAATTATGGTACTGACACTGTCCAATGAAAAACAAAATAATCATTCAAAATTGTTACCTACCAAGAAGCAAATACAATCACCCCTGGATTTTGCATCAAATTAACTGAAATGCGGGGATTGCTTGGAAGAAACATAATCATTTTCACCATGACATACCTGTTGTACGCAGGGGCGACAGAAGTTCCAAGAAGTATGAGTGTGTGTAGGTGGGTGAATGTGTGGATGGGTGGGTGCCACTGGGTGAGTGGCCGAGGGGGGGGGGGGGGTCACATTTCTTCTGGTCAACTTTGAGATGCATATACTATTTAAATGTTAATCACCCCAAAGGCAGATTTAGACGGGGGCGCACATGGTGTGCGCCCCTCTATTTTCTCAGAAATCATTTCTGAGAAAATAGAAGGGCACACGCCACATGCGTCCCCGTCTATTAATCAGATATAAAAAGTATATGTCGTTGAAAATTATTTTGTTAGAATTGACTGGAGCGTGCCAAAGGCAAAGGCATGCCCCAGTCAATTCTAATAAAATAATTGAAGCCAGTGCGTACTATAAATTAATAGTATGTGCACACTTGCATCACAACAGTTTGTGACCATATAAGTATAGAGGGCGACGTCCCTCTATTTCAAAATCCTGGATCCGCTTCTGAAACACCCAAGTCCTGTCTCAATTTGTGCACTTCTACCGTGCTATGTGAACGCACAAACTTGTACACTGTGTAAATACATTGTTCCATCAACTGATCTTAACTGGTAAGTAGCTTAATTATTTTATTCATGTTATCGAAGAAATAAGTCTGGATACTAGATGTCCTGTTGCTCTGTAACATTAAATTGTTTCAGTTTACTAGAGAATGCCTGTACATGTAGGCATTATCCAGCAAGTTCAACTGTTGCAACAATTTAATATTTAACAAAGAGCATTTAACATTGGTGAATCATTCACCAATGTTAAATGCTCTTTGTTAAATATTAAATTGTCCCATTCAATCATCTGTCATAGTGTAAAACTATTGCTGAAGGCGAACGTCACTATAGCATCACTGATTCAGCTGAACAAAGATATATTTACGAACAGAGCTGATATACGTGGAAACTTTGTCCATAAGACCGTAAATATATGGATGACATTGGAATCAGCTCGTCAACTGATTCAAATGCCATCCATATTTGTATGGATATTGGCATATTTTAAATTTTTTTTTTTCAGAAATTCACAATTTTGGGAAAAGCTGTGATTGGTAACTGGTTAAATTCCAGGCACATTCTTATAACAATTACATTTTATTGAAATTAAATCTTCAAGATAGATTATTGGAGGCTGGATCGGAAATACAGTAATCGCGTATGCTTATTACAGTAACACTTGTGATTGGGATGAA
This sequence comes from Pictodentalium vernedei, assembly GCA_031216915.1. Classification (NCBI taxonomy): domain Eukaryota; kingdom Metazoa; phylum Mollusca; class Scaphopoda; order Dentaliida; family Dentaliidae; genus Pictodentalium; species Pictodentalium vernedei. Next base: position 45,468,383 of record CM062292.1, on the reverse strand, counting down.
GTTCTCACTCTTTCATTTTCAGACTGGTAGAGGACTAAATCAGTTTTTAGGGAGACGACTTACATAAGCTTTAGGGAGACGACTTACATAAGCTTTAAGCTTTCTGTCGAATCCCAGAGTCCTTTACACAGTAATCTAGTCTACCTTCATTGTTTTGTGTATACTATTGTATCTAGTGTTGTTCAGAACTTTTGTTACCCTACTGTTATTGTGAAATGTGTACACATGTCATTTAGTGAATAAATACTGTTTAAACTAAATCAGTTTGATTGACATTGGGACATTTTATGACCATCTACCACTCAGAAAGGGTCCAAATGTCAATTCAATTAATTTAGTCCTCCACAAATTATAAAATGTTCCAGCAATCATTATCTGTTATTTATCCCATAAATGTCTGTTTATTCGAACAATAAATGCCTTGGATAAATTTTTGCTTTATTCACCTAGTAGGGTGATAAATTTTCCCCATAGGTTTAACACTGAAATAATTTATTCCTACAGTAGAGATGGACTTGTTGACCTCTGATCTCTACTGCATTCGTATAGTATAATTAACAGTTCAATTGTTGTTTTCTTTGAACCTGTTTGAAAGTATTACACAGTACCAGTAGAAAACTCTACACATTGTTCATTTCAAAAAGTATTTTTGCAAGTTTAGCTCAGGTTTGTAGGGGGATTATTTTTAGACAGAAATGTATCACTGCGCCTTTTTTATTTTGGGTAATTTTGCTTGTCTTCGGATTGGACCAATGCACTCCTCACTTCTCGCTATGTTTTGTAGCGAGTAACAGCACGATTCCACCATGACTGTCCTGTAAAAGATTTATGAGATAAACAAAATAAACATATAGTGTTTTCAAGTAGAAAATTTATTCTACTCGTAGAATTAAGAATGAAACGACTCGCCAGAGGCTCGTCGGTTTCATTCTTAATCCTACTCATAGAATCATTTTTTTACTTGAAAATGCTATACGTTTATTCTATATATATGTAGCTTTACAACAAACCTGTGTGATTGGTTTCTTTGAGAAGGCTTTATTGGACCTCTCTAAGGAAACATCAAACTTTATATCACCTGAAAGAATATTTCAAAATACATACATACACTGCATGTTCTGATTAGGGGAAGGTTAAAAATTTTACAGATAGTCTCTTTTAACCCTTTACCCAATGTAATGGCCAAAACCGGCCAGCGCTATTCACAAAAATCGCCAATTAATTTTCATTATTTTTTTGTCTCAAAAACATAGGTTATGACCTCTCGTTGGGACGAGCTCGTCGGCCTTGTTCCAACAAGCGGTCATAACCTATGTTTTTGAGACAAAAAATGAAAAAAACTTAAAACTTAAAAAATTTATAGTAATTTATATATTTTTTATACTTACCAATGACCCAGACATAGCTGGTGCTAACTCTTAAAAATATAGGGCCAAACACAAATTTTGCCCCCCAATCCCCAAAATTTGCATCTAAAACCAAAGAAAACATGTCCTGAATGGCCCTCCATACTTCACCTCTACTGCGCATGCGCAGTGTCAAGGACGTCCCGAAATTGGCGCCATTAATCATTCTTACCATCAGTGCCTGGTAAGCGCTATGTCCTCAGCGGGGAGGTATGAGTTCCCAACTCCTGGGAGGGCCATCCCCGTCTGGGTCATTGGTAAGTATAAAAAATATATAAATTAGTATAAATTTTTTAAGATTTTTATACTGTACCAATGACCCAGACATAGCTGAATAGTAAAAAGGCTGGAGGGCCCAGGATATAGAGGAAAATCCAATAAGCTCAACTATATAAAATAGAGTCATCTCCTGGAGGAGAAAAGGAGAATTAGGCTTCACATGTATCTTTCTTATTTATGATAAATTAGAAAGACACAATACCTTCTATAATTGAGCATCATAACATCCATATTCTGTATTAATATCCAGTATAATTCTTATACTAATTATTTTTAAAGTAAGCCAATAAATAAAGTTAGTCCAGAGAATTGAGACTCTTTATACGCTTTTAAAGTGTCCGAGGATAGTATAATAACGCCCGTTTAACACGTGACATATTCAAATGCTATACTTTAAAACTATGACATGAATGAATTTTAAAACATAACTTTTCACTTAAAAAACCATCCCAGTAACAGCTCAGAATTACTGACTCCGGAGGAGGTATCCCCTTGTTTTCATAATAAAACAGGTGACCCAAGGGAACACCCTCCCCCCCCCCCTTTTTCTTGCCCTGGGTCAAATAGCCCAGAGCGAAGAGGGCAGCAGGATGGAGTCACTGCCGGAACATAAAGCCTACATAGCTATAGTTGCAATTGTTAAGTGATCGACATTCTGAGCAGCCGATAATGGACCTAAATAATGCAGGCCTCCAGAAATGGACTCGATATTTCTGAGATAAAAATTTGTGAATGAGGATGGCTGAGACCAATATGCAGCCTACTTTAAATCTATAATAGCAACACTATTTACGTAAGCCCAAGATGTAGAAGAGCTCTTACTTCATGAGCCGAAATCTTAAGCACAGACTGCTGAGTTAAGGATAGATTATCCTAAGCAGTACCGATAGTTAATTGAATGCATTTAGTAATAGAATGGACCGTAATGACCTTTCTATTAGGCATCAGAGCCAGAAGAAGCTTTACGTCTTTACTGATAAACTGAGATCTGTTAATAAATACATAAAGGTCTATCCAGACAGAGTAAAGGCCTATGCCCGTTCGAAGACGGAAGGACCTTAAAAACAATAGGTTCCGAATATTTATTAGTAGCCTGATTCTTAACCCAAAAAACCAACATTAGTAGTAAAGGTAATAGAGTTTCCGATACTACGAAAGTGAGAATCGTCCACCGACAGTGCTTGAAGCTCACTGACTCTTCAGCAGAAGAGAAGACTAAGAGAATTGCTGTCCTAAAAGGCCAGAATTTGAAACTACTGTCTCAAGAGGTTCAAATGGTTGCTTTAGTTAATAAGAACCCAAGCTAAATTCCGTATAGGAATTAATCTAAGGATTCTAGGTCTATTATCGAAAAGTTTCAAACTAACTTAGATAAAGAGACATTAGGCTCAATTGTAAACTATCATGGTGTGCATAGGTATCAGATAACATAGACCTATAACCTTTAAAAGTAACTGTCTGCAGTTGATCTCGTCAAACAAGTATACTAGAAAGTTTGCAATGTCTGGTATGGAGGGATCAAAAATATCAACATAAAGATCCCTACACCAACGACGGAAGACCCTCCACTTTAGCCACATAGTATAGCGAAGAGGAGGTCCTCCTACAGTTAGAAATCGCATCCACTGCTCATCCTGTACAATGCTTGCCATGCAAGAAGGACTGCACAACGGAATACGTGAAGGTTGAGACCTTGCGGGTTGTGATGAAGTTTACACGATTTCCCCAGCGAAAAAAGATCCTCTCGTGGAGGAAGTTTCCGCGGTAAGTCCCACAGCAGACATCTAAGTAAATTTATCCACCGTCTCTGTGGAGACAGAGATGCTATCAACAGAATTGTATTGTGAATGTATAATCCCAGCAATACTTGCTGAATCAACAGCGCTGGAGGATACGCATATCCTATCATCCCGTCCTATTAGATCGATAGAGCGTTAACTACATATGCTCGGGGATCCGGACACGGTGACACATACGTCTGCAATTGATTGGAGAGTTGTGTCGCAAATAAATTATCACTGGGTGCTCCCATTGGTAGCAAATCTGATTGAATACCTGTTTGTTGAGAGTCCATTCTGACGACAACAAACAACCCTTACATGAAAGGGAGTCTGCTAATACGATCCGACGACACAGAATATGACGGACCGAAACAGAACTTGGTGTTCTATAACAAACAGAAGGATTCTTTCCGTTAAAATCAATAACGGAACCGAATGAGTGCCTCCCTGGTTTCGGATATACGCAACTACTGTCGTAATATCGGACAGGATTTGGACATGCGTTTCTGAATAATGTTCATCCAATGACGTAGTGCAAGCCAAAATAATATCATTTCTTGGAAGTTAAGTGCTTGCCTAAAAATTGCGGAACCCAAAGACCCTGGCACTTCGAATCCGTTGGGATCAAAATTGTGTCCCAACCTGTTTGACTGGCATCCGTCATAATCGAAAAACTCGGATCCGGCAACTACAGTGGAACTCTCTGAGTCAACCACCGAGTGTTTGCCCACGTCTGAATCTCTTGTTACACTTGATTGACAAGAGAACGTGTATATCGAGCAATTCAAAGATTGCTGAAAGGTTGCTGTCGAAGAGAAGCTTCTCCGAGACCAAAGCGACTCTGAGAGAGTTCTTCACCTTACTATCCACGCGCGTGGATGTAGCTAGGGCTGCATCACGTCTAACCAACTCCAGGTTGCCACTGAAGGGCGGAGTTATACATGGAAAACTACTGCCCCTGAAAGAAATCTCATTGAGGATCATATCCTGGAATTCTTTCTCTTGAAGACGTAATGATAACGCCTCAGTAAGGTGGTCTAGTATGATAAAGCGTCTAAGTTAAGTCTATTACACATCATTGTCGTTTCCAACGTCGTGGTTGGAATTGACATGGACGGCGAAAAAGATAATTCCCAGTGTTCAGCCTCGCCGTCTTAGACGCATAGGAACTCTCGGTATGCCCAGTTCTGCCAATAAAAATTTATTTTCCTAGAATTGATGAAAGGCAGAATAGAGCTTTGCGGACAAGAAACTAGACTAGCATGTTAGGTAGCAAGCTTATATATAGCGTCGTTCAATAATTCAAATGTTCTAATGACATTATTGGACTGCGTCGGCAACTCAGGGACAATGTCCCTGAACCGATCCAAAACTCCGTGTCCAATGACGCTATTTGTCTCTTATCCAGCATCGCAGCAAAGTAGTCCGACGGAACAACCTCTGGAAGATAATGCCAGAAGAAATGTGTGGCAGCTTCTGTTGTTCCGAAAGGGAAAGCTCAAAATCGTCCGAATCCCTTTCGCCATCCTGTCAGACCCTATGAAGTGTTCGGTCGTCCGTACCTGATGCAACAGCGGAGTGCACCGACCCAGCGCCGTTGGATTATTCCTGATCCAACCGAGAATCTATCGTTTGCTGGGATGCTGCAATAAGCTGTGCTATTTTGGATAGCACGTCCGTCACTGAGGCCTGTGGAGAAGCAGTCTTACGATGCCTTGCCGTTGGAAACTCCGTGTTCGTTACCCCGTGCATACTTCTATTATGCGAGCGACCGGAGTGTACAGGCCTCGTGTCCCTTGGCTACCGGATGGCGTGACCTGTTCACCGTGGAATCACTGAATGACGAAGCTGGCCGGATACTCGAGGTCACGTAGCCAATGTGCGGTCGTGTGCGCTGCTGTGAGGATGAGGAAGCATTATCGACAGTCACTCGGACTGTCTATATAACGAAGCGTCCCGAGCGGCAGACATATGCTCCGAATGCGAAATGTCTGTACCACAACATCCGGTCCCATATGTTGTTGTACGAGAGAGGGACCTCTCTCGCTCGCCGCTCGGACGGACCTGGACGAGCTAGGAAACGGACTAACAGGCTTCCTCCGATCTCTCCTCTAATCCGTCGTCACTGGGTGTGTACTAAAGTCTATTATAGTGCTCGCATCACCCAAATCTCCTTCCTAGACCGCAACGGACGAACCCGACTGCCGAACCATTCGATGAATGGATGCTACACCGGGTGAGCTAGCGAATGTCAACTCCGTCGATCCTACTAGGGACCTCTTAGGCGATTGACGTATTCCATGAGCACTAATTGCCGCTAGCTCTTCATTAACTATGACGACGGAGGCACACTTTTGAAAGACATCTCAGTAATATTGCGAACAAGAAACCAGACATGCTTGTAAATAGCAAGCATATAAAAAATATATATAGCGTCGTTCAATAAATCGAAAGTTTCTGAGACATTATTGGACTGTGTCGGAACTGAGGGACGATATCCCTGAACCGAACCAAAAATTTCTGTGTCCACCGACGCTATCAGTTTCTTATCCGGCATCGCAGCATTCTGGTCCGATGAAGAACCTCTAGAAGATGAAGTCGGATGACATATACAGTAGCTTATGTTGTTCCGAAAGGGAAAGCTCGAAATCCTCCGAATCCCTTTCGGCATCCCGTCGGACCGTATGAAATTTTCGGACGTCCGTGCTTCCGCGGAGCGTCCCGACCCAGCATTGTCAGATATTACATGATGCGACAGAGATTCTGATGTTGCTGGGATGCTGCGATAAGTTGTGCTATTTGGGATAGCACGTCTGTCACCGAGGCCTGTGCAGTAGCGGTCTTACGATGCTTTGCCACGGGAAGCTCCATGTACGTTGACTCCCGCATACTTTCTTATGCGAACGTCCGGAGTCTCCAGGCCTCGTGTCCCTGGCTATCAGATGGCGTGACCTGGTCGCCGAGGATTCTCTGATTGGCGAAGTTGACTGGATATCCGAGGTCACGTAGCCAAGAGCGGTCGTATGCGCTACCATGAGGATGAGGAAGCCTTATTGACAGTCTCTCCGGGCTGTCTATCTAACGGAGCATCCCGAGCGGCGGACGTATGCTCCGAATGCGAAACATTTTGTACCACAACATCTGGGGCCAGATGTTGTACGAGAGAGGGGCCTCTCTCGCTCGCAGTCCGGATGGACCTGGACGAGATAGGAACCGGACTAAAAGGCTTCCTCCGTTCTCTCCTCTAATCCGCCGTCACTGGGTGTGCATTTGGTTGATTTATAGTGCTCGCATCACCCAAAACTCCTTCTGGACCGCAACGGACGAACCCGGCTGCCGAACCATTCGATGAATGGATGCTACACCGGGCGAGCTAGCGGACATCAAAGGCCGTCGATCCTACTAGGGACCTCTTAGGCAATTGACGTATTTTCATGAGCACTTTTCCGCTAGCTCTTCATTAATTGTGACGACGGAGGCACACTTTTGGAAGACATCACGGATACATCACCCTGTTCTTGATCGTCTGAAATAGAGATTGATAAACTAGAGTGACCCTGCAGGGAAAGGACCGGAATGGCAATTTCCCCACTAACATACCGTGACACACGCTTCCCATGTTGTCATCGAAATTAACACATACGGAACAGGAGTTAGTGAGAGTACACTGACTACATTTATATAATGATTATGAAAGTCAGAGGAAGATTTCCTCTTATTACAACTGAACAATATCCTTTCAATGTGAAAGGAAAACAAAGTCCTAGTACTCGCACCAACCCCTGACAATTAAAATACATAATAACATGATCCATTAACATAGAAAAAATAATTGAAATCAAAAAATTTTGAAAAAATATTTTTTCAGAAAAGCCCAAGTTTCTGAAAAGTAACATTGAGCCCCAATGGATCCCAAGCCTAAGTGTGGGCAAAAATTTTAAAAATATTTTAAAAAATTAATGCAACACTTACGAACAATAATAATATATCTAGTAATGATTAAACTAACATCAAGATATTATTTTCAAGAAATCCCTCCTCACACAGAGGGCTGTTGTCAATGTAAACAAGAAGTGTATAAACACCAGAAATAAGACTCCAGGCACTGATAACCCTGGCCCGAAATCAGTTACCAATAATACACTATCTGATGCAAAACAGAGACTTCCAGGGAAGAAACTGCAGAACATCAGATGGTAGATGCAGAACCACCCATAGGTGAAGACGTAAACATGGGGAAAAGAAGAGAATTCATTCTGTTATCTAGCTAAAACTCCCAAGAAATTTTAGTAATAATATTACAGAAAATATGCCAAAAGCATGGGAGAATAGCAAGAGGGGACTTAAAGGAAAGGGAGAGAGGAAAACACTGAACAAGCAGTGTAACTTGATAACAAGAATGACAACAACAGGCTCTTGCCTCGAAAATAGGTACAGTTAAAACTAGAAGTCCTGTCACGAATAGTGCGCTTATCTAGGCTTAATTGCGCGTTGGGATTGCGCGCAATTGCCATATCGAATGGCATCCAAAGCCCGGCAGTTTCTCTTGGTTACTCAAAGCAAACACATGCAATGTTTCTGCCAATGGACCTCCGGGTTACCCGGAGGTCCATTGGCTGAAACACTGCTTGTGCACAGGCCATATGTACAGAATTTGATAGCTTTACTTGGGCCATAACGCGTATATTAACGCGCATATCAACGTGCTATTTTTGCGCATTTCATGACAGGACTTCTAGTTTTAACTGTAACTTAACATAATTTCATTAAAAAAAATTTTAAGTTACAGCCCTGATTATTTTCTGTCACTCATTTTTCCTCTCCTCCTTCTATATCCTCCTTAGAATCACCATTTCTGTAATATTTATGTGTCTGGCATCATTTAAACTGAGATTTACAAGCACAAAGATCAGTCAGATATTAACTGATGAAGGACCAAACAAAGAATGATTAATGGCGCCAATTCGGGACGTCCTTGACACTGCGCATGCGCAGTAGAGGTGAAGTATGGAGGGCCATTCAGGACATGTTTTCTTTGGTTTTAGATGCAAATTTGGGGGATTGGGGGGCAAAATTTGTGTTTGGCCCTATATTTTTAAGAGTTAGCACCAGCTATGTCTGGGTCATTGGTACAGTATAAAAATTTAGTTATTCAAGAATGTTTTTGGCAAGTGTCGTCTGCTTTTCATGTTAGGTAAAGGGTTAAAATAACAGTAAATCATTTGATGTTTTGAGTTCAGATAAAAAAAAAAAAAATAAGGCCACACAGAGCAAAGCAGATCTTCTTTTTCACACATTTTTTTGAAATGCTTGCAGGTGTTTGTTGGGGGGGGGGGGGTAGGGGTGTTTGTATCTTTACTGATTTTCTAAATTATTATTTTCTTTCAGTGGATAATACAGTACAGTCACCGTGGACTGGCTGTAATCCACGTGTGGACAGTGATGTCCACGCATGTGTTATCCAGGTAATTAAAATCATCATCAGGAAAATTTTAATTAATGAAGCATCGGGTTGTACCCAGTGTATCATTAATTAAATTTTTGATGCTTATTCCTATAATTAGTGCATGGAATCTAATATTATTGCCTTTAATTTATGGTACCTCCACTTTGGAATTAAATGGTGTTTAAGGTCACATATTTCTGCACAATGGCTAATCGGGACCGCAACATGGATATAAAGTAAAGTCCAGCCTTACATCATTTTAGAGGACTTCCACACAAGACATACAGTTAAAACTAGAAGTCATGTCATGAACTGTGCGCTTATTTACACGTTGGAATTACGCGCAATTGCCATATCGAATGACATCCAAAGCAAGGCAGGTTCTCCTGGTTACTCATAGCAAACACAGGCAATGTTTCTGCCAATGGACCTCCGGGTTACCTGTATACATGTAACACATAGATTAATGTGCAGATCGAAGCGCTATTTGCTCGCATTTCATGACAGGACTTCTAGTTTTAACTGTAGATGACCGGGTCCTATTTTAATAGTAAAACAGAACTTATTTACCACAGCAAGCAAGCACTGATTCACTTCCCGGGGTTCCCGCGAGGACTGAAAATTGTTTAGTTGTAACTGACACTCCATATACTGTATGACATGCTGACACAAAAAGCTCTAACTTTTAGTATGGTTATCTTTTCTAGAACTGGGACAAAAACCTTCATTTTTCCAAGCCAGTAGAAACTGGAAATAAACTTTTCTGCCTGAAAAAAAGTTTATGATCTCATTCTTATGAGCTCACCAAGCTTGTTCCAATGAAAAATGATGTTTTTGAGGCAAAAAAATGAAAATCTTCAGTTGTTGTAAGAGCCACCTTCATTTTGTGTTAAGTATAATGTAGCCTCATTAATTGAATGGACACTTTGCAAGAGAAAAATACTCAATTAACAGGAGTACATGTCTACAATTAACAGGAATTGTGTAATTAACGTAATGTCTTCTTATAAACTGAGCATTTATTCTAATATATCTTGTCAAACAAGATACAATAGAATAATGTTTGAGCTGGAAGAGGGGGTTTTTTGGGGGGAGGAGGGGCTTTTTTATGACACTTTCAACAGCCAGAGTCACCTCGTGTCGGACAGTTTGATAGGTGGAGGAAGCTGGAGTGCCCAGAGAGAACCACTGAGCAGCGGCGAACAAGTGTCAGACTCCCCACAAGCAGGGTTAGCATTGGTTGAATACAAGTGCCCCATCGAGTATGCCTTAGTACACAGCGCAACTGTGCCCCCACATGGGCAATCAGAATGAAGTGCCCAAGGACACAATGCAGTTACCCCTGACAGGGATCGAACCATGGACCTTTTAGTCTGAAGTACAATGCTGTAACCACTTAGCCACCGCGCTCCCTGTGCTGGATGTATTGAGCCAAATATGACAATAAGTATGGGGAATTCAGAAGATGACAGAGTAATTTTTCAAAAGATTACAACATTTTTTTATTCAATTAACAGGAGTTTATTCTATACCTAATATGTGATTAAAAGGTCAAACATGTAATGAAGGTATAATAAATGGTTTGGTGTTTGTAAGTTGTACATAATTAACAAGGTTGGTCAATTAAAAGATACACAATTGGGACTGTAAAGGATAAAGTACAAACTGCAAAAGAGTTACAGTTCAGCCGGTGTGGACTGGTCACTTTCCATGAGTTGGCAATATTTCCACGAACGCAATAATATTTAGAGCCAGCAGCTTTGAAGTTTTGTTGATGTGGGGGTGTATTCTATTCTGTATCACACAGGAATCTTAATAATATGAAAGAGAAACATTGTTCATGGCCTGAGATTTACCCATGCTGGCAGTCTGGAACTGGAAGACAGTGCAGACACACGTAAATTTTTTTAACCACAGCCTTTCCAGAGCGCATCACACTGCGCATGTTTCCTAGGGCCCAGGGCAGGTTCAAGGCTGCAAGGATGATCGTGTGCTCCTATAAATCGAAGGTCTGCTGCAATATACTTACCTGGGATTAACACATTAACTGCTCTTTTGTTTCTTCTTCAGTTGAAATGATGCAAATGGCGACCATATATTATATATCTGTCAATCTTATACAGTTAAAACTAGAAGTCCTGTCATGAACTGTGTGCTTATCAAGGCTTAATTGCGAGTAGGAATTGCACGCAATTGCCATATCGAATGGCATCTAAAGCACAGCAGGTTCTTCTGGTTACTCATAGCAAACACAGGCAATGTTTCTGCCAATGGACCTCTGGGTGTTTGAGCACAGGCCATATGTACAGAATTTGATAGCCTTACTATGGTCATAACGCGTAGATTAACGTGCAGATCGACATGCTATTTGTGTGCATTTCATGACAGGGCTTCTAGTTTTAACTGTAGTGTATCTGCCTCATTCATATGACATCACACTCGTATTTATTAATGGAATTTCTGGGATGTAGGATACTTAACATTCAAATATCGATGATCACATGCAGTGCTGTTTTACTTTAGAACATGTGCCCACAAAATGTAATTGAACAAAGGCCAGGTGTATGGCACCCTGAAAGTGCGTATGGGATTAAGGTGGCATCTACTGAAATCTCACACTCAACGTTACGACGGAGGAAGAGAATTGCATAAAAATACGGAAACTGTTTTTCTGAGACCAGGTTCTGTAAGATTTTGTGGCAAAGATTCTTGCCCCACCCCCCTCCCATGCGTGGCTGTCACTATCCTGATTAGTCATCAACCATTCATTGCACCCCAATTACCTCAAAACAATCACTCTCGCTATAGTATCACATTTCAGGTACACTGCCCACACATTCTAATGACATCAAAATGAATGTTACAGAAAAGAGACAACGTTATCAGTATAAAACACATGCCGACTTCACTGATGTTTTGACAACGTCATAGTGAGTACTGCATGCATTTGAAACTGACAACTCGCTGATGAGTGAGTGTGGCAATGTCTACGTGAGTCGGTGGTGTGTTTGTTAGAGTGCTAACACCTGTAATACGATAGTTCAAAGGTGATGGTTAATCGATCAAGGACTTTTTTGATCGATCACGATGTCGATCGCCGGTAAATCGATTAACCGGTCAACCATTTCAGCTCTAATAATATTATATTCCAAAACACTAATGATAGGAATATATCATCAAAAATTTAATTAATGAAGCACTGGGTACAAACCAGTGCTTCATTAATTAAAATTTTGATGATGATGATGATAATATTTATTACCTGGTACAGTGAAAACTAGAAGTTCTGTCACGAACTGTGCGCTTATCTAGGCTTACAGTTAAAACTAGAAGTTCTGTCACGAAATGTGCACTTATCTAGGCTTAATTGCATGTAGGAATTGCGCGCAATAGCCAAATCGAATGGCATCCAAAGCACAGCAGGTTATCATGGTTACTCAAAGCAAATGCAGGCAATGTTTCTGCCAATGGACCTCTGGGTTACCCGGAGGTCCATTGGCTGAAACATTGCTTGTGCACAGGCCGCATGTACACATTTTAATGGCTTTACTACAGTTAAAACTAGAAGTCCTGTCATGAATAGTGCGCTTATGTAGGCTTAATAGCGCGTTGGAATTGCGCGCAATTGCCATATCGAATGGCATCCAAACCACGGCAGGTTCTCCTGATTACTCATAGCAAACACATGCAATGTTTCTGCCAATGGACCTCCGGGTTACCCGGAGGTCCATTGGCTGAAACATTGCTTGTGCACAGGCCATATGTACAGAATTTTATAGCTTTACTTTTGCCATAACGCGCATATTAACGCGCATATCAACGTGCTATTTGACAGGACTTCTAGTTTTAACTGTATGGTCATAACGCGTAGATTAACGCGCAGATCAACGTGCTATATGTGCACATTTCAGGACAAGACTTTTAGTTGTAACTGTAATTGTGCGTAGGAATTGTGCGCAATTGCCATATCAAATAGCATCCAAAGCACGGAAAGTTCTCCTGGTTACTCGTAGCAAACACAGGCAATGTTTCTGCCAATGGACCTCCAGGTTCCCCGGAGGTCCACTGACTGAAACATTGCTTGTGCACAGGCCATATATGCACATAATTTGATAGCCTTACTATGGTCCTAACGTGTAGATTAACGCGCAGATCGACGTGCTATTTGCACGCATTTCATGACAGGGCTTCTAGTTTTAACTGTAAATGCATGAATGGACATCATCGCCCAAGCACATACTTGTAATACGACCAGTCTACGGTGAGTGTATTGTATTTGTAGCTTAGCTTTTATCAGGTCATTCTTTTTTTCAGGTAGTTCTGACAAAGAGATAGATACAAATAGTACAGAACTGAGATCACTATATCAGAAACTGGGGCACGATTCATTTGAAATTATCTTTCCACTTATCACCGAAGTTAAGCAATGTCGAGCCTGGTTAGTCCTCGGATGGTGACTGAGTGATCGATTCAGATTCCCGCGTTGTGTCCTTGGGCAAGGCACTTAACCCCGATTGTCCACATCGGGGCACGCTGACGCTGTGTACTAAGGCGTACTGCACGTCGATGTAGCGCATGTCTTCAACCAATCTAACCCTGCCTGTGCTGCAGTGCTGAGTTACGATGTTGGGGAGCTGGCAGCTGCTCGTCATTGCTCTGTGGTTCTCTCCGGGTACTCCGGCTTCCTCCACCCGTGAAACTGTCACTGACACGATATGACCTTGGCTGTTAATGTGTCGTTAAACCCTAATAATAATAAAAAAAATCTTTCCACTTTTATCCCCACAGCATTTTAGAATCTCACTTGCCGGAATTTATTCATTTATTTATTTATTTGGGTTTAACAAATCTTTCAACAGCCAGGGTCACCTCATGTCAGATAATTTTATGGGTGGAAGAAGTTGGAATACATGGAGAGAACCACCAAGCAATGGCAAGCAACTGTCAGGCTTCCCAATGTCTTAACTCCACACAAGCTGAGTTAGCATCAGTTTGAAGTTCAATGCCGTAAATGAGGTCCCCAGAGGGTGAATTTGATCATGATATCCCATACAGTGGGCCAATTTATCCTCTGTGTACCTCTTTCTGTTTAGTTTTGAGACCCTGATTCAGAATGAGGTTCACAAAGGGTAAATTTAGTGATTCTACCCTGCTATGCAGGATAGCATCACTAAATTCACCCTCTGCGGACCTCATTTCGCAGATGACAGTCTGCTTATTTTCTGGCTTGGGCCCATAACCACTGAGCTACCACGCTTCCCCTCACCTGCCAGAAAGAAAAAGCAAGAACATTAATAATGAGAAGCTATGTTTCTTTGTTTGTTTTCCTCAATACAGTATTGATTATAATATTTTAATTTTGAAATCTTGACCCATCATGTGTAATTGTATTGCAATTTGATCGCAATCGCAATCAGATAAAAAACAAGAGGCTTGTGCTGTGGTGAAGATATAGCTACAGAAGCTGAAAATGACCTTAAACCGCTTGATAAACTGCACTAAATTAATATGATACAATGCACATGTTTCAGTCTCTAGACCTATTAGCCCTTTACCCAATGCAAAGGATATCACAATATATTATTTTAATTATTTTGTTTGAACATTTTTTTAAAAAAATTCAACAAAACCATATCCTGAGACTCCTCACTGGAACAAGCTCAATGAGCTCGTTTCAATGAGAAGTCACGTGATATTGTTTTGTTGACATTTTTTGAAAAATATATTTTTTCAACTGCTTAATTATTTATTAATTGGTGTTTAAGGTCATATATTTCTGCACAATGGGTAATGGTGACCACAACACGGATATAAAGTTAAGTCTAGTCAATCGTTTATACCCATGTTAGCCGTTTTATTTGAAAATAATTTTGCAGGCGGATGTGAGCGATTCTTTAAACAAGGGATTAAACACCAGAGGGCTATTTGTGGTGACTTACAGTCAAAACGAGAAGTCCTGACAAGAAATGTGCACTTTTTGTGTGTAATTGCCATTTCGAATGGCATCCAAAGCATGGCAGGTTCTCCTGGTTACTCATAGCAAACACATATCATATCTACAGTAATTTTATAATCCAAACACACCTAAACCTTCAAAGGCCAATTTCAGGCTTTTGCGATCTCAGAGCCCTTAACTCTTTGCATGCTGCTGGCAGATATTCCTGCCCAGCACAGAGTTTCTCTTGTCACTAATATAAGTATAATTTGGGCATATTTAAACATATTTTCCTCTGTAAATTGAATGGATTTTTTCACCAATGATTTCTTATATTTAGATTAATTTTTCATCAACTCTAGTCATGGCTGTTTTACAACAGCAGGGACCGACCTGGGCATGCGCCAGTGCGTATTTGGTTCTGAAACATCAGGACCTGGCTCTTAAATCTCAGAAATAGGCTTCTCAGTTGGCGCGTAACTTCTCAGATCATATTTTTATATTCTTTCGATGGATAATCGAGAGAGACACTCTTACATGTATTATATATATGATTATCATTTATCATTGTTGTAGAGTGCTTAAGTTAATACTTCAAGTCTTAATTACCAAGCATTAATCTTCACTGTGGTTTCTGATCAAGTCTTGGCTGCCTAAATAGGCAGCCAAGACTTGATCAGAAACCACAGTGAAGATTACTGTTTGCTATAGTGTACTAAATGAAAATGATGAGAGCTATTACATACTTGCAGTGTGTGTTACAAACAGCAGTGTGACTCCGTAAATTGATATCTGGCGCATGAATTGAAAAAATAGGCTCCGAGGCTAGAGCGTATTTTAAATAGTCCTGATCGGTCCCTGCAACAGCCATGACTAGATTTGATGGAAAAAATATCTTGAAAATACTCAGTGGGTTAAGAGTTAACATGCCATCATTAGGTGGTTCTGATGACAATAGACAAATCATCTTGGCAGTAACTTCTAGTCAAGTCTTGGCTGCCTTACCAAATTTTGGTATCAGTTCAGTTTATTGGTACAGTTAAAACTAGAAGTCCTGTCAAGAAATGTGCACAAATAGCACGTTGATATGCGCATTAATATGCGCGTTATGGCCCAAGTAAAGCTATCAAATTTTGTACATATGGCCTGTGCACAAGCAATGTTTCAGCCAATGGAGGTCCATTGGCAGAAACATTGCATGTGTTTGCTATGAGTAACCAGGACAACCTGCGGTAGTTTGGATGCCATTCGATATGGTAATTGCGCGCAATTCCAACGCGCTATTAAGCCTACATAAGCGCACTATTCGTGACAGGACTTCTAGTTTTAACTGTATATTGCCCATTTCTAAACTAAAATCAGTGAAGTGGAAACAAGATACATGTAGACTGGTTACCTGATCTCTTCACCTTATACTGCAACAAATGTCCTTGCTTGGTTCCAACAAGAAGTATGTCATCTAAAAATTAGAAAAAAAACAATATATATTTTAACTAGTTAACTGGGGGTGTGCTGGATGCTCAAATTTGACTTTTATTTTGAGGTGAGGCAGGCCTGAAAATATTTTTTTTTGGTGCATCGGTCATAATGTCCAGCTCCATAACGATCGGATCGGTCATACAGTAACCCGGGTTGGTCATATTTTTTGACTTCCAAATCAAACATTAACTGGGGCTAAACCCATGTAAATTATGTTGGGCTAAAGTTGTAACGATATACAAAATATTAGGACCTACCTGTGTTCAGTTTTATTGAAATGACACTTAACTTTAATAACATTAAACTGCATGACGGGGATGTCTTCAGTCCACATCGACATTTCGTGCCGGTCACTGTCTGTGACCGACCACTTATTTCCAGGCCTGGGTGAGGGTACTGTAACTTACAGTATCTAATTATATTGATGTGCTTCTTATTACCTTTGAAGTGAAATTACTTAATCTTCATGGATTTCCCTTGTTACAATTCAGAAAATGTGCCTTTTGGCATTCTCCCATAAATTGTAAAAAGGGTAAAGACACATGAAACATTTTTGATGTCCAAAAATAATTTATTTAGCACTCTACCAGTTTAAAGCCTTTAATTGATTTCAGACATAGGTGGTGGAGGTTCAATGAAAGTAGTAGAGTTCAAAATGTACTCTATTCACCATAATAGTCAGCCTGGTGTGAACAGTACATGAAAAATAGTTCCACAAAAGTACAGTTAACCCTTTACCTAACATAAAAAGCAGACAACACTTGGAAACAAAATTATTGTATAACTATTGTTTTTCATCTTTGCTTTAAAAACATAGCTTATGACCCCTTGTTGGAACGAGCCCAACAAAATAGTTCCAACGAGGGGTCATAAGCTATAATTTGGGCACCAAAAATTTGACCTTCTGACCTGGAGGTGATACAGCCACCCCAGATGGCTGCATCCACCACATTACCTAGGATGACCAGGTCATACCCTCACTTAACCAGGACATGACACCATCTCATGGGGGTATAAAAGTGAATAAGCAACAGTGACCTCTGGCTTTCATGCCACTGAAGAAGAAAGCAACAGTTAGAAACTAGTTTGGCTCAGCAAAGCTTGACTTAGCAGCATAATAACCTTTGAACTTTGGCTAACCTCCGTTATTTA
Source organism: Pictodentalium vernedei (assembly GCA_031216915.1). Taxonomy (NCBI): domain Eukaryota; kingdom Metazoa; phylum Mollusca; class Scaphopoda; order Dentaliida; family Dentaliidae; genus Pictodentalium; species Pictodentalium vernedei. The sequence continues at coordinate 45,450,905 of CM062292.1, read as the reverse complement.
TATTATATTATTTAACTGACTTCTGTATATAACACCTTCCCCAGACTCGGCCTTGAGTCTGGTATATACGTTTTAGCGACAGCTCCGTGTTTGGAGATCCCATGCTTAGATTAGATTTGCCATAACTTAAGTCAGGTCTTTCCTCTACAGTTAAAACTAGAAGTCCTGTCACGAATAGCGCGCTTATGTAGGCTTAATAGCGCGTTGGAATTGCGCGCAATTGCCATATCGAATGGCATCCAAACCACGGCAGGTTCTCCTGGTTACTCATAGCAAACACATGCAATGTTTCTGCCAATGGACCTCCGGGTAACCCGGAGGTCCATTGGCTGAAACATTGCTTGTGCACAGGCCATATGTACAGAATTTGATAGTTTTACTTGGGCCATAACGCGCATATTAACGCGCATATCAACGTGCTATTTGTGTGCATTTCATGACAGGACTTCTAGTTTTAACTGTACCTTCGTGCCTAATTGTCTTCATTTCTGTACGTTCCACTATAACCTTCTATTCCAGGTAATACAGGGTGGGTATGGGTTGAAATATTTACGAACACCCATTCAAATCTCCTCATGGGGCAGTGGGAAGCTAGAATTCTCAAATAAGGTGGGAGGGGAGAGGGAGGGGGGGGACTAAGCAATATTCAGGGGGCATGGTATGTCAATCCGTTGTCATAACCCAAGGCCAAAAGGGGAAAGCAGGAGATGTGTCTGGTAAGGGTGTCCTCCCTCCCTCCCTAGAGTGGGGGGTCTGCAGACCTTCCCCGACCCTCCCCCTGGCAAATTCTGAAATACCTACTTGCTCTAAGAATTAATCTGCGGTAAAATTTGCTTCCAATCGATGTAATTATCTGTGCCAAGAATAAACAGTCCCAAACACCATATCAGGGTTTTTGCCCCAATCTGGGTAAAACATATGATAGACGGGTGAAAATAGTTGAAATGTGGGTTTGAATCTGTGGGGTATTGGGATTGACCTGGAATCCTGGGAGCGTGGTGACTCAGTAGGAGGAGGTGCAGGCTGCAAGCCGAGAGGTTCTTGGTTCGAATCCCACCTGCGGCAACTGCGTTGTGTCCTTAGGCAAGACACTTCATCTCCATTGCCCACGTGGGGGCACAGTGGCGTTGTGTACCAAGGCGTACATGTACAGTTAAAACTAGAAGTCCTGTCATGAAATGCGCACAAATAGCACGTTGATATGCGCGTTAATATACGCGTTATGGCAAAAGTAAAGCTATCAAATTCTGTACATATGGCCTGTGCACAAGGAGGTCCATTGGCAGAAACATTGCATGTGTTTGCTTTGAGTAACCAAGAGAAATTGCCGTGCTTTGGATGCCATTCGATATGGCAACTGCGCGCAATCCCAACGCGCAATTAAGCCTAGATAAGCGCACTATTCGTGACAGGACTTCTAGTTTCAACTGTACTGCATGTCGATGGTACACTTGTCTTCAACCAATGCTAACCCTTCTTATGTGGAGTTCGTACGTTGGGGAGCTGACAGTTGCTCAGTGGTTCTCTCTGGGTACTCCGGCTTCCTCCACCCATAAAACTGTTGCAGTCATGATTAGCCACAGCGCTTAAATATGTGACCTTAAACGCCAATAAATAAATAAATAAATTTGGAGCCCCTATACCTCCCCCCCCCCCTAAAATTCAGTATTAAATTGATTTTTGCTACTTGAAAATTTTAAAATCCTACTTTTGACCACGAATGTTTCCTCTTTTAGTTCATTGCCACTGCCAGTTTCAAAAGTTGACAAAACTACCGGCGGTAGCAAGAATCATTTTTTTCAATTTTATGTTATAATAGAGTCCTTTGCGGTTGCGTTCCCTTCTAGGTCTAACCTAATTCATATTAGTTTATCTATAAGTGTGGACTCCGTGTACATATCATGTATGTTCAACTGCGCGAAGTGGGAAGTATGACACCATAACAATTTACAGCGAAATAAGGAAACTAAAAGATTACCATAACAAGCAATTGACTCGATTTGTAAAGGCAGTTTTTCTAATATCGGTACAGCTTCATATGCTTCGTGTGGCATTGTCAATAGTATTTCGGACACATGGACATATCGTTTTCGCTTCAAACACCTTTAACAACAGAATTTGTAAACAGGAAGATTTTTTATCGAAAGTAAATCATACATTATCTCCCTTAATGTGATTCGTGCCACAGAAATCGGACATGAAAAAACTTTTTTTCCGATTTCTGTGATTCGTGCCCTTAAATTCTCTCCCTTCATGATAAAACAGAAACCGGTCCAGTCGTTTGCACTTGGAGCCAATCGAATTCGGCCCACATAAGAGTTGAACTCCAAAGACGACAGCTTGTGGGTTACAGTGAATCAGCCCAACTGCATTTTAGAGCTAGTTTTTTCTGGTAGTGATTAATTCTGCATACCAACGTGCACATTCACCAGAAGCCTCAATATAGTTAAATTTATAAAAACAAATTCAGTAAAGGCATAACCAGGCCAAATAAAGGGTGTACTATACAGTACAGTCGTCGTGGATTGGTCGCAATCCATGCGTGGCCAGTGATGTCCACCTTGATGCGTTTACCAGGTAATAAAAACCATCACTGGCAAAACTTTAATTACCGAAGAACCGGGTTGTACCAGATGCTTCATAAATTAAATTTTTTGATGATTATTCATATAGTCAGTGTTTGGAACTTAATATTATTGCGTCCATGGAAATATCGCCCACCCGTGGAAAGTGATCAGTATATAGCGGTCGTGACGTATGCATGCGTTGGAAGGGAATAAATGGTCACTTCATTCCTCCTCGTGCTGGGTTGAAAGGGTGTGTTCCCCATATGCGAAGGTTCATCATCTTCCCATGCGAAAAGATAACCTTTAATGCCAACTGGGGCGCTCTCGGTACTTTTAGAAGGCAAAAGTGCCAAGAAGTGAAGTAATATTGAACTATAGCAAATGGCCCAAAGATATCAGGCCGAGAGTACAGACCCAGTTTGAGAGACTTTAGGGTTTTTTTAGTAGATCATCTGGACTGATGAACAGACTTGCGCCTTTATCAATATCTTTCTCTTACAGAGAATGATTAGCAATAGCTACAAACGCACGTGCATGTGCCTGTGCAAAATGAAGTGGGGGTGGGGGGGGGGGGGGGGGTATCTGCTCCATGGGCACTCCACTTCAATTCAACCTCAGTTGGATTAAGAGGGAGCGAGGCAGCATTCTCCATAGGTTAAGTCTCAGGGTCATCCAGGAGATGAAAAAATAACATTCTATGCTAATTGAAGTACTTTTTGAAGGCTTAAATACCAACGAAAAAAGAATAACTATAGAAAATGATCAAAAAAATGTCGGGATGAGAGTACATGAACCAGTTTAAGAGATTCCAGGTATGAATGTATATGAGGTTGACATTTGTTTGGCAAGTGGGTCGTCCGCCCCCGCCCCACCCTGCCCTTCTCACTACGCCGCTGAAGTTTCGTAAATTAGGTCTGGGCGGTGGACTAGTGGGCGAGTTTAATAAATATCGTTGTAAACTGGGCATGAGTTAAAGATTATGTTTATCACTTGGTCCCAAACCTGGTGAAAATATCTAAATGGTCCGAGAGACAAACCACTTTTCCTATAGGACCTCGAATTAGGTTAAAAACTTTGTGTTGCTTGCTAGTGCTCCCAAAATACGTTTTCGAGGTATTCACCCTCTTTACCTGACTAAGTTTTTTTGCAATTGCCGCCGTTTTAGGTAGAGTCAAACGTCCGTCAGTCGAAGTTTCATTTTTAGACTTCTCGGAAATGTAAGCCATTAGTCTTTTATTAATTCGTCGACCCCGTTGATCAGCCGTGATTGCTGACCACGTCTGTTGTCCTACGGCAATTTTTTTTTTTTTTTTTTTTTTTTGCATCCTTGGAGAATGAAAAATCACTTCCAAAAATATTAATTCCTAATGTAACGATATTGGTCTATAACAATGTCTTCAAGTCTGTCAAGTCAACCGGAGAATTTCAAAATTCTACTGTCATTTTCCAATTTTTTATAATATTATTCATACTCTCACATTTGATATTTGTCCATAATTTGGGGGTGTCAGTAGGTGTCTGTCTCGGTTCGAATACTTTAGATTTTAGTTTAGGTAAAAATGCCAAATATTTGCTATCTCTGTAAAGCGTCGATAGGTCAGTTGAAATTTCTTCATATACAACCGGTCCCGGGGTGCGGTGGCGTCGCGGTAACCGGTTCTCGTCAGGTTACCGAAGTTAAACAACGCCGAGCGCGGTTAGTAGTTGGAGGGGTGACCATTTCAGCGACTGTTTTGCGCCCCCGCGTTGTGTCCCTGGGCAAGGCACTTAACCCCGATTGCCTACATAGGGGCACGATGGCGCTGTATACTAAGGCGTACCGCACGTCGATGGTGGGCATGTCTTCAACCAATCTAACCCTGCCTGTGTCGCGGTGCTGAGTTCAGAGTTACGATGTTGGAGAGCCGACAGCTGCTCGTCGTTGCTCGGTGGTTCTCTCCGGGTACTCCGGCTTCCTCCACCCGTAAAACTGTCACCGACATGATAGGACCCTGGCTGTTAATGTGTCGTTAAATCCCAATAATAATAAAAAAAAATGACCGGTCCCGGTCTGATGATTTTTCGCGGTATTATTGGCCTTGAACCTCAGAAATAACAGTTTTGTGGACGTTTGTGACCCATACATTTTAACAGTTTTGTGGACGTTTGTGACCCATACATTGGGATAATTGCCTGATTTCTTGTTTGTTACTTTGTCATGGGTACCTCCAAATCGAGGTCGAGTTTAGTCCCGGTCGGATGATTTTTCGTGGAGTTATTGACCATATCGTGTGAAAACTCAGAGAATCGATTTGCCGGACCCCTTTGACTTCTGGGGCATATGTGTTGTAATGACACATCCTGTTATTTCCTACATTATCGCAGACCATGGGCTACCTCCGGAATATCACGGAATTTACCACTTTGAAGTATGAGCAGTGCAGCTAGTTGATGATGTGGACCGAGATGCAGATTGGTTAAGGTCTCAACTTGAGAAGACTAAAACTCACTAATCCATAGTAGACATACTAACCTTCTTGTCACTCATAGCGTATACATGTATAGCACATGTAAAAATAATATAAAAATTCAATTAACCCTTTACCCAAGGTAACGACCAAAACCGGCCAGCGCTATTCACAAAAATCGCCAATTAATTTTCATTATTTTTTTCATTTTTTGTCTCAAAAACATAGGTTATGACCCCTCTTTGGAACGAGCTCGTCCCAATGAGGGGTCATAAACTATATTTTTGAGACAAAAAATGAAACAAATTTGTTATTCAAGAATATTTTTTTTGCAAGTGTCGTCTGCTTTTCATGTTAGGTAAAGGGTTTACTACGTATTATTATACTATATATCTGTTAAATTATTCACACCCTTTATTGGTTCTAATATTCGTACAAGGTGTGGTTGAGTTCGTCATCAGAAGTCGCAGGCTGTCAAGAAGTTTCGAGATGTCAAGACAAAATGTCTTTGTTTGTGTAAACATCTTGGGATAAAGTTTATATATTCTCACGTTTTCAATGAATAACGGCGACTGAAAAGTAGCCAATATTGTGAAGTTAGATAAAGTGCCGTTCGAATAATACCTAAGCTTGTTGATAATTAGCGAACAGTCCAATTACGTATAATGTTCACATTCGTTAAGATAAGGTTATTAGTGGCCATCAGCAAAAGCGAATTGGCTATTATGATAAAGCCATATGACACTCTGGGGTGCTCACCAGAATCTCGAGTGAAAATTCAATTGTCAGTCTGAATAATGCGCATATATAGTGTATAAATATCAGCGCTATTCTCAAAAGTCACCAATTAAGTTTCATTATATTTTCATTTTTTGTCTCAAAAACATAGGTTATTACCCCTCATTGGAACGAGCTCGTCGAGCTCGTTCCACTGAGGGGACATAACCTATGTTTTTGAGACAAAAAATGAAAAAAATTGTTATTCAAGAATTTTGTTTGCAAGTGTCGTCTGCTTTTCATGTTAGGTAAAGGGTTAAATATCGAAATTCTGTCGAAGTACCTTCATTAAAAACAAACAAGGTAAACTTGGTTTTAAGCCTATTTATATGAGCCGAAGCAGGGGAGAGGGGAAGGGGCAGCATAAAATGCAGGAAGGTATGCCGAGGTGGGTGGGTATCAGAGAAGGCCGAATACAGTTTTTTACACCTTCTTGTAAATGTTTTACTTTCACCCTAAAATTCACTTTTAATGACAAAATTTAGCATTTTATGTTGATTAAAGCATGTTATTGGTCAATACAGACCATTAATACGCAGTAACTAACTATTTTATCACTTCTTATTGCTCATAGCCGTTATTTGATGACAGTAAATAATCAGACCTACCCAGAAAAGAACCTGTGTAGAGTGGTGGCCGTTGGTGGTCGAGTGGATAAGTGCGCTGGTCTCTCATGCCAGAGGTCCCGGGATCAGTCCCCGGTCGGGAAAAGTTCTCGAGGTGTCCCAACACATCAATTGTGGGGTTGATGCTGTCACAGAGTACCGTCCTATCGGGTGGGACGTAAAATGGCTGTCCTCTGTGCGGAGCAAGAGACACTCCGTGCAGGCTAAAGATCCCTTCGTAGTATTCGACCTAGCCACGAAGTTGCCGCTAAGAAGGTCATCCCACACACCTACGCCATTGGGCCAATGAGAGGCGTTAATATAAGATGCATAATTTGTTCGCCAATCCTTGTAAAACAAAATAAAATTAAAAAAAAAAGAGAACCTGTAAAGTGTTTGGAAGTGCTTGGGCTTGAGAAAACCTGGGATGAATCAGATTGAACCGTATTTAAACTGAAATTAATATAATTTAAAAAGCCTATTCAGCTTTGCGCAAATAAAAATAACAATGACAGTATATTTTCAGTAGACTCTCCAGCTTTAAACAGCAAAATATAACCAACGCCATCTGATATATAGGTAATTTGATTTTCAGATCAGCAGGACATGCACTCTTACTGTCAGAGTGATGCCTCATGTAAAAGCCTACAGATCCATGTAAATAGACATTTACCATTAGTTTTGAAACGTTAGATTCTACCACAGTGGTATATACAAGTCCATCAAAATGTGACAAAGTTTATTGGATATGTTAAAATAATGAGTTCAACACACAACCTTTGGTTGTTTACTGTACTCATTGCCTGAACCTATAGAATTGGGAAATAATAAAAAGAAGTGACAAGAATTTACGTAAGGATCTATCTTCAAGCCTCGAATAGTCCAACAACTTCATTATTTTTTGTTGAAAATGTCAAAATGGTCTTCCTTCAGACTTTCCAATAGAGATATCGTCCCCTGAATTCCAATGTGTTCTATGTGCATACTGGCAGCCTACTGGTCTACTGGCAGCCTTCTGGCCCACTGGCAGCCTACTGGCACATAGAACACATTGGAACTCAGTGGACGATATGTTAGCCTTGAGCAGTCTTAAAAGTAAAAACAATGAAATTACTAATAAAACTTCAAAAGCCTTGCTAGCTATTTTAAACTTTACTCGCAAAAATAAAGCAGCTGAACCAAGCATGTACTTGAGTTCACATTGTTTTGGGAATTGCTACGAAGACAACTCAATGCTATAAGAGACTGGTAATTTTATCACTAATTAGAAAGGAGCCAACATATTCTTTTGGTGGAATATGACATTTCAATCATTTTGCTAGTATTTGGGCAGATGTAATGTTGAAAACCCATCCATTTTTGTTATCAATAGTGGAAAAGGTGGGAGTTTGGAAAATGAACTGAAATGTAAAACAAATGCTTTTTATAATAGAATTAAGAAATAACTGTTGTTTTCCTTCGGTTTATGCGATATAAACCGAACATTTTCAGCACAAGCTTCATAACTCGCGTAGTGAGTTATGATTAAGCTTGTGCTGAAAATTTTCGGTTTATATCGCATAAACCGAAGGAAAACAACAACAGTTATTTCTTATAATTTAATCCGGCTGTAATATTAAAATATAAAAATTATGTGTACGTGAACGAAAAACTTTTAATTTTCGCATAAGACAACAGTCAAACTCAGGAAAGTGTGCCACAAACAGGTCACGTCAATCATTGTCAAATTGTTTGTTGTTTTGATTTTCGATCGCATACGACAATATTTAGCAAGTCACGTAACAATATCATTAAAAACATTTTTTTAAGTTCCCCGAAAATCATGTTTGGGTATTATTCGTCTCCCACTTCGGTATATTTTATGAAATTCAATTGTTCCTGAGAAATTATCATTATATTCTCGCTGACTGGAGGCAATGAAAAATCTATCATTGATCTTTGTTTACAAGCTTGTTATCCATCTATCAGTCTGCCGTCACGCCCTCACGGTGACAATTGGATTGAGTGGGCGGGGCTTCCATAGTCTTCAAAGTTGGGTCGGATGTGCGAACGTGTAACGACATTCCAAATCTGACGTGATTTGGTTTATACGATTTTGACGACTTTAACGCTGTAAGCTTTCAACCAATCGAACGCAGAGGCGGGGCAGATGATTAAATTATGAAACTGTGTTAGTCCAGTATCAAATTATTCTATATTGATTATGGTATATACTACAATAATACTCATCATTCAGGAACAATTGGAACTGTTTTTTCCCAGGAAGACAAGTTTTAGAGTTCTAAGGGGGTGTGTGTCCAAACATTGTGAGTCAAATTTTTTTTTGCATAAATATGGGTCCCGAAAATAGTCCGGGGCTAATTTTTGGTATACCTTCCTACATTTTTTTTAGCGCCCACGGCCGAAATATTAGATTTCAAAGAAAGTAATTGTTGCTAAAATTGACACCTTTCTAACTGTATATATTTTGGGAAAACACCAGGGTACTCATGCGCATGTAGTCTCTCACGTCCAAGGGAACTTGTTGGCCACCCGGAGCTTACTCGGAGATCTGAGAAAGTCGAAAAAGTCGTGTCAGTGGACAGCTACGAATCACAGAGAGCTATTGCACGCTTCGGCTCGTTGGAGAGAAATATTGGTGTAGAAACTGTGTGGCGAGAGAGGACTGGAAGATTCTTAATAATAGATACTGAGACCGTATACGTAAATTTCGAATTATCAAATCCCTGGAGGATGGCGCCCAAGTTTAACGGGAAAAGTCAGCTAATGTGTTACTGAACTTTATAAGTGAGAACCGAGGCCAGTTTGGGCGTAGCAAAACAGAAGTGCGAAAACACCGACGTGAGCGTGCTATACCAGAACTATAAATCCACGCGACGATGGGTTTAACCCAATGAAAGAAGTGTCGGTGAAAAACGTGCATAAGCTCTATCATAAATGCTAAAACCCAAACCGATTGGAGAGACCGACGACGGAGACCGAAGCCAGAGATGTCTATGTGACCAGGAGGACTCAGCTTGCTGTGACAGTGGACCCACAAAGTGCAAACTGTAACTGTGTGTTAAACATATATTTTTTAGGACTTCTGAGGAGTTTGTAAGTAAATTGTACCATACAGTACAGTTGCCGTGTACTGACAGTGATGTCCAAGCATTTGTTTACCAGGTAATAAAAAAAATCATCATCACCAAAATATTAACTGAGGAAGCACCGGGTTGTACTCTATATTGTCCACGTGCGGAAAATGACCAGTCCACGGCGGCTGTTCTGTTTCGTCCTCAATGCATGTAAATAAATCCTCTTTTCAGTGAGTTATTGTCGATCGCCTTTAAATGTTTAAAGTCAGTGACTCCCTGAGGAGCACGAACGATAGCAAACAGACGGTGTGGGACGTAGGATGTAATCCATGCATAGTATGGCTATAGGTGGATAAACAATGTTGAGCTGCTTACCCCCGGATGGTATGGAAGTTGTGAAATGAGGCGAAACTGGGGTGCTCGTCTCTTTTCTGTAAAGATTTTTGTAAAGACCTTCCTTATCCCATAACCGAAATTCTGAAGAAAGCTTAAAAAATAAGACGACTATCGACATTGTTGAGGAAATTTTTTAATTTATTTAGAGAAGAATTCTCTCTGGCAGACAAGGGTAGACTATTCCACTGGTTGGTGACGTTGGGAATGAATGAGTACTGGTACAAGTCTGTGCGACAAAACTGAACTCGATGGTTGTGACCGGATCAAATATATTATCGTTGGCTCGTCGACGGAACAAGCACAGGCACTTTGTTAGCAATATATGGCAGAGTTACTTGGTGATACATTTTGAAAAACTGTACTAATTTGTGTTTACGGCGTCTTTCTAGAAGAGAGCCTCAGCGGGTTTCAGAATAGAGCAAATATTTACTCGCACTAATGGTCATACCAGTTATGATCCTTGCCGCAGCTATCTGTATTTTCTCCAGATCTGCGGTCTTAGGAGCCGAGCAGTTGCCCCATACGGTATATGCATACTCTAGGAGGGGCCTAATAAAAACAAAGTAGATTTTTTCTAGACCCTTGCGATGCGATTGAGATTAAATTCATGTTTTCTTAACAAATCTTAACGCAACCAGGCTTTCGAACAAACGTGATCAATATGATCATTCCATGTGCAGGACCTATTTAGTATTATACCTAAATGCTTATAATTAGTACCCTCTAAAATCTGAGTACCACCGGAACGTAATGGTGGATGCATTGTGGGATTACATTTGTGTGAGATCAGCATACTCTCCGTTTTGTGAGGGTGTGAACTCAACTAACCATGTTTTAGCCCAATGTTCAATTGTTGTTAAATCGTGATTCATCAAGATCGAAGCTTGGTTAGGAATCGCCACTATTTGATATAAGTGTGTGAGTGTGTGTGTGTGTGTGTGTGGGGGGGGGGGGGGGTTGTCTTACCAACTTGACGAGGTAACTAGACAAAAGAGTTTGCGTGTTTCGCCTTACCGAGGTACAAAAGACAAAAGAAACCCTTTACCTCGTCTGTTTTTCCAGAACTGTACCGGCAAAACGAGGTAGAAACCGTTAGTCCACACAAAGGACAAACAATGGGGTACCTCGGTATGTGGGGTAGACAAAGATGTGTGTGTGTGTGTGTGTGTGTGTGTGTGTGTGTGTGTAGGTTTGTCTTACCAACTTGACGAGGTAACTAGACAAAAGAGTTTGCGTGTTTCGCCTTACCGAGGTACAAAAGACAAAAGAAACCCTTTACCTCGGTTGTTTTCCCAGAACTGTACCGGCAAAACGAGGTAGAAACCGTTAGTCCACACAAAGGACAAACAATGGGGTACCTCGGTATGTAGGGAAAACAAGACTCTGTGTGTGTGTGTGTGTGTGTGTGTGTGTGTGTATGTGTGTGTGTGTGTGTGTGTGGGGGGGGGGGTATCATCCGCGAAAAAGGCGAATAAAAATAAGTAAGTTTTCGGTTATGCCGTTGATATATAAGAGAAAACAATAAGGGTCCGAGTATACAACCTGGGGGAACACCCGAATTGATGGGCTTCCGGGAGGATGCTTCAGCGGCTATGACAAGTCTTTGAGATATGTTCGTTAGATAATATTATAAAAAGAGAAGAATGTCACCAGAGACTCCGATTCGCCTGAGCTTGTGAATAAGAATAAGACCACTTTGACCAGCATGCTACATCTTATCGGATGTTTTACTCACGTCGCAAAAAATAAACGCCCGAACTTCTTTACCTTCGTCTAGTGCACGACAGAATTCATCGTATAGATCGGTCAGCTGTAGAACAGTGAGTCTTCCGAGAGATTGGGCGATAATCTGTGACCAAATTTAAGGGATTCTTTTTCAGAACAGTGGAAACATGCGCCTTTTTCCAATCGGACGTAAAATAGGAGTTGTTCAGTAAAATATTGAACAAGGTCAGGAGTGGCTCACACAAGGAGGAGGTGCATTCTTTGAGGAGACGAACGTTTTCCACCACTGGGACGGTGGTGTTTCATGACTACTCAGGGTGGACTGGAGTTTGGATACGTAAGATGTTTTGACCTTTCTAATGGCCGCTACCACTTTGTTTCTTTTATGTTTGTATTTTCCCCATGAACGCGGGAGCCTATTGCATTTGGTCATGTGATATGACCGGTTTTTTCTGTCTGATCAGGAGATAAGTTATTTCATGAGGCATGGTGTTCAAAACTTACGTTTATTGTTTTTTGCCAAATTATTATCGACTAGCCTTTGGGAGTTTAGTTATATTTAGCCGAATGGTTAAGTTTGTGAAACATTTTATTCAGGTCGGGCCCACAAGTAATCAACTGTTCCCTAAAATAATCTAGTCCTGACAGAGAGGATTAAGCACGGTAATATATTTTCGAGGACAATTGTGCATAAATAACTATACCGTCACATAACTTGGCGCAAAAGATGAGTACCGATAAGGCGGAAATAACAGAGACCCCCCCCCCCCCCCCCCCCTTTCAATGATCCTGGGCCAATTAAACTCGGTTGGGAGGGGTTGCCTAGGATATATGGAGTGTGAGCTCCAAAATTTTGCCAGGAATGAACAAAAGCGTGTAGTGAACGAGATTGCAGTGGAAAGAGAACGCGAGAATGAAATGGCAGTGCGCGAGAGGGCAGGAGCGCGAAAGGAAGCTGTGATAGAGTTGGAAACTCAGGTTACACTGGGGTGACAGGAGGCCGCATTGAATGCGTCGGACGAGAAAGAGCCGCGAGAGAAATTCATAGAAGGAGACGGACACTAGAGAAGCAGAGGATAATTTGAGCGTGCAAGAGCTGAATGCAGCATGGGATGGAGCTCGAATTGATAAGAGCTAGGGCCCAGATGTTGGAGACTAACGGTAGGGAAGAAGGGGAAACGAATGGGCCTGGTAACGGTAGGACAACTTTTCCAAAACTTCCCAAGTTCGACGAACTCACTGATGCAGTGGCGTAGGAACCGGGGGGGGGGGGGGGGGGGGGGTAATGGGGGTAGCCGATGTCACTGACTGATTTGACGCTCAACAGGTTAACATCTTCCTCTCTGACATACATCCTCCTATAAACACCAAAAATTAACAGCAACGATACCTTGATTTTTTCACTTGAGAAGCGAGAAAATGAGCTCTCAGTAGTTCATATTTCACAAATGTCCCCGGTGGTGGTCCCTCGGACCCCCACCAGCGAGAGGGGGTACCCCCTCCCACACTCTCCCCCGGGCTCGGCTACGCAGAGCGGGCCGCCAAAGGCGACCGTGCTGTCCCCTACAAGTCCCCGTTTCAATACCACCCCACCCTCTAGTATTATAAGCTTCCTACGCCGCTGCACTGATGGCATTGGTGCTTACCTTCAAAGATTTGAAACGTTTGCATCAAGTCATTAGTGGCCCGAGAACTCACGGGAAGTAAACTTTAAGCAGCCCGTTATCCTTGTAAGTGTATGCAAGCGTGCCTCCTGACCTGGCTAATGATTACGTCGAGCTGATGAGTGCTATCTTAAACATGTACCAACTTATCAAAAAGGGATTTAGGACAGGTAAGCTAGAGAAAGGGGAATTTGTTTCCCAATTTGCGGTAGGGTCCACTAGGTACCTTGAACGATGGGTTGAGTTGTCGGACATTAACGAAGATTTTCCGTCTCTAAACGAGTTGCTTATTACGGAACAGTTTATTTCTACATGAGCTCCTGATCTGTCAATAATTGTTAAGGGGAGGAGACAAAATAATGTTGAGGGAATGACTTAAGTTGCTGAGAAGTATTTGGAGGCTGATGGGGCAATATTAACCAGTTAACCGGAACAAATCAGAAGTAACTCGACTGAAAGCAGCCCACTTCGTGATGCCATTGAAGGGGCGATCTCATTTTAAAATGGGAAAGGTTCTCCCTATAATCAGTGGAATGTGTGAAGAACGCGCCCTATAGCACTACTGAAAACTAGGGAATTTGGGTAATAACAATACAAAGGGACGGTCTAATTATTGAAAACAAGTAGGATTCGTGGGGAATCTGAACCTAGTAAACAATTGTCGGATTGTTTGCGGTAATATACTCTTCTCCAAAGGAACTTACCCCCAGGGCCCTCTCGGTCCTGTAGCACTACGTGCTGCTATCATATGCCCAATCTGGGGAAATCCGTACTAAATAAAGTCAATTTCGGTAGTTTGGGGTTGCTTTTGGTGATTTGGAGACATTGTCGGGGCTATTTGGGTAATTGTATATACTCTAGTTCAATCGAACTCACCCCGGGGCCCATCGGTACTATAGCACTACGTGCTAAGCCGATAAAATGAGGAATCTGTATCAAATAAAGTCGTTTTTGGTGACTTGGGTGGATTGTCGGGCTATTTGTGGTAATTCTACTAATCGAGAAATTACTCTTGTACAAAGGAACATACTCTCCGAACATAACCCTATTATAAGCCTTTGGGCAACATAGCAACCACGTGCTACCATAGAAACCAAGATAGCGGCCTCCAGTATACAAAATGACCGACGGAAACACGTACCATCCTAACAACACGCACAGCGCATGTACACTAACACCACGTGTCAGATGACAGAGTTTCAAGTATGTCATAAATTTTGTTAAACTTCCTCACATGCATGGCGTACATAGAGGTCCTCTGTATATGGTTAAAGTAGACGTGGTAGTAAGCCGTTAACAAAGGAAGGTGATAATTAGAACAAACCAGTTGCTTATAATGTTCACATCCACTCAGTTAAGGTAATTAATTACCACCCGCAAACGCGAATAAGTTATTATGATTTCATTTAATTAATAAATAGGACACTTAGAGATGCTGACCGGATGAATAAAAAGCACATAGAGTACCCAAACAGCACACACATCCGGGATACCCCAAAACGCAAATAAAATGTCGAGATTCTGTTGAAGTGTCTTCAATAAAAGAAAACTTTACTATGAACCTATTTTTTTAGACAAAATGTTTCATTTCGAAGAAAGCAATTATTGCTGAAATGGATTGCTTTCAAACAGTTTATATTTTGAAAATGCCCAAAATATTCATTCTTCCATGCCAAGGGAAACTTGTAAGCCACGGGGGCGCGCTACTCGGAGATCTGTGAAAGTCCACAAAGTCGTGTCAGGGGACAGTCATGAATAGCGCGGGAGGAGGGGGGGGGGGGGGAGTTAATGCGAGATAGTGATAATTGCTAAGTTACTAAGAGCTGTGGAGAGCTGGTTGAGCTGGTTGGGGAAAAATATTGATGTAAGAACTGTTTGGCGGTAGAGGGCTGGGAGATGTTTATAATAAGAGATTGTAAGGCCTGTAATTGTAAATTTCGAATTATCAATTTCCTGGAAGATGGAGATCACAATATTCGCTCTCATGCCCCTGGGAACTTGCAGGCCATATGGGCGCTCTACTCGGAGATCTGTGAAGGCCCACAAAGTCGGGTGAGTGGTCGTGATAATTGCTAAATAGCTAACAGCTATGGAGAAGAGCTGGTTGAGCTCGTTAGATACAGAAGTTGGCGTAAGGACTGTCTGGTGGGAATGAGTTTACAGATATTGATACTAGTAGATTGTGAGAACTTTATATGTAAAATATTGATTTAGTAATTGATTGGTGGATGGAGGCCAAGTTAACCTGGAATAGGAAAAATGAGTGAATGTGACAGTCACTGAACTTTGTAAGACGGATCCGAGATGACTGCGGCTTCAAACAAGTAGTCTAGTAACATTAGACGAAAACTGTGGATTCTGAGGAAAGGAATTTGCAAAATCAGAATTTTTGCAATTTGTTAATCCTTTGAAGCCTAGTAGTATCGTCCACGCCAGTTCAGTGTCATCAATTGGAAGAGTCTATATTCGTTATTAGGGGAGAACAGCCTTAGGGCTGCTCGTTAAAAACCTTGATTGGTCTGCCACACACATTCACCAAATAACTACCTACTTTATGAATTCACGTCGTATCATGGTCTTGGGCCGGAAAAGCGGCCTTTCGGATTCAAGGGGCTAAATCTTTGCCCCTGGCATACCTTATTAAAATTACCCAAAATTCTGATGTGAGCTTTCCAAGATATTCCAGTTTTTCGGAAAAATGCCCGAAATTTATTTTAAAACTTCGCAATTATGAAAATGTTACACATCATGTACCAGGGAATTGATTGCTAACACATGTCTGATAGCCCAAAATCACAATGAGGTGACCTTGCGATGGTATATAAGGCCCTCAGAGGTCTAGCAAGTTAAACGTATATAGTGTCTTCTTCGTCTCTGTTTTTTTTTATTTGTTGGGGGGGGGGGGGGGGGGGGTCTAGAGCCGAGGTTCATAGACTCACTCCAGATCATTTCCTATGGGCAGCCTGCTACTGATTATAGGGGGCGTTAGCAAAGTTTTATCTCATGGGTCACCGGGTAACACCGGTGGAAAAGTTGCAAACACTTCTTGTGCTTTTCCGTTAGAAGTATTCATCAACGGGACAAACGCAGTCTTGCAGTGTTTCACAATATTATATTGTGTTTATCACTCTCTGGGTAAATTCCCGCGGATCCCTGGGATGGTGGTTTTGATTTTGTTTGTTTTTTTTTTTGGGGGGGGGGGGGGGCGTCATGCAGTCACGTAGCCAGAATTTGTGTTGGATGGGTGCGCTAAGTGTCAATCGATGATCACAGGCTCTGCCGGGCGACCATAGGTCCGCCGGGCGGAGAAAATTTCGAAAAATGAGTTTAAAATGGAGCTCTTCGTAGCACTGAGGAACATATGTATGAAATTTAGAATCTAAAATATAAGTACTTTGTACTATTATATGTAAAAACTTATGTACAAAATAAATCGATAAAGTTGATATGCATATCTATTTTACAGATCTATTCCAATATGTTATACTGGCATAAACTAAATAGCGATAAGATCAGTGTAACATATAGGGCCTGTAACACCAGGATCATACAACTAGTTTGTGTGAAAAACCTAGGCACTTTGGTACGAGAACATTTATGTTTTACTACAACCTACCCGATACAACGTACTCTCTGTAGCTAAGCCACAAAGAGAACGGCGTACAGAGGCGGTGGAACCAGTGTGGGGGGGGGGGGGGGGAACACAGGGGACACGTGCCCCTCCACTTTTTTTCCACAGACATGTTACGCGGTCACACAATGATTTAAAATGGGCGCATGCAAACGTGTCAATATACCGGCATTCCTGTAATATATAATTTGCAAATCTAAGCAACATTTGGCAAAAGAGTCCCACCTTCTGTCGCTTCGGTCCGTTTTTTCGACTTCACCCATTTTCCAACCCGAAGGCCAGCCTTCGGGTTGGAAGATGATTGAAATAGAAGAAATGGACAGGACAGTGATTACACCGCGGCATCCTCATTTAACCCTTTATCCAACGCGGACGACATCAACATTTATTATTTTAAATATCATTTTTTCAAATTTTTCAAAAATTTCAACAAAACCATAGCATGTGACGCCTCGTTGGAACGAGCTCGACGAGCTCGTTCCAACAAGGGATCACATGATATGGTTTTGTTGACATTTTTTTAAAAATAATATTTTTTCAACTGCTGAATTTGCATATTACGCGGGCGGATGCTGCCGATTCGTTGGGTAAAGGGCTAAACGGGAAACTATAGTATGTCACTGTACACTGGTATGCGATTGTAACTTTTCTCCCACTGGACCGAACTATGGTAGCCTTGAAAAGTCCTCCACTTTTATCGAGCTTCCGCTGCCTCTGACGATCTATCAGGGAAAGTGAGGTAGCCCCATTTCAGAATTTTTTCAAATCCAAAAGGGAGATAGTCGTCTCAAGTGGAATTCCAATTTTGTGGGGAGGTGTGTTTGCACCCGTCCCCCCCTCCCTTGGCTACGCCTGCTATGCCCGAATCTACATCATTCGACTGTACTTTTAACAGTACATACTTGTATAACAGACATCTGCCAGAGGAACGAACATTTCAAGGTTGAAATTCCAAACCATTTGTGCATTTTGTGGTAGGTTGTTTATGGTGTATGCATTTTCTTATGTTAGTGAACGAAAACCGGTTGAATAAATACATTCTTGTTTGGAGAATGACACCTCCACGAAACAAACAGAAATGTTTGAAAGTCTTAACAGTTTGTATCGAGTGCTAAGAAGAAAAAGAAAACACTACCACGTTAATTTAGCCTGATTTAAGGGCGCATAAGGTCAGACATGACATCTGCCAGTATAAATTTCTCCGCCTTCTGACTGATTTTAAACTTAATATTTTGTATCGCACGTCGACTTGTAAAATAATCACAGGCGGCTCGAGCTGATATCAATGGCATATAAATCACAGGCTTACCGACGTTTTTGATAAAGGCCTGTTCACTTAATTAACGTAAATTCTAGAAAAGTTACGGATTTTTAATTTAAAAGTTTTCTCTGATTAAATTGTTGTTGAACCAGTAGTGTTTATCCTTTAACAGCGCTATGGTAATGTTGGAGCAATGACAGGAGGATTCGTGCGGAGGTTAACCTGTCGCACGCCAGTAGTAGGAGATGTGGTAAACGAGGCACAGATGGAGATCTTACCGGGGACCCCCAGTAGTAAGAGAGCGATGGATCGTCCCATATTGGGGGATCTCATGGAAGGGGGGGGGGGACGTAAAAACAGGCTTTTTGTAACGGGATTGTTAGATAAATGTATTGTTGTATAAATGTATTATCACGACCAAATGCATGTCTTGTAATTTGTATCAGATTCTCGGTCGTGTTTACAATCGGATCACAACTCGCACTGAGGGCTCGTTGCGATCTGATTGTAAACACAACCTCGAATCTGATACAAATTACAGGACATGCATTTGGTCATGAAAATTGATATTTTTTCTCAGTACAACATCACCATGTTCTTAATATCCTCCAATACCCAGTTGAGCATAAGAGTAGAATTTATTTATTTATTTATTTATTGGGGTTTAACGACACTTTCGACAGCCAGGGTCACCTCGTGCGGACAGTTTTACGGGTGGAGGAAGTCGGAGTACCCGGAGAGAACCACCGAGCAACGGCGAGCAACGGCGAGCAACTGTCAGGCGCCCCCAACATACTAACTCCACACAAGCAGGATCAGCATTGGTTGCAGACAAGTGCACCATCGACGTGCAGTACGCCTTAGTACACAACGCCACCGTGCCCACACGTGGGCAATGGGGGTGAAATGTCTTGCCCAAGGACACAACGCGGTTGCCGCAGGTGGGATTCGAAACGAGGACGCCTCGGCTTGCAGCCCGCACCTCTACCACCTGCTGAACCATCGGCCCCTCCCCGAAGAATAGAAAGAGGAGTCACTTGTTCGTGTAATTACTCGATGGCTTATTTACTCTATAAGATTCGAGTCGTTCGAGCAGGCAGATTATATTCGACTGCTAGTAGTAGTGGTCGACAAGCATGCAAGTGATTATTGTATAGTTATAAAGGTACTAAGAGCCACAGCTGTTATTTCTTTTTATACCATGATTACTAATTTTACTATATATGAAAAGCCTATGACATAAATTTTAGCTTTACACACCAACCGTGGTGAACACGCCAGCAATGGAATTTCAATAGTTAAGGTTTACACCTACAGGGGGACTACATCCAAATTGACTTTTGGTGACCTCGCCTTGAATGCAAACTTGTCTAAATATATCACTCCTCGCCTCGTGAAGAATGAAATGAAACCGGCAATTATTTATTACGTTTTTAAATAAGTTTACCTCATAAGATACTAAGAATTAGCAAACATGCGTTGTCTCGTGTTAATAAAGCACCCATAACTCGAAATAGTATGTTATTATGTTATTAAAATGAAAAAGTCCCCGTAATTTGTACGTTTCGTTTTCTGTTTCGTTTCGGCTATAACATTTCCAGCGGAAGTGCCGTCCACTGGTGTTCATGTAAACAAAAACAGAATCGCACGTGGGAATATTGATTTATTCAACATTTAAACTCGTATTAATCTGACGATCATGGCATAAATAAAATATACCCAAAGTAGCTTGGTGTACCAAATGTTCACCACTCGTGGTGGAGTGGTGTTAACCGCGCGCCAAAGGCTCGCGGTTTACACCACTTCGCCACTCGTGGTAAGCATTTGGTACACCAAGCTACTATGAGTATATTCTATACATACAGTGGGGAGATAACACGGTATGAGTAGGTACAAATTATGGGAAATGTAGCAGTCTGATTGGTAGGGTTATTAGTATGATTCTGGGGGAAATCCTAGCAAATAAACAGCTAGAAACAGAGGATTCTGAGAGAATCTGAATTTGATAAATAGGAAGTAATGACGATTTTAGGAAAATAAAGTTACTTTCATATAATGGAACGCGCTTATTATTGGACAAAAATAGGATTCTCCAGAAATCCGGTCCCGTTTCATCCCTTTCCTACATACATGTATTTCCCTCATTGGTCCCCCGGTGGAGACCCCCATGAGATCCCCAATATGGGGCGACCCATCGCTCTCCTACCATTTCCCTTCTCTCCCCACCTTTTCCTTCCCCCATGCGATCCCCACAATGTGCTCCGTTTACCACATCTCCTACTACTCCCTTCCTTGTTCTCCGCGGGGTCCCCAGGAGATCCCCAATATGTGACGATCCATCGCTCTCCCACTACTCGCCTTCTCCCTCCACCTTTCTCTTCCTAGGTCCCTTGCGGGTCCACAATGAGATGCCCCGTTTACCACATCTCCTACTACTTCATGTCCCTGTTCCCCTGAAGGGTCTCCCATAAGATTCACCAGTGTGGGACGATCCATCGCTCTCCTATTACTTCCCTTTCTTGTCCCCTGATTAGTCTCCAGTGGCCCCGTTTACCCCCATCTCCTACTACACAAGCCCCCGTCTAATATTTTTTGTTTTATTTTTCTAATCATCCATACATATAGTTTTATAAAATATTTTTCTAATTTCCTTCAATAAGAATAAACTTCGTAAAACTACAATTAATTTGATTTGAAATTGTTTCGTTGATTCGATCCGATTCGCGGTTGTCTGGACATTTTCAAATTGTCACGTCGTTCTCAAAAACCAACCAACTACCTCTTCTTGAACTCTTCTTCAAGGACCGTGGTTAGAGAGTCTCGGATCGGTGCGTGTGCCCCCTTTGAATTTGCAATTTAGTACCTCCACCCCCCCCCCCGCTCCCTCCGACTGCCTCTCAGATTTCCCAATGTCGGCAACCTCGTTCTATTATTTATTTATTTATTGGTGTTTAAGGTCACATTCTTATGCACAATGGCTAATCGTGACCGTGACAGTTTTACGGGTGGAGGAAGCCGGAGTACCCGGAGAGAACCACCGAGCAACGACGAGCAGCTGTCAGCTCTCCAACATCGTAACTCTGAACTCTGCACCGCAGCACAGGCAGTGTTAGATTGGTTGAAGACATGCGCACCATCGACGTGCAGTACGCCTCAGTACACAGCGTCGTCGTGCCCCCATGTAGGCAATCGGGGTGAAGTGTCTTGTCCAATGACACAACGCGGTTGCCGCAGGTGGGATTCGAACCGAGGACCTCTCGGCCTGCAGCCTGCACCTCTACCAAATGAGCCACCGCGCTCTCGGTAACCTCGTTCACAAGGAAGTTGTGGTGAATACATCAAAGAGCACGTTATAAACCCTTACTGTGATACATGTACGTCATTCAAGATGTACCATGTTTCAGAACCCTTATTGTCCAGTTTCCAGGAAACATAAGCGATCCGTACCCAACGCCGACGTGCGTTAGAACTCGCAGCTGAATCCAGATTCTTGAGTCCGCTTCTGGCAATCACCATCTAAGATAAGGCTCTACCCAAACTCAGTACCGGATTAAGGCATGGGTTTTCAGGGACCGATCAGGACTATTTAAAATACGCTCTAGCCTCGGAGCCTATTTTTTCAATTCATGCGCCAGATTTCAATTTACGGAGTCACACTGCTGTTTGTAACACACACTGCAAGTATGTAATAGCTCTCATCATTTTCATTTAGTACACTATAGCAAACATTAATCTTCACTGTGGTTTCTGATCAAGTCTTGGCTGCCTAGTTAGGCAGCCAAGACTTGATCAGGAACCACAGTGAAGATTAATGCTTGGTAATTAAGACTTGAAGTATTAACTTAAGCACTCTACAACAATAATAAATGATAATCATATATATAATACATGTAAGAGTGTCTCTCGATTATCCATCGAAAGAATATCAAAATATGATCTGAGAAGTTACGCGCCAACTGAGAAGCCTATTTCTGAGATGTAAGAGCCAGGTCCTGGTGTTTCAGAACCAAATACGCACTGGCGCATGCCCAGGTCGTTCCCTGGGTTTTATTGGCTACAGCACAGGGACCTCCGCCAGTTGAGGACCTCCAGAGATTAAGTGAAATTAATTTACTGTGAAGAGTTACTTCATTTGTAAATGCAGAATGAAAGTATACGTATGCCGAATTATCCCTTTAAAAGGACTCAATTAATATACTGAAAAATATACAGGAATTTTTTTCTTGCCCATCATTCCAACTCGTTGGCACTGGCAATCCTGATTACAAGTTGTCAAATAAATTTAATATTTCAAAAACATATTTTAGTTTTGAAAATATCACAATATCTCTTCTCTTTTTGTTGTGTTACACTTGCACCCATCTATGCGGGTCTAATGTTGACATTATGTTGTAGAAGTTGAATAAACTGATTTCAAGAATCCGAAATTCGATTTGTATGCTTTTGTTAATTATCACTGGATGCCTCACAGTATCTGTAGCCCAGGGGCCAACAAAATCGTAATCTGGCCCTGCCCAAACTCCGAACGCCCTAAAACAAGGATGCGATATAAAAACTTCAAATCAAACCCTCAACTGAAGAACAGACCATTTGTTCTATCGCCATCCCCATACGAGAAAGTAAGTAGCCACCCACCAATGTATTGGGGTCCAAAATTTGTCATGTTGGAATGTCACAGGGGAGCAGGTGGAAGAGGACCACACAGTTTATGACAACCAGTTTCGTCGGGCAGTTGTATAGCAGTACAATGCCCACATATGCACCACTGAATAGCAACACCACCACCCAAAACAAGTGCCATCAACATCATCAACAACAACAAGAGAAAACATGTCGAAATCCTACAGTTTTCGATTGTTATCCTTGTTATAGAGTTATCTCCCTTGTTTCGATCAGCGCATTGTCCCATTTTTTGAAAAAATTGAATTAGTATCTTGGGGGAAAAGTAGAAGTACCCGGCACTAAAACCAGGGGTGTAACTAAGGGGAGGGGATGGGTTAGGGGTAGTTTTCTGGATTAGTTCTTGATTGTAATTGTGTACTTTTTACGACTAGATTTAACCCTTTAAAACACTGGTGGTATCAGCCATGTTAGTTCAACGGCAGCAATTGGACGTGTCCATATTCATTATTTGGGGGTAGACCAATTAATATTTCCATTGATTGGTTCCTCACCACCCACACCAATAATTTTCCAAGGTGGACATTTTCGTCTGGATTGGAGAATCAGACATGGATTCTCTCTTGATTACTGTCACATACATTCTTAACAGACCAGATTGGGTGGGTGGTGGGTGGGGGGAGGGGGGGGGGCTCAGTAGGTAGAGGTGCAGGCTGCAAGACGAGGGGTCCTCGGTTCGAATTCCACCTGCGGCAACCGCGTTGTGTCCTTGTTCATGACACTTCACCCCCCCCCCCTCCTCTCATTGCCCACGCGGGGAGCTGGCAATTGCTCGCCGTTGATCGGTAGTTCTCTCCGGGTACTCCGACTTCGTTCACCCGTAAAACTGTCGTGATTATGATTAGCCATTGTGCAGATATGTGTGACCTTAAAACATCGATAAATAAATAAACAAACCGACTAGATTTGATACCTGGGTCTAAAGTCACACACTCAGTTGGTCTTAATAAATTAGGTCTTTAGGGCCCGATTTGGGCTTTTGGGAGCTCAGCATGACCACTTTGGAGTACCGGGTACAGTCTGTGTTAATTAAATTAAAAGTTGCATCAGGACTACTGTATGTATATTTTTACCTGGTCACACACACAATCTGTCACAGAAATTACTGTTGGGGGTGTTGTGTGCCTAGTATGACCAATTTTGAGTACAACACCATTGGAGATGGCCATACAGCTGAATTCTCATGAAAGATGGACCTTGGACTTGATTTGTATCCATTGAATATGGAAGCTTCACAAGTCGAGTTTCTCAAAGATGGTTTGGATGATGTTCCTTGATTCGACACTTTCAACATCCATTCGAACAAATCGATCTCACGATTCTTGTATACTGTATCACTTGTGCACTTCCGGCGTTACGCACAAGGTAGGGGAGGGGTGAGCATGTCGTATTAACAGGATAACTTATGTACCAAAATATAGATTGGGAAAGATTGATGTGTTGGGGTGCTCATTCTCAATCAAAATGAAATAGAATCGGCAAAGGCTGAAGTGGTTATAATTTATTTATTTATTGGAGTTTAACAACACTTACGACAGACATTGTCGCCTCGTGTCGGACAGAGGAAGACGGAGTACCGCAGAGAACCACCGGGCAACGGCGAGCAACTGTCAGACTCCCCAATGTACTAACTCCACACAAGCAGGGTTAGCATGGGTTGAAGACAAATGCACCATCGACGTTGTAGTACGCCTCAGTACGCAGCGACACAGTGCCCCTACGTGGGCAATACCCAAGGACACAATGCAGCTACCCCTGGCGAGGATCGAACAGTGGACATTTCGATGTGAAGTACAATGCCTAACCACTGAGCCTCCGTGCTTCCGAAGTGGGTGTAAAATGGGCCTTCGACTTGGAAATGCCTTTACACTCTAAAATCAGTTGGGTTAAAAATTAACCCAAATCGACTGGGTTGAGTGAATATGAACCCAATTGGGTTCATATTCACTCAACCCAGTCGATTTGGGTTAATTTTTAACCCAACTGATTTTAGAGTGTACATATAAAATTCCTTTCTTCTTCTTTATATCCCGATTCAAAAATATCTTGCGGGCAGGCCCACGCCCACTCCCCAAAAGAGGGTGGAATACTTGCTTTCTCACGACCTCGCCTCAACTACAACCTCCCCCCCCCCGCCCGACCAACCCAAAATCCTGGCCGCCCGACCAACCCAGAATCCTGGATCTGGCTGTGGATAGTTAAGCGGTAAAACCGTCGGAAAGACGGTAGCACTCATTGCTGTTTCCGTCTATTATATATTCACATTTCTCTTGCACCGAGAAGTTGAATCACACACATGGGGTAAAAATAACACTCGACAATTAATAATCGCAAAAAATTCCATAATGGTACGAAGCTTCCCTATTTCTGACACGACCATTCATCATGCTCGTTAACGGAAAGCACTGTCAGATGCCTACTTGTGCTACATTTGTCTGTCTGTTTGCCGGACAGAACGTATGCAAAGCACGCAGTATAAAATAGATGTAAAGTGTATTTAT
Organism: Pictodentalium vernedei; assembly: GCA_031216915.1. NCBI lineage: Eukaryota > Metazoa > Mollusca > Scaphopoda > Dentaliida > Dentaliidae > Pictodentalium > Pictodentalium vernedei. Next base: position 45,425,574 of record CM062292.1, on the reverse strand, counting down.
GGCGATGTTGCGATAACGCGCTCGACAGCTGGGCAACCAAGATATGAGAGTTAAGAAAAGAATGCAAGCCAGACTGGCTAATGAAGAGATGAGAGTTGCTGGATTGTGGAAGATTCCGGGCATGCGTCGATAACGCTTATTAAAATAGCTTTTTAACGCTTCTTGATCTTCAGTGATGGTATTCCTCTGGTTGGGAAGGATGATCTCTAAATTACCAAAACATACGATAGATCAAGCCTAAACAATGTGATTAATTAACCTCTCTCCCGCTGATGTCTAAATTTCGAGAGACCATTTTTCCCATAATGCATCTAGAAATTTAATCAATTCAATCTCGTTTGACGGAGCTCACTGAGCTCTGTCAAACTAGATTGAATTAGTTACATTTTTAGTTGCATTATGGGAAAACGTTGTTACCTGAAATTTGGTATGTTGACATCGGTGTGCAGGGGGTTATTCGTGAAGTGATCTAAGCAATAATGAAATAAATATGTTTTTTTCCATCTCAGTTTACCATTTCGTGATGTTTGTATTCTGAGTCCTCATCGCCTGAGTGCTAGAATGTTCTATGTCCCATAGGGGAGATAATACATAGTCCCATAGGGGACATAGAACATTCTAGCACTCAGGCGACGTCCTGTCGTGAAAGAAACTAACACAATTCGCGACTACACTCAGACCAATGTACAAACCTAACATAAAATCATCAATTATAATTTTGAATCGTAACGTCAGAATAACCATCCATAAATTTTACTAGCACACTATCCACATAGGCGTATCCAGGATTCTGGGTGGAGCTGGAGAAGGAGGGGCGCGCCACATTTCAGACATGGGTCTTGATGCATCCGATGCGCGTAGTGGCGAGTAGAAGCAAGCTCGAGAGGGTATTCCACTCTCTTCGGGCGACCCGTGGGCCAGTCCGCGAGAAATTTCGGAAAAATAGCAGGTTAGTGTGGCCATCTGATGGCTTATTTGCATATAACCACAATGTATTCCAGCAAACGCATTCCCACACTCTAAAATCAGTTGGGTTAAACATTAACCAAAGTCAACTGGGCGTGAGTAAATATGAACGCAATTGGGTTCATATTCACTCAACCCAGTTGGTTTGGGTTGATTTTTAACCCAACTGATTTTAAAGTGCAAAATGTTTTGCAGAAACAATCCGAGAATATGTTGGCTGGAAAATATGATAGAGGCAGAACAACAATCCATGATTGTACATTAATGGGAACCCCGGGAACTGGGGCAGTGCTCGTTTACTTCGGTAAACTAGGACCCGGAACCAACTCCTGGGGTGAAGGTCCTGTGAAGTGATTGGCTAAACTTGACTTCATACCTATGCTGCGATCATGATTTGGACAAAGATGCTAAAAGTGTCCTTAAACACCGTAAATAAATAAATAATCAATAAATCAATAAATCAATAAATAAATATTAGAGGCAGAATAACAATCCATGATGGTATATTAGTGGGAACCACGGGAACTGGAGCAGTGCTCGTTTACTTTGGTAAATAAGTTCTACTTTACTGGTAAAGTAGGACCCGGAACCCACTCCTGGGGTGAAAGTCCTCTGAAGTGACTGGCTAAACTTGACTCCATAGCTATGCTGCGATCATGATTTAGACAAAGTGACCTTAATCACCGTAAATAAATAAATAAATAAATAAATAAATAAATAAATAAATAAATAAATATTAGAGGCAGAATGCTGTGTTGAAGCCAGGGGCGTCGCGTAGATGAAAGATTTGGGGTGGGGTAACCTGATTTGTCGCGACAAGTCTCGATTGACAAAATATTTCAATTGCATCAACCAGAAGGTATTCCTTGATGTAGTTAGAATATTACTCAGCCGAACTATAGTTCAAAACACTTCTCGGAAATTAATTTGTGGATAAATAAAATAGCAGTCATGACGCAACTTTTATGTAATTAACACATACCGTACTCCCAGGGACAGCGCAAGATCGTTAAAAGTGGAGGGGCACAAATTTTGAAGGCTACCGTGGTTCGATCAAGTGGGAGAAAAGTTACAATCGTATATCGGTGAGTGTACCATGACACACAAAACTCTATCATTTAGATGTGCTTCCCGCGGTGTGGTCTATGTCCGGTCCATGTCCATGTCTTCTACTTCAATTATCTTCCAAACCGAAGGCTAGCCTTCGGGCTGGAAGATGGCTGAAGGAGAAAAAAGTGACAAGGGTGGGACTCTTTGGCCAAATGTTTGAATTTGCAAATAATACATTACAGGGATGCCTTATGTTGTCACGTTTGCATGTGCCCATTTAAACTCATTGTGCAACGGCGTAACATGCCAGTGGAAAAGGGTGAGGAGGGGGCACGTGTCGCCTGCCCCACCCCACTGCTCAAGAATCAGGTTCTACAGATCTCCAATTTGTATAGAAGATTATACTTATGAGTCCAGGTATCTTATCTAGTCTGGTAAGAATTTTTCATGACGATTCAGAAAAATCACATCCTTTCGTTCTCCACCGTATTAAAATACTGTACGTAAGCTCTTTATGTAAAAATCAGTTGAAATTAAAATCAATTTCTAGTAAATCGATGCTAAATACATGATGATTACGTGACCGAATGGACATCGTATATCCAAAAACTTAACCCCCCCCCCCCCCACCCCCCAGAAAAACAAAAAAAAAAAAAAATGCTGATGTGAGGTCTTGTAAGGTGATACGGGCAAAAAGCAGAAATGTCCGCGTTTTTGTTAAATATCAGACTTTTGGAGTGTACAGCTGCCGCTATAAATACGAACGATCACTTTTTTTTTCTTAGAACTGAAATATGCATGTGGCCATATGATGTATATTTTCGATAAAGCCCCAATATCACCTCTGCCTACTCCATTTGTAGGAGATGAGGAGATCGTCGTGGCGCCAAACCATTGATCTCTCTTATCCCTATACCTGACATGAAAAGCAGAGGACACTTGCAAACAAAGTCTTGAATAACTAATCTTTTTCATTTTTTGTCTCAAAAACATAGGTTATGACCCCCTCATTGGAACGAGCTCGTTGAGCTCGTTCCAATGAGGGGTCCTAACCTATATTTTTGAGACAAAAAATGAAAATATAATGAAAATTAATTGGCGATTTTTGTGAATAGCGCTGGCCGGTTTTGGCCCTTACGTTGGGTAAAGGGTTAAACCCTAAAAGCAATGGAACAGAAGCAAACATGTGGTCGAATGACTTGAATATAATTAACCAAATGAGCTAAAGAGTAATTGCTCGAGCGAGTGACTCATTTTGCGACTCTTATGCTCATCTGGGTAATGGAAGATATCCACATGTACGACATGGTTATGTACTATTGGAGGATACTTTCTGGGGATCCATTTCGGACTATACTTATCGGAAGATATCTATCTGAAGATAGTTATGGCTCCTAGCGCATTCCTGGCTTCTAGCCCACCCAATCTTATCATAGTCCATTGTTGCCATCGTTTGTCCTATGATTAGTCTCCACTCTTTACTTCCCCACTTACTATTCTGTAACACTATTCTTGTCTACCACTATCTGTTCTCTGCTAGAGTCTCCCATACTTGTACAGTGTAGCCATTCTCTATTTATCGTAGCCTGCATCAACTAAAACTGTAGACATTGATCGTATCATGTATCATCTTAATCAGCGTAGACATTTCCTATCTATCATTTCCTGTATCAACTCAAAAAGTGTACACATTGATCGTATCGTGTATTATCTTAAACAATTTGGACATTCTCTTCTGTCGTATCCTGTATCGAATCAAAAATTGTAGACATATATTGTATCCCGTATGACCTTAAACTGTGTAGATATTTTCTGTCCATTGTATCATGTATCGACTTAAGTAAGTAAGTAAGTAAGTAAGTAAGTAAGTCTTTATTTACGTGACATGTGCGATAAAATACAATCAATTTCACTCTTATAGTTCATTTCATAGAAACGCACCCGCCCAATTTGACCTATATGTCACGGTGTAATAGTAATTATAAATACGAATGCTCAAGAATGCCACACACTCATCACAATCATACTTCATCCCCCCCCCCCCCCCCCTCCCTCGGTCTATTGTAAAGAAATATCCACTAACCCAGCCTATCCACCATACCAAGGTTATCCTCTCCTCCCCCCCCCCCCCCCATCACGCGAGGATTAAGAAATATAGACATTTATCGTACCTTGTATTATCTTGAACAGTCTAGACACTCTCTATTTATAATATCCTGTATCAAATTAAAAGTGTAAACATTGATCGCATCCTGTATTATTTTAATCAGTGCAGACCTTTTCTATCCATAGTATCCTGTATCGACTTAAGAAGTGTAGACATTTCTCGTATCTTGTATAATCTTAAACAGTGTAGATTGCATCCTGTATCCTCTTAAACAGTTTAGACATTCTCTTCTATAGTATCCTGTATCAGCTAAAAGTGTAGACATTGTATCCCGTATTATCTTAAACAGTGCAGACATTTTCTATCTATCGTACCCTGTATCGACTCAAAAAATGTCGACATATATTATTGTATCCCATATAATCTTAAACTGTGTAGACATTCTCTGTCCATCGTACCCTGTATCGTTTCAAGAAGTCTAGACATTTATCGTATCTTGTATCATCTTGAAGAGTCTAGACATTATCTATCGTATCCTGTATCGTCTCAGGAAGTCTAGACATTTATCGTATCCTGTATCATCTTGAAGAGTCTAGACATTCTCTATCTATCGTATCCTGTATCGTCTCAGGAAGTCTAGACATTTATCGTGTCCTGTATCATATTGAAGAGTCTAGACATTCTCTATCTATCGTATCCTGTATCGTCGCAGGAAGTCTAGACATTTATCGTATCCTGTATCATCTTAAACAGTGTAGACATTCTCTATCCATCGTATCCTGTATCGTCTCAAGTAGTGAAGACATTTATCGTATCCTGTATCATCTTAAACAGTGTAGACATTCTGTATCTTTCGTATCCTGTATCAACTTAAGTAGTGTAGACATTTATCGTATCCTGTATCATCTTAAACAGTGTAGACATTCTCTATCTATCGTATCCTGCATCAACTCAAGTAGTGTAGACATTTATCGTATCCTGTATCATCTTGAAGAGTGTAGACATTCTCTGTCTATCGTATCCTGTATCATCTTAAAACAAGAAGCTCCAAGGGGCCTTAATCGCCCCCCTGCCAGTCTAGACATTCTCTATCTATGGTATCCTGCACCGTCTCAAGATGTCTAGACATTTATCGTATCCAGTATCATCTAAAACAGTGTAGCCATTCTCTATCTATTGTATCCTGTATCAACTTAAAACAAGAGACCCCAAGGGGCCTTAATCGCTCACCTGCCAAAAGTGGTACCAAAGAAGTACTTGAAGTCTCATTCAGTTAGACATGGTTCATCAACACAACAAATGAATGAAGTCATGAAAGGAAAATTTTATGGAAAAACGCTAAGGAATGGATTTGAACAAACTTGAACCTAATATGCTCCCCCTGCCCATAGAGAGCCCAAACATTAAGCCAGGGATTCAAATTGAACAAACTTTAATCCGATCCCCCTTGAGATGTAATATACCAAATATGAAAGAATTCTGACTGGTAGATCTGAAGAAGAAGATTGTAAAAGAAATTCCCTCATATTGCACTAATCTAAAATTCACTCTCCCATAGGTAGCCCAAATTAATAACTCAGGGGCTTGATTTGAACAAATTGAAATCTGACCCTCCTATAGATGTTGTATACCAACAATGAAAGGATTCTGAATGGTGGATTCGAAGAAGAAATTTTTTAAAGAATTTCCTCATATTTTACTAAGTTAACATTTGGGCCCCCACAGGGAGCCCAAATATCAACCCAATCATCCGATTTCCTCAAACGTGAATCTGACCCCTCTAGAGATATTGTATACCAAATATCAGACGATTCTAATGGACGGTTTCGGAGAAGAAGATTTTTGAAAACATTTCCTCATAGTGCACTAAGTTAAAATTCGGGCTCCCATAGGAAGCCCAAATATAAACCCAGGGTCTCGATTTGAACAAATTTGAATCTGACTCCTCAATAGATGTTGTATACGAAACATAAAAGGATTATGACTGGCCGATCTGAAGAAATAGATTTTTAAAGAAATTTCCTCATATCGCACTAAATTAAACTTTGAGCTCCAATAGGGAGCCCAAATATTAACCCAGCGACCCGATTTAAACAAACTTGAATCTGACCCTCCTATAGATGTTGTATACCAAATACGAAAGCATTCTGTCAGCAGGGTCTAAAGAAGAAAATTTAAAAAAGACAATTCCTCATATTACACTAAGTTGATATTCGGGCACCCATAGGGAGCCCAAATATTTACCCAGGTAAGCGATTTGAACAAGCCTGAAACTGATCCACCTCGAGATGTTGTATACTAAATATGAAAGGATTCTGACTGGTGAGTCTGAAGAAGAGTATTTTTTAAAGAAATTCACTCATATTGCATTAAGTTAAATTTCAGGCTCCCATAGGGATCCCAAATATAAACCCAGGGACTCGATTTGAATAAACTTCAATCTGCACCCCCCCCCCCCCCCCCTATAGATGCTGTATACCAAACATGAAGGGATTCTGACTAGTGGATCTGAAAGAGAAGATTTTTAAAGAAATTTCCTCATATCGCACTACTATGAAACTTAGGCTCCAACAGAGAGCCCAAATATTAACCCAGCGACCCGATTTGAACAAACTGGAATCTGACTCTGCTAGAGATGTCGTATACAAAATACGAAAGCATTCTGACTGGTAGATCGGAAGAAGAGGATTTTTGAGCAAGAAATTGCCTCATATTACACTAAGTTAAAATTCGGGTCTCCATAGGGAGCCCAAATATCAACCCAGGGACTCGATTTGAATAAACTTAAATCTGACCCCCGAGAGATGTTATATATCAAATGCCCGGTGATTGTAATTGATGGTTCTGGAGAATAAGATTTTTTTTTATAATTTTGGAAAATAATTTATGGGTGCTATCAGAGTAATTCTATTTATTCACCCTGCATCAAACTCAAAACGTGTAGACCTTCTCTATTTATTTATCTTTTATAAACTCAAAATCTGTAGACATTTCATAATATCACTTATCATATGACTCGTCCGTTTTGTTAACTTTAAAACATTTGATATTTTGTTTTCATATTAATCAGTGATAAATAAAGCCTTCCGTCAATTTTATTGGTCAATTTCAAAACTAGACAATTTGATTGGATAAACAAAATACAACTGGGTTACACTTGCATAATTTAAGTAGGGAGAATTTACGTTATCTGTCCTATTTAGGGTGGGTTATATTGTATTAATCTTTTACCTCCAAGAAAAACGCCTTTCATTTTTTTTTATATTTTCTCTTTTTGCTCCCAAAACATAGGTTATGACTCCTCATTAGAACGAGCTGGACGAGCTCGTTCCAACGAGGGGTCATAACCTATGTTTTGAAAGCAAGAAATGAAAAATTTTAGTTATACGAGGATGTTTTTCCAAGTGCTGTCTGCAGCTCAAGTTAGGTGATGGGTTAAAAAGTCATACTAAGTGGCTAGTTTGTGCGTGGTGTGTGTGTCATATGATAAATAGAATATGAAATGAGTGTTTTTCTCATATAATATTAGTAGGTAATAATGGCCGATTCTGGACCACTTTGTACATGTACTGTACACGTACACGTACGTGTACCGCCATAGGGGTTCAGTGTTAAATCGTGCACACGTGTACAAAATGTCATTTTTTCGTGGTGGTCCAGAATCGGCCATTGTTTTTTAGGCCCACAGATCGCACTTTTCACGTTCAAACGCCCGTTGACGAACGCATACATTCGACACGTCGCTCAAAAGTGAAAAAATGTTCGAAATTTTACGAAAATCTAATTTAAAAATTTTCTCTCTACGTTCCCATCGCGGATTAGACCATCGATCCATCGTTGGTGAACGCGAGCAAAAAACGCTTTGCCGGTTCTGGACCAGCATCAAAAAACGGTTTGCCGATTCTGGACCACCTATGGACCACCTACGTTCGCCAACGGGTGTCTGAACGGTTAATGTGCGATCCGATCGGCGAAACCCATTTGCCGATTCTAGACCAGGAAAAATCGATCTCAAAACGTTTTTTTGACGTTCGCCAACGGCAAAAAGTGAGCGTAAAGCGCCGTTACTCATCGAGGATTTTTTTAAATTTTGTTTTAAGACCGATTTGGGCCTCCAGTACATGGAAAAAGGGGGGTTTGCCGTTTCTGGGACACCAAGGATTTTTTTCCAAACTGAACAGAAAAAACCACAGTTTGGAAAAATCCCCTATGGGTATCCCCACTTCTGACGTAAGTGGGGATATCCATAGCGGATTTTTCCAAACTCAACAGAAAAAACCTGAGTTTTTTTGGAAAATCCACTATGGATATCCCCACCTCTGACATAAGTGGGGATACCCATAGCGGATTTTTCCAAACTCAACAGAAAAAAACTGAGTTTTGTTTTGAAAATCCACTATGGGTATCCCCATACATTTGGATTCACGTAGATTTCTTCTCACCTTTTTTGGTGTGGCCGATCCTGGAGGATCTTCACCAATGATGATTGTAGCACACAGGAGCTCTATTTATACTGTACAAGTGGAAATACCCATCGTGGGATTTTCCAAAAAAACTTAGTTTTTCCTATTGAGTTTGGAAAAATCCACTATGGGTATCCCCACTTACGTCAGAAGTGAAATAATAATAAATTTTATCAAAATAATGTGAATCATTACACCCAGTTACTCTGCGATGAAGCTCATTCTGACACGCGAATATAATTATTCACGAAGGAAGCGCTGTGGATTTTATTGTCCAGTCACTGAGGGTCGAAAGGGGCTTGTTCCCCATACCGTCCCTGTGCACATTCGGCGTGTTAAACCATTCCATTCCGGTGTCAGTCTACAATCATCAGTCTGTTTTATCAAGCCGACAAGCAGATCGCATGCCAAAGTGATATTTACTGTATAAACTTACTGAGAACGCCATTTGTCACGCTCGAAATGTATTACGGGTTTTTCATTCAAATGAGTCAATTGTCAGTCAAATCGTTTAACTGAAAAACTATTCTATGGATGAAAGCGGAAACAGATCAAAAGATTAATTGATGTTATTTTTTTTGAAAAGCGTTACATTTACTGACATGTTTTTATTCGAGATTTTAATTATTCATGTTCTTTCTGATTTTTAACACGTTTGAAACGGATGTTATTTTAATATTTTTTAACTATTTATCGAGGTTTCATTTTGTAAAATGTTTTTTCTCAACTGGTTTTAGTTATTATATTAAAGACAGAAGATTTTTATTTACTTAAAGTATAAAAATAATTATACATTTAATTTTGAGAATAATAATAACTTACGTTAGCATACTCTAAAGGAAATTAATAATTTTAGAAAACGAAAAAATGTTTTTACACATCACAGATGCCAAGCGTAGAGATCAACTTTTAAACGAATATGAACGTGCTAAGAAGAGTATTCAATCGGCTGACAGAAGCAGACGACTTGGAGAGATGGAATTGAGACGCAAAACCACAAAAATATTTAAACCCGTGACGGAGGTTCAGGAACAAAGCAATAAGGAGATAGTTGAAGAATTGAGACCCATAAAAGAGAGTTCTTTGAGAATGGGTTCGTTGCCCGGTAGTTTTACAAAACAGTATTCCTTTCAATCTACACCGGATTACACTCCCATGGGAATCGAAACTGAGGTGAGTGAGAGCGATGATACTGCTTCGACTATCACCACTGATAGCGTCGGTCGCGTCGTCCGAGGATGGTGGTAAGAGAGATCTGTTGTATGGAATTCGCGAGGATTCGAGCGGTAAGAAATTCATGGGCGACACTGAAGTGGAAATGGATGATGATGATTTAATCGTCGGTTCAAATAAGTATAAAATAACTGATGGACTGCGCAAATTGCTCCTTTTCAACAAGCCTGGAGATTACATGGAACAGGATTTCGACAATTACGGCGACATTCTGGTTCAGACCCACACCATGAAGAGAAATAACGATGCCAGAGAAACGAGACCCAAAGCCAATAGAGGTTACAAGTGGACGAAAGTGGTGAAACCCATATGGGATATGAATAAGAAGTTCGTCGAGTCGGTGACTGGCAAAGGGGTGAAAACCACTTTTCTTCCGAGCGATTCTGACGCTCTGTCTCAGAGATTGAGTTTGTTGATGGCAAGTAGACGCGCTGGTAACACTGGATTAGATAATGAGATAGTGAGCATATGCGATGAATTGTTGAGGCAGCAGGTTTTGAATAAACGCGATTACAAAAGACTGATGAACGAATTGAAGGATTGATATATAATAAGTAGAGAGAAACAAACAAAATATATAAAATAAAAAGAGTAAATTTTACACTACAAAATAATAAAAGTAATTTAAACAACAAACGATTTACCAGTGAAAAAATAAAATATATATTATAAATGTGTTGGTGATAAAGAACAGGGGATACGTCAGAACTTATGTTCAAGGCGGTTCTGGCATCGTCGATTCTATAATGCGAGCGTTCACGAGCGATGCAGGTAGAAAACTCGCATCGACCACGTTTGAGGTCAGTAAGAAGACGGCTTTGGATGCTGGTAAGAAAGCTGCTTCTGAAGCCAGTGGTAGGATAGCTTCTGTTGCTGGCAAGAGGGCAGCCAACGCGTTGATCGATAAGTTGATCAGTCCGCCAGTGAAGCGAGCTACGTTAGAGCAATCGCCGAAATATTGGAAAGATTTTAAGGATGCTGTGGTACCCACACAAGATTTGGCCAAAATGACGAGTGGATCTGGATTGAAGAGAACTCGCGATGGTGTAATATAAATAAATAATAATATTTATAAAACTGAGTTTGAAAAAAAAAATAAAAATTGTGTTTGAAAAAATCTAAAATAACAAAAAAATAAACAAAGATGAACTTTAAAGATATGTCTTGGAACGACGCCGCGACCAAGAGGTCAAATAACGAGTTCTTTCCCAAAAGCATAAGAGGCTTGATAGTGGAAAATCGAATTGTGGAAAGACCAATCTGTTGATGAATCTGTTGTCGCGACCCGACTGGTCGGATTACAACAGATTGTTCGTGTTTGGCAAGAGCTTGTCTCAGCCCGAATACAGATTGCTTCGAGAGTTCATGGATCGTAGATTGCCCAAGGACGTCATAGCCAGAATCTTTGACAGTAGGGAGGAATTCGACAAATGTTAAGCTTCTCTTTCGACCATTTTGGACGGTGTGGCGACGGAATTGATGAAGAGAAATACGTCTTCGAATGTCGAGTGTTGATTTTATGAGAACGCTAGCGATGTTCCAGATCCTAGAGAATTGAAATCGGAAGATAAAAATCTCATGATTTTCGACGATCTGCTTTTGGAGAGACAGAACCGATGCTAATTGTATTACGTTAGGGGTCGTCACAGCAATGTGGACTGTTTCTACCTGTCGCAGAATTATTTTCGATTGCCCAGACAGATGATAAGGGAGAAAGCTAATTTACTGTGTCCATTCGCCAGGATCTTAAGAAGAATCTCAATCACATCTATGGCGATCACGTCGCAAACGACATGAGTGTGGCGGAATTCAGGAGATTCTGCAAGAGGGTTTGGGATGGAGGACTTTACAATTTCGTCATGATCAATTTGACTAGCGAATTTAATCGCAGAAAATATCGGTGCGGATTCGACAAGTTTTATGTTTTTGATGATAAGACAGAGAGCGAAAATAAAATTAGAAAATAATAAATCATCAAATAATTTAGTTTTGAAAAATAAAATAAAAATTAAAATATAATGTTAGAACAAGGAGAATTGTTAGAATGGATAGCCGAGAATACGGCTGCAAAACAATCCATTCAAATTGTGGTGAGTGGTGATTCAACTCGATTCGCACCGAAATTCGAACCTTCCATCGAATTGAATAGAGAGAAAAGATATGATATGGCGTTGGTGAATCTGGAGACTTATTATTCCTTTCCCAACGTCACCGAAAAGAATAACTCGTCCAAGTATTCCAACGGAGTGGATTGGTTGGAGATTCGAATTCCCAAATAGACGATTTGAACAATTACATTCAGACGCGAATGAAGACGGGTGGAAAGGGAAGCAACAAGATCAGACTTACTCCCAACCCAAATACCTTACAGACAATGTTGGATTTGGAAGATAATTTTCGAGTGGATTTCAACACGGACGATTCTATAGGCAAGATGCAGGGATTCGATCGAAAGATGTATCGAGGCCACAGGGAATCTGAAAATACGGTCGACATTCTCGCAGTCAATAGCATTCTGGTGAACATGGACGTGATTGCTGGAAGCTACGTGAATGGTAGCACTCAACCGACGATCTATTCCTTCTTTCCAAATGTGTCACTGGGTTATAAGATCGTGGAACGACCTCGAGATTTAGTTTATCTACCAGTGATTTTAGTCACATTGTATAGTCTCAATACCACGTTGACGGATCAAAATGGTGAACTGTTAGATCTTCGCGGAGAGAGGGTGACGATACGATTTCACATAAGAGAAATATGAAGCAAAAAAAAAAATATTGTGTATATATATAAATAAGAAAATAAAATAAACGCAATATTAATTTACAAAAATTATTTAATATATAATTATCATTAAAACAAAAAAAACAATTGAAGAAAATATATTTTAAAAAAAGAATTATGACACAATACGTGGTTAAAAACGTGAACATATCCGCAGGACAGAGGAAGAAACTTAAGAGAGCATTAACAACTCGAGGCGAGGCGGTGACATTCAAATTCACTCACGAAGATCTGACGAGTGGCGGTCAGGATTCAATCGCCTGGACCAGAAGTCAAATCAAAAGAATGGAGAAAGCGATTTGTGATGGAAGAGGGTTGATGGTGAGATTGAGTCCCGATCAACTGAGATACAATTTGAGAATGAAAGGCAGTTTACTACCGCTATTGGCAGGAATCGCCGCAAAAGCATTACCCTTTGCTGCAAAAGCATTACACTTTCTCAGAAAGACTCTCGGCGTGGGAGCTCTCTCGGGACTTGCGAGTTCGGCAGTTGAGAAATTAATGGGTGGCAGCGGACTGTTTTTGAAGAAGGGAGGAGCCGTGTGTCGCATCCACATAGACGACAGCGGTGAAGGATTGTATATAGAACGTGTTAGAGGTGGCAACTCTTTGAGTGGAAACAGTCTCTATCTGAAGAGTGGATGGAACGTTTGGGTTTGTTTGACTCAGCAAGGGTTTGTTGTTTGGTGAGAATTCACCGTTTAAGAATATACTGATTTTGAGTATGTTATTATAATGTAAAAATTATATAATTATATAAAATTTAAAATATAAATCATAGAAAGCATAAAAAATAATATAAAATGGATAAAAAGGTGGAAAAACAATTAGACGATAATGATGAATATCGGGAGATAGAGTGCGAAAAAGAAGTGGAAAAACGATTAGATGCTAATGATGAAGATTGCAGGATAGTGTGGGACAAAGATGTGGAAAAACAATTAGACGCTAATGATGGATATCTTAGGAAAGAACTGAAAAAAGAGCGGGATAGATGGTTGAAATTGAAAACAATGAGACGCTTTCCACTGCCACCACTACCTTCTGAAGAGAATGGAAATGATGTGATTGTTACCAAGAGATGCACAACATTCGTTCATAATTATGATTCAGATAAACAAATGTGTTCTTATAAAAACGTAACATATCACAAAGAAAAGAAAAGAAGAATCAACACCAAATTTGAGAAAAAATGAAACGTTATTATAATATATATGGGCGATAGTGAAGAAGAAGAAGGAAAACAAAAAAAACAAAAAAAAAAGTAATGAGATCTAGAGATGATCAACCTTTCTAGATCTCATTACTTTTTTTCCTTCTTCTTCGCTAAAAATCAATCTCTCTATTGTTTATATTTCCAAGTCCGTTATTAGCATGTTGACGCTTGTGTCTTCTCCTTTTTCAAAAATGTGTTGAATGTTTATCTTTACTTTTTTGATTTTTTTTTACATCAGTGAACGCGCTCTCACTACCCGATTTGTTCACGAGTTTGAGTGAGATTTTTGGATATATGTAACTTCCATAGGGCAATGACAAATCGTCCTTGTCGAATTCTCTACCTTCGGTGACGATGATGTTCTGTAGATCACTTTGGTACTGATAAAACAACATCCAATTTCAAAGGCATGTTATATTTGTCATATTTGTGCTCTAAGCTCTTCGTCTCGATCTCGTTCAATTCGATGGAATCGTGTCGTTGTAATCTATAGATTTTAAAACCAAATTTCTTACACGTTTCGACTCGTTTCAATTTCAATTCGCATCTTTTAGGTGTTGTTGTCATGATCGATTATTTGTTTTTTTGTTTTATGAATTATTGCAAATAATGTATATTTTTAAATTTTGTATTTTAAATAATAATTTGTTAAAAAAGTTTGGGATTTTTTTCACTCTCTATATATATATAAAAAGTTTTTTTAATTTTTAATTTTCTTTAATGTAAAAAATTTTTTTGTAAAAGTTTTTTTCTCTTTATATATAAATAAAAAGTTTAAATTTTAACGTCCTTTTTCTCGTATTAATTCAATTTTCTTTCACGTTAAGGAACATAAAAAAAATTGATTAATTTCATCAAAAAAATTTTTTTTTGAAGGAATTAAAACATATATATATATAAAAACAATTTTAAAACTTTTTAGCAAATTATTTAAATACAAAATTCGAAAAAAAATATTCTTACAAAAGAAGCAAACAAATAAAAAAATTAAAAATTTAAATGAGAAAACCGTACCTCAGTTAAACGAGATTTGTAAAAAATTAAAAATTCCACATTTCAGAAATCATAAAACCAAATCAAAAAAAATTGAAGTCATACAGGAATATCATTTGCGAAATGCTCGAAAGAAAAAAATCGAAAGATCGGAAGTGGATAAACTTAAACAGTCAAAAAATGCATCAGTTGTGAAAAATGAGAAGACGACTAAATGAAAAGCCATTGAAGAACTTCAAGTTTCAAAAAAAAAAAAAAAAAAAAACTAAAATGAAAACGAGTGAATCACTTCAGAATCAAGACAAACGAGATATATCGAGCGAAATTCGACGAGCAATCGACGAAGGGAAAGGAGAAGAATATGTAGCATGACTTGTCACGGAACTATTCCAATCGAAGCCATAGAATGGGAGAGTGCGACCAAAGGCATTTTTAAAACTTTCGACGTGATTCCCTCGTTCAAGAAAATCGATCCGAAATTGTTCATGGAATGGGTGAAGAAAAAAGTATTGGATTTGTTTTGCGAACACATGAACGTGGGACAAAAAATTAAGATGATACTCCATTGCGTGATGAATAAAATCGATCTGAAGTCCGGCGAGAGCATCGTGAAAAATGCATATTTCAGATCTAACGTCGAACCCATACTTTGAGGTTCAGATTTATCAGACGTTTTCGAAAAGATGAAAGACAAGATGTTGACGTCTCTCGTGAATTATCAACATGAAGGTAGTAATTGCACGTTCGATGAGGTGTTGAAACTCGAAATTCATATAACTAAAAATGATTCATTGAAAGGGTCTTCCTACGTGGAATTACCGTATTTCTTAGCTAAAAAACACTCCATGGTCAATGTGAGAAATAAAGATGATCAGTGTTTTAAATGGGCAGTCACCTCCAATTTATAACCTGTCAAAATGCACTCCAATAGAGTTTTTCGTTACGAGGAGACTTCTAAAAATCTCGATTGGACCGGAGTGACTTTTCCAATGCAGTTAAAACACATCGAACGTTTCGAGGCTCAAAATCCCACCATAGCGGTGAATGTCTTGGGATACGATGATGAAAAACGAACGATCTATGCTCTCAGACAGACTTCGTATGTCGAAAGAGAAAAGACAATTATTTTATTATTGATTTCGAATGGTGACAATCATCATTATTGTTGGGTTAAAAATCCGAGCTGATTACTGTTGAGACGACATAGTAAACATGAACATGAGATATGTTTATGTTGCAACTGCATGAACGTGTTTCACAGCGAAAAATCGTTAGCAAAACATCAGGAATATTGCAACGAAAATGAAGGTGTCACCATCAAAATGCCCAAACCCAACACCATCGTGAAGTTTGAAAATCAAAATAGAAGGTTAAAAGTACCATTCGTCGTGTACGCCGATTTCGAATGCTTCACCGTGAAAATGAGTTCCTGCCAACCCAACGCTCGTCAAAGTTATGTCGAAAGATATCAAAAACACAGGCCTTTGGGCTATTGCATTTATGTGAAATGCGCTTTCGACTCGCAACATGACATGGGTCCCTTCACCTATACGAAACAGTGCAAAGATGATGACGTGGCTCAAAGGTTCGTGGAAGAGTTAAAATCGAAAATTCAAATGTTATACGACAAATTCAAAATTCTGGCAAAAATGATCATCACGCGAGAACAGCAGGACGAAAATAACAGGGCCACTGAATGTCACATATGCAGACAATCGTTTGACGAGAATTTGGAGGAAAATAAGAAGGTTAGAGACCACGATCATTACACAGGTCTGTATCGCAGTCCGGCTCACAGCAAGTGTAATTTAAAATATCGAGACGCCGTTTTCTATCTGGTGATATTTCACAATCTCTCGGGTTATGACAGTCATCTGTTCGTGAAAAATCTTGGCACCTTCCACAAAGAATTAAATTGCATCGCGAACAGCGAAGAAAGATACATTTCCTTCACAAAATGGAAGGTCATGGAGAAGAAAAGAGTAATCGACGGAGAAGACGTTGGAAGAAAAAACAAAATCCATTCATGGAAGCATATGTTTCATCGACAGTTTTAAATTCATGTTGACCGCTCTGGAAAAATTAGTTGATAACATGAGCAAGGATGAATTTAAAATCACGAGCGAACATTTTGGAGAACGAGTAGACGTCATGTTGAGGAAAGGAGTCTATCCTTACGATTATATGAACGATCTAAAGAGATTCGACGACACCGCACTACCTTCGAAAGAAGATTTTTATTCGAAATTATACGAATCCAACATTTCCGACGAGAATTACGAACACGCCAAAAACGTGTGGAAATCATTCGATATGAAAAACATGAGAGATTATCATGATCTCTATTTGAAGACTAACATTCTGCTCTTGGCAGACGTGTTCGAAAATTTTCGAGGCGTCTGTCGTCGAAATTATGATCTGGATCCATCTTGGTATTTCACCGCACCTGGTCTGGCATGGGACGCTCTGTTGAAGACCACCAAAGTCTAATTGGAATTATTATCTGACGTGGACATGTTGCTCATGTTCGAAAGGGCTGCGAGAGGTGGCGTCTCAATGATCTCCCACAGATATTCTGAAGCTAACAATCCCTACATGAAAGAAGGTTTCGATTCGAAACGATCGAATAAATATATACAGTATTGGGATGCTAATAATCTGTACGGTTGGGCTATGAGTCGTTCTTCACCGATTGGAAATTTTGAATGCGTGACGGAACCGGAAGAGATGCAAAAATGGAGAGACCATCCTTGCATTTTATAAGTCGATTTGAACTATCCGGAAGAATTACACGATCTACACAATGATTATCCGCTGGCTCCCAAACGAATGGAACCGATCGAAGGAGACGAGGAAATACTCATTCCCAATTTATTTAACAAACGTAACTACGTCATCTACAGTGAGAATTTGAAACAATATGTCGATCACGGGATGAAATTAGTCGACATACATCGTGTCATTCGATTCGATGAAGAGCCTTGGATGAAAAAATACCTCGTCCTCAACACGAATCTCAGAATTTGAGCCGAGAACGATTTCGAAAAAGATTTCTTCAAACTAATGAACAACTGTGTGTACGGTAAATCGATGGAAAACATCAGGAAGAGAACAAACGTTTGACTCGTCACGTCTGAGAAAAGAGCTAAAAAATTAGTGGCGAAACCCAATTACAGACACCGAACCATATTCGATGGAAATCTAGTGGCCGTTCACATGCAAAAGATGCACCTGATGTTTGACAAACCATATTATCTCGGACCGATCATCTTAGATATCAGCAAGCAATTGATGTACGAGTTTCACTATGATTACGTCAAACGAAAATTTGGTGAGAAAGCCAAACTACTGTTCACCGACATGGACAGTTTAGTTTACGAGATAGAGATGAAAGATGTCTACCGAGATATATCTCCGGACGTGGCCGCGTGGTTCGACACAAGCAATTATCCCATCGATCACCCGTCCAACATTCAATCGAACGACAACAAGAAAGTGTTGGGTAAATTTAAGGACGAGAGCAGCGGTAAACAAATTGTCGAATTCGTGGGCTTGAGACCCAAACTGTATGCTTATCATCTAGAAGATGAAGAGATCAAGAAGTGCAAAGGGGTTAAAGCGTGCGTGGTGAAGAAAAACACCTCTTTCCGAGAGTATAAAGATTGTCTGTTAGGAAGTGGTCCAGTGTATAAGACTATGAAATCAATTCGAAGCGAAAATCATGACTTGTATACCAAAATAGTCAACAAGATTTCGCTGACAGGAGACGATGATAAGAGATTCATGTTAGATGATAAAATAAGCACTTTGACACTCGGACATTGGACTTTGGATCTAATTTTAGACGATAGGATTTCAGATATGATTGAGGATGATAGGATTCCAGATATGATTAAGGATGATAGGATTCCCGAAAATCAAGAGGAATTAGACGGATTCAAGATTATGGAAGTCGATAAAGACATCGAGAGAGTTAGTTTAAAAAGAAAAAAAAAAAAAAAAAAAATAACGTCATTTTAGTGAATTATAATAAAATAAATAAATCTTAAAAAAAATATACACATTTATGAATAAGAAAATAGAGATATCCGTAGAAGGTGCCGTCTTACCTAACGAACCCCTATCCAACATCGATCTGTCGAATGCGACGAAGGATTTGAAAATCAAAGATTTTCTAGGTGTGTTTTCCAGAGATGCCTTGCCGAAGAGAAGACCTCGACAATCGGAATGCGGATTTTAAATCTAGACGATTTATCGGGTGAAGGCACTCACAGGGTGGCATGGTTCAAGAATGGGAAGAAGAAGAATTATTATTTCGACAGCTACAGAATCTCACCATCGAAAGAAATAAAGAAATATTTCAACAAATCGATGGTTCGATACAACACGGAACGAGTGCAATCACCAGATCAAGTGTTTTGTGGTCACCTGTGTCTGTACATTCTCAAGAGATGGTCTGAAGGAGATCGATTTCAAGACATTCTCAATGATTTACATTAGAGAGAGATTTTTTTATAGTATATATAAAGGTAAAAACTTATTTAAAAAAATTTAATCGAATAAAAACGAAAAATAAAAATAAGTGAAATAATTCATTTTTAATAAACTGCATTTGAAATATATTTTAAAACAAAAATCTCAAAACAACATGCCAGTCGATAAATTTGGTAGAAGTGATGATGAAAGTCAACACAAAAAGAAGAGGAAGACGCTTGAAGTCGGCGATGGTTACGACGTTGCCAACTTGGACGAACATTACATTTGGAGATACGAACTTCAAGAGGAACCTTTGAACATGAACGATAAGAAGCTCTACAATCTTCCCGAGCTGATAGATCTCGCAGATGCTGCGACTAAAAAATACGTCGACAGGGGGAGCGCGGATTTCGAACGAATCATGCTAGATAATTACGTGGATAAAGCCATGACTGACGATCTTGATCTGAAATCTAAACATTTGGTGAATGTCGCAAATCCCATAGATTCCACTGATGCCACAACCAAGAAATACGCGGACGACTCTCACGCACGATTCAGCGAACATCTGAGAAGTAGATACGTTCAGAAAATGATGCAGTCAGAATTGAACGCCAGTTCTAACAAGATAACGAATGTGGCCACTCCCACGAATCCCAAGGATGTGGCGACCAAACACTACGTAGATCTGGAACAGAGAAAGTCTGACAGATGAGAAATGAAATCGGATCTGAATGCGGGATTCAACAAGATACTGAATCTGTCGAAGGTCGACGACACGGATGCGGACTCAACCACAGTCAACAAGGGCTATGTAGATTCTGCCGTGATACAATCACAAGAATACGTAGAATCGCAAGTGGGCAATCTCTACCTGAACAAACAAACTGGCGGAACCATGGAGGGTGGCATCAACATGAACGGTCACAATTTATTCAGTCTCGATCACGATCCCGAATTCGATTCCAGCGCAGTCAGCAGAAAGCACATGGACGACAACTCGGTCTGGAGAAAGGGCGACATCATGGAAGGTAAACTAGACATGGGCAGACACACGCTCACGAATCTACCGGATCCCGTGAATATGACGGATGTCTGCACCCTGATTTCGGTGGTGGAAAGAGTCAAATACGCTAGACAACTGATCACCGTGTGGGCCGAGGAGGTCGGCACGTTAGAGGAGGGAAAAACCGAGTGGTCTTTCAGAAACAGAGGTTGCGGATCGCAACAAGGTCAGGTGGGATATCCCATGCCGTTAGGAGGTGCAATCATACGATTGGGTCTGGCTTCCACGGAGCTGAATAACAGAGCGGTCGTTAATCTCATGGTGAATGGAGTAGAGAGCGATAAGAGATACAGCATTGAAAAGGTTGAGAATCAACACGCGAATGTTAGCACGTTTGGCACACCTCTCAAAGTGAACGCCGGAGACAGGATTAATTTCGTTATGAAAACCAGTAATCCCAAAGCCGCCACTTCCGTGGTGAGTCTACTGATCGAACTAGATCCTTTGAACAAACAGTGAACGCGTGGAAATACTTAATTAAAAAAAATAATGTGGTGATTATTAAAAACAAAAAAAAAAGTAATGAGATTTAGAAAAATGTTCAATCTCTCTAGATCTCATTACTTTTATTTTTTTTGTTTTTTTGTTTTTAATAATTACTCATTACTTTTATTTATTTATTTTTTTCGCACACGTCTCTCATCAAATGATCGACATCTTATTTCCATCCGATTCGAATTGTAATTCTCTGTCTGACAGGACCAGGTCGAAGGCTTCATTTTTTCTCAGCACGTTCCTATCGAATTGCATCTTGATCTGAATGTCTAAGACGCTACTCACTCTGTTTACTAATGTTCGAATATGAACATGGGATACATTGACTTGTATTCACCGGGAGATATGTTAGGATTGCTCATCAATTCGTCTAGACCATGATACTTCTTTCTAAAATCAGCGGCATCGCCGTACAGTCTGCAGAAATCATTCTTGTCGAACGACACATTGTAATCGATTGCTGGATATCTGGTGGCGTTCAGAAACACTTGCATGTTTCTCAAATGGTAGTGATCGAACAGCGACACATTCTTTTCCTGAGACCCATCCCTATCGGTCTGAAACGCAACCACGATGAGAACGTGGTCTCTCAGAAGTGGATTTCACCGTCAATCTCCAATCGAAGTGATTCATAGAGGGTGGAATGCTAGCCGTGTTGCACTGTCTCATTCTAAATCCCACAGGTAATTTACTCTTGGATTCTATGATCTTGTAGAGACGCGTTTTTTCCACGATCGAAGGCTCCACGTGCAGAACGAACCATGATATCTTGTGTAGAGTTATCTTACCCGCATCGGTCACAGTGAGTCTCACTATCCCGTCGTCATTTCCTTTTCGAATCAACGTCAGATTGTGTTTGAATCCGTACATGATCTTGTTGTAATCGTCTGCGAATCCGAAGATGTGTTTCAAAGGTATCCTGAATGAAAACGTTCCTTTAGGTCTGGACGTCTTGATGACGTAGTCAAATATCGCGATGGCACCAGCGCTAGCAGGGCCGATGGTGTCTTTCATCCACAACTGATTAAGTCCTCTGGATTTCGAAAAATCATCCGGATATGTCAAGAGTCTGAACATCGTGGTGGCCTGACCGGGATGAAACACAGATTCTATCTCTTGTCCGGATAGCAAGTATTTTATATTATTGAATAGATGCATGATGCCATTATTGGCTAGAGTAACCGTGTCGTCGTCGGCGTAGTCGCTCCCATCTTCCTTGGTGAGACGTCCCTGCACCACTATGTAACTCTCGCTGGGATGGACGAATAGATCTTGAGTTTCGACGTTGATTCTTATCTCTCCCGCATTGTTCAAACTCGTTCCAGTTACCGGTTCGTATTCGTGAACCTCATATTCTTGAATACTTTCATCTTTCACTATGCTTTGTGCTATATCTAGTATATTTGCCATTTTTAAAGGGTTTTTGTTTTTTGTTTATTAATTAGCTTGCTTTTTTATCTAAAAATAGTTTTAATTATTTTTTATTATTATATTTCTCTCCTATATATATATGTGTAAACAGGAAAATGTTAAAGAGAGTAAATAAAAAAAAAATTGTTTTCTTTATCAAAACTTCGTCTTCTGCAATTGTGGTTCATAAAACTTTCCGATGATCTCTTCTCCATCCAAAGCTTCGATTTCGTAAGTCACCGGATCGGTGTGAAATATTTTGATTATCACGAAGATTTCCGAGGTCCATCGAGGAGTATAACCCTTTTCGAAGTGCTTCTTATAAGCGTAGATTCTCAATCGATCGCCGACCGCAAATTTCGGCGTTCTAGACTTCTTCCTGATCTTAGATCTCTCAGGATATAGATTCACGTAGACCTCGTTTCGAGGATCGCTAGCTTCTGCGGGAGTCATCTTGATCAATCTGTGTCGCGTGTTGTTGTAATCTTTGACCAGACTGTTGAGAGCGTATATGTATTTCTTAGTCGAATTCGCCGTGAAGTATCTGTGCATCTTTTCCTTCATCGTTCCATTCCAACGTTCCACCATGCTGGCTTTCTCTTCGTTTTCGATCGAGTAGAGGTTGACTAATCAATGAACGTGCTTGTTGTAGAATTCCTTTCCCTTTTCCACCCACAATTTATTCGGTTTTCGAGAAGACGATTTATTCTTCAAAGCTCTGATCCAACCATATTTGGAAAAAACGTTGATGACCGTCAATAGATATTTAACACCCTCGTTCCACCTCAAAAATGATCTCATGTCGACCAAGTCGGTGGACCAAATGTCATCCAAACCCTTCACGAACACCCTTCTCTTTCAAAATTTACGCATGATGGGTTTGTGTAACTCCTCGGCCAATTCGCTCATCAATAATCGTTTCTTCTTCTTTTCCGATGCGCTTTTTTTTTGAACGCCCCATCCAAATCGACGTTTCGCACCGATCAGATTACTAACCAGCGAACATTCAATCTTCTCTCTCCTGGTCGGATTCGATATACCTGTCAATTTCGCCAACATGTTTTTATCGCAGACGTCATTGCGAGTCTTGGTGTCACATACATGGCCGCATCCACCCTATTCACGGGTTTGCTCTAAGATTTAGGAGTCAGATCGGCATTGAGTCTCTTGTTCAATTTCGTTCCGGGTCCTGTGAAACTGTGACCGGGCAGATGCATTTCGAAAGGTAGATTATTGATCCTTTTATTCACGATGCCTTTACCTTTGCTCACGTTCTTTTTTTTAACGAATCGAGTCTTGATCAAACCACACACACGTCGCAAATTCCGCAAAGCATCTGTCTGTCATTTTTATTTCGTACTTCTCGAGAATTACTCGTCTCGGTAACTCTCTTACACTTTACACAATACATTTTTTGAGAGTTATTTAAATTAATTTCGTTTTTATTTTATATATAAATTTAATATTCTTTTTTTCTGTTCTTATTATATATATATTTTTTTTTCAATCGCTGCTCTTGGTTTCTATCATCTTACTGAATTCCTCCCTAGCCTCTATCCTTCCCTTTTCCATGAGAGAATCCTTCATATCTTCCTTTATGATCTGACGAGTCTTGATTCACACAGCTTCTTTCATGGCATCGTATATCATTTTCTCACTCAGTATCGTGAAGTATTCTCCGTCCGATATCCTACCATCTTTCAACGCCATCGAGATCATTTTGGATATCGTTTCAGATATCTTGGAGTCAGCCAAGACGCGAATCTTTTCGTGTTTCCTAGCTTTCAGATATAATTTCCTACTCAAAAAGTTTCCGAGCGTGCTAAACAATCTGGCGGCGAGAGCCACTCCTTCTACGGTCAACACGATCGGAATGCTGACCGAGGTCGACAACAATCCGATGCCGGCCATGTGTAAACCCATGGAAGTCGTGATGAGTGTCGTATTGACCGCGTTGACGAATTTCAGGAAATGCGAATACTTCTTCTTGAGAGAACGACGAGAATCTCTCTCTCGAGTCAGATACAATTGGATTTTACTGATTTGATCAATGTGATACCTCTCTCTTCTTTCTTTCTCTTCTAGCGATGGTGCCATTGGCAAAACGCCGTTCGGCTTCTCATCCTCGTTGTCATCTAATGTCGGATACAATTTATTTCTGGTTCTCATTTTTGTGTTTTTTTCTTTCTAATATTAGATAAAAAATGTATGTGTGTATTTATTTTTATTTTCTATTCTCCCTTATTTATATCAACGAGAAAACTTAGACGTATGCTTCATTCAGCAATAATTTCATGATGCATCCCTTGTCTTCTAAAGTCAGACTTCTACGCGCCAATTTCAATTCTTCCAAAACTGTGGGCTTGTCTCGATCCTTACAGAAGACTAATCTCCTCCAAAACATGATCACTTCGTTGAATCGAACGCATTCGAACGCCAGTTCGAAATACCTGACGACCATATCATCCCTTCCATCGTCAGACATGAATGATTCTCATGATCGAAGTCTAGATGATCCTGACATCCGACGCATCATTCTAAAAAGAGGCGACCTAGTTGTTCATTCACGCAGAATGCGTAAGCTCTCATCAGCATTTTTAAAAGAAACCTTGCTCTAATAGTCTGGGAAGCGTTTATGATTTACATATTTTTTATTATCTATTCAATTTGATATTTATTTTTTTTAAATATCTATTTATTTTCTTTTTTTTCTCTCCTATATATATCAATCAATTTTTTATTTCCTCGCCTCAAAACCGATTCTATCACGATTCGCCTCACAAAACTCATGAGGTGAATCGGTAAATCGTTTTCACCGATCAAATCACACCCTAGACCGTCCGAAACACGATCGCGAACGTGGTGGTCCAGAACCCGCAAACCCCCCTTTTTCCATGTACCGGAGGCCCAAAAATTTAATTTTAAAAAAATCCTCAATGAGTAACGGTGCTTTATGCTCACTTTTTGCCGTTGGCGAATGTCGAAATAACGTTTTGAGATCGATTTTTCCTGGTCTAGAATCGGCAAATGGGTTTCGCCGATCGGATCGCACATTAACCGTTCGAACTCCCGTTGGCGAACGTAGGTTGCCCATAGGTGGTCCAGAATCGGCAAAGCGTTTTTTGATGCTGGTCCAGAACCGGCAAAGCATTTTTTGCTTGCGTTCACCAACGATGGATCGATGGTCTAATCCGCGATGGGAATGTAGAGAGAAAATTTTTAAATTAGATTTTCTTAACATTTCGTACATTTTTTCACTTTTGAGTGACGTGTCGAATGTATGCGTTCGCCAACGGGTGTTTGAACGTGAAAAGTGCGATCTGTGGGCCTCAAAAACAATGGCCGATTCTGGACCACCACGAAAAAACGACATTTTGTACACGTGTACACGATTTAGCACTGAATCCCTATGGCGGTACACGTACACATACATGTACGTGTACGTGTACAGTACATGTACAAAGTGGTCCAGAATCGACCATTATTACCTACTAATATTTATGAAACTCGTCCGAATTTTCCATTTGGGCTGGCCAGAGGCTCGCAAAAACGGAATATTTTCAGACTCGTTTCATAAATATTATATGAGAAAAACACTCATTCCATATCATCTATGTATCGTAGTAAAACATGTAGACATTCTTTGTTTATCACATCCTCAATGAACTAAACAAATGTGGACATTTTCCATTTGTAGAATCCCGTATCAACTTTAAAAGTGTAGATATTCTTTATTTATTGTAGACTGTTTCAACTCAAGAAGTGGAGATATGTATCGTGCCCTGTATCAACTTTAAAATGTAGATATTTTCTATTTATCTATCCTGTATCAACTCAATAAGTGTAGATATTTATCCTATTCTATATATCAACTCAATAAGTGAAGATATTTTTTTCCATGATTACATATTCTACTATATATGAACGGCCTATGACATAAATTTTAGCTTTATACACCAACTGTGGTGAACACGCCAGCAATGGGATTTCAATAGTTAAAATTTACACCTACAGTGGAACTACATCCTTCTTCCTTGGTCACATCGACCTGAATGTGAACTTGTCCAAATTTATCGCACGTCGCCCCTCAAA
Organism: Pictodentalium vernedei; assembly: GCA_031216915.1. Lineage (NCBI taxonomy): Eukaryota > Metazoa > Mollusca > Scaphopoda > Dentaliida > Dentaliidae > Pictodentalium > Pictodentalium vernedei. The sequence goes on along the minus strand of CM062292.1, from coordinate 45,399,223 downwards.
GAGTGAAATGAAAGTGGCAACTACTTATTACGTTTTTTAAATGAGTTTACCCCATAAAACACCAAAAATTAACAAACATGCAGTATCTCATGTCGAAATAGTATGTTATTACGTTATTAAAATCAAAAAGGCTCTGTTTCTTTTTCTATTCCGTTTCGGTGATCAAATTGACAGCGGAAGTACCTCCCACCGATGCTCATATAAACAAAAAAATTCGCACGTATGTACAGGTGCTATTCAGTAAAATCCAGAAAAAATAATGTCGACGCTTAATAATCTGACGATCATGGGATAAATAAAATATACCCAAAGTAGCTTGGTGTATCAAATGTTCAACACTCGTGGTGAAGTGGTGTTAACCGTGCGCCGAAGGCTTGCAGTTAACACCACTTCACCACTCGTGGTGAACATTTGGTACACATATCAACCATAAAAGTGTGGGTATTTCCTCTTTATTGTATCCTGTATCAACTCAAAATCAGTCGATATTTTCAATTTGCCAAAGTGTCAACATTTCCTACCTTTCCTATCCTCTATCAGCTTTCACAGTGGCGATATTTTCTATTTATTGTCAGCTCCAAATGTGTATATATTTTCTATTTATCGTACCCTTGCAGCTCCAAATGTTTAGATATCCTCTATTTGTCGTATCTTGTATCAGCTCCAGATGTTTAGATATTCTCTATTTGTCTTATCTTGTATCAGCTCCAAATGTGTAGATATCCTCTATTTGTCTTATCTTGTATCAGCTCCAAATGTTTAGATATTCTCTATTTGTCGTATCTTGTATCAGCTCCAAATGTTTAGATATTCTCTATTTGTCGTATCTTGTATCAGCTCCAAATGTGTAGATATTCTCTATTTGTCGTATCTTGTATCAGTTCCAAATGTTTAGATATCCTCTAATTGTCGTATCTTGTATCAGCTCCAAATGTGTAGATATCCTCTATTTGTCGTATCTTGTATCAGATCCAAATGTTTAGATATTCTCTATTTGTTGTATCTTGTATCAGCTCCAAATGTTTAGATATCCTTTATTTGTCGTATCTTGTATCAGCTCCAAATGTGTAGATATACTCTATTTATCGTATCCTCTATGAACTCCAAATGTGTAAATATACTCTATTTATCGTATCCTCTATGAACTCCAAATGTGTAGATATACTCTATTTATCGTATCCTCTATGAACTCCAAATGTGTAGATATTCTCTATTTTCGTATCCTTTCAGCTTCAAATGTGTAGATATTCTCAATTTATCGCATCCTGTATCAACTCCAAATGAGTAGATATTCTGCATTTAACGTATCCTTTCAGCTTCAAATGTGTAGATATTCTCAATTTATCGCATCCTGTATCAACTCCAAATGAGTAGATATTCTGCATTTAACGTATCCTTTCCGTTCTAAGTGTGTAGATAGTCTCTGTTTATCGTATCCTCAGTCAACTTAAAATGTGTAGATATTATCAATTTATCGCATCCTGTATCAAATCCAAATGTGTAAATATTCTCTATTTATCGTATCCTTGCAGCTCCAAATGTTTAGATATCCTCTATTTGTCGTATCTTGTATCTGCTCCAAATGTGTAGATATTCTCTTTTTGTCGTATCTTGTATCAGCTCCAAATGTGTATATATTCTCTATTTGTCTTATCTTGTATCAGCTCCAAATGTTTAGATATTCTCTATTTGTCGTATCTTGTATCAGCTCCAAATGTTTAGATATTCTCTTTTTGTCGTATCTTGTATCAGCTCCACATGTGTATATATTCTCTATTTACCGTATCCTTTCAGCTCCAAATGTTTAGATATCCTCTATTTGTCGTATCTTGTATCTCCTCCAAATGTGTAGATATTCTCTTTTTGTCGTATCTTGTATCAGCTCCACATGTGTATATATTCTCTATTTACCGTATCCTTTCAGCTCCAAATGTTTAGATATCCTCTATTTGTCGTATCAACTCCAAATGTTTAGAAATTCTCTATTCATTGATTCGCTATCAGCTGAGGTGTCAAAAGACATTGGATGTGTAAAGATCAGTCTGAGAAACAAAAGTATTGCCCTTGGGAATGTGTACTGTGCGGTGGAGGGAAGTAAACCCGAGTGGAATGACACGATATACTCAACACTAAGGTCCAATATCACTGAACTAGAAAACAAGGGGTTCGGTATAATTCTGATGGGCGACTTTAATGGACACATAGGTGACAAGGAAGAAGGCATAGAGGGTGGGGACAAGAAAGTCAACAGGAATGGAAGGAAGCTGTTGAACTTCACAAATGAGCTCAGTCTTAAGATTCTGAACAGGGATGCTAGATGTAAGGGGAAATGGACCTGGGAGAGAAACGACAGAAAATCAATAATTGACTACATTCTCATAGATATGAATTTATGGAGGGAGGTGATAAGGGTAGAAGTGGATGATGAGGGTAAACTGGCGTTGGATAGTGATCACAACTTGATTACAGTGACGATGAGGGCCAAAAACCTAGAGAAAAGGAAAGGAAGCTTCAAGGAGGTTTGGGAACTCAAAAAGGATGCCGACTGGGCGAAGTTCGAAGAAAAACTGAAACCAAAGCTTGCAGCCATACACAAGGGGGGCAGTGTCCAGAAGATGGCCGACGCCATAGTCGCGAGCCTAGTGGAGGCAGGGAAGGAAACTGTAGGAAAGATTAGGGTGCCAACACGGGAACTTGGGTACAGAGTGAATGAAGAACTGAAAAGGGCGATAAAGGTTAGAAAAGCTAAATGTGCTGCATACAGGAGTACCTTCGAGTGGGGTCCACTTTGCAGCCCACAGGTATAACTTTGCTCTTGCTTTCATTAAGTTCCAGTCTCCATTTGTTCCCATATTTCCCAACAATTCCCAGCATTTTTGCTAGCCCCTTTTCACTTACTGACACTAGCACCATACCGTCTGCAAAAATAGCTCTGGGATCTCCATGTCCCCAACTGCTACACCATCGTCGGGATGCAGGAGTTTTTCTCCTAAACCTTTGATGTATAAATTAAAGAAGTATGGATATTCTCTATTTATTATATCTGTAGCATTCATACATGTGGACATTTATCATACACAGTATCAACTTAAAAAAGTGTAGCTATCCTTTATATGTTATATCCTGTATCAACTTAAAAAGTGTAGCTATCCTCTATCCTCTATATGTTATATCCTGCATCGACTTAAAACGTTTAGCTATCCTCTATATGTTATATCCTGTTTCAACTTAAAAAGTGTAGCTATCCATTATATGTTATATCCTGTATCAACTTAACAAAGTGTAGATATCCTTTAAATATTATATCTTGTATCAACTTAAAAAGTGTAGCTATCCTCTATCCTCTATATGTTATATCCTGCATCAACTTAAAAAGTTTAGCTATCCTTTATATGTTATATCCTGTATCAACTTAAAAAGTGTAGCTATCCTCTATATGTTATATGTTATATCCTGTAGCAACTTAAAAAAGTGTAGCTATCCTTTATATGTTATCAAATTAAAAAAGTGTAGCTATCCATTATATGTTATATCCTGTATCAACTTAAAAAGTGTAGCTATCCTCTATATGTTATATGTTATATCCTGTAGCAACTTAAAAAAGTGTAGCTATCCTTTATATGTTATATCCTGTATCAACTTAAAAAGTGTAGCTATCCTCTGTATGTTATATCCTGTATCAACTTAAAAAAGTGTAGCTATCCTCTATATGTTATATCCTGTATCAACTTAAAAAAGTGTAGCTATCCATTATATGCTATATCCTGCATCAACTTAAAAAAGTGTAGCTATCCCTATATGTTATATCCTGTATCAACTTAAAAAAGTGTAGCTATCCTCTGTATGTTATATCCTGTAAGAACTTAAAAAGTGTAGCTATCCTTTATATGTTATATCCTGTATCAGCTTAAAAAAGTGTAGCTATCCTTTGTATGTTATATCCTGTATCAACTTAATAAGTGTAGCTATCCATTATATGTTATATCCTGTATCAACTTAAAAAGTGCAGCTATACTTTATATGTTATATCCTGTATCAACTTAAAAAAGTGTAGCTATCCTTTATATGTTGTTATATCCTGTATCAACTTAAAAAAGTGTAGCTATCCATTATATGTTATATCCTGTATCAACTTAAAAAAGTGTAGCTATCCGTTGTATGTTTTTTCCTGTATCAACTTAATAAGTGTAGGTATCCATTATATGTTATATCCTGTATCAACTTAAAAAGTGCAGCTATCCATTATATGTTATATCCTGTATCAACTTAAAAAGTGCAGTTATCCTCTACATGTTATATCCTGTATCAACTTAAAAAGTGTAGCTATCCTCTATATGTTATATCCTGTATCAACTTAAAAAGTGTAGCTATACTTTTTATGTTATATCCTGTATCATCTTAAAAAAGTGTAGTTATCCTCTATATGTTATATCCTGTATCAGCTTAAAAAAGTGTAGCTATCCTTTATAGGTTATATCCTGTATCAACTTAAAAAGTGTAGCTATCCTCTATATGTCATATCCTGTATCAACTTAAAAAGTTAATTGATGATTATTCTTATAATTAGTGTATGGAATATAATATTATTGCATCCGTGGAAATATTGCTCACCCATGAAAAGTGACCAGTCCCACTGTACTGTATCAGTGTGTGAGTACCCGTTTCGCCCACGCCCCTTTCCCCAAGTTTTAACTTTGAAATGCTTCAAGGGCCCCTGTCTGCGAAGATATGTGACAAATAAAAGACCAAACCAACAGTTTATAAAACAGTTATTTTAGACTACCCATATCAAATTCAAAGGGGATAAATATTTGAGAATGTTGAATTCTCTAAAGCCCTTTTTGATATAAATGGGAAGTGTCTAAACTATCTAATTTCTGGCTCCAACTGATGAATGAAGGTCGCGTGTGTTTTCTTCTTTCTTCACTGATACTTCTCTGTACTGTGTGATTGTTATACGTTCAGAGGTGGTATTATCTGAAACTTCAAACAGCATACACCGTCGAGTCCGTCGCACATTCCCGGCTTGAAATTGTATCAACTTAAAAAAGTGTAGCTATCCTCTATATTTTATATCCTGTATCAACTTAAAAAAGTGTAGCTACCCTTTATATGCTATATCCTGCATCAACTCAAAAAGTGTAGCTACCCTCTACATGTTATATCCTTCGTCAACTTAAAAAAAGTGTAGCTATCCTTTATATGTTATATCCTGTATCAACTTAACAAAGTGTAGCTATCCTTTATATGTATTATCCTGTAAGAACTTAAAAAGTGTAGCTATCCTCTATATGTTATATGTTATATCCTGTATCAACTTAAAAAAGTATAGCTATCCTTTATATGTTATATCCTGTATCAACTTAAAAAAGTGTAGCTATCCTCTATATGTTATATCCTGTATCAACTTAAAAAAGTGTAGCTATCCATTATATGTTATATCCTGTATCAACTTAAAAAAAGTGTAGCTATCCATTATATGTTATATCCTGTATCAACTTAAAAACAGTGTAGCTATCCTTTATATGATATATCCTGTATCAACTTAAAAAGTGTAGTTATCCATTATATGTTATATCCTGTATCAACTTAAAAAAGTTTAGCTATCCTTTATATGTTATATCCTGTATCAACTTAAAAAGTGTAGCTATCCTCTATATGTTATATGTTATATCCTGTAGCAACTTAAAAAAGTGTAGCTATCCTTTATATGTTATCAAATTAAAAAAGTGTAGCTATCCATTATATGTTATATCCTGTATCAACTTAAAAAGTGTAGCTATCCTCTATATGTTATATGTTATATCCTGTAGCAACTTAAAAAAGTGTAGCTATCCTTTATATGTTATATCCTGTATCAACTTAAAAAGTGTAGCTATCCTCTGTATGTTATATCCTGTATCAACTTAAAAAAGTGTAGCTATCCTCTATATGTTATATCCTGTATCAACTTAAAAAAGTGTAGCTATCCATTATATGCTATATCCTGCATCAACTTAAAAAAGTGTAGCTATCCCTATATGTTATATCCTGTATCAACTTAAAAAAGTGTAGCTATCCTCTGTATGTTATATCCTGTAAGAACTTAAAAAGTGTAGCTATCCTTTATATGTTATATCCTGTATCAGCTTAAAAAAGTGTAGCTATCCTTTGTATGTTATATCCTGTATCAACTTAATAAGTGTAGCTATCCATTATATGTTATATCCTGTATCAACTTAAAAAGTGCAGCTATACTTTATATGTTATATCCTGTATCAACTTAAGAAAGTGTAGCTATCCTTTATATGTTATATCCTGTATCAACTTAAAAAAGTGTAGCTATCCATTATATGTTATATCCTGTATCAACTTAAAAAAGTGTAGCTATCCGTTGTATGTTTTTTCCTGTATCAACTTAATAAGTGTAGGTATCCATTATATGTTATATCCTGTATCAACTTAAAAAGTGCAGCTATCCATTATATGTTATATCCTGTATCAACTTAAAAAGTGCAGTTATCCTCTACATGTTATATCCTGTATCAACTTAAAAAGTGTAGCTATCCTCTATATGTTATATCCTGTATCAACTTAAAAAGTGTAGCTATACTTTTTATGTTATATCCTGTATCATCTTAAAAAAGTGTAGTTATCCTCTATATGTTATATCCTGTATCAGCTTAAAAAAGTGTAGCTATCCTTTATAGGTTATATCCTGTATCAACTTAAAAAGTGTAGCTATCCTCTATATGTCATATCCTGTATCAACTTAAAAAGTTTAGCTATTCTCTATATGTTATATCCTTCGTCAACTTAAAAAAAGTGTAGCTATCCTTTATATGTTATATCCTGTATCAACTTAACAAAGTGTAGCTATCCTTTATATGTATTATCCTGTAAGAACTTAAAAAGTGTAGCTATCCTCTATATGTTATATGTTATATCCTGTATCAACTTAAAAAAGTGTAGCTATCCATTATATGTTATATCCTGTATCAACTTAAAAAAAGTGTAGCTATCCATTATATGTTATATCCTGTATCAACTTAAAAACAGTGTAGCTATCCTTTATATGATATATCCTGTATCAACTTAAAAAGTGTAGTTATCCATTATATGTTATATCCTGTATCAACTTAAAAAAGTGTAGCTATCCTTTATATATTATATCCTGTATCAACTTAAAACAGTGTAGCTATCCATTATATGTTATATCCTGCATCAACTTAAAAAAGTGTAGCTATCCTCTATATGTTATATCATGTAATAACTTAAAAAGTGTAGCTATCCTTCATATGTTATATCCTGTAAGAACTTAAAAAGTGTAGCTATCCTTTGTATGTATGTTATATCCTGTATCAACTTAAAAAAGTGTAGCTATCCTTTGTATGTTTTTTCCTGTATCAACTTAATAAGAGTAGCTATCCATTATATGTTATATCCTGTATCAACTTAAAAAAGTGTAGCTATCCTTTATATGTTATATCCTGTATCAACTTAAAAAGTGTAGCTATCATCTGTATGTTATGTCCTGTATCAACTTAAAAAGTTAATTGATGATTATTCTTATAATTAGTGTATGGAATATAATATTATTGCGTCCGTGGAAATATTGCCCACCTGTGAAAAGTGACCAGTCTCGGTGTAGTGCATCAGTGTGTGAGTACCCGTTTCGCTCACGCCCCTTTCCACAAGTTTTAACTTTGAAATGCTTCAAGGGCCCCTGTCTGCGAAGATATGTGACAAATAAAAGACCAAACCAACAGTTTATAAAACAGTTATTTTAGACTACCCATATCAAATTCAAAGGGGATAAATATTTAAGAATGTTGAATTCTCTAAAGCCCTTTTTGATATAAATTGGAAGTGTCTAAACTATCTAATTTCTGGCTCCAACTGATGAATGAAGGTCGCGTGTGTTTTCTTCTTTCTTCACTGATACTTCTCTGTACTGTGTGATTGTTATACGTTCAGAGGTGGTATTATCTGAAACTTCAAACAGCATACACCGTCAAGTCCGTCGCACATTCCTGGCTTCAAATTATCTAAAGGTGTAAATAACAAGGGTGTCAAAACCAATTGAGGCTGAGACCGAGCAAAGCCAGTGTCAAGTAACAGAAACATAAGCCTTCAAAGCAAACTCAGTGATTTTCTAGAAAACTGAAATTACCGGTTGCACGTTTGTGCTTGAAGTTGAAATTTTAATATGTTAACATTTTTCGTGCCCACGCCGTATAACCCGTGACCGATGGAAAGAATGTTGTGGAGAGAATTCTCTCCAGTGTTACAAACATCCGCACACAGGGTGAATTTACTCAAATTTAGTAAATTTGAGGAAGTTTTTTTTCCACTGTGCTTTGCTGCACACTTTCTAATTGTACACTTATACACTATAAAATCAGTTGTCAACACGACCGTTCCCAGCTTCAATCAGTTAGGAAATTTGTAAGTCTTTGATGTCGTTCAAGAACTTATTGTCGTAACAAAGCGTTTTCAGTTGCGGATATATATGGATGGATGGTCAAAGTGAGGGAGCTAATAGAGAACTACTCGTTGGAGATCTCGGACCTAGACGTTAGGGCATATCAGGGTAAAAGAAAATCGTCCGAGAAAGGGTCATGGGAGATGGTAACCTTAATTGGCGAGAGGGGGTCAAATCAAAGAGGACCTTGGGTGGCCTGCGAGATAAAGAGAAACCTGGTTTTGAAGAGTACCTTGATGGCACCTTTGGGGGTCAATGCTGTTCAAGCAGAGGTCGCGGTCCCTGGAGCTGAGGGGAAAACATGGAAAAAAACAGTGAAAGGAGTACCAGATGTGTAATTTGGGCGTGGTGGAGACCCTGGAACACTTTTTTCTCGAATGCCCAAAATACCAGTCTAAAAGGATAAGATTCACTAGGAGCATAATGGGGAAGTGGGTGGGATGGGAGAATGAAGGACATGTGGTTAGTTTAAACAATATTTATTCAAAAAGGAATATGATATAATACATACAAGTAACTGTTAATCTCACAGTAGCTGCACAAAGGATATGATACCAAGTATACACTATAGCAAGACAAACAGAAGTAAACGACGGTGTAAGTGGAAAGGATTCGGCAGAAAGCTTCGAGTTTATATAGGCCGTCTCCCAGAGTATATCAGACAATTACAAAATATATTGGTGATTGCAAATACTGAGGAAAATATTGTGTCAACTAGTTATCAATGGCAGATAAGGACATGTGGTTAGTGAGAGACTCAAAGGAGAGGGTTAATATGCTAATCGGAGAGATTGGGAAGAGTGGGGCAAGGGATGTCATCAAGCAGTTCGTCTGCGGGTGTTGGGAGGAGAGGAGAAGCATGGGAATAGGGAGGCAGTTGGGAGTACGGAGTAACCAAGGCCTTCCCACCCGAGAATGGCGACAAATCAGCGGCCGGCCAAAGTGTTATTATACATATTATATGGTCATTTCGACCGATTGTAAATTTGTAATAAATCTATATGTAATGTTTGATGCTGTGACTCTTGGCTGCTTGTGTGTTTTTAGTACTACCAGGTAGACTTACGGACCAGTTTTACACCCAGATTGGCTTCCTCCTTCGACCTTGCTCCTCTTCCCCCCTTCTCCCTATATTCTTTTTTCTTTCCAACTCCAACATGTTTTACTTTACTAAGCATAGTTTGAACAATTAATAACTGTACGTATGCATTGATCCTGTTGTATTCATACTTTACGGTAAGTGGAAACGACCTTAGTATAAGCTTTATAGCTTCCTATCGGATCCACACATCCATAAAACAAAGAGTATTTCAGCAGCATGACTGACCCTCAGTGACTGTAGATGGTTAGTTTTCACATGTCTAGGTGTGTTGAAGGAGGAACGGCTTCAGGTACTCGGCAGGTGTCACCAGTTGCGTTGTGATGGTCTCTTGGCTGATGTCGGTTGAACCCTCGGGTGAGGACCAGTGTGAGAGGTTGGGTCCTCTCACAAAGGTACTACCTCTCCCCGAGGGTGCAGTCGGTCTGTATTTTCGGGCAAGTATAGTCTGCCGCTTCGAGGATGATTTTGAGTGATGGCCATCACTGGCAAGTATAATCTGCCTCAGTCTGTTTGGTTGGACTCTTTGAAGGAAAACAACAACGACCCCTTTCGGGGACCACCAAGAAGAAGACCCGAACTTCCCTGGTTCGGGGGCAGGCCTGCATTGTAATCCTATTGGGTTAGGACAAAAGGATGCGCAATGCGCTTACAAAAAGGGGCAGAGGCGGGACGCAGGACCAACGCTAGCCTCCCCTAAAGTGGTGAACCACTTTTAGGGATGGTGCGGAGGATGTACAGGAACCATAGGGGTTACCGTTTCTGTAACGGTTGTACTGTCCGTAGCGGTTATTGGGGTGCTGGTCAAAAAGCATCTTCTGTGTACCTGCTTAAAAGAAGAAGGCAGAATTAGTTTTTATTAGAATGAAAGATAAAAGTAGCACATTATGTTTTAATTGTGATCACAGTTAAGCTGTTGATCAGCCTGTTATATCACCTTCATAGGGTGATAGTGAGTTTGTAGCGGGAGGGTAACAGGTTTAGACACTAAACCACACCCGAGGGTGTTTCTGTTATGCCCTTCGCTGGTTTCGACCATATTTAGATTAATTTGAGTTAATTTAGGATTACGATTAAACACTGCAAATCCCACCCCGGCCGGGGAGGCCCAGCCCACACAAAACGCTCTCGCCTGGTATCTCTAGCGTCCTGTGTGGGCCTGAGCCACCCCCCCCCCCCGGCCGGAAATGAGATCTACAGTATCCAATCATGATTTAGTTTTAGTTGAGTCGGTGAAGGCAGCCCTTTCTGGTAGAAGACCACAGTTAAGCTGTTTTTCTGCCTGTTTATTCACCTTCTCGTTCCCTATTTATTTAGTTTTTTAACAATATTTAATCCTCATGTAATATTACCTGAATCGGTGAAGGCAGCCCTTTCTGGTAGAAGGCCACAGTTAAGCATGACTGATGCAGCATGAGTCAAATATATATTAACACGTGACAACACAGAATGCATCAACAACGTTGCGCACTTTGTTTCTCGCGGTCTTCAAAAAAAGGTGTGGCAGCCCCAGGTCGATAACAGCACGTCGAGCTAAGTTGAAAGTTTTTTGTACCACCTTATATAAAAATGTGATTTTTTTTCTCTTTTCTCCTTAACAACTGAATGTGTAATGTTAATCTTGATGTACATTTGACCAATATGGTGCAGCAGTACAATAAATAAGTTATTATTATTATTATTATGTTTTACCCTGTTGTCTTGTGTATATTTGTTTGAAGGTACAGAATAAATATTGTTTAAACTAAACTAAACTAAAATCAGTTGGGTTACAAATCAAACCAAATCATCTGAGTTGAGAGAATATGAACCCAAATTGGGTTCATATTCTCTCAACCCAGTTGATTTGGTTAATGTTTAACCCAATTGATTTTAGAGCGTAAGTATTTAACGGTCATCAAAAAGAATTAAATATTGGGGGCGATAGGTTCTTTATGCGGGAAATGGGTGTTCACAACTTGGAAAGAACTTCCCCAAATTTAGTAAATTTCATTAAATTCACCTGGTGTGTGGATTGTGCTGTGCTGATCTCAGAAGTTGAACCCAAATTGAATCATCAAACAAGCATTTATCATCAAATGGACTGCTGCAAATATAAAAATTGTATGTATTTGATTATTTGACAATTAATTATATGTGCATTGCGCACTAATTGAAAATAACGAGGGTCAATAGTTTAATCTGGTAACTTGAGATACACATCAACATCTTGTTATAAAGATATAAACGGTTGTACATGTATCTGTCCAACTTAGTAATGATTAATTTGCTGAAAGCTATCGTTCGATTAGAGATAACGAGTGATAAATATTTTGTTTATGTCTTATTCCACCTGATAATACGACACATAAACCATTATTTTGTGGATTTGCAGTCTCCACTTCTTAACTCTGTAAATTCTAGAACCGGAAGCGTAAATCTTGGAGGTCCCCACCCCCCTAAGAATTCTTTGTCTCGGACAGTAATTGTTACTTATCAATTTCTTATTTTTTGGAGGTTTACGACACTTTGAATAGCCAGGGCTTTATGCCCGTTTTACGGGTGGTGAATGACGGATAGAACCACCAAGTAGCGACAAGTAACTGTCGGGCTGTTTTATTTATTTATTTATTTATTGGTCTTTAAGGTCACATATTATTGTGCAATGGCTAATCGTGACCGCAACATGGAGTGATAGTCAAGTTTAACCCTTTACCCAACGCAGACGATATCAAAATTTATTATTTTAAATATCAGTTTTTGATTTTTTTCAAAAAATGTCAAGAAAACCATATCATGTGACCCCTCGTTGGAACGAGCTCGACGAGCTCGTTCCAACGAGGGGTCACATGATATGGTTTTGTTGAAATTTGTTTGAAAAATACTATTTTTTCAACTGCTCAATTTGCATATTACGCAGGCGGATGCGGCCGATTCGTTGGGTAAAGGGTTAGGCACTCATTTATACCTGACTCTGTTGACCTTTCATATGTCTGGCCTGACTTTGTTGACTTTTCTTTGGTTAATTTGTGGCCGTTCCGTTTGTTGCCGCGGGAAAAGAGTTCCGCCCATAACAGATATTTTTTTCAATTTTTTGTATTATTATGTTGATGGGAGCTTACGTTTTTCGTCTGCGTCCTGGATGAAAATATATAAATTCTTTTTTACAGTAGTCTGTCATTGTCAGCTGCGGGCTCTGATAAAGCAGCTTGGTGTACTAATTGTTCTCTACTCGTGGTGAAGTGGTGTTAACCGCTTACCGGAGGCTCGCGGTTAACACCACTTCACCACTCGTGGTGAACATTTGGTACACCAAGATACTTTGGGTATATTCTGTATATTTATGGATATAAATAAACTATTGGCTCAACTTGACTTTGTCTCCATGTAGCGTCGCGATTAGCCATTGTGTGCAGAAATACTTAGCCTTAAACAGTAATAAATAAATAAATAAATAAATAAATAAATAAATAAATAAATAAATAAATAAATAATTGTGTGCAGAAATACTTAGCCTTAAACAGTAATAAATAAATAAATAAATAAATAAATAAATAAATAAATAAATAACCCCAAGTCATAGAACATTAAGGTATATCATGATTGTACGGTAGAGCATGATTTTTGAATTTTTAACCCTTTGTGCTGCGATTAGGATATCAAAATTATTATTTTAATTTTTGTTTTTGTTTTAATTTTTCAAACAATCTCCACAAAACCATATCACGTGGGCTGTGGCCTTTCACTGGAACGAGCTCGGCAAGCACGTTCCAAGAATATATTTTCTTCACGTGCTTAATTTGTGAATTACGCGGGCTGGTGTGACCGATTCGTTCGAAAAAGAGTTCACACTCGCGATGAATTCAAAACACAACACGAGTTACCTTTCTTGCCAGTTGTACAGGTGATGACCATTTTCGCAGGCGGACGAAACAAAGGGTATCCTGTTTCTTTTGGAGTTAATGACAGTTCGACCAGTTTATGAGTTGCGCATGCAGAAACGCAACTATCTTCAAATATTGATGGGGTGGGGGTGATCCATGTTTGCCGGATCATGACATGAATTTGTACAATAACTAATTTTGAGGCTAGTCCGACTCGCCCATTACAAAACTAGTAACCATCAGTGATATATGTTACTTCTGTAGAGGTCTTTGAACATATTAACCCTTTACCTAACATGAAAAGCAGACGACACTTGCCAAAAAATGATTGAATAACTATTTTTTTTTTCATTTTTTGTCACAAAAACATAGGTTATGACCCCTCATTGGAACGAGCTCAACGAGCTCGTTCCAATGAGGGGTCATAACCTATGTTTTTGAGACAAAAAATGGAAAAAATAATAAAAATTAATTGGCGATTTTTGAGAATAGCGCTGGCCGGTTTTGGCCGTTACGTTGGGTAAAGGGTTAAATATTGAGCACCATAGTAGTCTGCCCGATTATTACAGGAGTGAGGCCGGGGTGCGGGTAATAGGCATGACACCCTCCCCAAATTTAAAAAAACGTTCACTTGTGGTAAACATTAATCCGGGGGCGCGGTGGCTCAGTTGGTAGAGGTGCAGGCTACAAGCCGAGAGGTCCTCGGTTCGAATCCCATCTGCGGCAACCGCGTTGTGTCCTTGGGCAAGACATTTCACCCCCATTTCCCCCGTGGGGGCACGGTGACACTGTGTACTAAGGCGTACTGCACGTCGATGGTGCACCTGTCTTCAACCAATGCTAACCCTGCTTGTGTGGAGTTGGTATGTTGGGGAGCTGACAGTTGCTCGCCGTTGCTCGGTGGTTCTCTCCGGGTACTCCGGCTTCCTCCACCCGTAAAACTGTGACGGTCATGGTTAGTCATTGTGCAGAAATATGTGACCTTAAACACCAATAAATAAATAAATAAATAAATAAACATTAATCCAGACTTGGACCCCAAGGCCGTAATATGCTTTGTTCTGGTACGTCACAGGACGTTCCCCATCCCACACACATATAAAATATTACGGCATTTAGATCAAAATTTGGATTAGGTAAACATGGGTTAAGAAGCTCCCCCAAAAAAGTCTGTAGAATACCTGCTAGATTTTATATCATCCAACAGATTTTCATCATTTAAATTTCTTAGAAAGGGAATTGGGGCCTCAGATTTAGTTTCATGGGCTTGACATTTCGAAATAAATCCTGGGTGACGTCTCCTGGATCTCCACCAACGAAAGGAGACATCCCCTCTTGCGCTTTCCGCAGCTTTTGGCAGTCGCCGGTGACATTTCTTTTGTATTTCAGTTTTTTACAAGCTTTGATACCAAGGGATACGGTATTATCGGCGATAAAATCTGGACATCCACTAGTTTTGTCGCCAATAATACCGTATCAGATGCATACAGCCATTGGCCTAGCTCCTACGCGGGTCTCACGTGAGCCAATGGATGTGCGGTGGCTCAGCGGTTGAGGCATTGGACGTCGGGGCGAAAAGTTCAAGAATCGACCCCGACAAGGGGTAGCTGCATTATGTCCTTGGGCAAGGCAAGGCACCGCGATTGCCCACGAGGGATCACGGTGGAGCTGTGTGTACTAAGGCGTTCTGCACGTCGATGGTGCACTTGTCTTCAGCTAATGCTAACCCTCCTTGCGCGGAGTTGGTACATTGGGGGTGTCAGACTGTTGCTCGGCGGTTCTCTCCGGCTTCCGCCACCCGTGAAACTGTCCAAATCGAGGTGACCCCGGCTGTCGAAAATATCGTTAACACCAATCAATATATTAATTGCATTTATAGTTTGAATGAAAGAAACCAATTTATATCGGCCACGATATTATTGGCGACAACACGTGGGCATCCACTACCTTTGGTAGTGGATGCCCATGTGTTATCGCCGATAGTACCCTCCCCAACGCAAACAACTACAGGTCTGGCTCCTCCGCGGGTCTCGTGTGACCCGATATAAATTGGTTTCTTTCATTCAAAATTTAAATGCTGGATTAGTTTGGTTGGAAAACATTGCGGTCATGTGCAAAGAAACCATCAGATCTTCCATGCTCCGACATTTTCTCACGAGACCCCCTACCCCACCCCTTCCGATCGATCCAGTTGTCAATAGTGGGATACCCAATATTGTGCTCGCCACGCTACGATCGAGTGATGCTTTGCATCATGACCCATGGTTGAAATGTGGCCCCCTCTGAAACCCAGAATCGTGTTCCGCCACTGGACAAGTGGTTTAGTAGCCATCGAAGTATTAGTAGTGGCATCAGAATGAGAAGATGAAAGATTGAATAAATTATTCTAACACTGGCCCGCATTGATCTCATATCAATTTCATGGAACGTGGAAGCAACAGGGGTTGCTCGTTACAAGCGTGAGAAGAAACAGATTCTTTCTAATGACAGGGCAATCTTTTAAACAACTACAAAGAGAATGGAATCAATAGAGGGAGACAGAGCAATTTGATAAATAGTCTAGCTGTGTACAGAAATCACTCGCCCGCCTATGTTCTCTCAATGGCAGCCTGTGATGGATACAAGGAATAATCTCAACCTGGTGATCTCCACATATTTAACAAAATGAGTCATCGCGATAACAAATACTTCTAAATTAAAGATGCTGGAGTCATGTCGCTGTGGACCTGAGACTGACGAAGAAAGTCGACCGGTATTAAAACTGACACGTGAATCACGAAACATGGGAATCTGAAGCAATCTGTAATTTTTCCAACAGAAGAGAATGAGTTAGGAGTGTGTGTGTGTGTGTGTGTGTGTGGGTGGGGTGGGGGGTGGGAGGAGGGTAGGGGTGTTCTCCCGAGAAAGCAGAAAGAAAATTTATCTTATGGGTCGTTCTTGTAATTCAAGGGTGTTATTGTTAATATTTGTATTAAACGGATACAGCTGGTTAATTTGTTTATTAGGGTGTTAAAGTGCTATATAAGTAATACAAAATTAACTTCTTGGAAGACCACGAGTTAAAATTCCTTAAAATTACAGAGATTCTTCTTTCGTATTTAGGAAGGGCTCGGTGGCCATGCCATTGTGAAAATTTGCGCTATTTGCGGGAATTTGTCCTGGAGGGGAAGAAACATACAAAGGCTACGACATTTTACATTCGAATTGAAAAGAGAACACTAAGACTGACGATACCTAAGCAACTGGGGGCGCGGTGGCGTTGCGGTAACCGGTTCTCGTCAGATCACCGAAGTTAACCATTTACCGAACATGAAAAGCAGACAACACTTGTGTTTTCATTTTTTGTCTCAAAAACATAAGTATGATCCCTGATTGAACGAGCACGACGACCTCGTTCCAAAAAGGGGTCATAAGCTATGTTTTTGAGACAAAAATGAAAATTAACTGGCGATTTTTGTCAATAGCGCTGGCCGGTTTTTGCCGTTACGTCGGGCAAAGGGTTAAGCAACGTCGATCCTGGTTAGTCTTTGGATAGGTGACCGTCTGAGCGATCGATTCGGTCTCCCGCGTTGCGTCCTTGGGCAAGGCGCTTAACCCCGATTGTCCACATGGGGGCACTTTGATGCCCTGTACTAAGGCGTACTGCACGTCGATGGTGCGCATGTCTTCAACCAGTCTAACCCTGCCTGATCTGCAGTGCGGAGTTACGATGTTGGGGAGCTGGCAGCTGCTCGTCGTTGCTCTGTGGCTCTCTACGGGTACTCCGGCTTCCTCCACCCGTAAAACTGTCACTGACACGATATGACATTGGCAGTTAAAGTGTCGTTGAACCCTAATAAATAAATAAATAATTAAATAAATAAATAAATAAATAAATAAATAAATAAATAAATAAATAAATAGCCTAAGTAACTTCATGCATACTACAAGTAAGTTTTGTAACAAACAGTCAAATGGAATCATGTTCACCCCAGTGTATATAGTCTCTAGTAAACGGTTCTTATGGTACTAAAGAAGAACTTTGCCTTTGAATCCAGACACTTTGTAAGCTTCGTCGGGTAAGCGATTTAAATTTAATGCCCAATTGGTGTCCTGAACTGGGTGGTCATCAAGCCTCAGAAAACCAATGGTTTTCTGAGGCCTTATGACTACCCAGTTCACGGCACCAACTGGGCATTAAAGTTTTTCTTGAGTGTGAACTGAGATTGCGAAATCTGGGATTGGGAAAACTCATGCCAAAATGCCACGGGAAAAGGACCCATATTCGGTCTCTGTACACACCCAAAAGAATCCATAATTCAAAACTTCATGCACAAATTATACACCAAAACGAAGGTTGTAGTTTATAGAACACAAAACAGATATGCTTCTGACTCTCCTGGTTGATGGCAGGCATGTGTAGTTCCTGAAAGTCTACTACCGTATTCGTACCAGAACTGATAATTGAGTAATATTTCATGAGAACAATTCAAGTGTTCTTCATATACCAAAGGACAAAGCTAGGAATCCAAACCACTTCAAAATGCAACGGCATAGCTACCTGAAGGAAAATGCCAACACCATTGGCTTTCTTTTTGGAAGAACGACATGTTTGTTGTTTACATTTAGGTCAAGGTCGGCAGAGGCTAAACCAGAGGCTCAAGTGACTCTAAAACGCTCACCTGACTAAAGGGGTCAAAAGAGATGAGGGTGTCAGTAAGTGATGGACAGCAAGAGCAAGTTTTTGATTTGCCATGACGCAACCAAAGGCATTTTTTGGCCATTCATTTTTGCTGGTCCTAGGAATACTTCCTAGGTAAAAACAAAGCTCTGTTCTGTGAAGTATCAGAAAAGTGTCCGAACGAATTTTTTGTTTTTGTTTTTGACTCCTGCGGTTCTCTCTACCGCCCCACCCCCTCCTCCCCAGGCGAGCTAACAATCGGGCATAAATCACGTACTTATGGCCCAGTCATACAACATGACAAATTTTGTTCAAATCAGCCCATTGGTTCTGGAAATAGAAATTTTGAGGGGAGCCCAAATTTTGACCTACTGAGTCCTTTGAAAACATATGAATCTGCATCACTAAAGTAAGTTTCATACCAGAAATCTATGCATTATTCCGAGTGGCTTATGAGAAGATGATTTTTAAAGCATTAAAGGCTTATGGAGCATAAATCTCACCTCCAAGGGGCATAGTGACTTTTGGGGAAAAAAATCAGAAGAGTAAACTTAACAAGTCTGAAGATGGCAGCAGCTTCAACTGAAAAAGTAGAAAGAGTATACTCCAAAGGTGGTCTGTGACATATATGAATGAATTTGGCCCAGTGGTTTTAAAGAAGAAGATAAGTTTCAAACTAGACTTTATGATTCTGGAGAATCATGGCTTTTCCAGATGAAATGCCATGATTTTTCATGACCCCAGAGTGTCTGATGAATTGTTTCTAACTGTCTCACTGAAGTTCCTTTATTGATGTTATGAGAAAGATGGGTATAGTAGTCTCAAATGACTCAGTTTGAAAAGAAAATGTTGAGGTAGAAATCATCTTTAACCCTTTACCTAACATGAAAAACAGACGACACTTGCAAAAAAAATTCTTGAATAACTATTTTTTTTCATTTTTTGTCTCAAAAACATAGGTTATGACCCCTCATTGGAACGAGCTCGACGAGCTCGTTCCAATGAGGGGTCATAACCTATGTTTTTGAGACAAAAAATGAAAAAATAATTAAAATTAATAGGCGATGTTTGAGAATAGCGCTGGTCGGTTTTGGCCGTTACGTTGGGTAAAGGGTTAAAGGTGAAGAGGATAAATATCAATGTCGTCGTCCGACAAGTTAATGACCAACAAAAGGAGTTTTGTTTGTTTGGCGCATACCCACTGAGTGTTATGGCTATTTGAAAATGGTCCATTTTATCTCAAATGTATCCAAAATATTGATGTCTGGCAGTTTTGTGGAGAGTTAACAAGTGCTAACAGGAATATTCTTCCATGCAACTTGTAATGTCACACCAAGAACTGTGAATGGCCATTTTTTCTTTAAAATCTCCCAAGGTGTTTTCCGAGAAATCCAGGGAGAACTTGAATTTTAAGCAATTGATGGGTATCATTGTTTATCCAGCCCAAAACGGGTTAAGGGTTGTTTTTGAATACCCTTATAACGTACAAAAATAATTCTCAGTGAATTCTACTTCCACTTATGTTGATCTCTCCTCTTAACTTTGGGAGCTGTGGGTACGCAAACACTGCCCATTTTATCAAACATTTGATGTTTGATACACTGCATAGGGTTAACAAATGCTTACTGGAATATTTTGTACATGCAACTTGTAATGTCGCACTAAGATCTGAGAATGGCCAATTTTTTTTGAAAATCTACGAAATGGTTTTAGAGAAATCCTCGGATAACATGAAGTTTTAACCTTTTAAGTGGTATCGCTCTGTAACCAATCCTAAATGGGTTAATGCTTGGTTTTGTGAACACCTTCATTACTTACAAAAATGATCCTCGGTGAATTACATTTCCAATGAAGGAGGTCATGTTTTTCTCGCAGGTGCACATTGGGTGTTATGGGTGCCCAAGGCCAGCCCATTTCCTCAAAATGTCTATGCTTGGCGGCCTCCGAAGGGTTAACAAATGCTTACATGGATATTTTGTCCATGCAACTTGTAATGTCGCTCCAAGGCCTGCGAATGGTCAATTTTTCTTGAAAACTTACAAGACTTTTTTGAGAAATCCACAGAAAATGGGAATTTTAAGCTTTTAAGGGGTATATCCCCTTAACCAGTTGAAAATGGGTTAAGACCTCGATTTTTGAACACCCTTACTACTTACTTTTCCCTATCAGTTTTGCGTCCGGTAAAAGAAGTTACTTTTCTCTGAGGCATTCCCATTTGATGTTGTTGGTGTCCAAAAATAGACAATGTTTTCAAAACTTTGACATTTAGCAGTCCATGGAGGGTTAACAGATGCTTACACCAAAACCTATCAATGGCCGTTTTCTCTTGAAAACCTTTAAGATGTTTGTAAAGAAATCCAGGGAAAACGTGAATTTTTGAAGTTTTTGATGGGTATCACTGTTAACCACCCCAAAAGGGGTTAACGCTTGTTTTTTTAGAATCCCCTTATTACTTACAAAAAAGGTCCTCGGTAAATTCCACTTCCAACAAAGGAGATATTATGTTTATCTCTCAGGTACGCATCCGGTGCTGTGCGTGTCCGAAAACAGCCCATTTCAACAAAATTACGATGCTTGGCAGCCTGTAGAGGGTTAATAAACGCTCACCGGAAATTTTGTCCATGCAACTTGTGATGTCACACAAACACCTACGAATAGTCAATTTTTCTTGAAAACCTACAAGTTGCTTTTAGAGAAACCCACAGAAAATGGGAATTTTAAGCTTTTTAAGGGGTATCTCTCTTTAGCCTGCCCAAAATGGGCTAAGACTTCGAATTTTGAATACCCTTACTACTTACAAAAATATTTCCGTATAAATTTTGCGCTCAATAAAAGAAGGCACTTTTCTTTGTGGGGTACCCATTGGGTGCTGTTCGTATCCAAAAACAGCCCATTTTATCACAATTTTGACATTTAGTAGGCCGTGGAGGGTTAACAAATGCTCACCGGAGTATTTTGTGCACGCATCTTGTATTGTCACATTAAGACCTGCGCGTGGCCAATTTTTCTTGAAAATCTACAAGACTCGTTTAGAGAATTCCACAGAAAACATGGATTTTCGAGCTTTTGAGGGGTATTGCAGTTTAACCAGCCCAAAACGGGTTAACTCTTGGTTTTTCGAATACCCTTATTACTTGCAAAAATAATCCACGATCAATCTTACTTCAAATAAATGAAGTTATGTTTATCTCTCGTGTATCGTTTCGGTGCTGTGGGGCCCGAACACAGCCCATTTCATCAAAATTTCGTTGTTTGGCAGCCTGTGGAGGGTTACCATATGCACTGCCGAAAATCTCTTGTATATGAATGGTCCTGTCACAGACAGGTCTAACAATGATGAATGCTTAAAAAAAATCTGCAAGGCACGTTTCGAGAAAGTGCCTATAAACCCTAATTTTGACTTTTTTTGCCAATTCTGGAGAAATAAGGCTTAAATCGAAAATTCCAGTACATTTTTAGATTTTGTGCCTCTCTATGCGCGTGCAAAATTTTGTGAAAATCGGTTCGAAAATGGCTTCTGAATTGTACGGACAACATGTGTGGGGGAACCCCCCCCCCCCCCCCCCCCACACACACACACACACAAAATATAATCCGTAGAGAAACAATAGTCTTTTCCAGAGGGAAAAGCCTAATTAGTTGATGGAGTACAAGAAAGGTGATGACTAGCATTTCCCCATTGCCAACAGTGTTAAATGAGCATCCCCATTCGGCACCCCACGACAAAACCGCTAGAATTTTTTTTGTTCCATCTGATTCCACTGGACCTGAGGAAGCTGAAAAAACAATATTCTCATCTGTGCAGTTTTTGAAATATTCAAAATGCACTAATTTAAACATTGGGCTCACATAGAGAGCCCACATATTAAGCCAGGGATTCGATTTAAATAAACTTGAATCTGACACCCCACGAGATGTCACATACCAATTATGAAAGGATTCTGAATGGTGGATCTGAAGAAGAATTTTAAAAAAAAATTTCCTCATACTGCAGTAAGTTAAACTTTGGGCTCCAATAAAGACCTGCAGTAAAGAGCCCAAATATTAATCCAGGGACCCGATTCGAACAAACTTGAATCTGACCCCTCAAGAGATGTTGTACACAAAATATGAAAGGATTCTGACTGGTGGATACGAAGAAGGAGATTTCCAAAGAAATATTCTCATACTGCACTAAGCTAAACTTTGGGCTCCAATATCCCAAATATTAACCCAGGGACTCGAATTGAATGAACTTGAATCTGACCCTCGTAACAATAGGTATACGAAATATTAAAAGATTCTGTCTAGCGGTTCAAAAGAAGAAGATTTTAAAGCTTATTCCCCATATTGCCCTTAGTAAAAATTCGGTCTCCTGCATTGAGCCCAAATATGAACCGTGGGGCTTAATTTGAACACACTTGTATCTATCACCACCAAGAGATGTTGTATACCAAATATAACAAGAGGCCCCACGCGGCCTGAAGCGCTCACCTTGAACAGAACACTATATAAACAAAGTCCAAGAATGAGTCTACATTAAGCAATCCATCTCCATAGGATACATTGTCAATCCTTGAGCCCCTCGGGAGTGACACAAATAATCTGAACATCATGCCTTTTCTTCAGTTGATCATAATGTAAAATGTAGAGCTCCCCCGTGAAGCTCTCCCTAGAGATGTTGTATTCTGAATATGAAAGCATTCTGACAACCGGATCTGAAGAAGAAGAATCTTAAAGAAATTTCATCATATTGCACTAAGTTAAAATTCGGGCCACCACACGGAGCCCAAATATTAACACATGGAAACAATTAGAACAAATTTGAATCTGACTCCCCTAGAGATGTTGTAAACAAAATATGAAAGGATTCTGACAGGTGAATCTGAAGAAGAAGATTTTTGAAGAAATTCCCCCATATTGTACTACGTTAAATTTCAGGTTCCCATATGAAGCCCAAATATTAACCCAGGCACTCGAATTGAAAAAAATCTTGAATCTGACCCCCGAGAGATGTTGTATACTAAATATGAAAGCATTCCGACTGGTGGATCTGAAGAAGAAGATTTTTAAAGAAATTTCCTCATATTGCACTAAATTAAAATTTGAGCTACCATCGCGAGCCCAAATATATACCCAGGGACCCGATTTGAATAGTCTTGAATCTGACCCACATAACAATGATGTATACCAAACATTAAACGATTCTGACTGGTGGTTCTGAAGAAGATTTTTAAAGAATATTCCCCATATTGCCCCAAGTTCAAAATTCGGGCTCCTGTATTGACCCCAATTATGAACCAATGGGCTTTATTTTATTAAACTTGTATCTGATCCCCCCTATGAATGCTGTATACCAAATATCAAAGGATTCTGACCATTGGTTCTGGAGAAAAGTTTTTTTTTAATTTTTGCAAATATGCTGACTCAGCATTTTTCGATGCCCTCTACAGAACACCCTAACATAACCGATGGCATTTTTTTACCATTCAATTCTACTGGTCCTAAGGATGCTTCATACCAAATAACAGCTCTCTGTTCTGTGAGGTTTGGGAAATATGGGCATTTGAAAATATTTCTATTTTTAGCTCCTGAGGTTCCCATGGGGATGCGGGATTTTTTTTTACACGAGCCAAGTACTTATGACCCAATAATACCACATACCAAGTTTGGTTCAAATCGGACCATCAGTTCAGAAAATAGAAATTTTGGGCGGAGCCAAAAATCTTACCCAGTCATTACAAAGCCAATTATTACTTCACGAACTTCGTTTGAACAAACTGAATTCTTCACCTTAAAAGGAAGCTCCACAACAAATATCAAGTCATTGTACCCACTGGTTCATGAGAAGAAGATTTTAAAAATATATTGGAGCATTTTCTTCCATCCCCTCTCTATGGGGCTGGGCATGTTGATTTGAACAAAACTGCAATGCCCCTTTGAGACGGACGGACGGACGGACGGACGGACGGACGGACGGACGGACGGACGGACGGACGGACGGACGGGCGGGCGGGCGGGCGGACGGAGAGCGATGAGATTAGCTCAGCTTTTGACTTTGTCAAGGTGAACTAAAATCATTCTAAGAGATGGTTCTGGAGAAAAAGACTTTTCAAGAAATTCCCTCATATTGCACTAAGTTAAAATTCGGGCTCCCGTAGGAAGCTCAAATATTAACCCAGGGATCCGATTCAAACAAACTTGAATCTGACCCACCTAGAGATGTTGTATACTATACCAAATATGAAAGGATTCTAATTGGTAAATCTTAAGAATATTTCTAAATAAATTCCCTCATATTGCACAAAGTTAAAATTTGGGCTCACATAGGAAGCCCAAATATGAACCCGGGGACTCGATTTGAACAAGTTTGAATGTGACCCCTAGATATGTTATATACCAAACATGAAAGCATTCTGACAGATGGAGCTGACGAAGACGATTTTTAAAGATCATTCCCCATATTGCCCTAAGTTAAAAATTCGGGCTCCTGTATTGAGCCCAAATATTATCCAAGGGGTTTCATTTTAACACACTTGTATCTGACCCCCATTGGATGTTGTATACCAAATATTGAAAGGTTCTGGTCGGTGGTTGTGGAGAAAATTTTTTTAAAATAAATATGCGGACTCAGCATTTTTTGATGCCCCCTATAGAACACCCAGACTCAACCGATGGCACTTTCTTGCATTCAATTCTACTGGTCCTAAGGATGCTTCATACCAAATAACAGTTCTCTGTTCCGTGTGGTTTGGGAAATATGGGAATTTGAAAATATTTCTATTTTTAGCTCCTTGGGTTCCCACGGAAATTTTTTTTTGCAGGAATCAAGCACTTATGACTCAATAATACCACATATTAAATTAGTTCAAATTAGACCATCGGGTCAGAAAATAGAAATTTCGGGCGGGGCCAAAAATTTTGCCCCTTCCATTACAAAGGCAAATATTGATCCACGAACTTCGTTTGAACAAGTTTGATTCTACACCACAAAAAGGAAGCTCCATACCAAATATCAAGTCATTAAAAGGAAGCTCCATACCAAATATCAAGTCATTGTACCATCATGAGAAGATTTTTGAAGAAATTTGGTGGATTTCCCCCCACCCCTCGCTATGAGGCTGGTCAAGTTGCTTTGAAAACAAAAGGCCCCACACAATTTATGCAGAGTCCAAGAATGAGTCTCCATCAAGCAAGGCATCTCCATAAGCTACACTGTCAATCCTTGAGTCCCTCCGGAGTGACAAAAATAATCTGGGCATCATGCCTTTTCTTCAGTTGATCATAAAGTAAAATGTAGAGCTCCCCTATGAAGCCCTTTGATACAACCTATGTGGGTTAATCTTAGTTAGACACCTCTAGAGGGTACTGAATACAAATTTTTTAATTCTTCAGCAAAATGGCCAATTCCGGCTCCCATAGAGACCCAAATATTAACCCAGGCTCCTGATTTGAACACAGCTGAATCTGACTTCCCTAGAGATGTTGTGTACCGAATATGAAAGCATTCTGACTGTTGGATCTGAAGAAGAGAAATTGTAAAGAAATTTCTTCGAATTTCACTAAGTTCAAATTTGGTCTACCATAGCGAGCCCAAATATTAACCTATGGATCCGATTTGAACAAACTTGAATCTGCCCCCCCCCACCCCCTAGTGATGTTGTATACCAAATGTGAAATCATTCTGACGTGTGGATCTGAAGAAGAGTTTTGAAGAAATTCCCTCATATTGTGTACTAAGTTAAATTTCCTGTTCCCATATGGAGCCCAAATATTAACCTAGGCACTCTAATTGAACAACCTGGAATCTGACCCCCCACTCCTCCCCCCACCCCCTAGAGATGTTGTATACCGAATATGAAAGCATTCCGACTGGTGGATCTGAAGAAGAAGATTTTTAAAGAAATTTCCTCATATTGCACTAAGTAAAAATTTGGGCTACCATAGTGAGCCCAAATATACACCTAGGGATCTGATTTGAACAAACCTGAATCTGACCCCCATAGAGATGTTGCATAATAAATATCAAAGCATTCTGACTGGTGGATCTGAAGAAGAATATTTTTTTAAACTACCCTCTATATTGGACAAAGATAAAATTTGGGCTTCCGTAGGAAGCCCAAATATTAACATAGGGACTTGGTTTGAACAATCTTGAATCTGACCCTCATAACAATTATGTATACCAAACATTAAAAGATTCTAACTGGTGGTTCCGAAGAAGATTTTTAAAGAATATTCTCCATATTACCCTATGTTAAAACTTCGGGCTCCTGTAGAAAGCCCAAATATGAACCAATGAGCTTTACTTCAACAAACTTTTATCTGACCCCCGCCTCCCCCCCCGCCTCCCCCCCCCCCCCCCATGAATGCTGTATACCAAATATCAAAAGATTCTGATGATTGGTTCTGGAGAAAAGATTTTTTTTTAATTTTTGCAAATGTGCTGACTCAGCATTTTTCCGATGCCCATTACAGAACACCCTAACATAACCGATGGCAATTTTTTTACCATTCAATTCTACTGGTCCTAAGGATACTTCATACCAAATAACAGCTCTCTGTTCCGTGTGATTTTGGAAATATGGGCGTTTGAAAATATTTATATTTTTAGCTCCCAGGGTTCCCATGGGGATGCGGGATTTTTTTTGCATGGGTCAAGTACTTATGACCCAATAATACCACAAACCAAATTTGGTTCATACCAGACCATTGGTTCAGAAAATAGAAATTTTGGGCGGGGCCAAAAATCTTACCATCCTATTACAAAGCCAAATATCACTTCACGAACTTCGTTTGAACAAAATTGATTCTACACCTCACATGGAAACTCCATAGCAAATATCAAGTCATTGAACACACTGGTTCTTGAGAAGATTTTAAAAATATTTTGGAGCATTTTCCCCCACTCCTTCCCTATAGGGCTCGGCATGTCGAGTTGAACAAAAATGAAATGCCCCTTTGGGACCATCACTCACACAAACTTTCACTTGAATTGGCCCAGTGGCTTTGGAGGAGAAGACCAAAACATGGTGTTGACGGACGACGGACGACAAACGACCGACGGAGAGCGATGAGATTAGCTCAGCTTGACTTTGCAAAGATGAGCTAAAAACCCAAATGCGATGTCAGAACAAGCAATTACCTCAAATATTACTCAAATTTGTTCAGCGGTTTAGGAGGGGCAGGTGCAAACACCATGTTCACGGGCGACAGATGACGGACGACGGAAAGTGAGTGATCACTATAGCCCATCCAGACTTTCAGTCAGGTGAGCTAAAATGGACGTTTGATTGCTTGCTATTTTTAGATCCAGGGGTTCCTACGGGGCTGTGAAAAATCTTTTTCGTGCATTATTCAAGTACTTGGAACTCAATTATACTGTATGCCAAATTTGGTTCAAATCATCCCATCGGTTCTTGAAATACAACTTTTGGGGGGAGCCCAAAATGGGTATGCTCCCACAGAAAGCCCGAATATCGACCAACAAACTTCCCTTGAACAAAATTTAATCTTCAACACCAAGGGATGGTCCATACCAAATATCAAAGCATTCTCCCTGGTGGTTCATGAGAAGATTTTTTAAAGGTTTTAGGCTTTCGGGGCATTAACCACGGCACGAAGATGGCAGCTGCTTCATCTGAACAATGTGGAAAGGGTATACTCCAAAGATGGTCTGTGCAATATATGTTTGAATTTGGCATAGTGGTTTTGAAGAAGAAAGGTTTCAAAAGTTAACGGACGACGAACGCCAAGTGATGGCAATAGCTCCCACTGACTTTCAGCCAGGTGAGCTAAAAAGAAAATGAGAACATTTTCGTATAAAAATTGTTTTATTCATTGTATCTCACATAATGGAAAACAATTTTCTACAGAAATCATGAAAGCCCTTTGGTAATAATACTATAGAGAGATTTGTTTTTATGCAAAATGGAGACTGTTGAGCAATATACATCAAACTCTCTGGAGACGTATCAATCAATTTTGTGGCAACGATCAAAACTGATCGAACAATAAATACACAAACTACTACTACAAATAGAGAAACAGCCATGTGAGAGGTTTGATGAAGTTATTAGTTTACATAACAAGATATTTAGTGAATAACACACAAAAGCATATTAACCCTCTGCACGCTCTTGTCAAAATTCTGAAATTTCAAGCCTCACTTTTTCACTTAATACCACAAGGAGATGAACCAATTCAATCTTGTATATTCAATATAGTCCAGGTAGGGACTCACAGTTAATTGTATAAACATGTAATTTAGCTCAGTTCCAAAGCTTTCGGGCATTGCCCTTCTTCACTGAAGAAGGGCAATGCCCGAAAGCTTTGGAACTGAGCTAAATTACATGTTTATACAATTCAATCTTGTTTGATAGAGCTCATTCTTGGAAATGAACCAAACCAATCTTGTTTGACAGAGCTCATTCTAGGAAATGAACCAACCCAATTTTGTTGGACAGAGCTCATTCTTGGAAATGAACCAATTCAATCTTGTTTGACAGAGCTTATTTTAGGAAATGAACCAATCCAATCGTGTTTGACAGAGCTCATTCTAGGAAATGAACCAATTCAATCTTGTTTGACACAGTTCATTTTAGGAAATGAACCAATTCAATCTTGTTTGACAGAGATCATTCTAGAAAATGGGCCAATCCAATTTTGTTTGACAAAGCTCAATGAGCTCTGTCAAACAAGATTGAATTGGTTAAATTGCAGATTGTTTTATCGGAAAGATGTATGGCTTGAAATTTTGACATCAGAGTACAGGGGGTTAAAGAAGGTGTGTTTTAAAAAATCTGAAGTGGGTTTTGCACACACAGGATTTCTCATTGTGGCCTCGATCGGTTATTTCAGTATTCGAAAACATCCCGTCTAGTATAATATTTATCAGTCGCTCAGTGTATTCGGTATGAAAGGGTCAGCTTCATCATTATTTATTTATTTATTGGTGTTCAAGGTCACATATTTCTGCACTAATCGTGACTGCAATGTGAATTTAAAGTCAAGTCCAGTCAATCGTTTATACTCATGCTGCCCATTTTAGAGGACATCCGCCCCAGACATTACAATTTTGCCAACACGCTCCATTTGCTAACACGCTCCATTAACGTCAAAATTGCCAGCTGTCACAAAAGCTGTGAGAGTCAAGGAGTTTGCGTATATCGTGCATTCATCCTTCACAATTGTTCCTTTTTAGGCGAGAACACGAAAACGATACCATAATATTTGCAGCAGAAAGTAGCGATACGGTGTATCGTCGTACTCTGCGATGCACAACATAGTTAATGTCGATCGGCAATTTGAAGGTCTCGCTCTAGCACTACCAGAAGAGCTTTCTTCGCCTTCTTATCAGACAGTTTTTGCGTATTAAATGAACATCTTTGGATAAAATGTGGCATGATGCCAACGTCTTTGATGGAGCACAGGTCTAGCCCCAAACGTTTGGTTAATACTTTTTCCACATCTTATAACGACGTGGACGTTGGGTACTTCGAGAAAATAATACATATACATATACGAGGCAAATTTGATGAAGTCCTAACTTTTTGGGCAGTAAGCGGAGATGCGTGTGAAATACTACACGACGAGCGCAATAATATCGGTATCCGTCCAGAAAGTTCAAATTCCATTCTGTATTATCCGTTTGAAATTTGCTATTTCCTAGAGAATCTACAAACCCCAAACTAATCGTGAAGATGAACTGGAATTTTAAAATAAAACAATAATTTATCTTGATAAAATAGTCTCTTGAATGCATAAGGACACAATCTGCAATGCTTTAGCGTTGCAGATGGCGCCTTAATGCTCCCAAGGGGAGAAGATAAATGTTGCCAAAAGAGAGATGACGATTAACATTTAGCACAGAAAATCAATCAAATAATTTCACAAACGAATATGCAACATTGAAACATAAATACCAATATAAGTAACAAATAGTTCCGGAAGTAGCGTGTCACTTGAATACTGAAGTTACAAAAATGGGTTGAAAATGTATGAACTGTAAAATGTTTTTTGCTTCTTCAAACTTTCGTGAATATCTTCTATACGTTCTTTTATTTGCTACTACCTACTATCTGTTAACCCTTTCAACTAGTTCAAGTCATAATTTCGTCCCATTTCCTTTTTATTATAAGAAGTCTATACACGGGGCATTGATGGATAAAATAATAACTGCAGTCTGCAGCCATCTGGCTGCAGACTACAGTTATTATTTTATCCTCCCTCTATATTGACACTGGACTGACCCATCTCACTGTAAGTGTACACAAAGGCGATACCATTCCACAGACTGCAGTTATTATCTTATCCTCCCTCTATATTGATATTGGACTGACCCATCTCACTGTAAGTGTACACAAAGGCGATACCATTCCACAGACTTCAGTTGTTATCTTATCCTCCCTCTATATTGATATTGGACTGACCCATCTCACTGTAAGTGTACACAAAGTCGATACCATTCCACAGACTGCAGTTGTTATCTTATCCTCCCTCTATATTGATATTGGACTGACCCATCTCACTGTATGTGTACACAAACGCGATACCATTCCACAGACTGCAGTTATTATCTTATCCTCCCTCTATATTGATATTGGAATGACCCATCTTACTGTAAGTGTACACAAACGCGATGCCATTCCACAGACTGCAGTTATTATCTTATCCTCCCTCTATATTGATATTGGACTGACCCATCTCACTGGAAGTGTACACAAACGTGATACCATTCCACAGACTACAGTTATTACCTTATCCTCCCTCTATATCGATATTGGACTGACCCATCTCACTGTAAGTGTACACAAACGCGATACCATTCCACAGACTGCAGTTATTATCTTATCCTCCCTCTATATTGATATTGGACTGACCCATCTCACTGTAAGTGTACACAAAGGCGATACCATTCCACAGACTGCAGTTATTATCTTATCCTCCCTCTATATTGATATTGGACTGGCCCATCTCACTGTAAGAGTACACAAAGGCGATACCATTCCAGGAAACGAGCGTTCAAAGGGTTACATGCATCTACCAGTGCAGCACAAAAATAGTTTACCATGAATTTTTTCCACAAAAACTGACTTGTCAGTTTGGTATGGATTACTGAACAATTCTCTATCAGTTGAATAGGGAATAGTTTACCTTCCGAAAACTGCGACAATATTTCAACCTTTCTTGGCCTCAGCAAAGGAGTTTGCATTAACCCACTGAACCCTCGTTTCCTGGAATGTTATCGCCTTTGTGTACACTGAGATGGATCAGTTCAATATTAATGTACAGGGAGGATAAAATAATGACTGCAGTCTGCAGCCGTCTGGCTGCAGACTGCAGTTATTATTTTATCATCAATGCCCAGTATATAGACCTCTACAAATAAGACAATAGTGGGACGAAGTTATACCTTGGATCGCAAAATTGGATTTACGAGTTCAGAGGGTTAAAACTTTAAAGCTGAAGTAGTACACATTTGTTTCGTCGAATCGCGTTCGATGGAGCTTCGCCAAACACGATGTCATGTACCAAATTCTAAATTTGTTATATATGGAACATTTTTACCGTCCAAAAACTATGACAATATTTCAACGTTTCTTAACCCCAGCACAGCATTGAAAGTTGAAGTAGTACACATTTGATTCGTCGCATCATATTCGACAGAGCCCTGTTAAACATGAAACAATGTATCAAATTCTCAGTTGGTTATATATGGAACATTTGACCTCCAGAAAACTGCGATAAAATTTTAATGTTTCTTAGCTTGCCTCGAAAGTTGAAGTAAGACGCATTTGATTCATCGCATCTTGTTTGACAGAGCTCTATGAGCCTGTCAGACACGACGCGGTGTGTCAAATTCTCATCACTTTATTCTCCATTGGGTTTAATATCACTCTCAGCGTCACTGGCTCCATTGCAAACACAGCCAATCATTTGCGGCGGAGCCGTTCACTATCGAGGCCTCTCCACCCCAGGTGGTGCACTGGTGGTTACCGGTTCATAACATACCAGAAAAATACAACTCATCTACAACATAATATTGGATAAGAAATTACTATAAGAAATTGACATTAACAAACAAAATAAGGATTCGCTTTTGAAGCTTGGATAACAGTAACACAAATATATTAACAGAAATAACAGTGTGCTTGTTGCTCAAGCTTACAACATAAGAAACTTCGATAGGCGGCAACTGTCTTGCCTAAGCCAAAACAAATCCTTTTGATCAAAATAAAATGTGATAATATTACCTATATTACCCAGTGTATTGTGATATATCATCATAACCAACCACATTGTTTCAAACCAAATTCGATAGTTGCTGCGAAAATTCTACACAGAACGACACACGCCTGTGAATGGGTTAATCGATATGACACGAGTGCCAGCGCGGGTGGATAAAACGAGAGACCTCAGGCCTCGAGTTTTATTCTTCCGCGAAGGCACAAGTGCCATATCGATTAACCCATTCACACGCGTGTGTCGTTCTGTGTCTATTACACCCCTTAACGTCTATAAAAATCAATTATTAGAAGGACACTCAGCAATTCATTTGACAACTATCGACAAAAAAACCCCATTTTATCGTCAACCAAATTTCCGAGGGGAACCCGTGTTACTATTTCGTCCCCTGAGTTCCAATGTGTTCTGTGTGGCTACTGGCATATAGAACACACTGGAACTCAGGGGACGGTTTTCAGCTGTTGCTAAGGATTCAAATTGTCATTGCGTTGCACGATTTGTAGAAACTTCCAGTGAAATTCCACTTCTATTTAAAAACGATTTTATGCGCGGAACAGATTTTCACATAAGCGCGGAACAGATTTTCATTTTCCGCATGGCTTAGTGTTGCTGTAGATGGGGGAATACATAGAACAGACATGTAATAAAATATGTTATGACCTGAAGGACTTTAAACGAAATGTTCTGTGCCTCATACTTGATGGGTGGTGACGTACGATCCCCACTCTTTTTTTTTTTAAATTTTCTAATAAGCGTATATATTGGGCATGAATATACACTTAGCTCGTGTTTTCTTCAATGAACTACGTCATAACATTTCAATCATGACATTTACTTTTACAAACAAAGTCTCAGTCATTATACCCCAAAATCTCTTGTCTCTTTACAAAAGGATTCCTGGAACATCAGCGAAAAACGCCGCAGCTCAACCTGATCCCCACAAGGTGGCGTCAAGTCAATCGATTTGATAACTGCTGATCTCTGTACAACTTGGAACCTCAGGGGAAAACGTCGCAACTCAATGTACTCCCCACAAGATGGCGTCAAGTCGATCGACGCATAACTCCTCACCTGGGTGACGTTTGATGACGTGAGAGATGTTACGCTGTGACTGTGGTCACATCGTAACAGCTTTCACTTCATCAAACGCCATGGTGTTTACTTAACACGAAAACTAGTAACACAGAATCAACTTTCCAAAATATGCAACTGCTTTTTGTCAATTATAATTACAATTGGTTGTAAATATTCAATTAGTATCACCGCGGAAAAAATATTCATTTTTTCACAGGCGTCAAACAATATTCTTTTAAAGCGATTGGCGATTGCACGATGGCAGGCATCTGAAAAAACCTTCGAGAATTTTGTAGAACATTCATTGTCTGTTTAGAACAACAATTCCCACCCCCACGCCAAAGAAGACGTTTTCAGCAATCAGGTGTATAGAGATCAGCACTCTCAATGCAAATGACCTCATATACAAGAAAATCGGTGTGAATGTACGAGATAGACCCTTACTCTTCATGTAATAGAAAGACATGGCAACTATCTTCAAATATTAGATGATGAGGGAAGGAACCCATGTATACCCGACCATAACATGAAGTTTCCCAACTGATCTTAAAAACACATTCCTCTGCTTTTTCTGGAGAACTATTCAAACAAGGAATCTATAATTACCAAATTTGGCCACCATGCCCCGACATCAAATTTCCATAACCACTAAATTTAAATGCAACTCCATATAAAATGATATTTTTTTCACTAACAAAGCCCACCCAGGACAATTCTTAACAACTTTGATCACGCTGTACTGCAATTAAAACAGAAGCGAATACATTGAGCCTTTAGGTAAACTTCTGTGTTACATTCTGAGTACCCCGGCAGTTGTTTCTTGGCACGTCTTGGCTGCCTACACAGGCAGCCAAGACATCAATAGAAACAACTGGAAAGCCTCTAGATGCACCATATCAAAGTTTGAAAGAAGTGGATACAAGCCCCAGGCCTTTAACTCTTTTGGCGCGGAATAATCTGAGAAACAGAATTCTTAACGCCTGATATTCATCAGGAATTTTACAAAAAGTATCGATTGTTAGAGTAAAGCGTTTTTATTTTAAAAGATGTTCTAATGATCTCATTAACAGTTTTTCAAATGATTTCCTGTATATATTTAAATGGCACCTTTATACTTTCAAGGGACGATATCGTTGTTCATGGATAGGACAAAAATGGTGCATGAAACATAGGAATACGTATGTTTGTTCAACCATTTACCCAACGATTCGGCCGTATTATGCAACTTCAGCAGTTGAAAAAATATTATTTTCCAAAACATTTCAACAAAACCATATCATGTGACCCCTCGTTGGAACGCGCTCGTTCCAACGAGGGGTCACATGATATGGTTTTGTTGAAATATTTTGAAAAATTTGAAAAAAATGATATATAAAAATAATAAATTTTGCGGTGGGGAAAGGGTTAAAAGCACGTGGAAATGGACACACACAGTTAGCTAAAATGACTACTGCAGTACCTTTCCGTGGTCAGCCGTCTGTCGACTTTGGTCGCCTGTCGTGCCAAAAGAGTTAAAGGTAAAAAACCTCAAACACCAATGACTCAAGAACCCTATAAATTGGGAATGTAAAGATATTTGACTGGCTACATTGGACAAGAGAAATACGGATGCTACATGTTTCTGTTCGTTTTCCACAACTATTCTAAACCAAACCCCAATTTCCCACACTCTTCCAGGGCATAGAAAATCAGTTTACTGTTTTCCAAGACTTTCCATACCTTTGATAACCTGTATGAACCGTGCTATTATTTACGATCACAATGAGTGCTCAGTTGCCTTCGACAGTTTCCGAAGTGAAGATGGAATGCACAACCTGTGATATGAACCACGAGGGTAATTAGATATTTGGTCACGGCTCCCGGAGACTCAACAACACGATGGCTTGTTTCCAGGGACGTGTCTAGAGGTTTCCAAT
Organism: Pictodentalium vernedei; assembly: GCA_031216915.1. Lineage (NCBI taxonomy): Eukaryota > Metazoa > Mollusca > Scaphopoda > Dentaliida > Dentaliidae > Pictodentalium > Pictodentalium vernedei. The sequence goes on along the minus strand of CM062292.1, from coordinate 45,363,921 downwards.
TGGGGGAGGGGGTGTAGAGTAGTGCGTTTCCAACTGGGGGAGGGGCCGGCCCCTCCCCGTATTCGAAAATTCACTACCGAGAAAAAAATTGAAAATGAAGCCATGAAAGGGGGCATAAAACTGATTCTAGTAACTGAAATGCCAACACATTTATGATAGAATTATCAGGTTGTTATTATTATTTGGTATTATTCTGGGAATTGAATATGTGCTAAACAAATGCCCAAGATGAGAACTTTGAGCAGTTCACACTGTCCTAACATTAAATCAGATGTTATGCTGGAATGATCAATTTTCGATGTTTCATCATTTAGCAACTGTGAATGATGGAATTAACGATTTTACATGATGCGGTTTTCATGAAGTGCATTTCGAGGATTTTTTTATTACGGTAATAAACGTACAATATAAAGCTCGTACTGATTGACACCATGCATAGTTATGAAGCTCCATATTGCGTACACTGTAGTTGTAAATAGTAACAGTTAGAATTTTTGCCGATTTGAAAATGAGTTGGGATTTGGGAAGTAAAGGAGACATCAGCATCACCAAAGAAACTCTAAAATCTAGATAGATGTGCCCTGCATGTGTTGCCCTCCAAATTTCCAACTATAGGAAATTTCGGCGAGGATTTGGGGGGGGGGGGGGGGAGTCACGCCCCTCCCTCTGATATGAAACACCAGGGTACTTAGATATTTGGTCACTGCTCTTGGAGACTCGACAGCACGATGCCTTGTTTCCTACCTTTTTCAAAACTACGCCATCCATTTATTAGTTAAAAGTTGTGTTGAATGTTTAGCAAAATACATCACATCAGATAGCACAATGGTAATACAGCAACTTAATGTTGTTGAACTATTGAAAATAATTGCTATTGTTAAGGTCTGACTGAACTTATGACACATACACTCGTGATAAGAATTGTTTGAAAGGTGATCTTAAATTGACACTGACGTCATATAAAATGATATGAATTAAATAGAATCAGCGTTACGTTGTGAATGGATGGCATGTATGGGAAACTTGATCTATGGTCTATCGTGACAGACTTTATGCCAAAGGAATCTCTCTTGGCACGAACGATGATTCTCCTCACATAGAGAGTATTGTTCATCGCTCACGGTATGCTTGATCAGTAATTAGCAAGCTGGTGATATGTAACATCCCATTTGTTCTCCATCTAATGGTGTCACCTTTCTTGATATTTCTGTGGTTTTACGTACAATGTGGTTCCTGGTCGGTGTTCTGATTCGCCATATCCATTTTTGAAGTGTACCACTATTCGTCCTGAAAATAAAATGTTTACAAGAGATGAGTACTCATTTCCCAAGCTTGGACATAAGCAATCTGCTATTCCATACAGTGGGCCAAGTTATCCTCTGGGTACCTCTTTCTCTTTAAGCCTGAGACCTTTGTTCAGACTGAGGTTCACAGACGGTAAATTTAGAGATGCTACCCTGCTGTGCAGGGTAGCATCACTAAATTCACCATCTGGGGCCCGCATTCTGCATATGGCAGTGCTTATTTCCAGGTTTGACTCATTCAGGGATAAGAATGACAGGGTTCATACAAAAATTTGCTCACAAAGTTCAAGGGTTTTTCAAGGATTTTTCAAGGGCACCATCTTTTTTTTCAAGGGCTACATATACTATTCAGCTTGTTGTATGAGCTCTAAAAATCTAAGATTCATGTGACACGGATCTGACTTTAGAAGTCAGGAACAGGAAGTACTGGTACCTAAAGTGTGATCTGTGTTACAGTAATCTTGGTAAAACGTTCCATACTTTTTTATGATTTTTTTAACTGAGCGACACGAGTGCAACAAACAAGTAAAAGGCGAGTACACATATTTACAATGCCCAGGAAATAGCTTGGTATTCAAGAGTTTTTCAAGAGATTTCTGAAAGTTCAAGGGTTTCTCAAGGGCAAATTTCAAATTCCAGGGTTTTTCAAGAAAAAAATCATTTCAAGGGTTTTTCAAGAGCTGTATGTACCCTGAATGACAAGCACACTAAATTTGTTGAAATTAGCTAAAATTCTCATAATTTGGACAAATTTATGGTTTCTCAAAAACTAAAAGAACGAATCTGTTAGTTTACAGACATTTTATTTCTCTACATTTTCGTTTTCATACAAATGTATATGAATAAAATTTCAACACTCCTGATGTATGGGAAGGATAAGGATGCACTATGGATCTATTTCACAACATGTCGTTTTGTAAACATACACAGATTGTGAAAAAGAGGAAACCGTGGGACGAGTTCAACAGAACTATATTTCCACCATTTATGAGTTGGTTCATTTTAAATCAATGTAAAGAGCAACTCTGTGGATTTGTACATTGCGAAATTTTTATCATACAATATAAGAATTGTGACAATAAATATTAGCCCGGCAATAATTTTTTATTCCGGCCTTTCGATATTGAAAATAGGAGGCGAACTGTACACTGTTTGCTACCATTTGAAGTGAAGCGCACCCCTGCAATAATAAGGTTGAGCTTGAATTTCTGAGTCCTCTCCTATCTGTCCAAGATCCTTGGATTCAAATGCAACTGGACTGCCGGTGTTACAGGAATGGAAATCCGTAGACTACTATTCCTAGAAATGTTAGACCTAGGACTATAATTCCGCGGAATAATAGTCCAGAGGGACTAATTTTCCTACGGACTTCCATTCTTTTTCCACCGGGTTATCCAAGAAAGTCAAATCGAATATGTTCATCACAATTCACCATGTTCCATTGGAACATTAAAATCATTGCTGCTTCATCAAGTTTAATGTTAATGCGATTTCCTGTGTGGGTTTCCTCCAAGATACTATTAAATGTTTTGATACAGACGGATTTCGATTGGAAATGGTCTTGATTATTTATAGAAAATAAAAGTTCGGCAATTCGAAAATACGTCATCTGAAATCAGCAATTTAACTGAGCCCTCTCAGCCCTGTCTTTAAACTTATATGAACTCACCTGCCCATGTTTTTTTGTTGGAAGTTACAAAACTCTGACATTCGGGGTCCGAGTTACATAGTTCTTCCGCTTCCCTTATATCGAACACCGACACTGCACAAGCATCACCAGAAACAGTGAAGTGACATCTGTAGTCAAATTTTCCAGGGATGTCTCTGTTGTTTAACATCTTATAATCTAAAAATATATGATTTATTTATTAGTGATTGAAATGTAACAACCTTCACTCTGACGGCCTTTCTCAACTCCTAAGTGGCAAACTGTTGCATACCCCCCCCCCCCCCCCTAGCCCCCCCCCCCCCCCCCACACACACACAATGCCAGGACATGTGCAGGTAGTGTAGTTCAAACATATTTTATTTGCTAATAAAATCACAAAAGGAATTGGAGACTTGGAGTACATTCCATTCTGTTGGTCCTAAGGAAGCTTCACACCAAAGAAGAATTCTGAGTGCCGTGTAGTTTTGGAGATATGGGCGTTTTAATTTTTTTCTATTTTTAGCTCCTGCGGTTCCCATGAGGCGGCGGGAAAAAATTTGTTGGCATAAATTTAGTACTTATGACCCAATAAGCCCTCATATCAAATTTGGTTCAAATCTGCCTCTTGGTTTGGAAAATAGAAATTTTGGGTGGGGCGAAAATTATTGTCCCTCCCATAAACAAGGCAAATATAGCTCCTCGAACTTCTCTTGAACAAATTTGAGGCTACACCTCAAAAGGAAGCTGCACACCAAATATCAAGTATCTGCTACCGCTGGTTCATGAGAAGAAGATTTTTTAAGATTTAAGCACACTTTTTGGGCGTGGCCCTACCGAGGGGAGAGGCAACTTGGTTTGAACAAAATCAAATTGCGATGTCATAACAAACTACTATCTCAAATATCATTTAAATTGCTTCAGCAACAGGGGTTACAACTCTGGTACATGCGTGTGGGCAACACCGGCAATATGTCAGTATGATTTCCCCCATACCATTCACACACCAAACCAAAGGACGTCAAAAAATAGGCAACCGATGCTTGACTTATAATGTGAAACTTTCGTACGTAAAGTTTTCTAAGTGTAATAGGGGACATAAAACAGGTTCGTACGCGCGGGAAAAAACACAATACGTGGATACCCCCCCCCCCCCCCCCCCCCAATAGCTGTCTATCGTCTTACCGAAGGATATTAAAATCTGCTCCGTTCTTGCTTAAGTTCGACAGATCGTTAACCCTTTACCCAACGCGGACGATATCAAAATTTATTTTCTTAAATATCATTTTTTCAAATTTTTCAAAAAATTTCAACAAAACCATATCATGTGACCCCTCGTTGGGACGAGCTCGACAAGCTCGTTCCAACGAGGGGTCACATGATATGGTTTTGTTAAATTTTTTTGAAAAATAATATTTTTCAACTACTGAATTTGCATATTACGCGGGCGGATGCGGCCGATTCGTTGGGTAAAGGGTTAAGAATGATGTTTACAATATCATTTATGGTTCCGAAAATAGCGCCTCGTGCATTTGTTGTCGTTACCCAAGTAACGCGCATTGATACATCAATACATCAACACGACTCCATTGTTTCCTTATTTCCATTAGTACTTGTAATATCACTTCCGCATATTCTAATTTCCAACAGGCTAACTTTAATGGATCAGAGGAAGGCTGGGTTGAATTATTAAATTAATGGAAGTGTTTACGAGAGAGGATTTTTGGAATACATGTATGATTGTAACGCGGGTTACTTATATTTCCGGGTGTATTTCAAAGGGTACAATCCCTCAACAGCAGACGTGCAAAATTCTATTGCTTAATTCTTGACGAAGCCATTTCCAACATTACACAGTACAGCCGCCACAGACTGTTCACTTTCCACAGGTGGGCAATAATTCCAAGGATGCAATAATATTAGATTCCAAAGCACTAATTATAAGAATATTCATCAACAATTTAATTAATGAAGCACTGGGTACAACCCGGTGCTTCATTAATTAAAATTTTGCTGATGATTTTTATTACATGGTAAACGCATGCGTGGACATCACTGCCAACGCGTGGATAACGATCAACTGACGGCGACTGTGGTGTATCAACCAATAATTTGATCAGATGAACAAGAGAGCAACCATCTATAGTATTCTGGGTTCATCATATCAACCTCAGGCTAAAACTGCCAATCAAAATGTTTTCATTTACCTGTTGTGTCATCAACTCGCGTTCTATTCATGTATTTCCCATCTCTGTACAACTGTATTATTTCATCTAATCGAGTTAGAAGTTCGGAAGCTGTCATAGTGAGATTGGAGAAGCCATCCACAACTTGATCGATATGAGGTCTCAAAAGAGAAGGTGCGCCATGTGGTAAGAGGAACGTGGTGAAGTGGCGTCCTGTGTTATAAATATTACACTTTTCGTTGTATCCTCCGCACTTGCCACTGACACATGGTAAGCTGTAAAACAGTAAAGCAACAATGATATTTTATTCTCAATTCGAACCTGAGAACCAGATACTGAAAAAAATACAGTGCATGTCGAATAGCAGCATGCTCTCTCAGCACAAACTCATTGAAAACTCAAAGGCTACTAAGAAATTAGAATTCCGTGACATACGGATGTGGCTAGAGGGTTTCAGCTGGGGGGTGGGGGGGGGGGGGGGGTGGATCACCGGTGTAACTTCCAACTGTGAGTGGATTCGATAGGTGGTTGCACTGCAGCGCTGGGTGATATATTTTAACCCTTTGCCCAACGAATCGCCCGCATCCATCCGCCCACGAAATATGCAAATACAGCTGCTGAAAAAATATTATTTTTCGAAAAATTTTAACAAAACCATATCATGTGACCCCTATTTGGAACAGCTCGCCGAGCTCGTTCCAAAGAGGAGTCACATGATATGGTTTTGTTGAAATTTTTTAAAAAAAAATTTGAAAAAATGATATTCAAAATAATGAATTTTGAAATCGTCTGCGTTGGGTAAAGGGTTATGAACCCTTCTGAAAATTTACACTAGTCCTGAAACGGAAAAAGCATCATTTATAATGTGTCAGGGTCAGAAAATTTACCGGATTGATGTCAGAGTCGAAATTTTGAGGCCATGTCAATTTTAGAGTTGGAAATTTGAAATTCAAGTTCCCCCCCCCCCCCCCGCCCCCCCCTGTCGCCACATCCCTGGTGACACATGATCTTCAGTGCAGAACTGACTCCTTATGTAAGTGAATTTGAAGCTCTATAATTCCGGAAACTTCGGAAATAATAGTTTTTTTCAAAAGTTTTTGGCTTTCAAATTAACTGGTTGGCCGCTGAATTGTTTTTTTCAAATGTGATTTATAACGAGAGTACAGAGATACCGCACTATACCAGCAAGAGTAGCCTCAGTTAATTAGATACCGCACTATACCAGCAAGAGTAGCCTGAGTTAATTAGATACCGCACTATACCAGCAAGAGTAGCCTCAGTTAATTAGATACCACACTATACCAGCAAGAGATGCCTCAGTTAATTAGATACCACACTATACCAGCAAGAGTAGCCTCAGTTAATTAGACACCGCACTATACCAGAAAGAGTAGCCTCAGTTAATTAGATACCACACTATACCAGCAATAGATGCCTCAGTTAATTAGATACCACACTATACCAGTAAGAGTGGCCTCAGTTAATTAGATACCGCTCTATACCAGCAAGAGTTGCCTCAGTTAATTAAATACCACACTATACCAGCAAGAGTAGTCTGAGTTAATTAGATACCACACTATGCCTGCAAGAATAGCCTCAGTTAATTAGATGTTATTCATAAATACTTGTTTTGTTTCTAGTTTTTAGGAAGTGGATATTGGCATTCTTAAACTACTGCATTTGGTCTACTCTAAAGCCACAACAATGGCTTTTCGGAAATGTTTAACTGGTTGGGTGCTGGAAGCACAAATTTTATTTTTACTCGGAAATTTGGGTACCACAACAATTGATCACAAATACTTCATAATCGGTGGATGTGCTTCGTATTATCTTTGAAATGAAACTATTTAGTCCATATGGTCCTGCCTTGGTACAATTTATGGGAGAGTGCCTATAGGCGTGTCTCTCGGTGTGCCTATAGGCACCTTCCCATAAATTGTAACAAGCAAAGACATGTGAACAAATTGTGCTAACCAAAAATAATGGTAGGCACTCTCCAGTTTAATACAACCATGATAGTGTCACCTAGCACTAAACCAGTTATGATCATCATGGACAACAAGTTAGTTCGGAGGATCAACTTTTACATACCTACAGGGCGGTGATACTATAATTACTGCCCCAACCGCCATACACATGAAGAATGGACTCACCCATTCGCAGTAGGCACTGAAACCCAAAGGTCACTCTTTGAACCAGGTTTTTTGCGTGAACAAAAATGGAGATAGTGCGTAGACAGCGGCACAATATAGAAAGATGGGCACTGAGAAATTTTAATAATATAATGCTACAGCCCTACTCCACGGTTCTGTCTCAGAAATCTTTGACATACGGGGGTATAAGGGGACAATATCATGCTTATGCCGTGGTACTCTTTAGAGAGAGAGAGAGAGAGAGAGAGAGAGAGAGAGAGAGAGAGAATTCGTAGACAATAGTGCTGACCGAGTTCCGAGGACCCTTTATTATTAGAATATGGGGAACACCGAGTGAAGAGGAGGTTAGGGATAAGGACGTTATCTACTCCCCTTGCTTCCACATGAGAAATTGGGATTAAGTGCCTTGTCAAAGCACAACACAGTTACCCCTGGCGGGATCGAACCTCGAACCTTTCGGTTTGAAGCTATCGCGCTCCCACAACTGACGTTTATTTTTTTATTGCGGACCTTCGAAATCTAAACTTATTTCCATTGTTTTAAACCTTTACTCAGCGCACACCATATCAAGCGAGAGAGAGAGAGAGAGAGAGAGAGAGAGAGAGAGAGAGAGAGAGAGATGGGAGGAGGCAGACAGACAGACAGACAGACACAGACAGACAGACAGACAGACAGACAGACAGACAGACAGACAGACAGGCAGGCAGGCAGGCAGGCAGGCAGGCAGGCAGGCAGGCAGACAGACAGACAGACAGACAGACAGACAGACAGACAGACAGACAGACAGAGACAACATAATACATACAGTAACATACCTCTGAGAAAATTCTCCACTGGAAAACACCACTGTGCATTCGTCATCTGACGTACATTCTGGATCTCCAAAACCGACATCATCTACATCAGAGAGTTTTAATTGCCCGTCCACCAGAACAAACTGTTGTCTCCGAAAGTCATTGAGTGAAGTACTGCCATGCTCAGTCTTTGACAGAAACGCAATCAGCTTTGTTACGTCATAAGACATCTGTAAAAAGAAAACGTGTCATTAAAAATGTTGGCGACTCGACTGCAGATAATGACATCTGCAAAAAAGAAAGTGTTTGATTACAACTTTGGCGACGTCAATGCAAATAAAAAACAAAGAGTGTTGGAAAAAGTGACGAGTCATTTGGGATATTGTCGCCTGAGTGCTAGAATGCCCTATGTCCCATAGGGGAAATAATATACCTCCCATAGGGGACATAGGGTATTCTAGCACTCAGGCGACGATATTTCAAGGAACAGACCCAATATGGGGTAATCGTCGAGTTCAGTGCAAGTTCCATTCAAAACAATTGCATCTATCTACAAAATCTAGGGACTAACAGATTTCTAAACAAGAGCATCGCGAGATACGCCCGTTCTAAGCCGAAAAGGGACGTAACTCATGTAAAAATAATTGGACGGAAATTCGGTCAGTATTATTAGCTGAAAAATGCACATACCAACTTTGGTTGAGATCAAATAATCCAAACTGGAGTTATGGGTCGGAAACCAAAATGTCGATAGACGGTTGAATTCTAAGTCAAAACAGGGTCATAACTCATGTTAAAATGATTGGACGCACCCCATATTCCAACCTGGCCTGTATTACTATCTGGGTTTAACAAATACCAACTTTGGTTGAGATCAAATGATCCACACTGGAGTTATAGGTCTGAAACCAAATATGTTGATAGACGATCGAATTTTAAATCAAAAAAGGGCCGTAACTCAGGTAAAGATAACAGGACGGAACCCATATCCGAACTGGCCCTGTAATAGTAACTGGGTAATACACATACCAACTTTGGTTCAGATCAAATAATCCTTACTGGAGTTATCGGTCGTAAACCAAAAATGTTAATAGAAGGTCAAATTCTAAGTTTAAAAAGGTCCATAACTCATGTAGAAATAATTGGACGGAACCCATATTAGAACCTGGCCTGTATTACTAGCTGGGTAATACACGTACCAACTTTAGCTGAAATTAAATAATCCAAACTGGAAGTATCGGTCGGAAACCAATTGTTTACGGTCAGACAGATAGACAGACAGACAGACAGACAGACAGACTTTACAGTCTTGACAGATAAGGAGTAAGCAGTCATTGTCGTTTCCATTTACAGAGTGTAACGGCGTTAGAAGAGAAGAGCCATTTAAAAAAAAAATCGCCATTCATGCATTGTTTTAACATTTTGCTCCCAAACACAGACATTATCATCTCTAACTGGTACAAGCTCGTTGAGCTCATTCAATTTGTGGATCATAAGCTATTTTTGAGGCAAAACAAAAACGTTTAGTTATTTAAAATATTTTTTTTCTGGTAAACAATTATAAAATAAGGCGTGGCACAAATGGATGCCGTCTGATGTTTCATATCAGACGTATCTCCGCCCCACCTCACACTGTTAAGAATTTCTGTCGCACTTATGACCTGAGAATCAAGAAGAGGGAACTTCCTTCAGTCCGAACCATGGCAGGTCTGGCGAATCTTATATAATTGTCAATTTGTGCCAGTTCTTTCATTAAGTCCCACCGCCCTCTGGTGTGATCTTTCAAGCTCCAAGGAAGTATTATGAATGACGAAATGTCAGCCACCTGCAGATGAGAGAAGCGTGCCTTTAAAGGTGGTGAACAATTTCTTTACACAACTTCTCAGTTACATCGCCTTTAGAAACATATATGAATCTTCAATATGCGTCGCGTGAGAAATGACACAATTTTTTCTGTGATATATTCTAATTCTCATACCAGAGTGGTTATTGGGTGTGATAAAAACTGTCAGATAAGACCAAGGAAAGATGCACTCAATTAAAAAAGCTAACATTACCCATGGACAGAGATGGATGAGAAACTACCAGGTAAGATCTAGAAGAGCTGTACCCAATTAATACTTAAGTCCCCCATACAGCCACAAATTGCCCATTTTATACCGCCCTGAAAAAGTTGTTCCACGTGTATTTCCTTGGGAACTCGACAGGTAAGACGCATTTACCTTCACAGTGTTTTTATATTATTGTTGGCTGCCTGTACAGACCGTCAACAATAATGTAGAAACACTATAAAGTCATTTGCAGTTATATTCGTGTATATATAGGTTAGTTATTAACGTAAAATTAATCGGAGGATTTAAAGGTTAACCATTTACCCAACGAAGACGATATCAAAATTTATGAATTTAAATATCGTTTTTTATTTTTCTTCGAAAAATTTTATCAAAACCATATCATGTGACCCCTCATTGGAACGAGCTCGACGAGCTCGTTCCAAAGAGGGGTCAGATGATATGGTTTTGTTGAAATGTTTTGAAAAATAATTTTTTTTTCAGCTGCTGAATCTGCGTATTACGCAGGCGGATGCGGGCGATTTGTTGGGTAAAGGGTTAAACAATCGGGTCGCAAGATTCAAAAGAGATCATCACCCAGAAGAGATCAATGTCACTTAAAGTATGCAAGGCCACACAAAATAAATTAATTGATTCTCAGGCAATTCTTTTTTCAGATCAGTGAAGGAGGGAGGGTTTTATTTTTAATTTTTATTTTTATTTTGCAAAAGTGAGCAAGCAAGGATAGAATTTCGGCTGTCTTTTTACACACAGAAATACGGAAAGTGCATATTTATACAAATAAATTCATTTTTTAATTTGAAAAATAAAATATTCCTTTAAAAACAAATTGCAATTCAAAGGCTTCATATTATTTCGATGCTCTTCATATTATCGTTGAAGTAAAACTATTTAATCTATAGGGATTTGCCTCGTTACAATTTATGGAAGAGTGCCTATAGGCACTCTTCCATAAATTGTATCAAAGGCAAACATATTGGAGACGCAACTAAATAAATATGCATCAATCAAAACATGTGAAACGTTTCGGGTCTCTCTGAGTTTGTACTGATATTGGAAGACACTAAAAGGCAATACAAATGTCCAATGAGGGGGTTCAAATTCAATGAGGGATTGCCTGATAATCCAAACCCCTTTTTTTAATTTCAACAAAACGATCTATCAGCAAGTTTGTGAGGTTTCCATGAGAATACGTAAACATACTCTAAGTTGAGGGTTACGAGACGGTTCCTATCACACATTACACCGAATGGTCCTCTGCGGCTGAGGTTCAGCGAGTCAAATTTGATTTTTGATTTTAAGTAAATTTACCCACAATCTCAATGACTGAGGAGGACATTTCTAACGGTGCTAAAAGCAACAGTTTTACAGTGGTTTGTAAACACCGAGAGTAAACTAACGCAGTTTTTCAATGTGTACACAGGTCGCTCAGGAAATGTCCACTTTACCTAATGCGTCAATTTATACGATTAATGGGGTACACAGGTTGTTGCCAATGTACACATGATATGTCCCATGAATCATTCACACTTCCATCATATCGTGGGGAACGAATTAATGTGTAAACCGGGCCTTAACTATAACTTGAGATTTGTGGGGTATGAGCTCCCCTTCAACCGAAGAGATTCGACACTCAAATTTTATAAGGTACTTACTACTGGATTTGTATTCATAATTCAGCCGAAGATGCTAAAAGTGTTCCTACTTCAATACCTTTCATTTCTTGCCTTTCTTTTAATTGGACAACGCCCAAAAGCACTTCCTATTAATTTTTGTTCAACTCAAGTTAACAGATGCACATTAAGGAAAAGGTGTTACCTTCAAATGGGCACGGTACACATCCACAGAACATGAGACCCTTTAATTGTGATGTCAGGAATCTCCCCACGATATTAGTCGTCAAAGGATTTGCGTTCGCGTGCCCAGCGAATCGGGTACGGACTTCTCGCTGTTCGGTAACCGCCCTTCGAAATGGGGCTTGTAAAGATTTTATTTGATGGGGACGATGCCCTTCCACAAATACCCTGGAATTTATGACCCCGCGTGCATGTTGCTGAATGGAAATCTAGGGCTCTTGCAGAAATTCAGTATGCCCTCCAATCTCTCATAAGTTTTATCAATGGGAGTGGAACTGTGGGAAATGGGGAAACGGTGATTGAGCCAACAGTGTTGTACACAAGTCCGCTGTCCGTCAATGTTTTATCCAATTTCATAAGAGGGGATTTAACCTATAAAATCCTATAGATATTTATACTTTTTTGTTACACATTACCTACCAGGCTTCGTCCGGTTGGCCTGAAGTTGTTGTTATATCGACAGCCAAGACCCGCATAGAATCAAAGGCCAATGTACGTCTAATATAACCGAGAGTTTATCCAAAGACTAAGTTGGGGCACATGTTTTGTTGCAATAAAAAGTTAGCCTTATGTATAGGCAAACTTTTGCTGGAATCAAGTTTGAAACCAAAGCTTCTCTAATGGTCGACATTATCCCTAAACTCTTACTCCGGTAATTTTAGTATTGTGCCCAAAAACGCTTGAAGCATCCGAGGGCAAGGGGGAGGGGGTATCAAAAAGGGCACAGACACTGGGTATTCGTTAAGACCGTGAGTTTGCAACGTATCATAAATTGTAATGCGACACCCAATAGCATTGACATTATATATATACACTCTAAATCGGTTGGGTTAAAAATCAACCCAAATCGACTGGGTTGAGTGAATATGAACCCAATTTGGGTTCATATTCACTCAACCCAGTCGATTTGGGTTGATTTTTAACCCAACCGATTTTAGAGTCTCTATATATATAGTCCTTTGAGAGGAACAAGGTGCTATCTGCAATGCTAAAGCATTGCAGATGGCACCTTGTTGCACTCAAGGAACGATATACGGCTTTCAAAATAACAACGCCGACTGTTTTCCTTCTTGATTTGGTGACCGGCCAACCTCCGTCATAATTCCCGATGCACCCTTCCCCACTGGCATTAGCACACCTAAAATACGTTAGAAACGAATACTCGAGAGTTTCTCAGTTACAGTTCTCGGAAAGTAAAGTCTTTTCCACTGGTTATTTATTTATTTACTTATTTATTTATTGGGGTTTAACGATACTGTCGAAAGCCAGGGTCACCTCGTGTCGGACAGTTTTACGGGTAGAGGAAGCCGGAGTACTCGGAGAGAACCACCGAGCAACGGCGAGCAACTGTCAGGCTCCCCAACATACTAACTCCACACAAGCAGGGTTAACATTGGTTGAATGCCTCATCGACGTGTAGTATACCTTAGTACACAACGTCACCGTGCCCCCACGTGGGAAATGGGGGTGAAGTGTCTTGCCCAAGGATACAACGCGATTGCCGCAGGTGGGATTCGAACCGAGGACCTCTCGGCTTGCAGTCTGCACCTCTATCTACTGAGCCAACGCGACCCCTTTTCCACTAGCGTACTTATGGCAAAAAGCCACTCATTGCCCCTTGTCCCTCCTAGCCTCGGGGCAAGGGGGTAGCTCCACCGGCGTCTGGCACCCTTGTTTACCAACTTTCCTTTCCATTAGCATTTTTCATATGAGTTACTCGAAGGGTCAATGTAAGTACAAGGCTTCGTCGTGATGATTTCATTTTCTGTTCAGAATGGCATTTCCAAAACGAGCTTAACTTTCTTAGGCTTTTCTATCAACATGTCAAAAGTAACGGAAGACCACCATCGCGCAAGGAATATAAAAATCACTGCAGCTGCGATAACGAAATGTAAACATGCCATTGCATGTTTGACGGATAAGAAAATCTGGGCAGGATGCGAAGAGATTTCTCGGCATGAGTTTATCTAACTATTTTTGTACTACTGGTTAATTGCCAGAAGTCTGATTCAAACAGAACAGTGTTGGCCATGATACTCGCCCTCGACGTGGCGGTATTCCCGCTCCTTAATGTTTTGACAAAAAGATATCCCCTGAACAAACTGTCTTTCTCTGTTGATGTCATCTAGATCCAGTTGTGTGGATACCCAATGTATAGCTCGAATAGTTACTATCTTCTCGACTTTTTGAGAACCCACACATACTGTTTGCGGTCCCACAAGGGGTTCTCTGTCCTCACAAAGAAAATAATGGGTAAAGGTCTAAGGGTTTGTCTTCCCAATTTTGTTTGGACCTGTTTGTCATCAGGACATGGCTAGAGTTTTCCGATTTGGGGATGTAGGGCAGTGAATTTCCAACTAGGGTGAGGGACAGGGAGGGGGGAAACCCCCTCCCGGTCCCTCGCCCTAGTTGGAAATTCATTTCCGAGAACACATTTTGAAAATGAAGCCATGAAAGGGGTCATAAAAATGATTCTAGTAACTAAAATGCCAACACATTTATGATAGAATTATCAGGTTATTATTATTTGGTAGCAATTCACACTGTCCTAACATTAAATCAGATCTTATGCAGGGATGATCAATTTTCGATGTTTCATCATTTTGTAACTGTGAATGGTAGAATTAACTCAGGATAACGATTTTACATGATGTGATTTTCTTGAAGTGCATTTCGATGATTTTTTTATTACTATAAGTAAACGTACTGTAGAAATCTCGTACCGATTGACATCATGCATACTTATGAAGCTCCATATTGCGTACACTGTAGTTGTAAATGGTAACAGTTGGAATTTTTGCCGATTTGAAATCGAGTAGGAATTTGGGGAAGTAAAGGAGACATCAGCATCAGCAAAGAAGCTCTGAAATCCAGATAGATGGAATTTCCAACTACTCATGACTTGCCCTCCAAATTTTCAACTATTGGAAATTTTGGCCAAGACTGGGGGGGTGAGAGCGAGCGAGCGAGAGAGAGAGAGAGAGAGAGAGAGAGAGAGAGAGAGAGAGAGAGAGAGACAGACAGACAGACAGAGAGAGGGAGAGAAACATTAAGTCATCCCGCTCCCACCACTGTGTGACCCCTCAATGAGGGTGCACAGGATATGGTTTTGTTGATTCTTCTTTAATTTTTTTGGAAATTTTTGAAACAATAATTTTTGTTTCAACGCCTCATTTTGTAAATAACGCGGAAGGATGAGACCGATTCGTTAGCTAAAGGATTAATGTTTCGCCGGGTTCTTCCTAACAGGATAAAACAGACAGTGGTATACTACTATTTCCAGCAATACAAGCATGTTGCACGAAAGGAATTATACAGCTCCATATAATACAGGCTTATGTAATCAACAATCTCTCTCAAGCGTGAAAAACTCAGAATTGGAGCAGTGCTTGTTTACTATGGTAACGAAGTTCTGTTTAACTGGTAAAATAGTACCTGAAAAAAAACTACAACGGGCAGTAATGCAGTGTGGGTATAAACGATTGGCTAAACATGACTTTTACGTGAGTTGCGGTAATCAAAGAGATATAAAAACTGAAAGTAACATAAAACGCCAATAACTTAATAAGCCTAGATCTTTGCTATCAGTTTGTGGAGAGTAAGATGCATCTTAAAAGTTGCCTCTTGAGAGAGTAAGTTGCCTCTTTCCGTCATATTTTAGAGAGTAAGTTGCCTCTTTCCGTCATATTTTAGCTCAACAGTTACTCTTTGATGCATCCATACAAAGATTATCATTTTAGTAATCAGGGTTCACTATGAGGAACCGACACCGGCTACGCGCTAAAAACTAAAGTGTTAAAAACTACACTTGAAGTGCTGTATTTAACACTTACTAAGTGCTGAACTAGCACTTTGTTCAAGTGTAGATATCCCAGATCTTGACAGGTGTTACAATAATACCACTTGACAAGTGTAATGTCGCGACACTTAAAAGGAAACAACGCAGATGACGCGGATCAGGCTCGAACTCTCGATCCTGATCCGCGTCATCTGCGTTGTATCCTTTTAATTATGTACCCACCAAGCGCAAATCAAATTATGGACGATTCTGGAAGAACCACCAATGCTAGACACATGGGAAGTGCCATCCATTCAAGTTTCAGATGTCTGACGATTGTAATGTCTAAGTGCTTAAAGCATTGCACTTTGAGTGTTAAAATCAAACCCTAAGAGTTAGTATGGGTTTAACACATTGAAAGTGTCAGTTTTAATACTTTAGTTTTTAGTGTGTATTGTGATCGTTGAGGTGGAGAATTTCTATGAAATCCAATGAATAGTACTATTCTCAATATCAGTTCGTCGTGGATAGCTTTTTATTCCTCTAAAATCCCCCATAGGTCCATATATTTCGTCCCCTGAGTTTCAATTTGTTCTATGTGCCTACTGGCACATAGAACAAATTGGAACTCAGGGGACGATTTTATAAATCTGCTGTTAATCACAGTCCTGGAAATGAGACGAGTGCGTGTGCAATTGCTCCCGTCAGCACCCGTGTTTTCTATTTTACGGGAGCTAAAAAATACACTCGTTGAAAAATATTGTGGAGCACTAATATACTACGAGTGCATATAAATGTGTGCTGTTTTGAGAAAGCAGCACTCTGCAGCCAGTGGCAAATTACTGTCATAATTCAGCAATTCCTTATACATTTCCATGCTGCCCCTTGAACCCGATCGGCCGCTTTTCTGGCCAGGAACATGATATGTCATAACGTTTTAAATATGATGACTGTTCAGTAAATGTGTGGGTGGAGCAATCGATACTTAAAACTTGCAGGCGCGAGGCTGCACGTTGAAAATATTGATTGGTCTACCCCAAATAATGAATATGGAATCTTCTAATTGCTGCCGTTGAACTGGTGTGGAAGATACCACGAGAGTTCAAAGGTTTAAGGTTTTAGGTGTTTGGTGAGAGTATTCCCTCGAAAATTCATATGCTGACATTTTACGGGTGCCATTTACTCCCGTCTCTGAATTCACGGGGGCTTAAAACTGCACCCGTCAATTTTGTTCTTTTCCAGCCCTGGTTAATTATTGTAAATTAACACATATATGTTCCTGAAAATCTCCAAAATACCGGAAAGTACCATTGAAACAGGAAAAATACATAAACATTTATTGCCCTGTAACGTTTTCATAGTGATCGGTAGCCATTTATCGGCCATGTTAAAGTCACGAGTTCACTTTTGGTTACAAATCGTCTTAATCTATTTGTGGGTACGGGAGGAGAGGGGATATCCGCTTTGATATTAAAATTTAAAAACAAGTCTCTGAAAATCTAATACAAAATACAAACATTTTCTATAATTCTAGCAGTGGGAAAAACTCTTTTCTGAAATTCTCCACCCCATCGATCGCAATATCCTGTGGTGTCGGTTCCCCACAGCAAAGTTGGAAACACAGATGATATGTCGACGAGGCATTATCAATCAAACTAGAAAGGCACGTGACATTACGTAATCTCTACACTTACTCGTAATCTGTCTTCCCACGACATTTGCAGAATTTTAATTAAATCTATCGGTTCTCCAAGCTCGGTTACCATCGCAACAAACGGAGCCCCACTGTTGCTGTCATCGGAATAGCAGAATCCAAGAACCTGTAATTAGAAAACAATCGTCAGTGAGACAGAATCCGTAAAGTATATTTTTGAACCGTACAAGAACTACGGGATTAGCACCCCAAAAGTGAGGAAGCAAAGTAGTCTGACCACATGCAACTTGGGAACATGATGGTTGTGGCGAGTTCAGACAGATCATATACACTGTTTCGGATCTTCAGAAAAGCTCAAAATTGGATTTACCCGCAGTATAAGTTGATAGTAGTTTATTTCCCAAACCGAGTGAGGGAAAATAGTGCACCGTAAAATAGTGCCAAGACTACCCAAAAGGATATTTACAATATCTGAGAAAAAACGAGACGCAATGGGAAGCGACACTAGTTGGTCCATGAGCTGAAAGTCTGCTATTGCTTCTTGTGTTTTTTCTCGAAATTATCAACTGTGGAGTGAAAATCCACCATATGTGTTTTAAGCCTTATTTAAAACATTTGATCACTCATTTCGGGTGCCGGTGGCTGGGGAAGGGGGGGGGGGGGGGGTATATGTTGGGTTTCTGGGAGTTAGAAATACAGATCAGATAAGATATCTGGGTGATTTTAGGGCATTTGTAGGCTACTGATATCGACCAGGTGCCAGTGGTCTACTAATTAGAGGTTATTACTTGGTATGCTTCTTATCGGCCGAGATATCAGCCCGACCCTTATAAAAAAGTACCATGGTAAACCATGGTAAATCCCAAAATACCCTGGTAATACCATGGTATACCATGGTATTACCAGGGTATTTTGGGATTTACCATGGTTCACCATGGCACTTTTTTATAAGGGGAGGCAACTTCATATTAGCTCGAGACCGAAGGTCGAAGGCTGATGTGAAGTTACCGAGGGCTGATATCTCGACCGATATGAAACTAACCAAGTAATAACCTCTTTGTGTATTAAACCAAAATAAATCTACATTTATGTCATGAGATGGGAGATACGCAAAGTTCAATCAAAGGTAAAGAAGATAAGAAAGTTCTACAGTTCGAGTTACAGATGGGACAGAAATCAAGTCATGGAAAATCCCCTTTTGAATATTTAAATTTTGGCATCTGATTGACGTATAATGTACTTCAAAATTCCTGGCAAATGTCTATTTCCAGGCAGTTCCCTTAGCAATGTTGGCACCTCCACAAAACAAGAACAAACTATACCCCCTTTTGTTTCGGCTAATTGAGTCCCGCAATATTTCGGGAATGCCCATTGGTCAATTCTTGGACCCGTCTGAATATCGCAACACTGTGGCAGCATTCTCCACGATATGTCAGTTTTCTGCCAGTGTTGCTGTTTCTCATTCTCTTCACTAGGTGCGAAATGTCCTCCACTCCTAGTTCTCCTAGTTCAGCAATCCGAAGGTCTCGGCTTCCCCACTGGGATAACTTGTCCTCCTCTCCTAGTTCTCCTAGTTCAGCAATCCGAAGGTCTCGGCTTCCCCACTGGGATAACTGAACTACCTCTCCACCACTTCAATGTATCCCCGCTTACGACTCTGAAACTTAGTCAGGTTTGAATTATTCGCACAACTCTCTTTACTTATCGCCACCCAGAGACAT
Source organism: Pictodentalium vernedei (assembly GCA_031216915.1). Taxonomy (NCBI): domain Eukaryota; kingdom Metazoa; phylum Mollusca; class Scaphopoda; order Dentaliida; family Dentaliidae; genus Pictodentalium; species Pictodentalium vernedei. Next base: position 45,344,758 of record CM062292.1, on the reverse strand, counting down.
GGCTAGAGGTTTCCGATTGGGGGTGGAGGGTGGTGAGTTTCCAACTGGGGGGGGGGAGGGGGAAACTCCCCTCCCGGTCCCTCCCCATAGTTGGAAATTCATTTTCGAGAAACATTTTAAAAATGAAGCCATGAATGAGGGCATAAAACTGATTCTAGTAACTGAAATGCCAACACATTTATGATAGAATTATCAGGTTGTTATTATTATTTAGTATTATTCTGGGAATTGAATATGTGCCAAACAAATGCTCAAGCTGAGATCTTTGAGCAATTCACACTGTCCTAACATTAAATCAGATCTTATGCAGGAATGATCAATTTTCGAAGTTTATCATTTTGTAACTGTGAATGATGGAATTAACTCATTACGATAACGATTTTACATGATGTGATTTTCTTGAAGTGCATTTCGAGGATTTTTTTATTACATTACAATAAGTAACGTACTATAGAAATCTCGTACCGATTGACATCATACACATTTATGAAGCTCGATATTGCGTAGACTGTAGCTGTAAATAGTAACAGCTGGAATTTTTGCCGATTTGAAACCGAGTTGGAATTTTGGGAGACATCAGCATCACAAAAGAAGCTCTAAAATCCAGATAGATGGAATTTCCAGCTACTCACGATTTGCCTTCCGAATTAACAACTATAGGAATTTTTTTTTGCCAGGATTGGGGGGGGGGGGGGTAACACCCCCATACACCCCCTCCAGTCGCTACGTCCCTGGGGCCACCATTAATTCCTCACCATTCACAAACTCAAGTTCAAACTATTCCATCATGCCCGATAACACCAATTTTCATGATTGCGTTCGACAAATTGCAGTGAACGTTTTCGGTGTAAATAAATTAGTTGTGCCAAGTAACTAGTAACACATCAAGGGCGACAACTCTAGCTTGGTTCATATCGGTCGAGATCGGCGTCATATCAGCCGAATTTGACGATATATCTGCCGAGCTTGATAACTGGGAAAGAAAATAATTTCTAACAAATAAAGGCATATAATCGCCCAGACTGCACAAAGGGCTTACATTGTGTAATCTAACATGCTATTGGGTGCCCACTTCTCCGACGCCAACGGAGTCTCGGATGGTCACCGATTCGAAAAATAAGTTCTTTGGTATTAAGGATGAAAATTGAATAATAAGCAACGAAGTGTGTAAATACATCGGCATTGATAATAATGTGATCGTTATTGAGACTCATTCGTTTACCATGTTCAACTAGTTTGAACATTGTTGGCCAAAAGGGGGCATGGCTGAAGCCCATAGCTCTATAGCCTTTGCATTCCCAGCTGTTGAATACATCACACAATCTGTTGTTGTCTTCTTGTCGTATATGACAAGGTTGCCACCTGTTGTCCCTTTTTAATACCGTTGTGTGTCTATTAGGCGTTAAGTAATCATTATTGCCGTAAGACAAATTTGCTCCATATCGATTCGACCCGTTCTTCGTATTTAATACAGACATTATCATCGACTCATTGACGAAGCGTTATTGTTGGTGGTTCGTGTTCGAAATTACTCGCCATTGTCTGAGTCGCCATTATTTTTCTTCGATTTTCTTCTATTGACCGACACTAAATCGACCCGCAGTTTTAATAACAGGAAAAAATAAATGTTTCCGGTCACTCTCAACCGTTGTGTATAATCATATTTGCTTGTGAAAGTGATGTTGTGTAATGAACCTGTGTACTCTGGTCGGCGTAACTCTCCGTTCTGCTTCCAAAATGCTTATAAACGGCAGCGAATAGTTCGCATCCCCAACACAGCGCGCCAGGTGTTGAATTATACAGTTAAAACTAGAAGTCCTGTCATGAAATGCGCACAAATAGCACGATGATATGCGCGTTAATGTGCGCGTTATGACCCAATTAAATCTATCATGTTCTGTACATATGGCCTGTGCACAGGCAATGTTTCAGCCAATGGACCTCCGGGTAACCCGGAGGTCCATTGGCAGAAACATTGCCTGTGTTTGCTATGAGTAACCAGGAGAACCTGCCGTGCTTTGGATGCCATTCGACATGGCAATTGCGCGCAATTCCAACGTGCAATTAAGCCAAGATAAGCGCACTATTCGTGACAGGACTTCTAGTTTTAACTGTATATGGCAACTTAGGACATGCAACCACCCCCTCCGCCCTAATACACACGCACACAGCGTCTTTAATATCCATGTAGTTGTCAAAGGAGTGTTCCTGCATCAAGCCTGTATCATGATTTTTCTTTGAAATCTGTATTGGTTTTGTTTGGGGTCAATCCTATAAAACTTTTACAACTGTATTTTCAGCAATTGTATTTTCTTTCATTTACTATAAATGGTTCAAATAAATCATCAATGTGTCTTTTAAAACACTGATGATTTATTTCAACTATTTATAGTAAATGAAGGAAAAGACAATTGCTGAAAATACAGTTGTAAACGTTTTATAGGATTGACCCCTGTTTTTGAATTTTGAAAATGAAATTTTACCAGGCGTATTGGCGACCATCGCGACCTTTGAACTGGCCTTGCAGGGAAAACTTATTGGGTTCGGATCAACATGCTGATATGCATATGGAGCGTGAACCGCACTATCTCGTAAGCACTTTTTGCAAGAACGTAACTCGCACCTCGAACATGCTTTTTGGGAGAACATAATGGTTATACCTGACTGTTAGGCTGTATTAATATTGTTTTCTTTGGTCGTTTTTCGTTACACGTCCTCAGAAACCATACATTTTATGGGTCAAAAATAAACAGTGACACATTATTAATGAGAATATTCAAAGTGCCAAGCCTAGTAGGTTACAAGGTCGTAGAGTACGAGTCGGTGTTGACGTTCGCCCAAATCACGTTTGCCGAACTGCGCTGGGCGTTAATAAAACAACTGACCTCTCTAGTCTTTAACTGATCACCAAAGATGGTCGCTAGCAGATTACCGGTTATTTGAGCTCACAATTGGCCGACTCTGATGCCGATTACGATTGCTCTGATGCTCTCAGAGCCACGTTTACCGCCCATGTGCGTGCGACTGGTAATTTTACTGCGACCTGAGTCATTGGAGAGCAACCTTCACTTTTCCGGGATGATCTGGCGATTGTGGCAAGTATATGCTCACATGTCGTTTGACTTGAAAATGCCGTAAAGGGGTATCTAGAGAGATTAAGAATACACATTGTGGTTGTTTCTCAACTTCATTGAATGGTATCATTCTGACATCATTTTATATCAACAACTGAACAATTGCAAGATAATAAAATGCGGTTAATGAATCGATCACAACATGCTTGTCAACAATCGGTTGAACCGATATTCCAGGAGCTGTTGCCGTTGTCATCCGATTACCCACAGATCGGCAGATTGTGATGGCCTGTTCCGATCATCGGTTGAACACTACATGTAGACCTCTCTGGAAACTTATGGACTTTGCCAGAGTTCCAAATGTTTGCACCGAAATCAGACGGGAATCTAAACATCCGACATTCGAGTATTGGACGAATAAAATTCGATGTGCGTCCAGATAAGAAGAAAGCAAACGTAAGCAGCAAAGTTTCGACAAATATATCCAAATCAATGCAAATTACAAGACAACAGGTAAATACTGATATACATGTGTTGGATTGGAACAAGATTACCTCTGAGTTATTCATAACTGAAGCAACTGGGAGACACAATGGTCCGGGGAGCTTAATAGACTCCGATTCGGTGAAGAGCCAACCACTTAATTCCATTTAGCCAATAGCCTTCTCCGAGTGTTTATTTATTTATATTTATTTATTTATTGGTGTTTGGGACAACCAAAGACAGAGAGTATTTGCATTGTATGGAAAAAAAACGGAACCGATGAATTCATTAGGATTCTTCAGCGATAAAAATATCTCAAGCAATTAGCCACCCTGACAAACAGAATTGACGTTTGTAAAATTCATTTTTGTAATTTTATTTTGAATTAATACAACTGAAACTGTACTTCAAGGTATCACACTTCAATTTATTTATTTATTTGTTGGTGTGTGAAGGTCACATATTTCTGGCCAATGGCTAATCGCGATCGCTGTCACGGTACAAACAGATATTAAAAATTCACAATATTTACAAACAGTATTACTATATTTCCAGGGGTGGCGCCAAAGAGGGCGAAGTGGCGGGGGGAACAAACGCCCCCCACAGTCAGGGAGGGTTATATTTCTGCACAATGACTCATCGCGACTGCTCTCAGGGAACGCATACTCAAAATACACAATACTGACAAGAGGGGGGAGGGGGGGGGCGAAGGACTAGGCCTCCCAACTCCAACCAAATCGGAGAAACTACACCATTTATGTGGTGTCTTGGGTATTCCCTGATTGGCACGCAATAAAGGCTTTATTGTGTGCCGGTCGTGGAATACCCAAGACCCAGCGTCGGGGATCACAAGCTCTGCTGTCGGGGAAATCCACTGTGTATTTCCTTTCTAAGAATCCGATTCGCACGAGCCCATGGGCTCGTGCAAATAGGATTCTACGAAAAGAGCTATTATTTCATATGCCTAGTTAACAGTACAAATAGCTAATATTTGCCAAGGTTTGGGAGTTTGCTTTTATGACTCTTAAAGGTCCTTTCCTAACAAATCATGTATTAATACAGTCAAGAGAAGACGATACTGTACGAAGCTGTTCTGATATACACGAGAACCAAACATTTACCTTCAAGCCTAAAGAATCTATTTTGCCGTGACATAAGTTTATATAAAGGTCGAATTTGACACGCCGCGATAAATCAATATTGCATGCTTATGACACCGCCTTTCATGGAGTGATAATGGCTGTATTGTTCATATAGAAGTAAACGGTGTATTGAAACATCGTAAAAATCAATGATTCACAATGCCACGATTTTGTATGTACTTTATGCTGTCGTGCAGAGACATTGTGCAAGCCAACGAACTGATCTATTGTACTGCTAGCTCTCAATAGCTGTTGACTGATTTAGAACATCTGCTGACAGAAAAAATATAGTTGGCATCAAAACGGAATTTACAGTTCTTATTTCATAGTAGCAGTGGTGGTAAGAACTGTGAGAGTTGCAGTTAATATGATACTAGTGGTGGCAGTCGATTTAGCAGCAACAACAACAGTAGTAGTGGTAGTAGCAGCAACAATAGTATAGTAACAGCGGTGGGTGTAGAAGTAAGAGGAGTAGATACAGTACGTCCCCCGAGTTCCAATGTGTTCTATGTGCCTACTGGCACATAAAACACATTGGAACTCAGGGGACGATTAATGTGGCAGTAGCTGTTGTTGTTGTAGTAGTAGTAGTTGAGTAGTTGTAATAGTAGTAGGATAAGCAGTAGTTGCAGTAGGAGTAATAGTAATCGCAGTAGTATTGGGAGTAGTACATGTATCTGTAGCAGTAGTAGTAGTAGTTGTAGAAGTAGGAATAGTGGCAGTAGTATTAGCATTAATAGTAGAGGAAGTAGTAGTAGCATTAATAGTAGTAGCATTAATAGTAGTGGCAGTAGTAGTAGTAGTGGCAGTAGTAGTAGAATTAATAGTAGTGACAGTAGTAGTAACATTAATAGTAGTGACAGTAGTAGTAGCATTAATAGTTGTGGCAGTAGTAGTAGCATTAATAGAAGTGGCAGTAGTAGTAGCATTAATAGTAGTGGCAGTAGTAGTAATAGTGGCAGTAGTATAGTAGCATTAATAGTAGCGGCGGTAGTCGTAGCATTAATAGTAGTGACAGCAGTAATAGTAGTGGCAGTAGTAGTAATAGTCGCAGCATTAATAGTAGTGGCAGTAGTAGTATCATTAATAGTAGTGGCGGTAGTAGTAGTTGTAATAGTGGCAGTAGTATAGTAGCATTAATAGTAGTGGCAGTAGTAGTAGCATTAATAGTAGTGGCAGTAGTAGTGGGTGTAATAGTGGCAGTAGTATAGTAGCATTAATAGTAGTGGCAGTAGTAGTAGCATTAATAGTAGTGGCAGTAGTAGTAGCATTAATAGTAGTGGCAGTAGTAGTAGTTGTAATAGTGGCAGTAGTATAGTAGCATTAATAGCAGTGGCAGTAGTAGTAGCATTAATAGTAGTGGCAGTAGTAGTAGCATTAATAGTAGTGGCAGTATTAGTAGAAGTAGCAAAAGTAGTAGTAGATGTGGCAGCGGTAATAATAACCGTAGGATTAGTAGTAGTAGTAGTAGTACTAGTCGTAGCAGCAGTCGTAACAGAAATAGTAATAGCAGATGTAGTAACAGTAGTAGAGTTAGTAGTAGTAGCAGTGACAATGGTAGCTAAGTAGTTGTAGTTGTGGGGAAATAGCAATAGTATTAGTAGTAGTTGCTGTTGTGTCAGGAGTTGTTAAAGCAGTTCGATTATTATGATTATTATTATTATTTTATTTGAAGCAGAAGCTAATCTGAACCATCTGAATTCAGTTTTTAGTCACGCGGCAGAGGAAATCCGTTCTTGAGAGGGAGGGGGGGGGGGGAAACTCACAGACACTGACGTACCTAAACGAAGGGGTGACTTTTCACTTTAAATTTCAATCGGATGTTTTTTATACATGATAGCACATTCATGCTAAAATAATGGCACACTCTAAAGATTCACTGGACGTCTGTTTTGAAAAAGAAAATTCAACATTGAAAGTTGGGAGTGGGGAACATTGCCTCTTAATATGGGAGATCGAGACCATCAAACTGTCTACCCAAATAAGTAATGCTTGTCATTGCACGTTTCTGTCGGAAATTTGTCAGTCTGAACACATAGCCATGCAATAGCAATCGACACCGTGGAATCAAGTTTTAAATTAGCCACTCCTCGCTCCATCCCAACACATGCACTCCATCGATAGAAATAAATGTTATGTTTCTGGCCGAACAGACGTACACTGGGAGATAAACTGACGTACAGTGAGAGATAAACAGACGTGAACTGAGAGATAAACAGACGTATACTGAGAGATAAACAGACGTACACTGAGAGATAAACAGACGTACACTGAGAGATAGACGTACACTGAGAGATAAACAGACTACACTGAGAGATAAACAGACGTACACTACTACACTGAGAAATAAACAGACGTACACTGAGAGATAAACAGACGTACACTGAGAGATAGACGTATACTGAGAGATAAACAGACGTACACTGAGAGATAAACAGACGTACACTACTACACTGAGAGATAAACAGACGTACACTGAGAGATAAACAGACGCACACTGAGAGATAAACAGACGTATACTGAGAGATAAACAGACGTATACTGAGAGTTAAACAGGCGTACACTGAGAGATAAACAGACGAACACTGAGAGATAAACAGACGTATACTGAGAGATAAACAGATGTATACTGAGAGTTAAACAGACGTACATTGAGAGATAAACAGACGCACACTGAGAGATAAACAGACGTATACTGAGAGACAAACAGACGTATACTGAGAGTTAAACAGACGTACACTGAGAGATAACCCCCCCCCCCCCCCCCCTTTGCAACGAGCTCAATGAGGGTCATGGGCTTTTAGATGGCAAAAGTTGAAAAGAGAATAAAACGTCCCATGGCGGAAAAGGGTGGCAACTGCAATGCTAAAGCATTGCAGTTGGCATCCTTTTCCCCTCAAGGGGCGAAAAATTAATTTGCGAGTTTTGTGAATTTTTTTATTTATTGGTGTTTAAGGTCACATATTTCTGCAAAGTGGCCAATTGTCACCGCCACATGTAAAGTCAAGTCCTGATTCCAGCCAGTCGATCATTCCGATGTTGCCCATTTTAGTGGACATCCACCCCATGCATTAGTTACCGGGTCCTATTCAAAAAAAAATTCTTTACCACAGTCAAAAAGCACTGCTCTACTTCCCGGTGTACCGACGGGGAAGAGTTTTGTGAAAGGAACCGGACAGATTTAATCATTCTCTTATGTGATAGGGTTAAATAGCGCTGGAAATGAAACACTATATAACTATAAAACGATACTTAATTCACTGTAAGTTGAAGTATATAACGTATTTTAAAGGAATATCGACTACAAAATTTTATTGTTGTCGTTTGTAAGACACAAAATAGTTTCTCCTCAAGAAACATTCCCTGATGTCGATTGAGATATCCCCTTACGACGAGTGTTGGGATTGGATGACACTCTATACTCAACTCAGATGGGATTGAAAACATGACAAATGTTTGTGTAAGGTATTCGTAGTTGGTAAACAGATAAGGACAGAATAAACTGGGGTGCACCGTGTCCACACTTCTGTACCACGGGGATAGGTAGCAATGTGAACCTCAATGGATGGAATCAAAAACTAAATTCACGAGTCACTTGAGGACACTAACAGCACGTTTGCTATTCATTGACCACCGGGTCGGCCACGAACAAAATAGTTGCTTGTTTGGTGAACTTCGGTTTTAAATTTGCATGGTATATTGTATATAGACCTACATTTCTTGTGGAGCGGTATGAATCCACCCATTTCTGGGGACCTCACGGGGAGGGGGCTGGGGGGCTCATGTGACGCCATCAGTAACATGCCCAGAGGCAACACATGAGATTGTCATTGTAGCTCACGAAAACTACGGTAAAGCCGTCATATTATGGGATACCATGGCAACCCTACATAAGGTCAACGGTAAGGTAACTGATGATGTGATACGAGATCCTTCACGAATTCCCGCAGCATTGGGTAGATCCCTACATAATATACTACTTACGGTTGAAAGTGACACCATCTGTGTTGTATCGCTAATAGTGACTCATTTCGCGATAAATCACAGTTTACCAAAATTAATAATTACCACAACCAACCACTGACGACCACTCTGACTTCAAGACTGTTAGAATCGAAACACACGAATGTTCATCAACCCAACATCTATGCCATTCTCTCTTGGCTCTTCGCACGGACTGATTAGCTCTGACCCACTGTGTCCAGGGATTCTTCAGCCCTCATTGGGAAAGGGTCCGGAGCCCATGTAATAGGGAATATTCGTGTCATGAAGGCTCCAATTGGGAATTTTGGGGGGAGAAGAAACACACAAAGAATAAGAAACGTTACCTTCAAGTTGAACTGAGAACATTAATACAAAAGCTACCACGTGTATACTGAATAGTACATGTAGGTTTTAAAACAAACAAGAATAAGCAGTGTCTTAACCATCTGAACCCTGGTGGTATCTTCCAAGTCAGTTCAATGTCAGCAATTGGAAGAGTCCATATTCGGTATTTGGGGATAGACCAATTAATATCCTCAACGTGCAGCCATGAGGCTGCACGTTGAAAATATTGATTGGTCAACCCCACACATTAACATAACAGACATCCCACTTAATTAATTTATGAAGTATCATGTTCCTGGACTTGAAAAACGGTCTCTGGTGTTCGAAGGGTTAATCTCTATTAAATAAATTGTTCTTATGCTATTAATTGATGAAGATAACTATGCATTTTGCTACACTTCGATAGTCTACATTATGTGGCTTTGTGGCTGTGTATTGGCCAGTGGCGGCGCCAGAAATTTTTTTGTGGGGGGCAACTAGGGGGGCAGACTCCCATGAAGGGGGGCAAATACGTAAAGGATCATATCATTACTTTGTTATGGGGTAGTCCAAACTTGGACCCAAAGTCCGTAATATACTTTTTTGGTTTGGTACGTCCTGTGGACGTACCAAACCAAAAAATTATATTACGGACTTTGGGTCCAAGTTTCGACTAAATGGAATGGTAATTAGCGGTCCTCCTTTCAAAAAATCCTGGATCCGCGTCTGGTGGGTCTGTGCGCGTGAGAGAGAGAGAGAGAGAGAGAGAGAGAGAGAGAGAGAGAGAGAGAGAGAGAGAGAGAGAGAGTCTACTGCCTGGATGTGTTCATCAGCTAACCTGAGGCTTTGGGCTAAGTGTGTATGGGAAATTATTGGGAATAAAAAAAGAGAGGGGTGTGTGTGTGTGAGAGAGAGTGACTGAATGTGTTTGTGTGTGAGGGTGGATGGAAATGCATGCGAGATGGTGGGGGGGGGCAACTGGGGGGGAAGCCTCGTTGGGGGGGGGGGGGGGGGGGGGCAAATGCCCCCGCATGCCCCCCCCCCCCCCCCTCACGTAGCGCCGCCACTGGTCTTGGCACGTCTTGGCTGCCAAAATGGGCAGCCAATACTTGCCGAGAAACAACTGACAAGCTTCTTGGGATACAACTTGCAAAAGCATCTAAAAACTGCCTGTTTATTTTGTTGCAGTGAAACGTGATTAAAATCGAAATCAGGCCTTCAAGACTTAAAGAATTAATTTTTTTATTGGAATGCGGACCGAGATTGGGAAATTTTGGATTGGGAACAAGTCTGCCAAAATGCCATTGAGAGAGGTCCCATATTCGGCCCCTGTAGACACCCAAAAGAATCCCCGATATCTGACTGTGACGTTTCCTGTTGGTGGCATGGTCCACTTCCAGAAACCTCCCGGGTACGGTTTAGAACACGAAGGAGGAAAGAAAGGTTTTAGACGGCAGCGTTTCTTCAACCTCGTCAAATATTATGAAATATTATGATAGAGTAGTTATTTGCCGAGCCACTGACTCGTAGTATTGAGATAGTGGTGAGTTCGCTGACGCAAAACATTTTCAACTGTCGACTATTGTGCGCAAATTATGAAATGTCAGGCATAATCACCGCCAATGCAATTGAAAAATGTCATATTTTGACAGTGTCTTTGCTAGGCGCTACAAGATTTTCTTTATTAAAAAAATCCGTGCAATTATACAGCTGTAAGCACATGTAGTAGATTATAAGAAGTGGAATTCAGGAATTCTACGCATTCTGTGAAAAAAAACTAAAAATATGCGATATTTTATTTATTTATTTATTTATCTATTGGGGTTTAACGTTATTTTCGACAGCCAGGGTCACCTCTTGTCGGACAGTTTTACGAGTTGGGGAAACCGGTGAGCAAATGTCAGACTCCCCAACGTACTAACTCCGCGCAATCAGGGTTAGTAGTGGTGGAAGACAAGTGCACTAAGACATACAGTACGCCTTATTACACGGCGCCACCGTGTCCCCACGTGGGCAATCGGAATGAAATGCCTTGCCTAACGACACAACGCAGTTAAACCTGGTGGGATCGAACCTTGGACCTTTCGGCTTGAAGTCCAATTCCGTAATCACTGACCCACCGCATTCCCTCTTTTACCTTTGAAAGCCAGTAAGTACACGAACTTGTGTGTGTTGTGTGTGTGTGTGGGGGGGGGGGGGGGTGGAGGTGTCTTTTGAACATGCAATTTTCGATCTGGACACTCTGCGCTAGCCCAAATATGGCTGCGGGGGAGCTGAATAAGCAGTGAGACTTATAACTATTTCATTTTGATTTCCTTAACCCTATTAACAGTGTCCAACCGATGATCGGGACCGGCCACCACAATCGGCCGATTATGGGCAATCGGATGACAACGGCAACGGCTCCAGGAACATGGGTTCAACCGATTGTTGCCAAGCAATTTGTGATTTTTCTGAATCGCATTTTATTATCTTCTGCAACTGTTCAATTGTTAATGTAAAATGATGTCGATGATACCATTCAATAAAGTTGAGAAACAGCCACAATGTGTATTCTTAATCTCTCTAGACGCCCTTTCCGGGATATACGTGTTAAACGACATGTAAAGCTTACAACTGAGCACACTTGAAGCAATCGCCAGTTCATACCGGAAAAGTGAAAGATGCACTCCATTGGCTCAGGTCGCAGTAAAATTACCAGACGCGCGCACATGGGCGGTAAACGTGGCTCTGAGAGCCATGTTTACCGCCCAAGTGTGCGCGACTGGTAATTTTCCTGGGACCCCAGTCAACGAAGTTTAACGCTTTGAGAAATGTTCAGTTTAATGTAGTTCTTTCCAGCCTCGTCTCGTCTTGTAGTGCACGGTATTACAATCGGAATCGGCATCAGAATCGGCCGATTGTGGGCTCAAATAACCGGTAATCGGTCAGCGACCATTTTTGGTAATCGGTTGGACACTACCTATTAACACTGAGTGTGCCTGGATGGTATCGGTCTACAGAATATCAATTACAATATGGTCGAATCTATTTTGCCTTTATAGGGAGGTTCAATGATAATCTGATCCTACAGCCCCATATTACTAACCCTGTTTCCATTTGTCCATAACTGTGTCGCCTAGCCGTTGAATGGCAAGTTCTCGTTTACGCAAACATTTATGCATACTTAACTGAATGGGTTAAACCTTAAGGCTTAGTGCGGGGACTCCGGGAAGAGACTCCTGTTGCCACCACAAGTCGGCATCTTCGTCACACTAAAATTTGATTTCTAAAACGCTCAAGTCGCACAATGGTAGATACGATTTACTGTGATATTTTCTGGTCTAACGTTTGTTTCTTTATTGGGGGTTAATGACACTTTCAACAGTCAGGGTCACATTGCGTCGGATAGTTTTACGGGTGGAGGAAGCGGTGTACCTGTAGAGAACCACCGAGCAGTGACGCGCAACTGAAAGACTCCCCAACACGAGCAGAGTTGGCAACGGTTGAAGGCAAGTGCTCCCTCGACATAGAGTACGTCTTAGTACACAAAGACACCGTACCCTCATGTAGACAATCGATATTAACTGTCTTGCCTAAGGAGGCGAGGACACGACGCAGTTACCATGGTTGCCGCTGGTTGGAATCGAATCGAATTCTCCTCCTTTCGGTTTAAAATCCAATGCTCTAACCACTGCCCCCCCCCCCCCCCACCCCTCTTCCAGCTAATCTGACGACCTACCGTATTAAAACAGCAGGACAAGCAAGGCACATAATTTCAGCAGGTCAGCTATGTATTTGTGTCTTGGTGTTTAAGGTCACGTATTTCTTGGCAATCGCAACATGGGCATCAAGTTAAGCCCAGCCAATCGTATATTCCCATCATCCCTTGTTTCACATTTATAGGACTTCCACCGTAGGCAGTGGTCACCGCAGACCTGACCTGGAAATAACCGGCGAATGATCGTTTGTGTTATGCGTTGGTTACGTCAGTTGTGAAATACGCGAACGAACTACAGGTTACGACGAAATAGTACAAAGACAAAATAAAACATCAATGAAATTCCTATAATACGACAGGTTTTTTCCCGTTAGAGCTGTCAATCTCTCTGGACTAGCTCGACGCACTGGTTGGGCATCACGTCCACATATAAGTAGAGTGGCGTGTCATTTATGTCTTAACAAACACCCGCCACAATAAACTGGAAGAACTAACGTTGTTAGTTGCTGCTATTTATTTTGTGGCGGGAGTTCCGTTAATTAACCCTTTACCCAACGAATCGCCCGCATCCGCCCGCGTAATATGCAAATTCAGCAGGTGAAAAAATATTATTTTTCGAAACATTTCAATAAAACCATAGCATGTGACCCCTCTTTTTACTCCGGGTTGTCAATCTGTGTTGTTAAAATGCCAGAGGTGCCTAAATGTCCATAATGGCGAGAGAAGGTTGTACAGGGGTGGGCGGAGGGTATAAATAACTGTGAGGGCGACTTGCGAGGATTCTCTTGTTTGAAATTGGACACCAGAACAAGCTCCACAATGACCTTGCTTGGTCCTTTTGCTTGGCTCGAGCTCGTTCCAAAGAGGGGTCACATGATATGGTTTTGTTGAAATTTTTTGGAAAAATTTGAAAAATTATATTTAAAATAATAAATTTTGATATCGTCTGCGTTGGGTAAAGGATTAAGACGTAATTTCACGTAAAGCAAACGGGAAGAAGTGTCTTCCTGGCGGGGATCCAACCGTCGACCTTTCGGTCTGTAGTGCAATGTCCTAACCACTGAGTCACCGCGTTTCCACAAAGTCCTATCTTACCTGTAAAAACAAAGTTTGTTTACCACAGTAAATATTAAATAAGCACTGCTTCACTTCCAGGCATTCCCCAAGAGGCAGCCGATCATCAGAATGGGGTAATAAATCATGAACTGTTTTTTCTACCTCAGGGTTGGAAGATTTAAGATCCGATAAAAGGATCAAGCAAGGTCATTGTGGCGCTTGTTCTGATGCCCAATTTCAAACAAGAGAATCCTCACAAGTCGCCCTCAAAGTTATTTATACCTTCCGCCCACCCCTGTACAACCTTCTCTCGCCATTATGGACATCTAGGCACCTCTGGCATTTTAATAACACAGATTGACAACCCGGAGTAAGTCTAAAAGCTAAAACTGTGTGTCGACGTCAACTGTACTGTAGAAAAAATAGTATGACAAGTGAAATTCAACGTGGAATGTCAAATCAAGCCGTTACGTACGAATGTGGACCTGAATGGCTTTTGTCCCTCGTTGAAATGACAAACCGCTGAGATGTTTTCTTTACATTGTTTTCGGACATTTTTTAACATACTTCACATTTAACCAAAACATAATTACTGTAAAATATGGACAAATCGTGTCTCCTCACTTATTACATGAAGTGAGATGTTAAGGGAACTTGACTACACTACAATTTTAACCAAGTAAAATTACAAAACTCATCCCGTAGACTATACAGTTAAAACTAGAAGTCCTGTCACGAACTGTGCGCTTATCTAGGCATAACTTCGCGTATGAATTGCGCGCAATTGCCATATCGAATGGCATCCCTAGCACGGCAGGTTCTCCTGGTTACTCATAGCAAACATAGGCAATGTTTCTGCCAATGGACCTCCGGGTTACCCGGAGGTCCATTGGTTGAAACATTGCTTGTGCACAGGCCATATGTACAGAATTTGGTAGCCTTACTATGGTCATAACGCGTAGATTAACGCGCAAATCGACGTGCTATTTGTGCGCATTTCATGACAGGACTTCTAGTTTTAACTGTATATTATGAATCTCAAAAGTCAAACTAATTCGTGGTCAGGTCAAAATATATTCAAATGTAACTTGTTCTTTGTACGTTCCTTCAATCAGAGATGGACAATATACTGAAAAACCGAACCGATATCATGGGGATACCGAAAAACCGAACCGAACCAATCATTGAATATCGAAACTGTCCGAATTTTCAAATTTTCTTACATTCACTATAGGCCTTGTTGGGAGCTTGACAGCAGTTGAAGGGTTCATTTTTATGAAAGAAGTGGCTGATGCTCTTGTGTGCCTGATAATCATACATGTAAGATTATCCTTTTTCGAACAAACTTCCCGCCTGTATGATCCTTATTTGACCCTGTATGATTATTAATTTTTAGCAATCGAATGTGCAGAGTGGCCTCTTATCTCAAGATGTTCACCAAAAACAAACTAGTAAGGTACATGTTAAGTACAAGCAAACACGGGATGCAATGGAAATGTTAATTGGCAGAGAGCTGGAAGCATGTATTTGGGCTTTATTCTGAAGTACTGCTAACATAACTTTAAGACCTAGTACCCACTGGATGTGCTTCATACCATCACTGAAACAGAATTAATTAGTCTATAAGGTTTAATTCCCCTTTGGTACGATCAGCAAATCGCAGTCAAGTTACATGTAGATACCAAACCGATACCGAGATATACGCCCCCCCCCCCCCCTTTTAAAAAACACCGAACCCGATACGGAACTCAAAATTCCAATACCGCTCATCTCCACTTTCCAAAGAACAAAGTGATGTATTTTTTTATTAAGATTTCGATTCCGACCATATTGCGCAATAAATCTTGTGTTCAAAGGTTTAATGGATGTGTGTTCTACTATGATTTTCACTAACGGCTCACTCGTGATAAAAGTGTGGAAATCTTTTTTATATTATACGCTCGCTAAACAACAGATTATCGAAAAAAATGCTGAAAGATAGAAATCGTATCCCCCACTGAGAAGATATAGAAATTTTCTCTTTCACGGTATCAATCAAAATGGCGGCTTTCAAAGCATCACTTCAAGGTGAATAGGGGTCAAATTATCTGTGGAAATGATCAATTTGTTCTAAAAACGTATAATGAAAAGAACATCTAGTGTTTTTGAGTGGATACCGATCATTTCTAGCAATAATTCAATATGTATTCACCTCGAATTCAATTGATGCATGAAACCCGTCAGCTGAATCAGATCGCAAGACGATACCTGTTCCGAGTGTCGATCAAATCACATCCGCATATCAATGCGCTGTTTACTTTCAAGCATCAATTCAATATCGAAACGAGAGGAATTATCAATGTGAATGATCAGAATCTTATAAAAAGCGTATAATAAAAAGAAAATCTAGTGTTTTTCGTGACCGAGATAAATGAGAATTTTCGCTCGCGCAAGCGCTCGCGAAAATAAACATTTGTCTCAGTCATTCATTAGATAATTTTCGGTATCCACTCAAAAGCACTAAATATCCTCTATGCATTAGTGGACACAGATTATGAGTGTTGTGTGTTGGCACATGGCCATGATATTAACCATTTACCCAACGAATCGCCCGCATCCGCCCGCGTAATATGCAAATTCAGCATTTGAAAAAATATTATTTTTCAAAAAATTTCAACAAAACCATATCATGTGACCCCTCGTTGGAACGAGCTCGTCGAGCTCGTCCCAACGAGGTGTCATATGATACGGTTTTGCTGATATTTTTTGAAAAAGTTAAAAAAAAATTATATTTAAAATAATAAATTTTGATATCGTCTGCGTTGGGTGAAGGGTTAAATGGCATGGAGCGGGTGTCTGAGGTATAAGATTGGCAGATTGCAGGATTCTACCTCCCAGTCCAGCCCGTGAAGAGGCTTGATTGTTTATAGTAACGAATGGCGTGAAAGAACAAAAAAAAAACCCCACAAAATCCAGGCATAATATCCAAAGGTGTGTCACGTCAGTTTAAAACAAAGTGTGCGTGGGTAGAGTCTTTCTCAATGAGAAACAAACAGTACCCATACGTCATATCTAACAAGACATTAAACCAGATTGGCTTTTTATGCACGTGACAACGTGACGGGCCATGTGATGGATCATCCATCAAATTACCATGTTTTCGCGTGCGATTATTATCATTATTATTTCCCATAATCACAGGCAAGTTAGCATATTTATAGAAACGACAATTGAGTTGGACAGCATGACACTTTTGCAACATGAACTTTGACGAAGATATATGTATGCACCTATGCATCATATTTTTACTGAACGTCGAATTTTTCTCAGGCGTGGGCCAAAACATGCCGGGTGCCACAGCTGAAGTACATGCAACAGTGAACTCTCCTCGCTGATCTGAAGTCACGGCAACAGTGGTGGCACTTGTTGCACCACGGGGAAATACGCGTTGAGGCCTAAGTATCTAAAATGGATTCTTGAAAGAGAGTAGTGTTGGGAGATACTAATCGATTAATATGTACCAGAATGGCTGCAAGCTTTTGCCGGTTTTAACCACTCATTCACTACGAAAGTGGGGAATATTTTTGTTTGTGATTTACGTTGACGTTAACTTATGCAGATCTTAAATAAAATACTCGGTCTTGATAACCAAACTAGGTCCTGATGATCACCAGGCCCGGTCCTGATCACCATGCCCTCGTATTTTAAGTGAGAGTTGCATACGTGTAAGTTACAAGTGGCAACCGATAACGGACCGGTCATAACAAAAAGTTGAACATGTACATAATACAACACCTGCATGGGGACTCACATGTAGTGGAGCAGTGCTTGCTTGTTTACTGTGGTAAACAGGTTGTGTTTCTGTACGAAAATGGGACCCAGTAACCAACCGACTCCTGGGGTTGAAGTCCTCTAAAATGGGCAGCATAGGTATAGGAGGTCCTAGTTAAGACAGGGAGATGCGAACCTTCTACAACAGTCTTCGAAATATCATTTTTGCAACCTCCCCCCCCCCCCCCCCCCACCCCAAACAATCCTGGCTAGGACAACACCCCATTGTAAGCTCCTGGCTATGCGATTGGGATTATGTAGCCATGTCGTCTAATGTGCTGTTTTCTCTACATCAAAATTTATGCATAATGCACTCTTGGGGTTAATGGGCAAGAATCCAGTGTGAACACTCTTTGCATACCCAATGTCATCCCGGGATTACCGAGTCGCGCTGCTTGTTTACAATATCGCCTTTCAAGATTGTGCGAGATAAAATAATTTGCAAATTGTTTAGACTAAAATTATCTTCCGTCCTAATCGTAAATCTTCTGACATTAGGTATGGAAAAACACACCATCAGGTTTTCAAAAAGCTTGTAAATACAAGCAATTGACTGAAAGGGGGCACAAAACCGAGATTACATAACACATTCTATGTTCGTGATTAAAACATAGCACTACTCAACAATTGGGGGGCTCGAAAATAGTTCTCCTCGTCCGCTCGCCATGACAAGTTGAAAGTTACTAATGCAGGACGAGGTGAATTTCACATGAAGCTTCCCTTTTCAAACTGAAGTCAGTTGTCGTCATTTCCTATACAACATTGGTTCAACCTTGGTGGCGTCATGGGATCCTGGGACACTCATAGCAGGTATGGATTCTCGCAACCATTTTCACGAGAATCCAAATGGATTCTCACAAATTTAGACGAAATATAAGCCCTGGAGTTTTAAAGAAGGTGCAATATAAACAAATTGAAAAGCGTTGTGATTCGATCTGATTGGAAATATTCTGTCTGATTGGATTGAGGATTCGATTCGAGCTGAAATTGAAGACTTGCGGGCCCTGTATCTGACAACCACTTACCTTAACAAGGTTTCCTCTTCCCAAAGCATTTAGAACGATGAACTCTTTTACGATCTTTTTGGCCGCTCTTCTGTAACACTGTTCCGTCGTTCCACCCTTCTCAACACAGGTGGATACATCTTGTCCTTTAACGTCAATGGTTTTAACAGCTACATATCGTCCGTTATACCTCCCCTTAAACACAGCTTTCGTCCAACCAGAAGCAATATATGACCTATCATCAATTCTATCAATGTCATTACAGTTCAATAAGTTTGATGATGTTTTATTTAAAAAATTATTCAAATCTATCCCCATGTCCATAACTGGCGGTGTATTGGAATAACCATCACCAGAATTCTCCATCAACTTCCGTATCTTGTTGCCTATGTTGTCATATCCGGTGTATATGTCTCTTCCGGCAAGAAGGCTCTCCACCGATTTGAGGTGAATATGACTATCTGCATTGAAGACTGGGTCTACATATTGTTGTTTGTCATAATGTTTAACTTCTGGTGTGTAAAATGTGTGGTACAGAAGTAAAATATTTCCAGCAATTATTGTCAACACAAGAAACGAATAGACATACAGAATATCTACAAATTTGAAGAAGGATTTCTTTTTTCGAACCATGTTTATAACAAATTAGATACAAGTAACATTCGTTCACGAAAACTCGATTTTCTTTTATTCTTCCCAAATTCAAAATGCACTTCGATTGTTGTGTTGATTTTCTATTGCAACAACAACGTAAAATAAGTTATACTTAAAACGTGCAGACGCGACTTTTTTCGAATGTCGTGAAACAAAAAACACTGTGTTGTCGTTCTCCAACTTCCGTTTTCTCTTCCGGCGTTCTGATGACGTATATCACAATCCTCTCTGATTTTCCGGATCAGTTGAATCCGCTGATGACATTAATGCGTAAAACTGAAAATGATAAATTATTACTGTTTAGGACGACAATGACAAACAATCTAATTATATACAGTAGAACAATGTAGGAAAATGAGGATGCTACTGAAATTAACCCTGCCACCAACGAATCGGCCACATCCGCCTGCGTAATATGCAAATTCTGCAGCTGAAAAATACTATTTTTCAAAAAGATTCAACAAAACCATATCATGTGACCCCTCTTTGGAACGAGCTCATCGAGCTCGTTCCAATGAGGGGTCACGTGATATGGTTTAGTTGACATTTTTGGAATTTTTTTTAATTGGGTAAAGGGTTAACCCTGACACCAAAAACATAACGGAAAAGGTGGCGGCGAATTCGCAGTTTGACACAGTGGAGCGAATTCAGTATGGACTAGTGCCACAGTTAATGATGCCAGCCAGCAATGAACTGAGTAATGTTAGGCAACCAACCAGGGATGAATGTGTCGTGCAAATAAATTCGCTGAAATCGTCCAAAATTCTCCCGATTTTTAGGACTAATTTGTGACATTTTTGTTTCTTCAATAAATAGAAGAAAGTGTGAAACTGTTTTTGGTTGGGACATATATTATTTTAGTATTTCTATGAATTATAGAAAGAAAAATTCATCATTTTGGGGCATTAATTCGCTGAATTTGCTGTTCAACTATCTGTATTCTGGAATTTATTTATTTATGTATTTATTTATTGACGTTTAAGGTCACAAATTTTTGCACAATGGCTAATCATGACCACAACATGAGTATCAACTCAAGACCAGGGGTGAGCGTTAATAAGCCATGATGCCCATTTTAGAGAGGGTTTGCACCCCCCAAGCATTGGTGACTGGGTCCTATTTTACCAGTAAAACAGAGTCTGTTTATCGCAGTGAACAGACATCACTTCACTTCCCGGGGTTCCCGCGGAATTTAATTTGAAAATTGAAACATCTGTTCAAAGAAGTCAAAGGAGACAATTTCAACAGCCAGGGTCACCTCGTGTCGGACAGTTCTACGGGTGGAGGAAGCTGGAGTACCCGGAGAGAACCACCAGCTGGCAAATTCTCATATCTTTTAAAATGCTAATGATTCATTTTAGTCAGTTGTATTAATGAGTAGAAAATACAATTCTAGAAAATACAATGGTAAAAGTTTTATACATGTAGTATTGGTCTCAGTTTGAGTTGATGAGGTGACGGGTGAGTTGGGGTCACTTTTACGCGCTAGGAAATGGGTAGGCATTGCCTTACACTGCAAAAAATATAGGTTCTCTTTAGAACCAAAACTGGTTCTAATCTTGTCCCTGAGATGGAAGCAGTTCTGTTTAAACAATATTTATTTCAGATCAAATAAATTTACCAAGATTAGCATTCAATTTTAACAGAATATTACATGACCTGAAGTAGATTCAGCAGTAAACTTGGAGCTTATTCAACGCAGTCGCCAAACATTTTGAAGCAAAGGAGACATGAACAGTTGGCATATCGAACCAGTTTTGGTTTTGTATAGAACCAAAACTGGTTCGATATGCCAACTCCTTTGCTAAATAATGATTTGAGACAACCTCGTATAAGCTCTAAACTTACGGCTGAAACACCCTCAATTTATGTTTAATACTCTTAATATTTAATGTTAATCTTTATAAATTTATTTGATTTGAAATAAATACTGTTTAAACAGAACTGGTTCCATCTCAGGGACAAGATTAGAACCAGTTTTAGTTCTAAAGAGAACCTATATTTTTTGCAGTGTACAGTACCGGAAGGAACATGTAAAGATAGCAAACATTGGCAATTATTCAACACGATCCAACGTGAAAGGCAAAAGAGCAAAGAAACACAGGTGGCAAGGTGAATGACCGTCAAAATTTAACTTGATCTTGACTGACCAGGCATAAGTACTTTATTTGTGATATCAAATTACTTCAGTACAAATTGCTGCCATTATCCAAAAACACGATTGCCCAGTTCAGATCACAAACATCTTTGTATCGCTGGAATTGCTTTTAATATTCCAACAAAAATAAATATTTGTCATCGTTAAATTTTTTACATGATCCCCGAGTCTGTTATTTGACACTTTGACACTCCACAAAACCACTCTAAGAATATATAATACAGTCGTCGTGTACTGGTCATAATCCACTCGTGGGCAGTGATGTCCACGCATGCGTTTACCAGTTAATAAAAATCGTAATCAGCAACATTTTAATTAACCCTTTACCCAACGTAACGGCCAAAACCGGCCAGCGCTATTCTCAAAAATCGCCAATTAATTTTGATTATTTTTTTCATTTTTTATCGCAAAAGCACAGGTTATGACCTCTCGTTGGAACGAGCTCGTTGAGCTCGTTCCAACGAGGGGTCATAACCTATGTTTTTGAGACAAAAAATTATTAGTTATTAAAGATTTTTTTTGCAAGTGTCGTCTGTTTTTCATGTTAGGTAAAGGGTTAATGAAGCACCGGGTTGTACCATTAATTAAATTTTTGATGATTATATCTGTAATTAGTGTTGGGAATCTAACAACATCATTGCGTCCGTGAAAATATTGCCCACTCGTGGTAAGTGACTAGTCCACTGCGTCCGTACTGTACAGGAAGAATCATTCCACTTGGACCGGTTTCAATTCGTTATCCAATCTAACACCCATAAGCGGCCAGCACTATTTACAAATACTGTCTTAAAATTTCACGCACGATTTTCTTTTTGTCTCCAGAACTCGGCTTATGACCCATCATTGGAACGATCAAAAAAATAAACACACCAGTCTGTCATCTTCTGAATAAATTCCAGGCATTCCTCTCGCGTCTTTGGGAAAGCATCTGGTGGAAAAATTGCGTCATGGGAGCTCCAGATGGGAATTTTTTTTTTTTTTTTTTTTGGTGGGGGGGGGGGGGGGGGGGGTGGAGAAGAATACAAAGATTAAGACATTTTAATTCGAAGTGAACAGAGAACATTAAACCTTTATCCAACGCAGACGATATCAAAATTTATTATTTTAAATATCATTTCTAAAAAAAATTCAAAAACGTTCAACAAAACCATAGCATGTGACCCCCTCATTGGAACGAGCTCTACGAGCTCGTTCCAAAGAGGGGTCACATGATATGGTTTTGTGGAAATGTTTTGAAAAATAGTATTTTTTCAGCTGCTGAATTTGCATATTACGCAGGCGGATCTGGCCGATTCGTTGGGTAAATGTTAAGACCGATATCCAAGCAATAGCATGTATATTACAAGTAAGTTTTGTAACAAACAGCCACGTGGAATCATGTTCACCCCAATCTCTGTAGTTTCAACTAAGCTGTACCTATACTATTAAAGACAAATTTGTCATTGATTTTCTGAAGCCTTATGACCAGTTCCAAGAGTATATTATTTTTTTTTGTTTAAGTGTGGACTGAGAATGGGAAATTTGGGATTGAGAATTGGGAAAAAAAATCATGCTGAATGCCATTGGCAAAGTGTCCCATATTCGGCCCCCTGCAGACCCCCACCCCCAAATCCATGAATTATCTGAAAACAGTTCGCCATGCACACACTCTAAACCTTAAAAAGCTGAATTATTGATGCGTTGCATTATTCTCTCCAAACTAGTAGGGCGTCCGTGCACCCCTCCCCCCCGCCCAACCCCTTTCCTCCTAATTCCCCCAATAAGATTGCATGGTCTAAACTCTCTCTCTACCCCCCCCCCCCCCCTCTCTTTCTCTCTCTATCTATCTCTCAACCGTTTCTAGAAAACCTTGCCCCCTCCCCCCCCCCCCCCCCCCCCCCACACATCCATCCGGTTCCTGCGTTCCTGAGTATAACGTTAGTATAATGAATATCTCACCTGCAAGTTCGAAAAATCCCGCAATATTCCGAAATCGTATCTGGCACATTTTTTCATACTGTAGTCACCTCCCACCAAATCAGTTCTGGCAGTATTTGTTATAACGTGTGTGACTTTTCCTCATTCATGGAGACACTGACCCCCACAGTTAGCCGTTGTGTTTAAATAAAGGTGTTGACATACCCATTTCACACTCCGCTGTGTCAGATCAATGCATAATAAGGCGACTAAGGTGGAAGTACAGTCAATGAATTAGCTTCTTCAATTTGTCCATGGTCTTATCAACTCGCTTATCTGTGTTCATCTATGCTCGAACACGTGAATTTTAACCCACCCACACGATTGTTGTACGGGAGACTGTAGATAAACAAAACACGAAGAAATAATATCTACTGAAACCTTTACCTAACGAATCGCCCGCATCCGCCCGCGTAATATGCAAATTCAGCAGTTGAAAAAATATTACTTTTCAAAAAATTTCAACAAAACCATATCATGTGACCCCTCGTTGGAACAGCTCGTCGAGCTCGTTCCAACGAGGGGTCACATGATATGGTTTTGTTGAAATTTTTTGAAAAATTTAAAAAAATGATATTTAAAATAATAAATTTTTATATCGTCTGCGTTGGGTAAAGGTTGAAACACCGCAGGTAGATTTTAACCCTGACGATTATTTATGTAGTGTTTGATGTATAAAGGACATTTACCAACCAACCTCTTACCTGGTTGGTCCGAATCTCTTGGTCTAGTGGGAAATCGAACGCTTTGAGTGCTAGAGGACGACGGTTCGAGCCTGACCTCCCGCAATTATCTCTCGATCTATTACATTTATAACTGTGAATGCCGTACAAGCAATATTTTAGTTCACAAACCTCCAAGTTTCACAAGCGTTTTCGAGTGCTTCGTGTGAGATTTTTCAAGGACTGTACCTGAAAATCCACATGTTTATCCCTGTATCCCTCTCAGACGACTACGTACATCGTTACAGTGGGGCCCTCTTAATTGAATAGTCACTTTTTTTCAATGAAAAATTTTCAGTTAACAGAGTCTACAATTAACGGGTATTTGGTCACTTTCCTGTATTCTGGAGATAAACTAAGTATTTATTTTATTATATCTTGTGTCTGCGTGCGTGCGTGCGTCCGTGCGTGCGTGCGTGCGTATGTGTGTACGTTTTGTGCGTCTTTGCACGTGTATATACTTGGTGATGTTTTGGTGACGCTTGTAGTTACACATACAAAACTCAGGGCCGCGCAAGTAGCTTTTCGTCTAGTCATTTTGTTTCAAGTAATATTTTTGTTTTCTTTTTGTTTTTGTTTTTTTTTGTTTTTTTTATTTGTATGTGCTTTGATTACTTGTTATGTACCTATATATGGAACGAAAGACAATAAATAAATAAATAAATAAATAAATAAATAAATAAATAAATAAATAAATAAATAAATAAATGTGTAGGATAGAGTTGATGGGTATTGAAATTTCAAGTGCGGTTTCGGTATCGATATTATTGAATAATTTATCTCGGTATCGGTACGGTATTCGGTGTCAACGAAATACATGTACTCACACCAACATCAATATCGAATGGTATTTTTTATATACAGTGGAGCCCACTTAACTGGATATCTTTTAATTGTAT
The DNA here is from genome assembly GCA_031216915.1 of Pictodentalium vernedei. NCBI lineage: Eukaryota > Metazoa > Mollusca > Scaphopoda > Dentaliida > Dentaliidae > Pictodentalium > Pictodentalium vernedei. Next base: position 45,319,792 of record CM062292.1, on the reverse strand, counting down.
ATCCCTGTTAATTGAATATAAATTCCAAACACAAAACCATTCCACATATCTTCAGTACAAACCTGACCTGTTAACTGAATATAGGTTATAGAGTAAACTCCTGTTAATTGAATAAAAAATCTTGTAATCTATTGATAAATTACCTAGACTCTCCCCAGTTTTTCATTGTTTATAGACCTATTTGGCCTCAGTACATCCAATACAGGCATTTAATCTATTATATCTTGTTTGACAGAGCTCATGGAGCTCTGTCAAACAAGATAAAATAGAATAAATGCTAAGTTTATCTCTAGAATACAGGAAAGTGACACAATCCCTATTAATTGAATACTCCTGTTAATTGAATAATTTTCATTGGCAAAGTGGCTATTCAATTAACAGGGTTCCACTGTACCGCCAAGCTGTAGATCCCCGTTTTACAGCAGACAAAGCTGTCAAAATGGTAAAAGTTACACAAGCACTCTCCATCGGTCACTTGATGTAACAGAAATGCAGAGAAAATATCCTCCAAATGACCGATGTTGATTGCCTTTAGAAATATACAGTCCATGGGTTCTGCTTGTCATGGATTTTCGGTAATGGTCTGATGTCTGCCCCTTTTCACAAATGTCGGGAATATTTTTTCAATACCGAAATTTCGATAGGTAAACTCGAAACCGATACCGAACGGTATTCTGGAAGTTTCCAGTTTCGTTTCAAGACCTATCAGTAAATGTGACATGCGTCAAGTAACTATAAAAAGCTCCATGCGAAAAACATTGGAATCGAACCGAACCAGACTGAGGATTTCATTCAATGGCAACTCGTCAGTGTGGGCAAGTCAATAAAAAAAAAACGTGGAATATTCTAGAAATGAAATAAAAGTAGTTTTCGCGGAGCATCCTTGAACTGTTTTTCCATCATCGGATCTCCTGTACAGTAGACCTGGTGATAGAAGAAGAGTACTGGGGTGGAGACACGTGGTAGGATTTTGAGAAAATTCCATAATTTATTTTCAAATAAAGACGACCATAGTCGAATCGAATAGAATTATCTCAACGATTTCAAATCGAGCTTTGAAGTTTTGCATGAGCTATGCAATCATTAGATATACTGACGTGGACGATTGAATGCAGAAACGCGGTCAGGCAATGGCTGCGTCAGCTTGCTTGCAAATATACCGTTTTTTGAAAGCTGCCACTTCAGGAGCCAAAACTATAAAACTTTTACAATTGTATTTTCTAGAATTGTATTTTCTACTTATTAATATAACTGACTAAATGAATCCTTAGCATTTTAAAAGATATGGCAATTTGCCAACTGGCAAATTGCCAGATCGTTGTAAATACTAATGGTTCATTCAACCCATTTAAAGTAGGAGTGTGACGCCTAATCGATTAATCGATTGTTGATCGATCACGGCGAAATCGATTAGTATTTTTCGTTGTCGAATAATCGGTAAATTGTATCTCGCTTTAGACGTTTAATAATTAAAAGAAAATTTGATGAAAGAAACTATTGTTTCTAAAGGTAAAGAGTTACGAACATTGATGTTAAACCCCGAGAAGCCGTTGGAAGCATTTGTCTTTCAGGAACATTCATCAAAGTTATGATGTTCTGAACTTTTGAACCATCAGTGTAATAATCAAGACCGGTCGGCAGTTGCGAACTTCGCAACTGCCGACCGGTCTTGATTATTACACTGACGGTTCAAAAGTTCAGAACATCAAAGCTTTGAGTGTACCTAAAAAGGATCTTTTTCGTTGTTTACCGAAGGTAGGTCAACTGACATGAACTTCATTTTTTATCGACTTCAAAAAGAGGGAGGGGGGTCATCTGGTACGATTAATCGATTATTATCGATTATTTGCGACGATTAATCGATTCCTAAATTAAAAAATCGTGACAGCCCTAATTTAAAGTCATAACTAGAAAATCCAATTCTAGAAAATACAATTGTAAAAGTTCTATAGTATTGGACCCAGGTTGTAATGGAGACTACAATAAAACACTGTATATGATAAGAAAGAGGGTTAATGATGTACGTAAACAAACACACTGGTATTGGTAAGATATCACAAACAAATATTTGTATCCTATAATCAGACGTGTGCATGCGTACGAATCGTTCAAAGTTCAAGTATCGGAGAAAACCTTTAGAATACTTGAACTTTGGACACGTTACTACAGCAGTCAGTTAATTCGGTTTCAGAACGGTGTCTTTTTTAGGAGTTGGGATACTCTACAGCAATATTAAAGAGTGGGTTCAGAGGACATGTTTTAAATCGGGTCCTAAAACATGTTAATGCTATATTCGGAGATAAAAAATATCGCCATGAGATTCCGCCCCATCACTGGTTTCGTTGACCTCCTTGGCCTCGATGAGAGGGAGTTTTGCAGACAAGGTCTCAATACACTTTGCTTTCTCAAAATCACCAAAAAAAAAAAATTCTCTTGCTGTCTACAATATTTCAACTTATTCTCAATTACTCTTTCAATACTGTTGTGGGTAGCTCACGAGTGAAAAGAGTCGTGTCTACCTATGGGAGAGAAAGTCTCTCTCATATAAGAGAAAATCTACATGCTCGCATGCAAGGCTAAAAAAATAAAAATTCTCTGTGACTGACAAAAAATTCAAACCACAGGTAACAGAACACAAATCTCGTCAGATCACCAAAGTTAAGCAACGTCGAGCGCGGTTAGTAGTTGGATGGGTGACCATTTCAGCGACTGATTCGCGCTCCCGCGTTGTGTCCTTGGGCAAGGCACTTAACCCCGATTGCCTACATGGGGGCACGATGACGCTGTGTACTAAGGCGTACTGCACGTCGAAGGTGCGCATGTCTCCAACCAATCTAACCCTGCCTGTGCCGCGGTGCAGAGTTCAGAGTTACGATGTTGGAGAGCTGACAGCTGCTCGTCGTTGCTCGGTGGTTCTCTCCGGCTTCCTCCATCCGTAAAACTGTCACCGACATGATATGATCCTGGATGTTAATGTGTCGTTAAACCCTAATAATAAACAAGAGGCCCCACGGGGCCTGAAGCGCTCATCTTGTACAGAACACAATTTAAACAAAGTCCAAGAATGAGTCTACATTAAGCAAGCCATCTCCATAGGCTACACTGTCAATCCTTGAGTCCCTCAGGAGTGACAAAAATAATCTAGGCATCATGCCTTTTCTTCGGTTGATCATAAGTAAAATGTAGAGCTCCCCTATGAAGCCCCTTGATACAACCTATGTGGATTAATCTTAGTACCTCTAGAGGGTACTGAATACAAAATTTTTAATTCTTCAGCAAAATGGCCAATTCCGGCTCCCATAGAGAGCCCAAATATTAACCCAGGCTCTTGATTTGAACACAGTTAAATCTGACTTCCCTAGAGATGTTGTGTACCGAATATGAAAGCATTCTGACCATTGGATCTGAAGAAGAGAAATTGTAAAGAAATTTCTTCGAATTGCACTAAGTTCAAATTTGGGCTACCATAGCGAGCCCAAATATTGACCTATGGATCCGATTTGAACAAATTTGAATCTGACCCCCCCCCCCCCCCCCCCCCCCCTAGAGATGTTGTATACCAAATGTGAAAGCATTCTGACAAGTGAATCTGAAGACGAAGATTTTTGAAGAAATTCCCTCATATTGTACTAAGTTAAATTTCATGTTCCCATATGGAGCCCAAATATTAACCTAGGCACTCGAATTGAACAACCTGGAATCTGACCCCCCTAGAGATGTTGTATACCAAATATAAAAGCATTCCGACTGGTGGATCTGAAGAAGAAGATTTTTAAAGAAATTTTCTCATATTGCCCTAAGTAAAAATTTGGGCTACCATAGTGAGCCCACATATATACCTAGGGATCTGATTTGAACAAACTTGAATCTGACCCCCATAGAGATGTTGCATACCAAATATCAAAGCATTCTGACTGATGGATCTGAAGAAGAAGATTTTTTTAAATTACCCTCCATACTGAACAAAGATAAAATTTGGGCTTCCATAGGAAGCCCAAATATTAACCTAGGGACTTGGTTTGAACAATCTAGAATCTGACCCTCATAACAATGATGTATACCAAATATTAAAAGATTCTGACTGGTGGTTCTGAAGAAGAAGATTTTTAAAGAATATTCCCCATATTACCCTATGTTAAAACTTCGGGCTCCTGTAGAGAGCCCAAATATGAACCAATGAGCTTTATTTCAACAAAATTTTATCTGACCCCCCCCCCCCCCCCCCCTCCCTATGAATGCTGTATACCAAATATCTGAAGATTCTGATGATTGGTTCTGGAGAAAAGATTTTTCAAAATTTTTGCAAATATGCTGACTCAGCATTTTTTCGATGCCCATTACAGAACACCCTAACATAACCGATGGCAATTTTTTTACCATTCAATTCTACTGGTCATAAGGATACTTCATACCAAATAAAAGCTCTCTGTTCCGTGGGGTTTGGGAAATATGGGCGTTTGAAAATATTTCTATTTTTAGCTCCCAGGGTTCCCATGGGGATGTGGGAATTTTTTTTTTTTTTTGCATGGGTCAAGTACTTATGACCCAATACTACCACAAACCAAATTTGGTTCATACCGGACCATTGGTTCAGAAAATAGAAATTTTGGGCGGGGCCAAAAATCTTACCCCTCCTATTACAAAGCCAAATATTACTTTACGAACTTCGTTTGAACAAACTTGATTCTACACCTCATATGGAAGCTCCATAGCAAATATCAAGTCATTGTGCACACTGGTTCTTGAGAAGAAGATTTTAAAAATATTTTGGAGCATTTTCCCCCGCTCCCTCCCTATGGGGCTGGGCATGCTGAGTTGAACAAAAATGAAATGCCCTTTTGGGACCATCACTCACACAAACTTTCACTGACTTGAGTTGGCCCAGTGGCTTTGGAGGAGAAGACCAAAACATGGTGTTGACGGACGACGGACGACAAGCGATGAGATTAGATCAGCTTGACTTTGTCAAGATGAGCTAAAAAAATTCCAATTATGTATTATTTTTTTTATATCTCACTTTTTCCAAAAATGGTCGACAGGTTTGTTCTCTGAATCACATTCAGTGCTTCAACTGAAATCGTATCGTTCGTTTGTAGCACAGCTTCCTCACTCAAATGACACACACACACACCTTTTATACGAATATATATATATATATACCAAACTTATGTAAGTTTATTAACGCAATTACGATTTAATTACAACTGAGTAAATTTCATTACTTTAAAGTCTGACGCCAGGCGGTGCGACTTGCTTACAATCTAATTGAATTTAAGATAAACTCCAAGCACTGGTTTCAGACTGGATAAGCTAAATGTGATTACAGAGTAGTGGTCACTTTGTTGTTCTAACCTTTTTAACAAGAAGAGGCTGAGTACATTAATTGCCACGATATGCACGTTTATTAATTACCAAGTGTACTTTTCATTTCACACCTTTTTATTTAATAAGCAAAAGTATAAAAATAATAACCATCATAAAGACCTAACAGGTGAGTTAGTATAAGCTTAAATAAATCAGATTTTAGGCATCGTTTCTTGGATGAAGAGCTGGCAAAACTAAAAGCCAACGTCGCCTTTGCATACGCATAACGCACTAGTGCAAGAAAGGATGATACCGGAACCTCCATCGCCAATAATCAAGGAATCGCCACCTCCACCCCCATCCCCAAAGAAGAAGCGGAGGAAACACAAAAAATAGAAAGAACAGCCGAGCAGCCACCAGTCCACTACGAGGAGTTTGTGTACGAGAAACGAAACACCAACATCTATCCACTTATGGGATGCATGTCGCATCCCCAAGTGCAGAATCTTTCGCAGCCACTTTTCTTTCCTTCTCTTTGCCGTGACTAGAAACGATCACGTGCCTTCTCTCCACTGAGTATGGTCACGTGGGGCAAATGGCACTGACGAATTGACGTGACAACCGCTACTTTTTCCCATTCTTATTCGTTATCAACCGATTTTATCGGTTGATAACGAATGTCGAGGGGGCGCGGTGGCGTTGCGGTAACCAGTTCTCGTCAGATCACAGAAGTTAAGCAACGTTGAGCCCGGTTAATTCTTGGATGGGTGACCGTCTGAGCGATCGATTCGGACTCCCGCGTTGTGAACAGGAACTAAAGAGGCGAATCAGTTCTTTCCAGAAAAACACTCTGTTCTACTGAGCATGAACACTCCTCTATAGCAGTGGTGGCGCCAAGGGGGGGGGGGGGGGGGAGTCAGAGGGGGCTACAGCCCCCCCCCCCGTCGGAGAGGTCTAGCCCCCCCCCCCCCTCGGAGATTTTAGTCAGTCCGTCGGAGAGTCTCGTAAACGCGACTTCACGAGAAATTTCCGACAATCAAATGTAGATATCTCGTCTTGTCAGTCTCGAACCCGCGCAGCACCGGAACTTTGATAGAGAATAGTGATTCTCACGAAATTCCTTAATGTCGTTCGTCAAACTGGCTTTATAGATGAAATATTTCCCGACCTTATTATAATGTTTACTTTAACCCTTTACCTAAGGTAACGGCCAAAACCGCCCAGCGCTATTCTCAAAAATCGCTAATTAATTTTCATTATTTTTTCATTTTTTGTCTCCAAAACATAGGTTATGACCCCTCGTTGGAACGAGCGCGTCGACCTCGTTCCAACGAGGGGTCATAACCTATGTTTTGGAGACAAAAAATGAAAAAAAATAGTTATTCAAGAATTATTTTTGCAAGTGTCGTCTGCTTTTCAGGTTAGGTAAAGGGTTAAATAATCAACAAACATACTCAATTTGCTTCTATTTTGGTTCTCCAATTTACCAATTTTCACTCATTTTCCTTCGTTTGGGAGGTCAAATGTTATAGACCCCCTGTCGGAGAGGTCAGTTGTTGTTAAACCTTAATAAAAATAAAACAAACAAAAAAAAAAAAAACGAATGTCGAACAAATAACTGGGAATAAATCCCGGGTAACTGTTGTCACCCTCCCACTGACAAGAGCCTGATGGACTGCAGTTCCAACGGCAGATTGATGCCCACGTCAACAGGTGTGTCGCAAATCGAGGCTCCGGAAGGTGGAGTCGACCGGCGTAGAAAATTGAAACATTGAAATTAGAGTGTTTATGTTAGGGTCGGATATATACGTCAAGTGGACACATTAATTAGATGTCTACTTATGCATTAATTAAAGGTTAATAACCTCGTATTTTCATGATTGTCAGACATTTCGCGATGATCAGATGTCTGTTGGCTTGAACAAAAACTTCAAGCCGTTCACGGTTTGTAATCTGTCTTGGTTAAACGTGATTTATTACAAAAATTACTTAGTTGTTTTAGCATAATAATTAGGTGCGTGTTTTCTTTCCCACATCTCCCAAAAGAATTATACTCAACGTGCACATACATAACTTACAATGTTAATTACCAATTACTAATTCAATAAGGTAAAATAAACCACACAAAAACTGGATGAACTAAATATCACCCTTCTCCAGTATTTATTTACACAAAAATCCGCAGTTAAAATTTGAAGAGTTTCCTGCACCAAAAACATTACCGTGAATCACGATAGAAGTACAGAACGGTCGCCGTGGAAAGATCAAAATCCACGCGTGGGCAATATTTCCACGCATGTGTTAACAGTGATTCTCCGACATAAAACAATGGAATCGCCATCAAATTTTCAATGAATGAAGCACCGGGTACAACCTCTTTCATTGAATATTTGCTGAAAAGTACTGATTATTGATGGAGAAAAGCGCCCGAGGGCCAGTGGCGTCATGCCAACGGTGCACGGGGAGGGGGGGGGGGGCAAATATTTTTGGTGAAGGCCTGGGAAGTGCCATTTCCGGCAATCTGGGAGGCATTTGTTGTCAAAACTTTGGGGCACACTACGCGCCAACCGATGGTGGCGCTCCGCTTAGATGATGTTACCGATCCGCCCCCCCCCCCCCCCCCCACATTTTTCCTTTGCATGACGCCCCTACCGAGGGCAACACTGTCCACGCGTGGATTTTGACTATTCCTCGGCGGCTGTACTGTACTGGTAACTATGTAGAATTTGTTACTTCTCACGTAAATATTACAATAATACCTGTTACTACTGTCACATCATATGAAAACCTATAGCGGGGTGTTCATGCTCAGTGGAACAACGAGTTTTTTTCCAGACAGAACGGATTCACCTCTTTAATTCCTGATTTTAGGGGAGCGCGGTGGATCAGATGTTACGGTATTGGACTTTACACCGAAAGGTACACGGTTGCATCCCCACCAGGAGAAACTGTTTTGAGTCCTTGAACACGGCACTAAATCCCGATTGCCCACGATGATGGCGCTGTGTACTGGGGCGTATTGCACGTTGATGGTGCACCTGTCTTCATCCAATGTTAACCCTGCTTGTTGTGTGGAGTTAGCACGTTAGGGAGTCTGACAGTTACTTGGTGGTTCTCTCCAGGTACTCCAACTTCCCCTACCCGTAAAACTGTCGAACACGATGTAACCCTGGCTGCGGAAAGTGCCGTTAAACTCTAATAATAAATAAATAAATAAATAAATAAATAAATAAATAAAACAATCCCAAGTTAAAATCTGAAAAGTTTCGTGCACCGTAAAATATTACCGTTATTATCACGATAGAAATACCGCTAAGCATACAGAATCTGTTACTTCTACCCCAAATATTACAATAATGCCTGCTACTACTTGGAGTCTCATCATATGAAAACCTATAGAGGAGTGTTCATGCTCAGTGGAACAGAGTGATTTTTTCCAGAATGAACGGATTCACCTCTTTAGTTCCTGATTTTAGGGATCGCGGTGGCTCAGAAGTTACGTCATTGAACTTTAAACTGAAAAGTCCGCGGTTCGACACCCGCCAAGGGTGTAACTGTGTTGTGTCCCTGGACAAGGCACTTAATTCCGATTGCCCACATGGGGGAGGGGGTCGTGTTAAGGCGTATTGCAAGTTGATGGTGCACTTGTCTTCAACCAATGTTAGCCCTGCTTGTGCGTAGTACGTTGGGGAGTCCGACAGTTGAAGGTGCTCAGTGGTTGTCTCCAGGTACTTCCGACTTCCTCCACTCGTAAAACTGTCCGACACGAGGTGACCATGGCTGTCACGCGATTGCAGGTTAACCCTTTACCTAACATGAAAAGCAGACGACACATGCAAACAAAATTCTTGAATAACTGATTTTTTTCATTTTTTAGTCTCAAAAAAGTAGGTTATGACCCCTCATTGGAACGAGCTCGTTCCAAAGAGGGGTCATAACCTACGTTTTTGAGACAAAAAAACGAAACTATATTGAAAATTAATTGGTGATTTTTGAGAATAGCGATGGCCGGTTTTGACCGTTACGTTGGGTAAAGGGTTAAAGATATTACCTGGTCCACTCTATTCATTCCTGCAATCATTCATTCATTCATTATTCGTTCGTTCGTTCGTCCGTTTTTAGTTATCTCCAATCTGCAGCTTACAATGTAAATTCATTCATTCACACGAAATTAATTCTCGTCTGCAGCTGTCTGCGGCATCGTTAAATTTCAATCGATTGTGAGCAGTTTTCAGTAAAAATTAATGTATTTCATGCAGTAATGGTATTATTCAATCAAACATCCACATTACTTTGCAAAAGAAGGTACGTGGGTTCCTTCCCAAGTCAAACGAATGAACGAATGCACGAACGGATGAACAACCGAATAAACATACATGCGAACCAACGAACGAACATCATTGGTATTAAAATTCTGATTACCGGTGTTCTTGCCTTCTCGGTACAGATGCGCGCATTTCCACACGGAATGTTCTCAACGAGGCTATAGCTCACCTGAAAATGCGCGGCTGTCACAGAGGAAACCGTCATCTCAAGGGCAACAGCACTGGAGCTAGTTTTCCCAATAGGCTTACGTATCCCGATCCCATAAGGCGAATGGGCATTACACTCACCCATTTTGGCGCTTCGAGCATTGGAACCATTAGCTCTTAAAGCCTGAGATGCTAAGACAAAATGATGCACCCAACTTGCTCAGACGGGAAATGTGTTAGAACACCTAATCAGAAAATACAGGGTTCTTACAGCCAAGAACCAAAAAAATTCAAGGACTTTTCAAGGACATATTTTTTTTTAAATGTACATTTGGAATATAACCATTTTTCGAAGCCTTACCTACTTTAACCCTTTACCTTACACGAAAAGCAGACGACACATGCAAAACAATTCTTGAATAACTAATTTTTTGTCTCAAAAACATAGGTTATGACCCCTCATTGGAACGAGCTCGATGAGCTCGTTCCAACGAGGGGTCATAACCTATGTTCTTGAGACAAAAATGAAAACAAGAGGCCCCACGGGGCCTGAAGCGCTCATCTTGTACAGAACACAATTTAAACAGAGTCCAAGAATGAGTCTACATTAAGCAAGCCATCTCCATAGGCTACACTGTCAATCCTTGAGTCCCTCAGGAGTGACAAAAATAATCTGGGCATCATGCCTTTTCTTCAGTTGATCAAAAGTAAAATGTAGAGCTCCCCTATGAAGCCCCTTGATACAACCTATGTGGATTAATCTTAGTACCTCTAGAGGGTACTGAATACAAAATTTTTAATTCTTCAGCAAAATGGCCAATTCCGGCTCCCATAGAGAGCCCAAATATTAACCCAGACTCTTGATTTGAACACAGTTAAATCTGACTTCCCTAGAGATGTTGTGTACCGAATATGAAAGCATTCTGACTGTTGGATCTGAAGAAGAGAAATTGTAAAGAAATTTCTTCGAATTGCACTAAGTTCAAATTTGGGCTACCATAGCGAGCCCAAATATTGACCTATGGATCCGATTTGAACAAACTTGAATCTGACCCCCCTAGAGATGTTGTATACCAATTGTGAAAGCATTCTGACAAGTGAATCTGAAGAAGAAGATTTTTGAAGAAATTCCCTCATATTGTACGAAGTTAAATTTCATGTTCCCATATGGAGCCCAAATATTAACCTAGGCACTCGAATTGAACAACCTGGAATCTGACCCCCCTAGAGATGTTGTATACCAAATATAAAAGCATTCCGACTGGTGGATCTGAAGAAGAAGATTTTTAAAGAAATTTTCTCATATTGCACTAAGTAAAAATTTGGGCTACCATAGTGAGCCCAAATATATACCTAGGGATTTGATTTGAACAAACTTGAATCTGTCCCCCATAGAGATGTTGCATACCAAATATCAAAGCATTCTGACTGATGGATCTGAAGAAGAAGATTTTTTTAAATTACCCTCCATATTGAACAAAGATAAAATTTGGGCTTCCGTAGGAAGCCCAAATATTAACCTAGGGACTTGGTTTGAACAATCTAGAATCTGACCTTCATAACAATGATGTATACCAAATATTAAAAGATTCTGACTGGTGGTTCTGAAGAAGAAGATTTTTAAAGAATATTCCCCATATTACCCTATGTTAAAACTTCGGGCTCCTGTAGAGAGCCCAAATATGAACCAATGAGCTTTATTTCAACAAACTTTTATCTGACCCCCCTATGAATGCTGTATACCAAATATCAAAAGATTCTGATGATTGGTTCTGGAGAAAAGATTTTTTAAAATTTTTGCAAATATGCTGACTCAGCATTTTTTCGATGCCCATTACAGAACACCCTAACATAACCGATGGCAATTTTTTTTTACCATTCAATTCTACTGGTCATAAGGATACTTCATACCAAATAAAAGCTCTCTGTTCCGTGGGGTTTGGGAAATATGGGCGTTTGAAAATATTTCTATTTTTAGCTCCCAGGGTTCCCATGGGGATGCGGGAATTTTTTTTTTTGCATGGGTCAAGTACTTATGACCCAATACTACCACAAACCAAATTTGGTTCATACCGGACCATCGGTTCAGAAAATAGAAATTTTGGGCGGGGCCAAAAATGTTACCCCTCCTATTACAAAGCCAAATATTACTTTACGAACTTCGTTTGAACAAACTTGATTCTACACCTCATATGGAAGCTCCATAGCAAATATCAAGTCATTGTACACACTGGTTCTTGAGAAGAAGATTTTAAAAATATTTTGGAGCATTTCCCCCCACTCCCTCCCTATGGGGCTGGGCATGCCGAGTTGAACAAAAATGAAATGCCCCTTTGGGACCATCACTCACACAAACTTTCACTTGAATTGGCCCAGTGGCTTTGGAGGAGAAGACCAAAACATGGTGTTGACGGACGACGGACGACGGACGACGGACGACAGACTACGGACGACGGACGGGAAGCGATGAGATTAGCTCAGCTTGACTTTGTCAAGATGAGCTAAAAATAATTGCTATTAATTGGCCATTTTTGAGAATAGCGGTGGCCGGTTTTGGCCGTTACTCTGGGTAAAGGGTTAGAAATGTCTTCTACCTCATCCTTCTAAATTCCAGGAAAACGGTGCTTCTAAAATGCTCTGCAACAAAATTATGGTACTTACAGAATGACACCCAGTTTAATAATGCCTGAACTTTAATTCCTCATTTATCGATTATCCATTATTTATGTTCGTTTTTCAACTGAAACAAGTGCAAGAGATGTTTCAATTATCCACTATTACACAGGTAAAAATGATATAGGGCAAAATTCAAGGACTTTCAAGGGGTCTGATGGATTTTCAAGTACTTTTTAAGTACATTTTCTGAATTTTCAAAATTCAAGGACGAAGATTGAAATTCAAGGACTTTTCAAGGATGTGCACATCCTGAAATAAATCGTGTACCACATGGCACTATCTGGTGGCAATTTTACACCGGGATACTTCAAAAATGTTGCAGAAGCGTTGAATCATTTTGTGAATGACAGTGAATGTATTCAATGGCATATATAGGCTACTATTATTAGCTCATCTGTAGTGAACACTGTCCGTCCGTCCGTCGTCCGGTGTGAATTTTACAGTTTCGACTTCTCGCCAGAGACTACTGTACCAATGTAACCAAATTTGATGTACACGTTCCTTATCATATGTCAATTCAAGTTTGTTCAAACAAAGCTGTCACGCCTACCAACCGGGCGAAGCAAAATGGGCATCACTCTATTGGTACCAAAATGTTTAAAGATCTCCGAAACCACCAATCAGAATCCTTTGATATTCGGTATACACCACTTTTGTGTGTGTGTGTTTGGGGGGGGGGGGGGGGGAGGGGCTTCAATCTTAATTAAGGGACTGGGTTCATGTTTGGGCTCTGTAGTGTTAATTAGCCGTAGCTGCTGAATGTGACCTCACCCACCCCCACTTTAAACAACTTTCTCAGGTGAACGATTAAGCCCCTGGGGGCCCTTGTTACAGACAGGATGAAGGATTCCCTTCCCCGAGCCACATCAGCTCGTCATATCAAAAATATCATTGCTCGTTTGATACTCTTCCTATGGCGCGAGTGATTTTTTAATTGGGGCCTTTTCAACTCGTGTGGCATCTACCGGATTACATGGGGGCGCGGTGGCTCAGTAGGTAGAGGTGCAGGCTGCATGTCGAGAGGTCCTCGGTCCGAATCCCACCTGCGGCAACCGCACGTAGGGGGGGGGGGGTGGGGGGTGGGGGTGGGGGGGGCACGGTGACGTTGAGCACCAAAGCGTACTGCACGTCGACGGTGCACCTGTCTTGAACCAATGCTGACCCTGCTTGTGTGGAGTTAGTATGTTGGGGAGCTAAAAGTTGCTCGCCGTTGCTCGATGGTTCTCTTCGGGTACTCCGGCTTCCTCCACCCGTAAAAATGTCGTGGTCATGATTAGCCATTGAGCAGAAATATGTGACCTTAAACCCCAATAAATATAAATATAGATTCTGAATTAAAATTTATTAAATAAGTTAGCCACAGACAATGCTAACTTACAATAGGTGCCATTTTACAGGTGAAAATGTCAGCGTTTTGAGAATGTTCTGGAGACTCGAGAAACTCACATACCCCAATGAAGGGTGCGCGGAAAATAAGTTAAAAAGACGTTCCTTTGACATAGAAAGCATTTGAACTAGGAAGGAGGGGGTGGTGGGGGTGCGGGGGGGGGGGGTATGGTCATATAAGGGCACCAGCGCACTGATATATCAGTGATGGCCCATGTAACTTAGAGGTATGGTAGGGATACAATACAGAAAGCTATGTTTGGGAGTCACGTACTCCGATATTGAGAAAAATTGACATTTTTTGCTCTCTATTCAACAAATTTCCCCATCCCCTAGGGATGGGGACATTTGTTGAATATGGAGCAAAAAATGTCCATTTTCTTGACTTTAAACGCCGCAGTAGAGACAAATCAAATGAGGGGGATCATCGGTCACACCTTAAGAGTCAAGTGTCTATGCACACCTTCCTGCTTAATGCCCTATAAGACTGCTTAGACGGGTTGGTTAAGAAAATGTTGGCTTAAACTCTCTCTCTCCCTCTCAAATATTTCTGGGAAAAGTTGGGAGTGGTACCCCCCCCCCCCCTCCCTCATCATCCCTGATGAGTCCTGTAGACTTACAGACCCCAAAGTCTTACTAACGGGGATCATACGTAAAAGAGATGTATAAAAAGTGTTGTACTTTTAGTCTCTGGTTGTATTATACACTACTCTGTTCTCGTGGAGGTACGCGATGTGTCCGATGCTGACATCACATTTTCGCATAAAGTTTACAGTTCTCTCATTGATTAACCTTTTACCCAACGTAACGGCCAAAACCGGCCAGCGCTATTCACAAAAAATCGCCAATTAATTTTCATTATTTTTTTCATTTTTTGTCTCAAAAACATAGGTTATGACCCCTCTTTGGAACGAGTCCGTCGAGCTCGTTCCAAAGAGGGGTCATAACCTATGTTTTTGAGAAAAAAAAATTAGTCAACAATTTTGTTTGCAAGTGCCGTCTGCTTTTCATGTTAGGTAAAGGGTTAAGTCATAGAATTTGGGGTGAACGACAAGAGAGTTCCCGTCCAAGGTCCATACCCTTTTGTTTTTGTTTTTTTTTTGAAAAATCTAAATCAACCATTGAATGTACTTATTTGAATCGCAGTTGTGACGACCAGATGCTGCCGTGTATGAAATCTTTAATTAAACCACAATCGGGTACATAATTATTCTGAATATTGCCGGGTCATTAACATGCACCCATTGACATTACGCGACGAATAAAACCGGCCGCTGCTACTGACAAAATTCATGATCTAATTTTTTGATTTTTCGCTCTTTGCCTCGAAAACGTAGCTTATGACCCCTCATTAGAACGAGATCGTCCCAGTGAGGGCTCATAGTCAACGTTTATGAGGCGAAAACAAACATTTTTAGTTATTCCTGCTCATTCAATAATTTTTTTGCAAAGTGTCGTCTGCTATTCGTGTTGGGCAAAAGACTGATTTGCATGGCAGCCGTTTTTTCACAGGCATATTTCTCCGAGGAGAACTGAATTTTCACCGTCTGAGGAGCGGGGTGGAGAATAACTGGCCTCGAATAGGATGTGCATCGGCGGTAGCCTCCCCCGGTACCACCTCTGGCGTTTCACCGCACACATTTGTTTATGCCGCGTCTCCATGCACTTACCTACCTGAAAGTATGCGAATTCCCTTGCACGAATATCAAACACACACAAACTATTAATCTTCTCCAAGGACTTGATTTTATTCAATGATGCCGAGTTTCCACAGATAACGCAATATAAACCAAACGAAAATCCCCCGACTCCATCCAATCCGTCTCATAAATGCCATCTCCGGCGTTCCATTTCACAATCTCCCTCGGTGATAGATTGCAGCAAAGCTCCGCATTTCATTCAAAATTCCATCGATAAATTGAAGTGTACAGAGCACGAGAAAAAATCTTTCCCAGAACATAAATGCGGGACCTGCAATTATTCACATATAAAGAAAATATGTCGTTGTTCACGGACGACAAACGAACATTTCACCCGCCACATATTTCCAGCGCTGTTCTCATTCAGATGAGGGAATTGTCGTTAAAAGGTATCCATCTAATTCTCCAGTCATAACGATTTTTACGTCAGTGAAATCTTGTTGTTATAATGAAAACATCAATTAATTTAACCCTCTCAAATATATTCTTGAATGTAATCGTGAACAATATACGTACTATCTTTGTAACCGGCGAATTCGTTTTGCACTTGCGGGGGATGAAAGAACATAATTCAACAGCTCCAAAGAACTTTATGGTCGGATTCTCACACATCCACGATTTGCAGCTTCGTGTTGTCCGCTCGTTAGAGCTGGACGGTTAATATTAATATTAATAACACTTTGGCCAGCCGCTGATTTGTCGCGGTTCTCGGACGAGAAGGCCATGGTTACCCCTGTACTCCCAACTGCCTCCCTATTCCCACGCTTCTCCTCTCCTCCCAACACTCGGAGACGAACTGCTTGATGATATCCCTTGTCCCATTCTTCCCAGTCTCTCCGATTAGCATATTAACCCTCTCCTTTGAGTCTCCCCCTAACCACATGTCCTCCATTCTCCCATCCTACTTCCCCATTATACTCCCAGTGAATCTCATTCATTTAGACTGATACTTTGGGCATTCTAGAAGAAAGTGTTCCAGGGTCTCCACCATGTCCAAGTTACACATCTGGCACTCCCTTTCACCGGTATTTTTTCGGTTCGGTTTCGATGGCAAACCGGAAAACCGAACCACGAGACCCCGAAAACCGGTGTGACAGGAGTGATAGTCCGTAGGAACGTTAGTCCCTCTGGACTATTATTCCGCGGAAGTATAGTCCTAGGTCAACCATTTCTAGGAATAGTAGTCGCCGGACTACTATTCCTAGAAATGGTAGACCTAGGACAATAATTCCGCGGAATACTAGTCCAGAGGGACTAATTTTCCTACGGACTATCATTCCTGTCACACCGGTCGAACGGTTTAACTGTGTGTTTTTGTATAAACTGATGAAATTCTCCCACTGGGATGGGAACTGGACTTCTGGCTCCTTTGTATTATCGTCACTCAGTCCGGCAAAGAGGCGAATAGGTTGTGTTCTCGTAAAATGTTTTCTGTCTTAGTGACTCGTCCACCTAATGACTCAATAAGGGAGAAATGTAACAATGAGAACACAGCATTGATTAGACGAACTTTAATTGTTTCCCTAATTTATATTATTTTCTTAATGAATAGGCTTAGCAACCGATCCCATAGAAATTTATTTATTTATCTATTGGTGTTGAAGATCACATACTTATGCACAATGGCTAATCGTGACCGTGACAGTTTTACGGGTGGAGGAAGCCGGAGTACCCGGAAAAAACAGCCGAGCAACGACGAACAGCTGTCAACGCTTCAACATCGCAACTCTGAACTCCGCACCACGGCACAGGCAGGGTTAGATTGGTTGAAGACATGCGCACCATCGATGTGCATTACGCCTTAGTGCACAGCGTCATCGTGCCCCCACGTAGGCAATCGGTGTTAAGTGCCTTGCTCAAGGACACAACGCGGGAGCGCGTATCAGTCGCTGAAATGGTCACCCATCCAACTACTTACCACGCTTGACATTGCTTGACTTCGGTGATCTGGCGAGAACCGATTACCGCAACGCCACCACGCCCCGATCCCATAGAAAGCCCAAGAATGATCGATGTTGGGTTCTCGTTGTCACCTTTTGAACCTTAGAAACCGCCTTTCCGTCCCAGGAATATGATACGTCATAATTTCTTTAAGTATGCCGGCTGTCAAGTGAATGTGTGGGGGAAGACCAATCAATATTTACAGCCCCAAGGCTGCACGTTGAAAATATGAGTTGGTCCATCCCCAAATATTGAATATGCACTCTTCCAATTGCTGGCGTTGAACTAACATGGATGATACCACCAGTGTTCAAAGGGTTGAGAACCGAACACAAATGTTGATTCTCGATTCGCTCAAACTGAAGGAATGTATAATGTCAATGTGACATACGCTTTTCGTATCGCGATATCGTGCTGCCACACGAGCACGCTGGGTTATTTATTTATTTATTTACCGTCACTGTTACTTTCTGCATCTAAGGCAATATCCGGATCAAAACAAAAGTTTAACCCTTTACCCAACATGAAAAGCAGACGACACTTGCAAAAAAAAATCTTGACTAAATTTTTTCATTTTTTTGTCTCAAAAACATAGGTAATGACACCTCATTGGAACGAGCTCGACCAGCTCGTTCCAACGAGGGGTCATAACCTATGTTTTTGAGACAAAAAATGAAAAAAATAATGAAAATTAATAAGGGATTTTTGAGAATAACGCTGGCCGGTTTTGGCGTTACGTTGGGTAAAGGGTTAACCAACTGAATGGGTTATACCTATGCTACCTACCTTAGAGAACATTCACTTTAGCCTTTGGTTACCGCATCTTAATTTATTTATTTATTTATTTATTTATTTATTTATTTAATTATTTATTTATTTATTTATTGGTGTTTAAAGTCACATACTTCTGCACAATGGCTAATCGTGACCGCAACATGGATATAAAGTCAAATCTAGCCAATCGTTTATACCGGGCCATGTTGCCCCTTTTAGAGAACACCACCCCAGGCATTGGTGACCGGGTCTTATTTTACCAGTAAAAAAGCTTACTCACTGCGCTGCTTCACGTCCTTGGACTCCTGGCGGGGGAGGGGGGGGGGGGATTTATCAATAAAAGAAGACTTATTATATACCACAGTAAACACTTCCCTGCGTCCATACGGGGCGGAGACAAGTAGACTTGGGTGTCTTTCCCCAAAAATGTCACCACGTTCCGAAAGTGACTGTGATCCTATTCGAACTCAACATTTGACAATAAACTTGGCAACCATTCGCGCAAATGGGCGCTTAGATAAGCCTTCCATTCATCAAGCTCCAACCTCCCCCCCCCCCCCCCACACACACACACACCCACGATCCCTCACTGCGCCCCGATTTGCCTCCGGCAGATGGGTTCGAAAAACCGTTTACAGCGGAGCAGAAAATCCAACAAAAAAAATTGTTTTCACTATCACAGCGTAATCTCGCTATATAATAAATGCAACCTTTAAGTAGATTATTATGAGATATCTAGACAGTAACACAATCCCTATAATTTATGATATTACTATTTTCAATTTAGTCCCCTTTAAATGACATTTGATATTCGCCTGCGGCTATCGATCATCGTGAAGTGGTGGAACCTGAGCGAGATGGATAACTGTGTTGTTCTGAATTTCCAGTTCTGCGTTGAACTTAATTATGGATTGGGTGAACTGACTCTATGCTGTAGAAGACACGTGTTAGAGCCCAAAACAAATTACAGCCCGACACGGCACACTTCCTCCCCATTACATATTTGAAGTACGTGGGGAGTGGATTTGCAATGAGTAAATCACCCGAAGAGTGGAGTTGTCACCTAGTTAATAACTTAACCATTTGAACCTTGGTGTAGGAATATAAAATATTTCAAGCGGCATATTTTTCCCATAATTCCCCAAATTGTCCTGTGGCTATTTGTATATAATTAGGTCGATTTAAGATAATATGTCACCTGAGTGTTAGACAAGTCGTCTCCTGAGTTCCAATGTGTTCTATATGCCTTCTGGCAGCCTACTGACGTGCCTACTGGCAGCCTACTGGCCTACTGACGTGCCTACTGGCCTACTGGCAGCCTACTGACGTGCCTACTGGCAGCCTACTGACGTACCTATTGGCAGCCTACTGACGTACCTACTGGCAGCCTACTGAATGCCTACTGACAGCCTACTGACGTGCCTACTGGCAGCCTACTGACGTGCCTACTGGCAGCCTACTGACGTGCCTAATGACAGCCTACTGGCAGCCTACTGACGTGCCTATGGGCAGCCTACTGACGTGCCTACTGGCAGCCTACTGGCCTACTGGCAGCCTACTGACGTGCCTACTGGCCTACTGGCAGCCTACTGACGTGCCTACTGGCAGCCTACTGGCCTACTGGCAGCCTACTGACGTACCTATTGGCAGCATACTGACGTACCTACTGGCAGCCTACTGAGTGCCTACTGACAGCCTACTGACGTGCCTACTGGCAGCCTACTGACGTGCCTACTGGCAGCCTACTGACGTGCCTAATGACAGCCTACTGGCAGCCTACTGACGTGCCTACTGGCAGCCTAATGACGTCCCTACTGGCAACCTACTGACGTACCTACTGGCAGCCTACTGACGTGCCTACTGACAGCCTACTGACGTGCCTACTGGCAGCCTACTGACGTGCCTACTGGCAGCCTACTGACGTGCCTACTGGCAGCCTACTGGCACATAGAACACACTGGAACTCAGGGGACGAAGTTGCCAAGTTGGGATAAATTTTATTACATCACCACAACGAATTGGTATAGCACAAGATTCAAGTAAATTGGAAAGGTGTTATTTATTTATGGTGTTTAAGGTCACAAATTTCTGCACAATGGCTAATCGAGACCAAAATAGTTTTACGGGTGGAGGAAGCCGGAGTACCCGGAGAGAACCACCGAGCAACGGTGAACAGCTGTCAACTTCCAACATACTAACTCCACACAAGCAGGGTTAGCACTGGTTGAAGACAAGTGCACCATCGACGTGCTGTGCGCCTTAGTACACAACGCCACCGCGCCCCCACGTGGGCAATGGAGGTAAAGTGCCTTGCCCAAGGACACAGCGCGGTTGCCGCAGGTGGGATTCGAACAGAGGACCCCTCGCCGCAATTCTTCCTCTACCAACTCTACAACATCCACACCCACAACTACCCTCACCCTCACCCATTCCATCACACCCACGCACCCTCAGCCTAGTTTAACCGCTTTTATGGGGACAATGTTGGATGATGACGTTGGATTGATCATTAACATGTTCGAAGTTATCACTTGAAAGGAATTTGAAAAGTAAACCCAGGGACCGACCTGGGCATGTATTTGGTTCTGAAACATCAGGACCTGGCTCTTAAATCTCAGAAATAGGCTTCTCAGTTGGCGCGTAACTTCTCAGATCATATTTTGATATTCTTTCGATGGATAATCGAGAGAGACACTCTTACATGTATTATATATATGATTATCATTTATCATTGTTGTAGAGTACTTAAGTTAATAATAATAATAATAATAATATATCACTTATATAGCGCCTATCCTAATAAAAGCCCTAAGCGCTTTACAAAAGAAATCACAAATAAGATAGATAAAATCAATAAAGTCACCCGGTTTGTGTGTTAGCGAAGGGATAGCCTGGGAAGTTCCTCTGGTATAAGTAGGTTTTTAGTCCCTTTTTAAAACTTTCAAGAGATGGTGCATTTCGTAAGGTTTTGGATAACGAGTTCCACACACGGGGCGCGCTGATCCTGAAAGCCCTGTCACCTACAATCTTCAAATTCCCCGCGAACTGAGGTAAACGCCCTTCGTCGCTGGATCGCAATGATCGCTGCGGCTTGTATGGTATGAGGAGTTCGCTAAGGTAGCCTGGGAAGTCAGCCGAATTTCTCCGGTAGGTGAGTATTGCTATACTTCAAGTCTTAATTACCAAGCATTAATCTTCACTGTGGTTTCTGATCAAGTCTTGGCTGCCTAAATAGGCAGCCAAGACTTGATCAGAAACCACAGTGAAGATTAATGTTTGCCATAGTGTACTAAATGAAAATGACGAGAGCTATTACATACCTGCAGTGTGTGTTACAAACAGCAGTGTGACTCCGTAAATTGAAATCTGGCGCATGAATTGAAAAAATAGGCTCCGAGGCTAGAGCGTATTTTAAATAGTCCTGATCGGTCCCTGAAACCCCTATATTTCAGATGAAAAGAATTAATACACCAAACCCAAAGAATGGACGGTCAGTGGTTTGAGTGTGTGTGAACTGATTAAGCCATCAGAGAATCTTTTCGGACTGTGTTGACAAACTGAATAGATCATTAACACTGCTTTGAACATCGGTGACCTTTTACGTCATAATAATAATAATAATGACAGTCTGAGACAAACTAAATATCACCACAGGGCATGTTCTTAGTGATCCGTTCTGGCGAGTATGCCACTTGAGATCATAGTCTCTCGCTGTCATCAGAAAGCCGACTGTTCATTAAATAATCGACCCGTACTTCTCCTTGTTTATCTTCAAGAAAATCCACGACGTGTCAACGGGATTTTACAAAACACCCGCAAGAAGATTTAATGACGCATGAATGGAAATACAGCCAGCACAAATGCAATGTAGAAGACACTTGAACAAAAAAAAATTAATACAAGGTTGAGAATTAATATTATTATTTATTAGGGTTTAACGACACATTAACAGTCAAGGTCATATCGTGTCGGTGACGGTTTTACGGGTGGAGGAAGCCGGAGTACCCGGAGAGAACCACCGAGCAACGACGAACAGCTGCCAGCTCCTCAACATCGTAACTCCGCGGTGCAGCACAGGCAGGGGTAGATTGGTTGAAGACATGCGCATCATCGACGTGCAGTACACCTCAGTATACGGCGTCATCGTGCCCCCATGTGGACAATCGGGGAGAAGTGCCTTGCCCAAGGACACAACGCGGGAGTCCGAATCGAACCTTCAGATGGTCACCTATCCAAGGACTAACTGGGCTCGACGTTGCTAACTTAGGTGATCCGACGAGAACCGGTTACCGCAACGCACCGCGCCCCTTACAAGGTTGAGAAAGGTATGCAACTAAATTCGATGAAATTAGCAAATATTCTCAATTTTTTAGAACAAATTTCTTCAAAATATGAATAAACACAGAGTGAATCTGT
Source organism: Pictodentalium vernedei (assembly GCA_031216915.1). Lineage (NCBI taxonomy): Eukaryota > Metazoa > Mollusca > Scaphopoda > Dentaliida > Dentaliidae > Pictodentalium > Pictodentalium vernedei. Next base: position 45,297,123 of record CM062292.1, on the reverse strand, counting down.
TGTTGACAGATGTGTTATTTCTATGAATTGACCATTTTCATGCAAATTCAAAGAATAAAAATGTCTGCATTTTGGGAAAGAATTCTCCGAAGAAAGCAAATATGCTGTAATTTCACATCCCTGGAATAACAAAACATTTTCAATTTTTGCCACAAAATCACAGCTTATGCCCCCATTGGAAAGAGCTCAACAGGGTTGTCCCAGTGAAGGGTCATGGGCTATATTTTTGAGACAAAAATTGAAAATGAAAGTCTCAATGACACTGTAGCTCAGCTTGTGTAAGACATGTGCATGTATAGTATGTGACACAGCAATGACACACATCTAGGTAATGACCTGATAACAAAGGTACATGTAAGATATTGTAAAGGTCAGTACATAAATACTGACCGTAGCCTGTAACAAATGCACAGGTTAAGTATTGTAAAGTTGGGTGATAGTTAGATGCCCCAAGCCAGAGCCGTATTGAAATGTGCACTTACTATGTATAAGTAGCACTGAATAAATCAAAGTTTGAGTAATTGGCCGCCGGCGGCTATCTTGAAATTTCGGACCGCACCCAAAAACACTCGTTCTCGTCCCAAGGTGATAACAAAGGCACCCAAGAAGTTTCGTGAAGACCGGTTCATAAATACAGCTCTTAGCCCGAACCGTATTGACAAGTGTACTTACTGTGTATAAGTAGCACTGAATAAATCAAAGTTCATCTAATTTGCATAATTTATGCACAAGAAAAAAAACGCGTATTATATGTGTTGTATTCCATGTTACTAAACATTCATTCAAAAATTTATTCAAATCAGAACCTTCATATAGAAGTTCTGAACAAAAAACTGATTGTACCTAATTTCGATACAGAATGGCTTCCGGAAGCCATCTTGAATTTCGGACCGCACCACAAAACACTCGTTCTCGTCCCAAGGTGATAACAAAGGTACCCAAGAAGTTTCGTGAAGATCGGTTCATAAATACAGCGCCTAGTCCAAGCCTATTGACATGTGTACTTACTGTGTATGAGTAGCACTGAATAAATCAAAGTTCATCTCATTTGCATAATTTCTGCACGAGAAACAAACCCGTATTATATGTGATGTATTCCATGTTACTAAACATTCATAAAAAAATTTATTCAAATCACAACTTTCAAACAGAAGTTCTGTAGAAAAAACTGATTGCACTAATTTCCGACAAAATGGCTGCCGGCGGCCATCTACAATTTCGGACCGCACCCAAAAACACTCATTCTCGTCCCACGATGATAACAAAGGTACCCAAGAAGTTTTGTAAAGTTCGGTTCATAAATACGACCTCTAGCCCGAGCCGTAATGAATTGTTGACGGACGGACAGACGTTCGACGGGCAATGACAATACCTCACATTTGTCTACGGCAAAGTCGAGCTAAAAATGATAAATTTTGAATAGAAGATTTTGTGCAAATGTCGAATAAAAAAGTCTGGTTGACGGAGGAAGGGGGGGGGGGGGGGTCAATAATAACGATGCGCAGCTTACTTGGGGGTAGCAAATGGCAACCTGTCCATCTGTATGAAAATATCCACCCGCCTCCCCATAAAAGGCAATTTTAACTGAAAAAAGTGCAAACACCACAGGATTATGCCGTCTTTTCACTTACTTGTGATAGCGCACGTGTCCTGTCAAACATTCTAAAACTGGAAAGCAAAATAGAACGGTTGGATAACAATTTAAACAGCCAAGGTGAAAATAAAGGATGGGTTTCGCCTAGCCTCATTGAACTCAAATTATGTGAAATATCAGAAGAGCCTGAAGAGGCACAAAAAAAGTTTCCGGTAATGAACATTCGGGATGAACCCGGAGGTAATTTGTGGATGGTGTTTTTGTTGTAACAACATCCATATCATCCCGTTTTGCCACAAACCACAAATCCAGTGCAATCGCGCACACCCTTCTAAACTTTCAACATCTCTTCCCTCTTATTGTATAACTATTTCAAGGTCGAGAGTTCGCGGGTCTACTCAAACTAGAAACCATCACGCTGTGTCCTTCTGCTTTACACAACTCTCTCGTGTGGGGCCACGACGACGTAGACACGAATGTCAATCGAGCTCAAGACCCCGAAGCCGCCGCCATGAGCCGCCGCCGCCAGCCATATTTTTCGTAAGCCACCGCCAGCCACATTTTTCGTCAGCCACCCGTATTATAAATCAACCGCCACCAAATTTTGCGCCGGTGTTACATGAATGGAAGTCCGTAGGAAAATTAGTCCCTCTGGAATATTATTCCGCGGAATTATAGTCCTAGGTCTAACATTTCTAGGAATAGTAGCCGGACTACTATTCCTAGAAATGTTAGACCTAGGACTATAATTCCGCGGAATAATAGTCCAGAGGGACTAACGTTCCTACGGACTTCCATTCCTTTTACACCGGCTTAAGCCGTGTAAATTGTCAAAATTTCATAATTAACTCTTCACCTAACGCCAGTAGCAGACGACACTCGTAAAAAAATTCTCTGTAACTAACAATTCCAAAACATGGGTTATGACCCCTCATTGGAACGAGCACGACGTGCTCGTTTCAATGATGGGTCATAACCCATGTTTTGGAAGCAAAAATGAAAATATTTTCAAAAAAATTTTTCGCACTGGCCGGTTTTGACGGTTACGTTAAGTAAAATGATTAAACGTTAGAAAAATGTCTCCATATGTCGATTCCCTTGCCCTAATTCCAATTGGTCTACCTTCGTAAGATTTATACATCTGCCTTTCTAGTGCATTTTAGTTTTGTTTCATTCCACCAATCTGGGATAGCCGTGTTTTACACCTCTCAGTCAGCTGAGTCGCCATGAGCCGCCAGCCGTTAAAGTTAAAACTTAGGCAGCTGAGCTGGCTAGCCAGCCATATATTCTCAGCCAGCCACGAAAATGAATTTACATGGCTTCGGTGTCAATCGTACGATCGGTTAGAAATGAGAATCGGAGGCTGGCAGTTATTTGCTGCTGTTCAGATATTCGCCCAACCTACTGCGACTTTCCAAATCCAAATCCATAAATCTGTCATCCATGATGTAATCAGGTTTTCACGCGCAATAAATAAATAGCCACAATCTCAAGCAATAGGGAACGCGAAGAATCCAAGATGGCTCTCAGATTCTTGAAGAAAAGTTACAAATACTGGCTTTTTCACATAACGTTCCGCGTGAACGCCGTGAAAGCAGTTGTGGCCACGGTAATGACGTCATAACTCGACTACCCGGACTATTATTTTAGATCATCGCGTGAAACGTAATAACGACGTTTGCATTTTCTTGCGTACGTTACTCACACATGGTCGTTCCGTTCATAATTCTGTCTCTCACGAAACACCGAAGACAATAATTTTTGACGTGGAAAACCGCGAGAAATTAAAATACCGTTGAACGTGTCTTCATTACTTTCTATTATCAGCACTCTCCCTCATTCACAAAAGCCGACATTTCTAAAACGTTCTTCGGCAACCAGGGACCGATCAGGACTATTTAAAATACGCTCTAGCCTCGGAGCCTATTTTTTCAATTCATGCGCCAGATTTCAATTTACGGAGTCACACTGCTGTTTGTAACACACACTGCAAGTTTGTAATAGCTCTCATCATTTTCATTTAGTACACTATAGCAAACATTAATCTTCACTGTGGTTTCTGATCAAGTCTTGGCTGCCTATTTAGGCAGCCAAGACTTGATCAGAAACCACAGTGAAGATTAATGCTTGGTAATTAAGACTTGAAGTATTAACTTAAGCACTCTACAACAATGATAAATGATAATCATATATATAATACATGTAAGAGTGTCTCTCTCGATTATCCATCGAAAGAATATCAAAATATGATCTGAGAAGTTACGCGCCAACTGAGAAGCCTATTTCTGAGATTTAAGAGCCAGGTCCTGATGTTTCAGAACTAAATACGCACTGGCGCATGCCCAGGCCGGTCCCTGGGCAACAGTTCCGCACCTACAGGGTTATATTGATCGGACAAAGTGGAAAAATTGTCACCGTTCATTTTGTCGAGAGATACAAAACATCACGCTAGCATATTAGAGAAGTCAGTGACAACGAGTGGTGGATCGATACATATTCAATTACGTTCTCCACATTCTCACATTGTGATATAGCGACTCATAAATACTTCAACATCAACCTACTGTTCACAACAAAACAAAGCAATAGCAGCCCAATCATCACTTTCTTCCCTCCAAACATCAACGTTGGACACCGCCATTTCGTCGCCTGAGTGCTAGAATGTCCTATGTCCCATAGGGGACAGAGTACTCCCATAGGGGACACAGTACTCCCATAGGGGACATAGGACATTCTAGCACTAAGGCAACGATTTGTCAAAACACTGCTGTAAGCGTGGAATACAGATCGACGGGCCTATCACGACTTTTATTGTACAGAAAACCGGCATGAATAAAACAGATACCGCAGCACAAAAGTACGCAAGGTTGATAAAAGTATGAGACCGAAATTAGCTGGGTTTTTTTTTAATACGAAATGTTTGAAAAACAAGAGGCATCACGGGGCCTGAAGCGATCCCCTTGAACAGAACGTGATATAAACCGAGGCTACGAATGGATCTACATTAAGCAATCAACCTTCATAGGAGCCATTGTCAATCCTTGGGCCCCTCAGTAGTGACTCAAATAGTCAAAGCACCATGCCTCTTCTTCAGTTAATCATAATGTAAAAAGTGGAGCTCCCATATGGAGCCCCTTGATATACAACCTATGTGGATTAATCTTTGATACACCCCTCTTGTGGGTACTTAATAAAAAGTTTCTAATTCTTCAGATACAAGGCTCCTTACAAATTTAACTTGGAATTATGTTTCTATTTTTAGCACACATTGAGGCTCACGATTTTGTCACAGTGTCGTGTTTACATCCGATCATTTTGGGCAACTTCGTTTTTTATCTTCACACTCATTGAGCTCTGTCAAACAAGACTGAATTTTTTAAAATTCCTTGTTTCATTACAGGAGAAATCATACGGTATGAAATTTTGACATTAGTGAGAAGAGAGCTAATTAATGTAGATACGTATTCGTCACTCCGAAGGTTTAACCCTTTACCCAACGCAGACTATATCAAAATGTATTATTTTAAATTTTTTCACAAAATTTCAACAAAACCATATCATGTGACCCCCTCATTGGAACGAGCTCGACGAGCTCGTTTCACAGAGGGGTCACATGATATAGTTTTGTTGAAATCTTTTGAAAAATAGTATTTTTTCAGCTGCTGAATTTGCATATTACGCGGGCGGATGTGGCCGATTCGTTGGGTAAAGGTTTAATGGCTTGAATTTTGCCTGATCACCTAATAGACCTTTTCTAAGATATTTTGAGTTACTTATGTGGAAATTCCACTCCGTTAGTGTTTTAGACATTTGGTGGTAAGTTACACTCCTGTATTGGGAGTGCGGTGGTTCAGTGGTAACGTCATTGGACCTTTAGCCGATTGACGGTTCTGTCCTGACTAGATGTAACTACATTCTGTTCTTGGATAAAACATATAATTGCGATTGCCCATGTGGTGGTGTCGTGTACTCGGGTGTACTGCAGATTGAATGACAATGATACACTTGATTATATAATCCCGGTTGCCCATGTGGTGGTGTCGTGTAGTCGGGTGTACTGCAGATTGGTGGACAAAGGTACACTTGCCTATATAATCCCGATTGCCCATGTGATGGTGTCGTGTACTCGGGTGTACTGCAGATTGATGGACAATGGTACACTTGCCTGTATAATCCCGATTGCCCGTGTGGTGATGTCGTGTACTAAGGCATACTGCAGGCCAAGGGGCGATTGGTACACTTGCCTATATAATCCCGATTGCCCATGTAGTGGTGTCGTGTACTCGGGTGTACTGCAGATTGATGGACAATGGTACACTTGCCTATATAATCCCAATTGCCCATGCGGTGGCGTTGTGAACTAAGGCGTACTGTAGGTCCATGTACGAAGGTACACTTGCCAATATAATCCCAATTGCCGATGTGGTGGCGTTGGGTACTAAGGCGTACTGCAGGTCGATGTACCGGTACGATGGTACATTTGCCTATATAATCCCGATTGCCCATGTGGTGGTGTTTTTACTGAGGCGTAGACAACTGCGGTTAACTAACTCTGCGTGTACAGAGTTATAAAGTTGGAGAGTTTGGCAGTTGCTCACCGCTGCTTGGTGGTTTCATCCTTCACCTGTAAAACTGTCCGACACGATGTAACCCTGGCCGTTGAAAGTGTCGTTAAAACCCAATAAATAAACACACAAGTTACAAATGATGGTGTACTGTACGACATTGTGTTCCTAATCTAGCTGTATAGTGATATCTCTATATCGGTATGCCAGTTGTTCTACACTAGAAAGCATATTGGCATGAAGATCTACTGTGTCATTTGGCGCCAATAAAAGCGACATTATCTCTACAATCTATGGCTTCGGGAGCCGGTGCGTTCTTAGCTTCGTGAATCAATATCAACCTTATATTTATTACTTCAATAAGTGAAAAGAATGAGAAACGTTGCGAGGTTGTTTGCGGCCATAATCAATAAAAACACAAGGCGGTAGAATTATACTGACTCTCAACATTCCCATCGAAGTGTTTACAACGCAGTTCATGAGCAAGTTTGAGAAGTTCAGGATACTGAAGACTGGAAATGAAAACAAGATTCACTGTATGAGAAGACTGGGAGGGTAAAAATAGATCAAATGCGAAGCTTTAAAATTCGATTCGATTCGTCTCGATGATTCGATTGCATTCGATTCTGAGTTGTCACGCCGATTTGGACTTTTTCGAATTAATGAAATGTTTTCACAATCCTGCCAAGTCTGTCCTCTAGAACTTAGGAGACCTCATGGTAGAAGAGTTCGAAGAGGTTCCGCTTTTTTAACTCCTTTTGATTCCGTTTCTGGAATATTCTACATTTTTACCTGACTTGGCCAAACAGACGAGTCACTGTTTCAAAACAAAACTCGAGTGTGTGTGTGTGTGTGTGTGTGTGCGTGGGAGGGGGGGGGGTGCTGGGGGCTGGAAATATTTCCTATATCACACCGCTGTAAAAAGGCGCAATATTTCCTGTATCACATAGCTGTGTATTTTTGTTTTCTGCTTATAAGCGATTTTGAGTGGATGTAGTTCTAGGTAGAATTTTCTAATTGTTACTTCAAACGTTCGCCATCCCGCAGGGAAGAGAGTGGTCAGTGGAAAGATTTTTACGACCTCGAGGTCCTATCTAAGACCGCATTGGGCTAAACTATATCTCCGTCACGAGACAACTTGTACCCCTTGCCGTATTCGCCGACGTGGCGAGATAGGGGAGGATACGGGGTGGGAAGAGGTTACGGGACCCCCCCCCCCCCCAGCGCGGAGTTAGTACGTTGGGGAGTCCGACAGTTGCTCGCCGTTACTTGGTGGTTCTCTCCGGGTACTCCGGCTTCCTCCACCCGTGAAACTGTCCAACACGAAATGACCCTGAATGTCGAAGGTGTCGCTAAACCCCAATAAATAAATAAAATAAATAAATAAATTACCAATACAAGGGGAGTTGATTATATGCATTGGGATTTCTTCAGCAGGTGGAAATTCACAGATTGCGGCGGTTGGAGAATTCACACTCAAGGGTAGGAAGAGCATATGCTTTTCTTAGAAGTTAGATGTTTGTCAACCTGATGGGGAGGGGGGTGGGGCTGTATAGATGAACACTCAGATGGGGCACACCACCTGAATAGTGCTCTTATGCCACGTTCCTGGGCGTAGTAGGGCCTACACCTCAAGCCATTTCGTTCCCTGAGTTCCAATGTGTTCTATGTGCCAGTGGGCACATTGGAACTCAGTGGACGATTTGTTAGAAAGGTCTCTTGGGAGAATCAATTGACAAATCATTTATTGTTTGTGTTCTATAAATGAAGTAAAACTAGGCTAGGAGTTCGGGAATTTTGAGATCTTTTGGCATCATATTAAATAGTTAACTCTGATCTCGTTCTATTCTCGTTTTGTTGCTTATATTCTCGTATTTCTGTAGCATTCTTTCTTCCTCTCTTCTGTGTAAAACTATTGAATGGATGGATCTGTTGCGTGGAATTTACTTGGAATTTGTGTTTCGCATTAGAGGTTAGATAATACTGCATATTTCTGAGGCGGGATATGGCCAATTCTCAGAAAATGGCAGGCATCTGTTGCGAAACACGTGTGCGAGCGCTGAGCTTCCACAAGTACATTTCTGTGTTTTCAGCTGGAAGACAAGCGTAAACATTTTGTCAAGCATACAAAAATGTTTATTTGTTGTTGCTGCTGCTGTCACAACCATTGTTGTTGTTATGGTTGTTGTCGCAGACCTTTGTTTCGGACGCACATTTATAGTGCTCTAGTATATAGTTTCAATGGACAATACTGGTAGGGAGAAGCTTTATATTAGGGCTGTCACGATTAATCGATAAATCGACTGTTGATCGGTCACGGCGAAATCGATTAGTATTTTTCGTTGTCGAATAATCGGTAAATTGTATCCCGTTTTAGACGTTTAATAATTAAAAGAAAATTTGATGAAAAAACTGTTGTTTCTGAAGGTGAAGAGTTAAGAACATCGATGTTAAACCCCAAGACGCAGTTGGAAGCAATAGTCGTCCAGGTACATTCATCAAAGGTTTGATGTTCTGAACTTTTGAACCGTCAGTGCAATAATCAAGACCGGTCGGCAGTTGCGAAGTTCGCAACTGCCGACCGGTCTTGATTATTACACTGACAGTTCAAAAGTTCAGAACATCAAAGCTTTGAATGCACCTAAAAAGGATCGTCTTCGTTGTTTCCTTGAGGTAGGTCAACTGACTTGAACTTCATTTTTATCGACTTCAAAGAGAGGGAGAGGAGGGGAGGGGGGGGGGGGGTCATTTAGGTACGATTAATCGTCGATTATTTGCGACGATTAATCGATTCCTAAATTAAAAAATCGTGACAGCCCTACTTTATATCGCCGCGTTAGTGTATCGAGGCGCCATCTACAATGCTAAAGCAATGCAGATGGCGCCTTGATGGACACGGGCAATGATATCTTGTTTTTTTCTCTAATTATTTGCACAGACAACCTTTAAACCTCACCAGAACCTTCGGTATCACTGGTATTCTACAAAAGATTGCTCAAAGGCAGAATGTGGCCTTAAGGTCCTTTCATGTTACTGTTAGGCGCTCCACAATAAATTGCAACAAAACAATGTTTAAACCCTCTGTAGTTTATCCAAACCACGATTGTCGCTTGTATGCAATCACTTGTCTAAATTATTCATGATTCAATTCGACATTCCAAATAAATTTAGCACTCCATTTACCTTCTATAAACAAGTGGCCCCCACTAGGCCTGAAGCGCTCATCTTGAACAGAACACAATTTAAACAGAGTCCAAGAATGAGTCTACATTAAGCAAGCCATCTCCATAGGCTACACTGTCAATCCTTGAGTCCCTCGGGGTGACAAAAATAATCTGGGCATCATGCCTTTTCTTCAGTTGATCATAAAGTAAAATGTAGAGCTCCCCTATGAAGCCCCCTGATACACCTTTAGAGGGTACTGACTTTGTCAAGATGAGCTAAAAAACAACAATTGTACACCAATAAATAAAAACGGGGTATTCATGTGGCCAACCGGAAATGATTTCAGCGCATAGCCTACAGTAATTGTATCATTCCATGATGTTAGCTTATTGGATTCGACTTCAAAAACTGCTCTGAGCATCGAGGATCGCTTATTTTTATAACTATATTATTATGCCTCCATGTTTGGAAGATTACTCCTCTTCTCCATCTGAAGGCACCACCAGCACATCGTCCCCTGAGTTCCAATCAGGGCCGTATTTTTCATAAGGCTGACTAGGTTGATGCCTAGGGGCCCACAGGGACAGGGGGTCCGCCATTTTTTTTGCTGAAGCATTGTTACCAGCGCCTTAGGGCTCCAATGGTTAAAGGCGCTTTGGACTCTGCGTCCTAGCGATACATATACATATGTATTTATCCATATATATACTCTCATAGAGTACAGTCGCCGTGGATTTGTCGTAATCCACACGTGGGCAGTTATGTCCACGCATCTGTTTACCAGGTAGTAAAAATCATCATTAGCAAAAATTTTAATTAATGAAGCACCGGGTTGTACCCGGTGCTTCATTAATTAAATTTTTGATGATTATTCCTGTAATTAGTGTTTGGAATCTAATATTATTGCGTCCGTGGAAATATTTCCCACGCGTGGAAAGTGACCAGTCTATGGCGACTGTACTGTAAGTATACTATATATATATTTATACACAGTACATTATTTTAATGCTTATTTAAATAATATGTCAAGTTGTGAGTAGAATTCTTCAGGAGACCCGCAAAATGGATATAGGGCTATGTACTGCGGCATAGTGCCCACCCGTACAAGGCTCAGGCTGTCAGCTGTAGTAGGGTGAAAGATTGAAGTGCCGGAGGGGGCCCCCGAGACTAAAGTACTAAAAGCCTAGGAGCCCGGCCATGGATTAATATGGCATTGGTTCCAATGTGTTCTATGTGCCTACTGGCAGCCTACTGGCACATAGAACACATTGGAACTCAGGGGCGATATATGATGCAAACCTGACGCGTTCGGCGAACGGTTGTATCGTTCGCCTTCAAGAAAATGGGATGGTCTTCGTGTAAGAGGCATGAACTATAAAAGCAGGAATTCCACTAGGCATTGTGCTGGGTCCGAGCCACTGAACTGAAAATTGTTTCGGAAGCTGGCCCAGACGGGAGTCTTTCCAGGCTCCCCGATTGCTAATCGCCTAGCCAAAAATGCTCTGCCAACATATACAAACTGAGGCAACTGCAACCCCAAAAAGGTTGTAATTCGCTAAGCCAGTATGTCAGTTCACATTTACAACCCGACCCAGGTCAATATTCGAGAACAGAAAATTACTGAATTTATGTAAGAAATTGCGAAGCACCACTAACAACAATTCCAAATATTCAGTAATTGTCAATTCTTGAATATCGGTCCGGGGTCTGCTTGAATGCCTCTTTCACGAAGACCATCCCAAATCATAAAAATAGTGCAACCTATTTTCGTTCCCCTTTTTACTAATCCACTACTAATACACAGAAGAATAACAAGAACGTTTCTTGGAACTTTCCTTTGTACTTAATTTGTAAACTACTCCATAACTGCTTAAAATAATGTACATAAAATGATAAAACACTTTTGGGGTAAAAACACAGCGGTAAGACATTGTTAGAGAGGTCTCTCTAATTTCGGCCACATACATCTGCACCACACTCCTAACATTGTGAGGGGTCAAATGTTTCGTTCAAGGACTCAACACAGAGTGACCGGGTTCCGATTCGATTCATTTGAACTCGAGATCTCCTGAAAGGTAATCACTTTTGAACAATAGATTCCAGGTTCGCATCTGATCTGGACCACTTCTACCCGTCCAATAAACTTATCAATGCCACCCCCTCCCCCTCCGCCCACCCAACAGTTTTTGTACTATGACATAAAGTCCATTTTATATTCTTTATGGATTATAGGCACTTCAATCAGTCGTGCTTACGGATCTGAAAGTGTACATCGTAATACCAGCTGGTCCAAAAATAACTAAATAAATAATTTTTTCGAGAAACATCGAAGAGAAGCGAGTGACAGAGGTTCTCCTCATTAATCGATTGAAATTAAATACACAAATAAACGAACGAACAGACAAACACAAATAAATAAATACATAAATAATTAAATTCTTATTCTTTTGTTCTGTAGAAAAAAACATAGCTCACAATAGCTGAGTGAAGAACTCTCAATGGAACTTTTTTTCCAAGTCATTCTTATTTATTCGGAATAAATACTGTTATTTCCAAATGAAACAAAATACTGCATTTTGATTGGCTGAGAGGTACGGTGTAACTTGCAATCCACAGTATTTTTTTTAACACCGTGTTTAACCACGGTGTAAAAACAAGAATATACAAGAGCTGGCAAAATGGCTAAAAAAAATACCCATTTTTAATTATTAATTCATACCTTCTGCTCCGTTATGTTAGAACAAAAATAAAAACACAGGAAATTTAATATTTGTGTGCAGTAAAATATTACAGATATGGATGTCATTGGAACTGGCTCATTGAGCCAGTTCCAATGACATCCAAATTTGTCTGGTTCCATTTAAGAAACTTACAAAGTACAAATTTTCTGTCAGTTTTTTCCCACAATGTAGGTTAAAGTATTAAGTACACCAAAATTCTTGGAAATAAATCCGTTATCCTTGTGTTTTCCAGGGTGTATGAGTTTACACCAGTTTGGGAACACATACACCCTTCGGCTTCGCCTCAGGGTGTATGATTTCCCAAACCGGTGTAAATTCCCATATATCCTGGAAAACACAAGGATAACTAATATTACAAATTATGAAAAAATATATCATGTATATGAGTTAAACACAAAGATAGTCAACGATATTTTTTTCTCGAAGAAACCGAGACCTGAAAACAGGTTTCAAGAGTCTCCCCAGAACTTTTTCATAATCTGGCGACATCAACTGAATCTTCTTGCAGTTAAAACCTTCAACATCGGAAATTTAATACGCATTTATGAAACAATTTTGCAGTAAAATGTACTTATTGAACTATAAACTTATCCAATTTTATCTTGTTTGACAGAGCTCGAGCGAGCTCTAAAGCAATACTAAGGTACTATATATATATAAGTCAACTTAATGAAACATTAGCTTGAAAATAGGTGACAGATTATTTTCGATGTCAATCTGTAACAATTTTTCTTTTTTTTTTTGCTGACCAAAATTGTGACGATTTATTCACAAATATGGATTGACAGCTAAAAAATGACAAATTAATTTACTCTTGAGATTTTTGACACATCGAAAATAAATTGTCACCTAATTTCAATCAAGTTTCCCATTACTTACACAGAACCTAACTTAATTCATTGTTTGATGATAGGGATAGTCTTAGATTTGCATTTGTTAAACGCGATGATGTAATGATAAAATTATCTGCAAAGTGAGTGACTTGATGAAGATGTTTGCATCAACGCTTGTTCATCTCACCGTTTGGAGGAAATACGTCGCATTGATCAATTTAACCCTTTACCTAACGAATCGCCCGCATCCGCCCGCGTAATATGCAAATTCAGCAGTTGAAAAAATATTATTTTCCCAAAAATTTCAACAAAACCATATCATGTGACCCCTCGTTGGAACGAGCTCGTCGAGCTCGTTCCAACGAGGGGTCACATGATATGGTTTTGTTGAAAGTTTTTGAAAAATTTAAAAAAATTATATTTAAAATAATAAATTTTGATATCGTCTGCGTTGGGTAAAGGGTTAAACATCTGCATGTACCAAGCCAGACACAATTCATACTTCCTATATCTCATATAATGTGGGGAATCTGAGGGTGGTGTTTATATGACCAAAATGGCATAAATTGTGATTTCTAATCAGAGGTATATGGACACTTTTTAAGGGACTAAATATATTTTTTTCTCGGGTATTGAGTCTAGTGGCATTTATAATTGTGAAGGTTTGATATTATATAAGAAATAAAGATGAATGAAAAAATAAAATTCACCAAAAAATTGTATTTCTGATTTCCGTTAAACTTCCCCAGTTTTACCCTATTTTGGGGAATATTTAGACACTTATTAACCCTGTGATGTGAACGTTTGATGGAAATGCAGAATTTTTCATGTCTATTGGCAAAACCAACCGAGTTGAAATCCATTTTAATCAAATGTATTTGCACTATCAACGGGAACCATCCTTAAGGAGTCTTTAGACGATACGAAATTACGAATGTTCGGATGTATCAATCTTTTAGAGACACACACATGCACATTAGTGTGTAGCGATATGCTAAGACGATTAATTCATCAGATTAACACTTTACCCAACGCACAGGATATCAAAATCTATTTTTTTTAATTTTTGTTTTTCAAAATTTATTAAAAAAATTCAACAAAACCATATAATGTGCCCTTCATTGGAACGAGCTCGATGAGCTCGTTCCAATGAGGGGTAACATGATATGGTTTTGTTGAAACTTTTTGAAAAATATATTTTTTTCAACTGGTAAATTTGAATATTATACGCAGGTGGATTCATCTGATTCGTTAGGTAAAGGGTTAAAAGTATCTCGTCACCCTCACCCCCCCCCCCCCCCCCCCCACTACCATAACACTTGTCTCTTACGATAATTGGACAAATCTGAATTTACCTGTTATGGTAAAGTAACAAAGAAGATATAAGATTTTTTAATTTTTAACCGGTGGAATGGTAAATTATTTTCGGTCCTTAAAATTTCTGTGCTCATCTTTCCCTTGTCACAATTTATGGGAAGTAAGCATTCTACCACCAATTGTAACAAGGCAAATCCTGACAGATATAGAGGGTATGGAATGAGTGGTTTTCTCATATAATATTTATGAAACGAGTCTAAGAATTTTCCGTTTTGGCGAGCCCAAACGGAAAATTCGGACGAGTTTCGTAAATATTATATGAGAAAAACACTCATTTCATATTCTATTTATCATATGACACACACACGCACAAAATAGCCACTTAGTATGACTTTTTAACCCATCACCTAACTTGAGTTGCAGACGGCACTTAGAAAAAACATCCTCGTATAACTAAAAAAATTCACTTTTTGCTTCGAAAACATAGGTTATGACCCCTCATTGGAACGAGCTCGTCGAGCTCGTTCAAATGATTGGTCATAACCTATGTTTTCGAAGCAAAAAGTGAAAATATAAAAAAAAATGAATGGCGTTTTTCTTGTAGGTAAAAGATTAATACAATATAACTCACCCTAAATAGGACAGATAACGTAAATTCTCCCTATTGAAATTATGCAAATGTGACCCAGTTGTATTTTGTTTAGCCAATCAAATTGTCCAGTTTTGAAATTGACCAATGAAAGCTCCCAACTCTAATTATTCAATTTATGAAAAAATGTGGCCCAGTTGTATTTTGTTCAGCCAATCAAATTGTCTAGTTTTGAAATTGACCAATGAAATTGACGGAAGGCTTTATTTATCACTGATTAATATGAAAACAAAATATCAAATGTTTTAAAGTGAACAAAACGGACGAGTCATATGATAAAAAATAATATCACACCACAGATAATATGAAGCATATCCACAGAATATGAAGCCTTTAAATTGTGGTACCGACACTTCTGAATAAAGCCCATATATGGGCTTCCAGCACTCTACCAGTTAATGATAAAGTTATCTGATGATATGCCAAATTACAGAGGTCCAGTGGTCCAGTCTGCAAGCCGAGAGGTCCTCTTTTCGAATCCCACCTGCGGCAACCGCGTTGTGTCCTTGGGCAAGACATTTCACACACCATTGCCCACGTAGGGGCACGGTGACGTTGTGTACTAAGGCGTACTGCACGTCGATGGTGCACTTGTCTTCAACCAATGCTAACCCTGCTTGTGTGGAAATAGTATGTTGGGGAGGTGACAGTTGCTCGCCGTTGCTCGGTGGTTGTTCTCTCCGGGTACTCCGGCTTCCTCCACCCGTGAAACTGTCGTGGCCATTATTAGCCATTGTACAGAAATATGTGACCTTAAGCACCAATAAATAAATAAATAAATAAATAAATAAATAAATAAATAGGGAGCTTTCCAATTCTCACATTTGTCGACATGTTTGTGAATAGATTAATATAACGTTATTAGCACTACACACCACAACACTATGGGCTTGACATATATATTCAGGGATAAAAGCGCTGTGCATGTATATTAGCTGAAATCAACCTAAATTCTTAAATTTTACTGAAATATTTGATTATTTATTAAATGGGGTTTAATGACACTTTCGAGTACCTGTCGAGAACCACGGAGAAACGACAAGCAACTGTCGGACTTCCCAACTGCATTGTTGAAGATAAGTGCACCATTGACGTGCAGTACGCCTTAGTTCACAACGCCACCGTGCCGGCACATTAGCAATCGAGATTAAGTGCTTTGCCCAACGCAGTTACCTCTGGCGGGGATCAAACTGTCGACCTTTCGGTTTTAAGTCCAATATCGTAACTATTGAGCCACCGTGTTCCCCGAAACAGTTGATGAAAATTATGCACGTGATTTTTTTTTAAATGCAGGGCAAATAGTGAAATTTATAAAATGGAAGACATTTTATTTCCATAAATTAACATAAAAATGGTCTTTCAGACCATTTTCATGTAAATTTATAGAAAATAAAATTCCAACGTTTTTGGTGATTAATTAGCTGGAATCAACTAATTAGCTGAATCTCTTTTGCCTGACTATTAGAAAATACCAGATACAGAACTGAATGCACTTATTCGGGAAAAAATATAACACGCGAAAATCGTCGTTGGTTACGTAATAAGAGATTGGATTATCAAACAAATTCTAGTAGAGCCATGTAACAAGAAATATTGTCTTAGCATTCTTCCATTCATGCAATGAAGTTGAAAGCCCCTCTTGGAACTTGGAACATTGAAACACGGGACAATTGGGTTCTGGAGTAATGTTATAAAAAGGTAGGGATCTGCGAATCACAAATTTCTTTTCGAATCGAATCTCGAATCGAAACGTGTCTCTGATATCGACATCGAATCGAATCCCGAATCGAATCTTAAAAGACAAGTTATTTCATATTGCATCAAACGGAAGTTACGGAACACTGTGATGACCCTTACGCGACGGAGTGAACACCTTAAACACCAATAACTAAATATTCTCTGTAGCACCGTCGCTGAAACAGCTAGGCCTATTGTCCATAGTTTTAGTTTTTGAAGGCCTAACTTGTTACTATTCATGTTCTTAAGAACGTGAATAGTAACAAGTTAAGCCTTCAAAAACCAAAACTATGGATAATGTTCTGGGAAAATTCACACCTTACCTAACAATTAAACATTGTCAATTACTCAAATAAATAGGAATTGAGCCTACATGAATGAATTTTATAATGACAGTTTTATCCTATTTTTGTTGGAAATGTAACACATTGAAGTTAGTGCGAGAGATTCGAAAAAATCGAATCCTGAGACTGATTCGGGATCGATCTCGAAGCATACGTATGGTATCGATATCGTATCGAATCTCGAATATTCGCAGGACCCTATAAAAAAGGCCCCACTCACACACCATTGGTTGACAGCAAGTACTTACAAGACATTCCACATAATTATTGTAGGACACTCTTGAGCCCCCCCCCCCCCCCCCCCCCCCCCCCCACTTCGAAAATTTATAGTTGGAAGTGGACGGGAGGCCCCATCTCCTTTTCAAATTATCCGTGGATAAGCATCGGATAACACGTGAAAGTTCGAAGTGAAAATATATAACCATTTTTTCCCCTGGGGATCAATAAAGCGTAAATTGTTTTCGCGAATTAATGGCTTTTAATACACACTTAATGATCACTTAATTATAATTTCACACATACTTACAATAATAAAGCTATTAGCTATAAAAATCCAACTGGCTGGCGTGTTCCGCGTCAATAAACCATAGCACAAATTACTTCTTAACAATAACTCCATCAACGATATAATGTGTGTTCCATCTCCCCTGTGTCTTTTCGCCTAACTGGAAATCTATTCAAGCGAACTCCCCTTCACCATCGACTAGAATAATTATAAAACCATTCCCAGTACTGTCACTGATCGTAACTCGCAGTCAGATGATTTTTCCAATTATTCAGTATTGAATCACTGGAGAGAATTCACCAAATATCCAAGCTCCATACATAAAAAAATCTGTCCAGACGAAAAGTTTAATGAGATTTTTTTTTTAAAAGCTGTTGTCTCAAGTTTGGAATTGGCACGAAATCCACCGCATTTATCCAGAAATAAAAACCGACAGCGCGTCGTAACAAAACGCAAATCTTTGACGTACTTGGAACAGCTTGTTAACCTCAACCAGGCATACAGAAAGCAATAGGGGATATTAGTTTAAACATAACATGTCCCGATGTTGAAGGCAGGAAATACAAACATCTGAGCGTGTTCACAAAATACTCGAGGTCATGAAGGTCAGTTCTGGCATCTGTCAGTCTCGAATTCGCCGCCCCAATGTCAGAAACACGCAAATGTTTTATATATCTGACAAGGGCGGAAACCGCCCATACATCTCGTTTCAGTTAACTCTGACACTTGCGATAAATCTCGTATAAATCACTAGACGTCAACCGTAGTTTTTTTTTGTACGCTGTAAAGCGTATGCTATTTGCGAGAACTTAAAGTAATTCTATTTCGTCGCAAACATTGAAAAATTATTTTCGAATACCTTTCCCGCATACCCGTGTAGGGGCGGAGAGGCCGTATGGCCCACCGGGAAAATTCCTGGTACGCCCCCACTGGGTTCCCACTGGGGCCCCCATAATTGATACAGCCCAATACCTTTTGGTACCTGAAATTTCGTGAAATGGCCAAAAGGCGAAACGGATCTGATTGCAGAGGCTGTTAATATATCGAAAAGGTCCCTGTGTGGACCAGGGTCGGAGCCAGGATTTCAATTTGGGTGGGGTGGGGTGGGGTGGGGGGGGGGGGGGGGGGGGGGGGTGGGCTAAGTAAGATATGGGGGGGTCCAAGGTCGAGATGCCGAAAGCACCACCCGAACGCCGCGGGCCTGAGCTAGAGGGGGATAGGGGAGGAGGTAGTTCAGCGATCTGAACGTAGTGGCTACCCCTATAAGGGGGAAGCCACAACATTCAGATCGCTGAACTAGGGAGGAGGTATCCCCCTCCCGTTTCTGTGCGTGTCCTCGTTTCTGTGTGTGTGTGTGGTGGTGGGGGGGGGGGGGGGTCTGGTGGATCTCCGCGGAAAAAATGTTCATATTTGGACGCCCTGGGAGCGATATCTGAGCGTTTCTACAACACCTGATATGATGTGTATTGTTGTGTGCCGTGTTGGTGTGATCTTGGGTAGGAAAACCACGGTCAGATAGTAATTTGTAGTTTGATTTGGGGGGGGGGGGCGAGGTAAAAATGGGGGTAAAAATGGTGAGGGGGGGGGGGGGCTGTGGCGCCTCCACTGATGTGGACTGTCATAGGCAGTCCACATAGAGGACATTTCGATATACCAGCAGTCTATTCTGCCATTGATCGCTGAGAGGAAAGGAAACAGCGTTCCTTCAATTTCAAAAATAAACATTTTCTCCGATTAGGCCGAACTAGGGTCTTCCCGATGGGTCCACCTCGTAGAACAATTTTCTCCGATTAGGCCGAACTAGGGTCTTCCCGATGGGTCCCCCTCGTAGAACAATTTTTGTGGAATGATCGATGAAGATGATACAAAAATGCAATCGAAATGTTCTCTCTGAGGAGTGTCATTGATCGCTCAGATGCAAGGAAGCCGAGTTCGTTCAGTTCACAAACTTTTCTCCGAGTCTGGGACCCCTTGTTGCATTCCTGGTAACCTTTCATGGCACAGTCCGCCACTGTGCCTGTGTGAACATTTTTTTTCTAACTGATTGATCAAAAGGAAAAAAATATACAAACTTATGTAACTGCAACACGTGAGGAGTGAATTATTGTAATAACCCTCACAGAGTGGAGAATCCACCTACCGGTCGGCGTGAGAGTAGGAAGCAAAAGGGATAACATAGATAATGCGACCCCCTCCCCCAATTTTTAAAAAATGGTTCACTTATAGTAAACATTAGTTCTATCTTGAACCCAAAGGCCTGAATATAATATTTTTATGTGGTATGCCTGCAGGATGTACAACACCAAATAAATTTATTATGATCTTTGGGTCCGAGTTTGGGCTTGATAAAAATAGATTAAAGCCAACCAGTTATTCTGTAGAAAGTTGCTTTTTTTTGCAATCAGCAAAAAAAGCATTGGGGTCACAGATTCACTGTTCAATTGGCTTGCAATTTCAGAACGAATCTCAGGACCCCACCTACGAGAGGGGATACATGTATCATTCTCTTGGTCTTTCTAGCTTTTGCCTGTGGCAGTCTCTTGTGACCTTCAGATACCGTCCTTCTCGTGCTCTTTCTAGCTTTTGTCTGTGGCAGTCTCGTGTGACCTTCGGACCCCGCCCCTCTCGTGCTCTTTCTGGCTTTTGTCTGTGGCAGTCTCGGGTGACCTTCGGACACCGCCCTTCTCGCGCTCTTTCTGGCTTTTGTCTGTGGCAGTCTCGGGTGACCTTCGGACACCGCCCTTCTCGTGCTCTTGCAAGCTTTTGTCTGTGGCAGTCGCGAATGACCTTCGGACACCACAGGTCCATAAAATCCAAGTTATTACCCACACTGAAAAACCCTGGTTACACCTTGAGGTTGTAACCACGTGAATACGGGGAGGGGCGGGTCTGGCCAAAAACTAGCAACACAATTTAAGTTGCCCGCTTAATTGGAATAATAGGTTCCAGTCATTTAAGGCTCTCAAACTGTTATCTACTTAATTTCCTTCATTTCGCTCTACGAATGATCGCCTCCTTATAATCTTCAATTCTTTGAAGGCTAGGAGTATGATGTAGATGTAGATGAATCGAAGACATAGCAAAAAACATCGGAAAATTTCCCGGGATGTCACATGACATGGCAGGTAGCCGGGTTACCTGTTGTAGATGGCAAGCCATACACAAACATAGTAGGCTTTGTCTGTATGAGCATTAGTCTGAGGTAACCCTCGATGTAGAGGCTGTACGTTAGTGGCCGTGCGACGGCAGTGATAGAGTGGCATTCCGTTGTATGTCAGAGTAAAAGTGTCCAGTAAAGTGACAATACGTTAGTGACATTCAGTTGTCTGTTCGTGAAAAAAACGAACAGAGTCCAGAGACACTACATTGAGCCGAAACCAAACACCATGCAGCGACACAGAAGACGCAACCAGCGACTGCAGTGAACGCAGGCCCGCAAAGTGACTCACAAACTGTGTGGGTGGGTTGTGATCGACGTTTGTTCTTTTTTATTAATTGGCTCAAGTCACAAGTTACTATATGTTTCTATATACATTAAAATTGTTATTTTCAGTGAACCCCAGTAGTAGGAGATGAGAGGTAACCGTCCCAATTCAGTCAGACCTACCATCAGACCTAGGAAGTGACGTCATGTCACGTGACCCAATGGCGCCATGTTGTGTTGCCATGGTAACCTGCGTGATCCGCCATCGTGTGACGTCAACCGCATAGTGATACGTGGTCCTAGTGTCCATGGGCAGTGCGTGTTGCTAGGATGAAACGTGTTTCCGTCAGCCATTTTGTATACTGGAGGCAGCAATCTTGGTTTCTATGGTAGCACGTGGTTGCTATGTTACCCAAAGGCTTACAACAAGACAGGGTATGTTCGGAGGGTATGTTCCTTTGTACAAGAGTACTTTCCCGATTCGTAGAATTACCACAACCAACCCGACAAGTTGTACTATTTCGAATTCTTTCAGAATCCTCTGCTTCTATCTATCTATGAAATAGTTTTCGTCTACCCGACCATGTTCGTTTGTCCCGGAGTATACACCAGTAGAGTAGAAGAGCCTATCATGTGGAACAGCTTTACTTAATGTTGCTATATTTAGCTTCTCTGGTCTGTTCTTGTTAGTAGTTCTGACCCTATTCCGACTACTCTTGTTGTTTCATTTATCTAGATCACCCAATCAGTTAACATTACTGGCGCTAACTAACCAATCAGATTGCTTAATCCCCCATAATCTTTATGCAGAGTTATCTCCCCTTATTACAACGAAGTCCTATACGATTCTCATCACCTCTGTATCCAATGGCCACGTTCATGGAATCCCTTTTTGGAAAACGTCTCTGGTTATGGAATACCTTTTTTATCGTATGAGGCCATGAGGGCCATGAGAAGATCCCTCAATGAGGTCTAATCTACTATCCCTCTTAGCCTCATTTCGGCTGAGGCCATGAGGGCCATGAAAAAATCCCTTAATGAGGTCTAATTTACTATCCCTCTTAGCCTCATCTCGGTATTTAATGGCCATATCCCATGGAATCCCTTTTTTGGAAAATGTCTGACCTTCGGCACCCCTTTTTTATCGTATGAGCCCATGAGGGCCATGAGAAAACCCCCAATGAGGTCTAATCCACTATCCCCCTTAGCCTCATTTCGGCTGAGGCCATGAGGGCCATGAAAAAATCCCTCAGTGAGGTCTTATTTTACTATCCCTCTCAGCCTCATCTCGGCGGTATTTAATGGCCATATCCCATAAAATCCCTTTTTTGGAAAATGTCTGGTCTTCGGTACCCCTTTTTACCGCATGAGGACACGAGGGCCATGAGAAAATCCCCCAATGAGGTCTAATCTACTATCCCTCTTAGCATCATTTCGGCTGAGGCCATGAGGGCCATGAGAAAATCCCTCAACGAGGTCTAATTTATCATCCCTCTTAGCCTCATCTCGGTATTCGAGAATACCTGACATTGTTCTGTTGGAGGATAACTTTTATAGGATATTTGTTGTAGTACCTTATATCCGGGTACTTCATGCTACATCCGGGTACTTCTGTTTGGATAGTAGATAAAAAAAACCCCGGTTCGAACCCCGCCAGGGTGAACTACGTTGTGTTTGGGCAAGGTAATCATGATTGCCCACGTGGTGGCACCATGGCGCTGTGTACTAAGGCGGACTGCACATCGATGGAGCACTTGTTTTCAATCAATGCTAACCCTGCTTGTGTGGAGTTAGTACGCTGGGGAGGCTGGCAATTACTCGCCGTTGTTCGGTGGTGTTCTCAGTGTAATCCGGCTTTCACCACCCGTAAAACTGTCCGACACGAGGTGCAGCTGGCTGCTGAAAGTGTCGTTGAACCCCAATGAATAAATAAATAAATAAATAAATAAATAAATAAATAAATAAATAAAACGCGCCTAACGAAAGTAAAATCTTTGGCGAGAATCAGTTAGAGATTTAATTGTACATCTGTAAGGATGAAGGATTAAATTTTCATCGATCTACGTTTCCCCATCTCCTCTTAAATGTCTCAAACAGTCTTCTGGCTTTATATATGACGGAAGCGGTGGGGGTTGTGGCTTAGTTGGTAGATGTGCAGACTTTAAGCCGAGAGGTCCTCGGTTCGAATCCTACCTGCAGCAACTGCGTTATGTCATTGGGCAAGACACTTCACCCCTATTGCCCACGTGGGGTACGGTGGCGTTGTGTACTAACACGCACTATCTTGTCTTCAACCCATGCTAACCCTGCTTGTGTGGAGTTAGTATTTTGGGGAGCCTGACAGATGCTCGCCGTTGCTCGGTGGTTCTCTCCGAGTACTCTGGCTTCCTACAAAAATTGCCAATTAATTTTCATTATTTTTTCATTTTTTGTCTAAAAAACATAGTTTATGACTCCTCGTTGGAACGAGCTCGTTATGCTCGTTCCAGTGAGGGGTCATAACCTATGTGTTTGAGACACAAAATGAAAAAAATTAGTTATTCAAGAATTTTTTTGCAGGTGTCGTCTACTTTTCATGTTAGATAAAGGGTTAATGCTTTTAATAGTTTATTATTTCAACTCGTGTTCCTGGGATCATTGTCCCATATGCCAGAGCTGCTCTCTTCTACGGTCAGGCATATCTGTATATCATTAACTATGTAATTATATTGATCTGTGGCCCCAGCTTTAAGGAATTTTAATTAATGGAAGACTCGTGGAAATGCAACAGTTTGAGTTTAATCTTTATATCGCAAGAATTCCACCAGGCATTGAGCTTGGTCCGAGACTGAACTAAAAACTCTTAAAATGATCTGAAGTCGATTCCTACTGTAGTCGATCTCGGGGCTATAAGAACCCCTTTTTATAATGCGGGATACGATGTATGTATCGCAACTTATCCGAGACGGTTTGCGCTGAGAGCCTGAAATTATCAAGAGTGAAGAACGTCGCGTGCAATATAATTTTTGTTAAAGAAGGAATGTGAGTATGTGCTTATTGCTTTCTAATTTCCAGGTGGTTGAGAAGAGAAGATTCGCCACTATGAAAGTGCGGTGGACTGGACAAACCTGAATCTTGGAGCGAAAACAGAAATAGATCTCTCCGTACACGAATAATAGACGCCTATGCCTGCAAGCACAGAGAGCGGGCAGTCCGGCTAGTAGAATATCATGTATTTATGACAAGGTCTGTGCATCAGTTGTATATTTCGCTAGATAAACATGCATAACTACAGGCTACCTTTTCGACAGCCTCTCGTCCGCTGCTTTTTCTTTGAATACTCCCATCCTAGCCGAGGACAGGTGGGGAGCTAAGCACCCCTGTCTCTCCCCTCTACCTATGCGGTGTGGATCAACGAAGTGTATGGGGAAGATGAGTGAACAGCTGTTTTCCAGCTCACATTCACACCTAACCAGCCCTTCGGCTGGTTAGGTGTGAATATGAGCTGGAAACTCATACATACCGGACGTCGAAACAATTATTCTCTTGCAAACATGAAGTCTTGTTTAACGAGACAGTCCACTTCATTTAACCAAAGTTCATTGCCCAAGTACGTCTTTCTTCCCGGATCCTCATTAAAATGATAGCAGTTCATGAAGGACTCTTAGCTGAGGCTCCCAATCAAACAATATTCTCCAATAATGCGAATAACGATTATCAAGCTATCTGGGGTAAGCATCTGGAGAACGAAGAATTTTCTTGTCTCTATGACCCCCTTTTATTAACTGACAAATGAAGGGCATTGTTATGTCTCCACGGTCGATACAGTCTGAAGTGGGGTTCCCAGTGATGAAATCTGACAAGTAGTGAAATGAGAATAAATACGTCAAACGATCAAACAATTGACTTCTTCACAGAAAGATCTTATCGAAAAATTTCCAATTTTTTCTGTTCGACATGTGTTCAGATCGGAAATGAACAGTTCAAAACCAATAGTCTTCTTTTGTGTCACACAAGTGTCAAAAAAACCTTATCTTCAATAAATAAAATAGTATTTTCTGAAATTATTTTCTGTTTCCCGTCTATGTTTAGTTTCTTTATTATGAAAATATGTTCTAGTTGGGGGTTGTATTGTTGCGAAACGAAAAGCGGGAAGAAATCATTTAGTTTAGAAAATGTCGCAGAAATATTTTAGAGTGGCCGAAAGCGAAAATAGTTTTTTACCATGCACGTTCCGAGAGCACAGAAGCATGTGCATCATTGGCGTACAGTATGTCTCAATGACACCGTGTCCCCATGTGTACATTAAGTGTCTTGTCCGAGAACTCAACGCACGCAGTTACCGCAGGTCAGGATCGAACCATCGACCTTTCTCATAAAATACTAATGCTCTAACCATTAAGCCATCGTGATCCTTAGTTTATAACTCATATTTACTCTGTAGAATGGGCGTGTTCATCTTTCTATAATTTAAAGACAATTAAACACAAGAAAGGTGAACAATTGCCCCTGAAGTAAATGGGTATGTTGTCTCAAATACTCTCAATTTATGACGGGTAAATAGTTTAATAATCCCGTCCCCACCCTCCTCTTCGAATTTCACTAACTTAAAACTGACGAGATTATTGTATCCATGAATTGGACTCTGCGAACATCAACTTTCACGTCGAATCGATTCAGGCAGAGAACTTCGAATAGAATCGAATCTCGAATCGGACTTCGAATCGAACCTCGATTTCCAAAATTCCCAAAACGGAGTCGAAGTAGTTTCGGAAGAGGAATCTCCTTGAACTCTCCTTCTGTCGTCAGGTCTCCTGTAGAGGAGACCTGACGACAGAAAAAGAGTTCAACGAGAGACACTTTGAGAAAATCTCGATGATTAGAAAATTCCAGAATCGGTGCGACTTAAATCGAATCGAATCAACGGGATGATTTCGAATGGAATCGAATTTCGAAGGTTAGCTGGGAGTAGTATGTTTCGCACATTTGAGGTACAGGTTGGGGGATCTCATCGGGGGATCTCATGTGACGTCATATCACGTGACCCAGTGGTGCCATGTTTGGTTGTCGCGGTAACCCGCGCGAGCGGCCATCTTGGGGCGTCATTACCATATAGTGATACGTGGTGCTAGTGCGCATGCGCAACGCGTGTTGTTAGGGTGAAACGTGTTTCCGTCGTCCATTTTGTATACTGGAGGTTGCCATCTTGGTTTCTGTGGTAGCACGTGGTTGCTATGTGGCTTAAAACCTTCTTATGTGCCATGGGTATGTTCGGAGGGTGTGTTCAATCATAACAGTTCGATTTTCGTTCACTTTGTTCTGTTCACTTTGCCAACTTCACTTGGGTAACTTCTCTTCGATGCTGGTTATCTGTTCAGGTTCTTGTAGTAGTTGTTGAATTGGGCGTTATTAGTCCCTTTGCATACCCGCGAGTGTTGATGTCAAATCACAGAATCCAAATTTTACGGAGTCGGATAAGAATCTCAATTACGGAATGCCTTATATAGCCCGTTTATAACACTGGCGCTCGATAAATGTAATGCATATGTACTCAATAGCAGGTGGTAGTCAGTTGTTCATTTGTTCTGAGCCCACTATATATACGAATGTGTGAGGGTTTATTAGGTTGTATGCGAGGATATGTGCGTGTGTGTGTGTGTGTGTGTGTGTGGAGGGGGAGGGGGGGGGGGGTGCGTATGTGTGTGTTGAGTGTTTTTGTGTGTTTGTGCTTCTTGCAACAACATAAATCTGATTTGCATATGATTTGTAAGATTGTTATTCTTATATTTTATTGTTTTCGAAATGTCATACCCATTCTTTGTAGTGTGGTGTGTAATAAAATTGTTCTATTCTATTCTATTCTATTCTATTCTATGTGTACAGGGGAAATGAAGCAATCAGATTCAACCTTGATCGATGTTATAGTCGAGAGTGAGATAGGTATAGCTAGGCAGTAGTGTTACAAGTCAATATTAACGGATGATAGTATATCCAATTGTACTGGTACAAGACCGTAATGACACAAGACTGCTGTAGAAGTTAATGATAGAACAGATAGACCATAGACAAGTATTGCCTTGGAGCTTTGGAGATAAGATGGAAGCCGTTGGTAAGACTACCTGTGTGGGAACTGTATAGGAGCCATAGAGGAGATAGGAGCTGTATAGGAGCTGGATCATAGGTAGATTAGACCTCTCATTGAGGGATTTTCTTATGGCTCTCGTGGCCTCATGCGATAAAAAGGGCGTACCGAAGACCAGACATTTTCCAAAAAAGGGATTCCATGGGATATGGTCATTAAATACCGAGATGATGCCGAGAGGGATAGTAAATTAGCCCTATCTGAGGGATTTTTTCATGGCCCTCATGGCCTCAGCTGAAATGAGGCTAAGAGGGATAGTAGATTAGACCTCATTGAGGAATTTCATCATGGCCCTCGTGGCCTGATACGATAAAAAGGGGTGCCGAAGACCAGATATTTTCCAAAAAAGGATTCCATGGGATATGGCCATTAAATACCGAAATGAGGCTAAGAGGGATAGTAAATTGGCCTCATTGAGGAATTGTTTCATGGCCCTCATGGCCTCAACAGAAATGAGTCTAAGAGGGATAGTAGAATAGACCTCATTGAGGGATTTCTCATGGCCTCATATGACAAAAAAGGGATTCTCCAAAAGGTATCCTCGATAGGTATCCTCAAATAATACAATACCAGGCCATCTGTATCCTAAATACCGAAATGAGGCTAAGAGGGATAGTAAATTAGACCTCATTGAGGGATTTTTTCACAGCCCCCATGGCTTCAAACGAAAAGAGGCTAAGAGGGATAGTAAATTAGACCTCATTGAGGGATTTTTTCACAGCCCGCATGGCTTCAAACGAAAAGAGGCTAAGAGGGATAGTAAATTAGACCTCATTGAGGGATTTTTTCACAGCCCCCATGGCTTCAAACGAAAAGAGGCTAAGAGGGATAGTAAATTAGACCTCATTGAGGGATTTTTTCACAGCCCCCATGGCTTCAAACGAAAAGAGGCTAAGAGGGATAGTAAATTAGACCTCATTGAGGGATTTTTTCACAGCCCCCATGGCTTCAAACGAAAAGAGGTTAAGAGGGATAGTAAATTAGACCTCATTGAGGGGTTTTCTCATGGCCCTCATGGCCTCATACGACAGAAAAAGGGATCCTCCAGAAATATCCTCGATAGGTATCCTCAAATAATACAATACCAGGCCATAGGTATCCTGAAATATCGAAATGAGGCTAAGAGGGATAGTAAATTAGGCCTCACTGAGGGAGTTTTTCATGGCCCTCATTCCCTCAAAAGAAATGAGGTTAAGAGGGATCGTAAATTAGACGCCACTGAGGGATTTCCTCGTGGCCCTCATGGCCTCATATGACAAAAAAGGGATTCTCCAGAAAATATCCTCAATAGGTATCCTCAAATAATACAATACCAGGCCATAGGTATCCTCAAATACCGAAATGAGGCTAAGAGACGCATGTGCGAGTCACTCGTTCGAGTAAATACTCTATGCCTTATTTGCTCGGGGGGATTCGAGTCTTTCGAGCAATGACTTATCAGTAACTACTCGATAGATTCTTGGCATTAGAAATGATATAAGCTTTCATGGAGGTTGTCTATCAGTTGGCTGTAATCCAAAGGGGTCCCTTAGTACTATAGCACTACGTGCTACTATTATAAGCCATGATATGGCGGTCCTAAAAAGGATTCTGGGGGAAATCCGAACCAGAAAAACTACTCTTATTCAATTGAACTTACCCCCGGGACCCCCTTGGTACTATAACACTGCGTGCTACTATTATATGCCCCATCTGGGGGAAATCCGTATCAAATAAAGTCAATTTCGATAGTTTGGGGAGGATTTTGCTGATTTGGAGGGATTGTCGGGTTTATTTGGGTAATTCTTCGTATCGGGAAATTACTCCTGTACAAAGGAATATACCCTCCGAACATACCCCTGGCCTATAGGAAGGTTTTAGGTCACATAGCAACCACGTGCCACCATAGAAACCAAGATGGCGGCCTCCAGTATACAAAATGGACTAACGGAAACACGTATCGCCCTAACAACACCCCTGCGCATGCGCACTGACACCACGTATCATTATGGTAATGACGTCACAAGGTGGCCGCTCACGTGGGTTACCATGACAACCAAACATGGTGCCCTTGGTCACGTGACATGAGGTCAGATGAGATCCCCCGATGAGATCCCCCGATGAGATCCCCCAACCTGTACCTCAAACGTGCGAACGAGACATACTACTCACATCAATATTATGTCTCGGGTAGAATATTAACTGCACGCGAGAGATCCCATGTCCTCGTCCAATTTCAAACTGGTATGTGCACTGGTCAAGAAATTTTGGGATAACATTCTTGTTCAGGTTTTTTGTTTTTTGTTTTTACGCGCATCAGGCGCGCAGGGACGGTGTGAGGCAAGCGCCTTTCGATCCTCTATGGTAGCATGCAGTTTTGGTTTATTCTCGTGTCTGGTCGAGGCAAAGAAGGGAAGTAACTGGTGTCTTAGGGCAGTCTTCCCATGTGGCGGTGAAAGTTCTGGTTTAGGGTCTTTTGTGCATCTATATTTGTTTTACATTATAGCTTGGTATTACATCCTAGATCATCTTGTATTTGTTGTTGAATAATTTGATGAATTCGTTGATAGTACCAGTGAAGTCTAATTTGAGTGTCCCGAAGTGCTTGATGGTGTTCTGGTTCAGTGTTTCAATGAGATTACCCCATACCGTGTCGTTGTGGTCGTCCGTCACCGCCTCTTCGTCTTCGGAATCCGAGACAGTAGATCTGTTTGAACAGGAGCTATGGCTTGAGTGGTTAGAGCTGACAGGAGATGCGGGGTCAGATTGGTTGATTTCCATCTCTCCTTCCTCCTCCTTCATGCCTTCCGGCCTCCCTGGTGAGGAGGTACGGATTGACGTGGGCGGAGTAGATGGTGGAGATTGATTGATGGAAATCTCCCTCTCTTTTTCCAGTTTCTTTTTCTCAGCTCGTCCCTTTCTAGCCAAGTTTTCACCCGCCTGTCACCCGGCGTCTGGCTGATGGTGTTTTTTTCTTCTTCTTTTTCTGTTGATGTTGTTGTTGGCCCTTTTCAAGTTTTCCAGGCGTGGAGTCTTGGCCCTTCCCTGCGTGTGGACAAGTGCCGGATGGTTCCCCGTGAAAGGTACTACCTTCTACACCCCTAGAACGTTCTTGGTTTTATTTGATGGTGAACTGAACGTAGTCCCCATCAACGTAGACAGTCCAGTCGATAGCGTTCAGCACCGTCAAAGTATCTCTAATCTGTTGCGACAGGAAATCTATCTCTAATTAGGTAATAATTAGGAGCTTTCGCAGTTGCGTGTAATCGCTTGGTGAACCAAGAGATTAATGAATGAATGATGCTGACTAGTGAACATGCAGTTTTTTTTATATCAACCATTAGATCATTCATCTGTCAAAAAATAAATTAGCTTTGTCGTGATATATTGCTTTTCCTTTTTGTTTCAGTTCTTTTGTCATTTACACCGAAATGATTGGAGTGATTCAAAACTATTTTTGTATGGTGTGTATTTCTTTACAGTGAGCCTCGTTGTGGGTTATGTCACTGTGTGGAAATTCCAAGTGAGAAGACAAAATGATCCTATCGTGTCCAGCGTGTAACATCCCTGATATACACAGACTTATTGCTTGATAACAATCCTGGCTGTGGCCAGGATCTTCGCGAAAATTACCGAGTGGGGGAGGAGAGGGGTGTGTGTAAAATCTTATTTCTTCCGAGTGTGACGGCTCTCAAGCCCCGACTTATGAAATATTCCAACTATATCACCAAGGCATGTCTTCGTCGAAGGCATGCTTTGTTGATGATGTAGCTGGAAAAGTTCAAAACCTCTAAATTTATTTGTTGATAAATAAAATTTACACGTTATAGTTGTGACGCAATGTCTTATCTAATTAACACACACTGCCCTCAAAATTGGTCGTAAAATAAAATAGTTATCATCTGCAGAATAATATAAAAAT
Source organism: Pictodentalium vernedei (assembly GCA_031216915.1). Classification (NCBI taxonomy): domain Eukaryota; kingdom Metazoa; phylum Mollusca; class Scaphopoda; order Dentaliida; family Dentaliidae; genus Pictodentalium; species Pictodentalium vernedei. The sequence goes on along the minus strand of CM062292.1, from coordinate 45,266,227 downwards.
AAACAATGTTATAGAGATTACGTCGAATGAAATAGAAGCAGAGAGGGGATTTCCAAAAAGCTATATTTTGAAATGAAAGTTGATATTGACTGAAAAACCAGTGTACATGGATTTTTGAGTACCAGTCACGTGTATAAGATCCAGCCAATAGAAATGTGGTTATTTATAAAGTATTTTATAATTTGTATTATGCCACATGGTTTATTCCTTATCGAGTTTGAGCCTTTCTAATTTCAGAAGCCTTATTTTCATAATACAGTACGTGGAGAGTGTACTATCACTAAATCACCCGCAGAGTGGAGATTCCACCCAAGCAATAATTGCAAATTTGTCGCAAAGCCTGACCAGCACAAGCAAAGTTTCAGCCAATGGACCTCCGGGCTAAACCCGGAGGTCCATTGTCTGAAACATTGCTTGTGTTTTTGTCGATATGTACAAAATTTGAAACTTATAGCTCGGGTGATAACTACACTCCGCGGGTGATTTAGTTACAATCCACTCTCCACGTACTGTACATTAGAAGATAAATTATTTCATAGTCGAAACGACTCATCATCAATAGAGTTATCAACTCTTCGTCTAATTGGTCCGTTCGTGGGAGAAAATTATTTAATCTCTGCATCAAATCATTACGTTCACAAAACAAAGTACATTTAGTAAGAAAATGGACCTCAGTTTCCACCTCTGTTGGACAATTTACGTAGAAACGTATATCACTTGGGGTTTGGGGCCGAAGGTAGGGGCGTAATCCTGGGAGTGGGGAAGGGTGGGGTGGGCGTCGGGGTGTTATACTCCCCCCCCCCCAAAACAAAAAATATTCAGATCTTCTGTTCGCAGGGCAGCGAGTAGGGCAGGTTACTTTGTTACCACGGTCCGGGACCCACGCAACTACTGCCCTGCCAAGGAATTATTTGCCAGAATGTTGCCCTGCCTAACAGAATAGAGCTGAACAGCTAGGGCTCGCCGGGCACCTGATATATCATGGTCTTATACAACTTCCATCTGCTGGCCATGCAAAAGGAGGCCAGGGTGTCCTTGTAAATTCAACAATTCTGTTTAGAATATATTCATTTATCTTCCGGTGTGGAGTGCGCTGCCCTACAGGGCACCTAATATCATATGATATGTACTGTTGAAAACACTTGCAAAGGTGATATATCTGCAGGGCAATATGCGCTGACAGTAGGGCAGAATGATGATACACCCCCCCCCCTCCTCTCCCCCAATATTTTTCGGTAGCTACGGGTCTGGCCGGAGGCGTCGGCCTGTTTCAATATTAAGTTGACGGACTGTATGTATGACTCAACCCTTTGAAGCCGAGAGGCTGCTTTTCTGGCCCAATGACATGATGCGTCATAATTGCATTAAGTATGATAGCTGCTGAGTTGGGAAGGGAGCACGGTGACTCAGTGGTAGTCTGTTGGACTTCTGTGCTAGAGGTCCCGAGTTCGATCCCCGTCAGTGGACGAGCCGCGTTGTGTCCTTGGGCAAGGCACTTTATCCCGGTTGCCTACATGTGGGAACGATGACACCGTGTAATAAGGCGTACCGCACGTCGATGGTGCACGTGGTTTCAACCGCTGTAACCCTGCTTGAGCGGAGCTTGAACAGAGTTAGAATGTTGAGGAGCTGACAGTTGCTAGTCGATGCTCAGTGGTTCTCTCTGGGTACCCCGGCTTCCTCCACCCGTAAAGCTGTCATGATCTCGATTAGCCATTGTGCATAAGTGTGTGACCTTAACCCTTTACCCAACGTAACGGAAAAAACCGGCCAGCGCTATTCTCAAAAATCGCCTATTAATTTTAATTATTTTTTCATTTTTGGTCTCAAAAACATAGGTTATGACCCCTCATTGGAACGAGCTCGTCGAGCTCGTTCCAATGAGGGGTCATAACCTATGTTTTTGAGACAAAAAATGAAAAAAAATAGTTATTCAAGAATTTTTTTTGCAAGTGTCGTCTGCTTTTCATGTTAGGTAAAGCGTTAAACACCAATAAATGAATAAATAAATAGCTACTAAGTGAATGTGTCGACGGTTGACCGATTAACATTTTCAATGTGCAGCCTCGAGCCTGAAAATCTTAATTGGTCTACCCTCAGATAATGAATATGGACTTTTCCAATTGCTGTCGTTGAACTGTCATGGAAGATACCACTACAATGCAAAAAATATAGGTTCTCTTTAGAACCAAATCTGGTTCTAATCTTATCCCTGAGATGGAACCAGTTCTGTTTAAACAGTATTTATTTCAAATCAAATAAATTTACCAAGATTAGCATTCAATTTTAACAGAATATTACATGACCTGAAGTAGATTCAGTAGTAAACTTGGAGCTTATTCAACGCAGTCGCCAAACATTTTGAAACAAAGGAGATATGAACAGTTGGTATATCGAACCAGTTTTGGTTCTGTATAGAACCAAAACTGGTTCGATATGCCAACTGTTCATATCTCCTTTGCTTAATAATGATCTGAGACAACCTTGTATAAGCTCTAAACTTACGACTGAACCCCCCCCCCCCCTCAATTTATGTTTAATTCTGTTAATATTTAATGTTAATCTTTATAAATTTATTTGATTTGAAATAAATACTGTTTAACCCTTTACCCAACGAATCGCCCACATCCGCCGGCGTAATATACAAATTTAGCAGCTGAAAAAATATTATTTTTCGACAAATTTCAACAAAACCATATCATGTGACCCCTCTTTGGAACGAGCTCGTCGAGCTCGTTCCAAAGAGGGGTCACATGATATGGTTTTGTTGCAATTTTTTGAAAAAAAATTAAAAAATGATATTTAAAATAATAAATTTTGAAATCGTCTGCGCTGGGTAAAGGGTTAAACAGAACTGGTTCCATCTCAGGGACAAGATTAGAACCAGTTTTGGTTCTAAAGAGAACCTATATTTTTTGCAGTGTCGTGCGTGATGATTGAAAGTGCGAATCGTTATATCAGATCCCAATCCAGATGAAAATGCCCCACTGGAGAAATTATTGCCGCTCCTGAAATCCCCTTGTGCTCCTCGTTGTTGTCTGTCGATCTCGTAGTTATCGGCTGTTAGAACAAACGGCTCTGAAAAAAGTTCCATCTGCGATTTTGTGTAATTAATAAGATGTTGCAGAGACGTGGAGAAACGATATTCGACAGACGTTCGGTTTTTATTTCGCTGCACGCGCTTGGAAATTATAGCTTTAAATAATTAATAAACTGACTTTTGACAGGTGTATAATCATGAGAAGTGAAACATATGCCGACGTAAGTGACATGCATGGACTTAGGGTTGGGGGTCAGCGTTGACACGTATAAATTCATTACTTTTCAGACAGGCGATATAGTTTTTGATTGTCATAAGGCCTCAAGTTTTCAAAAAATCAATTTTTAATCAGTGATTTTAAAACACGCAATGTGCAACGCAAAAAACTAAGTGCCTCTCAAGTCTGAACAAATGTTTTATTGTTTCGTGTTGCTCACGAGTTTGTTCTACTCTAAGTGTTATTTGAAATGTTCTTTGAAGTTTATGGGGACCCATTTTATCTCATCACAGACGGGATATTTGAGTGGAAAAAGTTTGAAATGTTGGAGTGGTCATTCATTCACGTTTGTCAGGAGGACGTGTTTCCATTGTTCTTGTGAACAAGCCATCTTAAAGCAAAGACTTCATAATTACGAGGAACAACCTTTTGAAAAGATAACCAGATCTTATAAATGCCACGTGACGCGTGATTAAACGGTTTTGTCGCACACATAATCAGTCAATAGTGACGGAGGAAGGAGAGGGTTATTTTTTCAAATTATACATTTTCCCCATCTTTTAATGAATAAAACATTACACCATGCACGCCTGTTTTTTTTTCAATTACCATTTAATTTTGATCATTATTTAACCATTTGTCTAACACGAACAGATTTTTTGAATAACTAAAAATCTTTTTGACCTCAAAACAAAACTTAATACACAGCATTGGAACGAGCTTGTCGAGATTGTTCCAATGATGAGTCTTATGCTATGTTTTTGAGGAAAAAATTGAAACAAATAATAAAATAGAGGCCTCTTTTGTGAATAAAGACAAGTATGTACTCCATCACGTGTAGTACACCTTATTACACAGAGTCACCATCGGCTAAATCCAAGCATGTACTCCATCGACGTGTAGTACGCCTCATTATACAGAGTTACCTGCGGTCTAAAGACAAGTATGTACTCCATCGACGTGAAGTACACCTTATTATACAGAGTTACCAGCGGTCTAAAGGCAAGTATGTACTCCATCGACGTGATGTACACCTCATTATACAGAGTTACCAGCGGCTAAAGGCAAGTATGTACTCCATCGACGTGATGTATACTTTATTATACACAGTTACCAGCGGCTAAAGGCAAGTATGTACTCCATCGACGTGATGTACACCTTATTATACAGAGTTACCAACGGCTAAAGGCAAGTATGTACTCCATCACGTGTAGTACGCCTTATTACACAGAGTTGCCAGCGGCTAAAGGCAAGTATGCACTCCATCACGTGTAGTACACCTTATTACACAGAGTTACCAGCAGCTAAAGGCAAGTATGCACTCCATCACGTGTAGTACACCTTATTACACAGAGTTACCAGCGGCTAAAGGCAAGTATGTACTCCATCACGTGTAGTACACCTTATTACACAGAGTTACCAGCGGCTAAAGGCAAGTATGCACTCCATCACGTGTTGTACACCTTATTACACAGAGTTACCAGCGGCTAAAGGCAAGTATGTACTCCATCACGTGTAATACACCTTATTACACAGAGTTACCAGCGGCTAAAGACAAGTATGTACTCCATCACGTGTAGTACGCCTTATTACACAGAGTTACCAGCGGCTAAAGGCAAGTATGTACTCCATCACGTGTAGTACGCCTTATTACACAGAGTTACCAGCGGCTAAAGGCAAGTATGTACTCCATCACGTGTAGTACGCCTTATTACACAGAGTTACCAGCGGCTAAAGACAAGTATGTACTCCATCACGTGTAGTACGCCTTATTACACAGAGTTACCAGCGGCTAAAGGCAAGTATGTACTCCATCACGTGTAGTACGCCTTATTACACAGAGTTACCAGCGGCTAAAGGCAAGTATGTACTCCATCGACGTGATGTACACCTTATTACACAGAGCTACCAGCGGCTAAAGACAATTGTGTACTCCATCGACGTGATGTACACCTTATAACACAGAGTTACCAGCGGCTAAAGGCAAGTATGTACTCCATCGACGTGATGTACACCTTATAACACAGAGTTACCAGCGGCTAAAGGAAAGTATGTACTCCATCGACGTGATGTACACCTTATTACACAGAGTTACCAGCGGCTAAAGGCAAGTATGTACTCCATCGACGTGATGTACACCTTATTATACAGAGTTACCAGCGGCTAAAGACAATTATGTACCCCATCGACGTGATGTACACCTTATTACACAGAGCTACCAGCGGCTAAAGACAATTATGTACTCCATCGACGTGATGTACACCTTATAACACAGAGGTACCATCGGCTAAAGGCAAGTATGTACTCCATCGACGTGATGTACACCTTATTATACACAGTTACCAGCGGCTAAAGGCAAGTATGTACTCCATCGACGTGATGTACACCTTATTACACAGAGTTACCAACGGCTAAAGGCAAGTATGTACTCCATCACGTGTAGTACGCCTTATTACACAGAGTTGCCAGCGGCTAAAGGCAAGTATGCACTCCATCACGTGTAGTACACCTTATTACACAGAGTTACCAGCAGCTAAAGACAAGTATGCACTCCATCACGTGTAGTACACCTTATTACACAGAGTTACCAGCGGCTAAAGGCAAGTATGTACTCCATCACGTGTAGTACACCTTATTACACAGAGTTACCAGCGGCTAAAGGCAAGTATGCACTCCATCACGTGTTGTACACCTTATTACACAGAGTTACCAGCGGCTAAAGGCAAGTATGTACTCCATCACGTGTAATACACCCTATTACACAGAGTTACCAGCGGCTAAAGACAAGTATGTACTCCATCACGTGTAGTACGCCTTATTACACAGAGTTACCAGCGGCTAAAGGCAAGTATGTACTCCATCACGTGTAGTACGCCTTATTACACAGAGTTACCAGCGGCTAAAGGCAAGTATGTACTCCATCACGTGTAGTACGCCTTATTACACAGAGTTACCAGCGGCTAAAGACAAGTATGTACTCCATCACGTGTAGTACGCCTTATTACACAGAGTTACCAGCGGCTAAAGGCAAGTATGTACTCCATCACGTGTAGTACGCCTTATTACACAGAGTTACCAGCGGCTAAAGGCAAGTATGTACTCCATCGACGTGATGTACACCTTATTACACAGAGCTACCAGCGGCTAAAGACAATTGTATACTCCATCGACGTGATGTACACCTTATAACACAGAGTTACCAGCGGCTAAAGGCAAGTATGTACTCCATCGACGTGATGTACACCTTATAACACAGAGTTACCAGCGGCTAAAGGAAAGTATGTACTCCATCGACGTGATGTACACCTTATTACACAGAGTTACCAGCGGCTAAAGGCAAGTATGTACTCCATCGACGTGATGTACACCTTATTATACAGCGTTACCAGCGGCTAAAGACAATTATGTACCCCATCGACGTGATGTACACCTTATTACACAGAGCTACCAGCGGCTAAAGACAATTATGTACTCCATCGACGTGATGTACACCTTATAACACAGAGGTACCATCGGCTAAAGGCAAGTATGTACTCCATCGACGTGATGTACACCTTATTATACAGAGTTACCAGCGGCTAAAGACAATTATGTACTCCATCGACGTGATGTACACCTTATAACACAGAGGTACCATCGGCTAAAGGCAAGTATGTACTCCATCGACGTGATGTACACCTTATTATACAGAGTTACCGGTGACTAAAGGCAAGTATGTACTCCATCGACGTGATGTACACCTTATTATACAGAGTTACCAGCGGCTAAAGGCAAGTATGTACTCCATCGACGTGATGTACACCTTATTATACAGAGTTACCAGCGGCTAAAGGCAAGTATGTACTCCATCGACGTGATGTACACCTTATTATACAGAGTTACCGGTGACTAAAGGCAAGTATGTACTCCATCGACGTGATGTACACCTTATTATACAGAGCTACCAGCGGTCTAAAGGCAAGTATGTACTCCATCGACGTGATGTACACCTTATTATACAGTGCTACCAGCGGTCTAAAGGCAAGTATGTACTCCATCGACGTGATGTACACCTTATTATACAGAGCTACCAGCGGTCTAAAGGCAAGTATGTACTCCATCGACGTGATGTACACCTTATTACACAGAGCTACCAGCGGTCTAAAGGCAAGTATGTACTCCATCGACGTGATGTACACCTTATTATACAGAGTTACCAGCGGCTAAAGGCAAGTATGTACCCCATCGACGTGATGTACACCTTATTATACAGAGTTACCAGCGGCTAAAGGCAAGTATGTACTCCATCGACGTGATGTACACCTCATTATACAGAGTTACCAGCGGCTAAAGGCAAGTATGTACTCCATCGACGTGATGTACTCCTTATTATACAGAGTTACCAGCGGCTAAAGGCAAGTATGTACCCCATCGACGTGATGTACACCTTATTATACAGAGTTACCAGCGGCTAAAGGCAAGTATGTACTCCATCGACGTGATGTACACCTTATTATACAGTGCTACCAGCGGTCTAAAGGCAAGTATGTACTCCATCGACGTGATGTACACCTTATTACACAGAGCTACCAGCGGTCTAAAGGCAAGTATGTACTCCATCGACGTGATGTACACCTTATTATACAGTGCTACCAGCGGTCTAAAGGCAAGTATGTACTCCATCGACGTGATGTACACCTTATTACACAGAGCTACCAGCGGTCTAAAGGCAAGTATGTACTCCATCGACGTGATGTACACCTTATTATACAGAGTTACCGGTGACTAAAGGCAAGTATGTACTCCATCGACGTGATGTACACCTTATTATACAGAGTTACCAGCGGCTAAAGGCAAGTATGTACTCCATCGATGTGATGTACACCTTATTACACAGAGCTACCAGCGGTCTAAAGGCAAGTATGTACTCCATCGACGTGATGTACACCTTATTATACAGAGTTACCGGTGACTAAAGGCAAGTATGTACTCCATCGACGTGATGTACACCTTATTATACAGTGCTACCAGCGGTCTAAAGGCAAGTATGTGCTCCATCGACGGGAAGTACACCTTATTATACAGAGTTACCAGCGGCTAAAGACAATTATGTACTCCATCGACGTGATGTACACCTTATTATACAGTGCTACCAGCGGTCTAAAGGCAAGTATGTACTCCATCGACGGGAAGTACACCTTATTATACAGAGTTACCAGCAGCTAAAGACAATTATGTACTCCATCGACGTGATGTACACCTTACAACACAGAGTTACCAGCGGCTAAAGGCAAGTATGTACTCCATCGACGTGATGTACACCTTATTATACAGAGTTACCAGCGGCTAAAGGCAAGTATGTACTCCATCGACGTGATGTACACCTTATTATACAGAGTTGCCAGCGGCTAAAGGCAAGTATGTACTCCATCGACGTGAAGTACACCTTATTACACAGAGCTACCAGCGGTCTAAAGGCAAGTATGTACTCCATCGACGTGATGTACACCTTATTATACAGTGCTACCAGCGGTCTAAAGGCAAGTATGTACTCCATCGACGGGAAGTACACCTTATTATACAGAGTTACCAGCGGCTAAAGACAATTATGTACTCCATCGACGTGATGTACACCTAATTATACAGAGTTGCCAGCGGCTAAAGGCAAGTATGTACTCCATCGACGTGATGTACACCTCATTATACAGAGTTACCAGCGGCTAAAGGCAAGTATGTACTCCATCGACGGGAAGTACTCCTTATTATACAGAGTTACCAGCGGCTAAAGGCAAATATGTACTCCATCGACGGGAAGTACTCCTTATTATACAGAGTTACCAGCGGCTAAAGGCAAGTATGTACCCCATCGACGTGATGTACACCTTATTATACAGAGTTACCAGCGGCTAAAGGCAAGTATGTACTCCATCGACGTGATGTACACCTCATTATACAGAGTTACCAGCGGCTAAAGGCAAGTATGTACTCCATCGACGTGATGTACTCCTTATTATACAGAGTTACCAGCGGCTAAAGGCAAGTATGTACCCCATCGACGTGATGTACACCTTATTATACAGAGTTACCAGCGGCTAAAGGCAAGTATGTACCCCATCGACGTGATGTACACGTTATTATACAGAGTTACCAGCGGCTAAAGGCAAGTATGTACCCCATCGACGTGATGTACACCTTATTATACAGAGTTACCAGCGGCTAAAGGCAAGTATGTACTCCATCGACGTGATGTACACCTCATTATACAGAGTTACCAGCGGCTAAAGGCAAGTATGTACTCCATCGACGTGATGTACTCCTTATTATACAGAGTTACCAGCGGCTAAAGGCAAGTATGTACCCCATCGACGTGATGTACACCTTATTATACAGAGTTACTAGCGGCTAAAGGCAAGTATGTACTCCATCGACGTGATGTACACCTAATTATACAGAGTTGCCAGCGGCTAAAGGCAAGTATGTACTCCATCGACGTGATGTACACCTCATTATACAGAGTTACCAGCGGCTAAAGGCAAGTATGTACTCCATCGACGTGATGTACACCTCATTATACAGAGTTACCAGCGGCTAAAGGCAAGTATGTACCCCATCGACGTGATGTACACCTTATTATACAGAGTTACCAGCGGCTAAAGGCAAGTATGTACTCCATCGACGTGAAGTACACCTCATTATACAGAGTTACCAGCGGCTAAAGGCAAGTATGTACTCCATCGACGTGATGTACTCCTTATTATACAGAGTTACCAGCGGCTAAAGGCAAGTATGTACCCCATCGACGTGATGTACACCTTATTATACAGAGTTACTAGCGGCTAAAGGCAAGTATGTACTCCATCGACGTGATGTACACCTAATTATACAGAGTTGCCAGCGGCTAAAGGCAAGTATGTACTCCATCGACGTGATGTACACCTCATTATACAGAGTTACCAGCGGCTAAAGGCAAGTATGTACTCCATCGACGGGAAGTACTCCTTATTACACAGAGTTACCAGCGGTCTAAAGGCAAGTATGTACTCCATCGACGTGAAGTACGCCTTATTATACAGAGTTACCAGCGGTCTAAAGGCAAGTATGTACTCCATCGACGGGAAGTACACCTTGTTACACAGAGTTACCAGTGGCTAAACCCAAGTATATACTCCATCGACGTGAAGTACGCCTTATTATACAGAGTTACCAGCGGCTACTGACAAGTATGTACTCCATCGACGGGAAGTACTCCTTATTACACAGAGCTACCAGCGGTCTAAAGGCAAGTATGTACTCCATCGACGTGAAGTACTCCTTATTACACAGAGCTACCAGCGATCTAAAGGCAAGTATGTACTCCATCGACGTGAAGTACTCCTTATTACACAGAGCTACCAGCGGTCTAAAGGCAAGTATGTACTCCATCGACGTGAAGTACTCCTTATTACACAGAGCTACCAGCGGTCTAAAGGCAAGTATGTACTCCATCGACGGGAAGTACACCTTATTATACAGAGTTACCGGCGACTAAAGGCAAGTATGTACTCCATCGACGTGAAGTACTCCTTATTACACAGAGCTACCAGCGGTCTAAAGCCAAGTATGTACTCCATCGACGGGAAGTACACTTTATTATAGAGTTACCGGCGACTAAAGGCAAGTATGTACTCCATCGACGGGAAGTACATCTTATTATACAGAGTTACCAGTGGCTAAACCCAAGTATGTGCTCCATCAACGTGAAGTACACCTTGTTACACAGAGCAACCAGCGGCTAAAGGCAAGTATGTACTCCATCCACGTGAAGTACACAGCACCACCATGCCCCCCCCCCCCCTCCTACATGGGTAATCTGGATTCAGTGTCATTCACAAAGACACAACGCATTTATCACTGGAAAGGAATGAGCCGTGTACCTTTCGGTTTAAAGTGAAATTAATTCTCCAACCACCGAGCCACCGCGCACCCGTTACGTTAGGTTACGGTGTTTATAAAGGGTTTCTTGTGCTTGAATGATAAAAATCACAAGAACAATTCTTATTTTCGGGAATGTGCTCTTTTGTAAATATGTTTTGAGATATTGTTGAAAAATTAGCATAGGCCTGACGATAATCTGATAGGATTATTGACCCTCCCCCTCCATCCCCACACACACATACTTTCATTTTATAGTTCCGCCGCCACTGCCAGTCATCCACGCTCTAAAAGTCATTACTGTGGAGTATTCCAGAATAGCGGGATGAAAGACATGGATGACTTGACTTACCTAACAGTTAACAGAGGAGAATTCAGAAATGGTGATTAAGAGGGTATGCTCCAATAAGACTAAAATCCTCCTCCTCTGATTGGACGAGAGCTCGCTTAGTATATTCTATGTTTAAGGCTCAAGTGGCAAATTTTACCGTCTGACGTCACAATGCGGAATATTTGTCGTCGCCCGTTTCGTAATTGCTTCACCAACGGAGTGACTAACAGGCCGCTTCATTTTTCTGGATTTTTCACTTGTGCAGCAGACGGTGTTCCGGATGAAGTGTTGTTTAAATTACAGACCGATTTTCGATTTGAACTGAGATGGAATGAGTTTATCTGGTCTATTGATCATTTATCCAGTGCCGTCGTGGGACACGTGAGAGGTTTATTTACTAAATCTGTGATCGTTAAAAGTTGCCTTGAACAGGGCAACTTTTAATGATTACATGTTTAGTAAATAAACCGCTCGTGTTTCACTATGTTGGTTTTGGGCTATGAGAAGTGTCTTATTGGAACATATACGTTATTGTGATGAATTGACGGTAACATGGTCTGAGGTTTGCGGATCGGAGCGTATGTTCAACCTCGACGCTTCGCGTTTCGGTTGAACATAAGCTTCGAGCCGCAAACCTCAGACCATGTTACCGTCGATTCATCACAATAACTTATAATGTGTGTGTGGGTGGGAGTGGGGCGGGGGTGGGGGTGGGGGATGGGAGGCACCAACGCTTACCAAAAACTTGAGGATCTTGCACAACAGTTACAGAACCGTTTTTCAATACGGTGGCGCTGTGTGCTGAAACGTACTGCACGTCGATGGTGCACTTGTCTTCAACCAAATGTATTTCTGCTTTTGAGGAGTTAGTACGTTGCGGATTGTAACAGTTGCTCGCCACTGCTCTTGGTTCTATCCGGGTACTCCGGCTTTATCCACTCGTAAAACTCTCCGACATGCGATAACTCTGGCTGTCCAAAGTTTCGTTAAACCCCAATAAATAAATAAATAAATAAATAAATAAATAAATAAATAAATAAATAAATAAATAAATAAATAAAAGGGATTTAGGGGTGTTCTTCATTGGTATTTTAGAAGCAGTAGTTATAGAAGTCAGAGCTAGAACGGCGAAATTTCTCCACATAGCGACATACGTACTACTCAAACTTTTCTAAGGATCACCCTACTCTGTAGCTGTATCTGTACGTAGCAGAATCCCTTTCCGTTCGGGATTTTATGCTACAAGTAGAAAGGGTAAGTTTTACTGCGCTTTGACTGATCTTTTAAATTCGTCCGGCGTTGCAGAGCTGAGCGCTTTGTCGTCTAGTTGGTTCTAGTGGACTTTTGTTTTAGGAAAGAGTGATTATTTCTGTACAGAGTTCTATTTTACTGTATGGAGCTTTGACTATTTTGTAGTTGGATTGGGAAGATCCTGCCACAATATTTTTTTGTTTCTCTGTCTTCGTAGGCTCTTGGTGTTATTCGCCTTTTGTTTTGTCGAGATGTCAGTTGTAATTGCTCTGGTGGTAAAGTAGGTACTGGACGCCCCATCCCACCCCAACCCTTTTGTAGTAAAAGATCGGTCTGTTGGCTCTTCTCACGATGTTGAAGTGAAGGCTGCCATTTTTTGTTTTTATGAACACATCTTCTCTTGTTTTGTAGTTTGGGCTGATGGTATCACATTCCCAAATATTTTCCCATGGGTAACCATTATAACAACTACATGAAAAAATATGATCTCTTTTTTAGCTGGCAGCTGCTCGTCGTTGCTCGGTGGTTCTCTCCGGGTACTCCGGCTTCCTCCACCCGTAAAACTGTCACGGTCATGATTAGCCATTGTGCATAAATATGTGACCTTAAACACCAATAAATATAATAAATAATATGATCTCTTCACTTAAAATTAGATATTCAAATACCTATATATATATATTAGAGACACTCGCACCACTTTCTCTGGCCAGAAGGGGGGGGGGGGGGAGGGCGGGGGTCATGCCACAAATAAGAGAAAAATTTCAACAGAAAGTGAAGTTTTTTTGTTCTGGGAATGTCCAACAAAAATACACTAATAGGTAACTACATTATTTAGACACAGACAATACGTCGCCTGAGTGCTAGAATGTCCTATGTCCCCTGTGGGACATAGGACATTCTAGCACCCAGGCGACGAATACTCAGATCATCTCCCTTTTCTTGTGGATTATTGAGCATTGATGTAAAAACTCAATAAAATGTTTTATCACTTTTCTCAACCAATAAGTTTTTTTCCTGGGAGCCCTGTTTTCGAATATTGCGCCATATCCAGCATCATTTCAAGGCAGATAACTCTCGACGAAATATTTAGTGGTGATTCCTGTGATGAATTTGACCGTTTGTCGTTGCATTCGTTCAATTATCTTTACATCTTGCTTTATAGATGTGGTTCCCATACTAACTCGCTGTTTTGTAATGTTTTCTTTTGTGAGTCCACATTTAGAGATCCTCTAATATCTTGATGCCGACGTATGGATTAGTTGGAACTTGGTCTAGCATATGGCCATTAAGTGAGTGGAATTTTGAGAGCTTTTTCTTGATGCATAAGATGTAACACTTTTTGGCGTTGAATTCCATACCCCGGTTTTCTAACCAAGTTTCGAAGGTTTTGAAGGTCTCGTTGTAGTATGTTGTGGTCGCTGTAATTATCGACACAGTTGCACATAAAGAGTAAATATGTATATTTTTTGGAGTATTCAAGTTTAACAACGCTTTGACCAACCTGGGTGATGTCATGTCTGGCATTTTAAAGGGTATGGAGGGACTACTCGGAGAGAACCACTGAGCAACGATGTGTAACTGTCGAACTTTTTAGTTTTCTATCCCGGTTCAGGCATGGTTAGCATTAGTTGAATGAAGATGTACCGTAAGCGTACAAGATATTAACCATGGATTAGTAGCATGTCAACGCTGCTCGCTGCTCTTGTCTTCAACTAGTTGAGGGCTTGTTTATTTTTAGTGGTAGGTCAGAATTTGTACATTAAAATTTGTTTTATTACAATTTATTGGAGAGTGCCAAGTGGCACTCTCCAATAATTTGTAATAAACCAATTTTTATAAACAAAATATTATTTGAGTTTGACTAAATATGGATGTGCAGAAAAATAGTGGCTTTTGCTCTGAGACCCTCATTTTTGAAAGCCCTGATAGTGGCTTCTAACACTCAACCATTGAACTAATGATAACCCTGCTTGTGTCGGGATAAAAAATTGGAGAGTCCTAAGTTACACACCGCGGCTCAGTGGTTTCCCCTGGGTTCTCCGGCCTCCCCGTTCGTAAATTGTCCGCCATAATATGATTTAGTTGCTGTTAATCCCCAATGAATAGATAAATAAACAAAAATATGTACACATTTAAATTTTATTTAACAAAATATATAAATGTGTAGAAATGATCCTTAACAAGTAATATTTTAAAGTGGTAAACTGGGCGAGGCAGGACATGGGTTAAATTAACGGTTTTAAAACTTAACCACAATCCTTCTCTCAGTTGAGATAAAATTAATGTCCAACGCAACAAAGCAATGTACAGTGTTCAGAGAAAGTGGATTCTCAGTAAAAGGCCTCAGAGTGAATGTCTCGCCTGGACGAAAAGTCTCAACTTCTATGGATTTTCAACTAATGACCCCAGTTATAAGCCAGAGGGAACCAGAAGTGTTCAATCCACAGATTTATTGGATTCCACTCTCAGTTTGTCCTTTATAATTTTAACTGGACTTTTTACTTTTTGTCTGTCTGTCTGTCTGTCTGTCTGTCTGTCTGTCTGACTGTCTGTCTGTCTGTCTGTCTGTCTGTCTGTCTGTCTGTCTGTCTGACTGTCTGTCTGTCTGTCTGTCTGTCTGTCTGTCTGTCTGTCTGTCTGTCTGTCTGTCTGTCTGTCTGTCTGTCTGTCTGTCTGTCTGTCGGTCGGTCGGTCTGTCTGTCTCTCTCTCTCTCTCTCTCTCTCTCTCTCTCTCTCTCTCTCTCTCTCTCTCGACCCATAGAGGTCATTTGGTAAATTTGTACAAGTATTTATGCCTCCCATGCTATGCCTTCGTATTGTTCGGAATCAATTTAGAGCAAGAGTTGGTCTATTGAAATAACGGAACGTCTAACAACTGCTTTCTTCAGATATGAAAAAAACTGTTTCCAATAATTACCCTCTGCCGCCATTGCAGGTTGCCGAGTATTTGTCCATAGAACAAAGAGTGTTACTTCGAAAACAGATACTTAGCTATTGCACCTTCGTTGTGGTAGTCTGAATTTCTGAAGGCTTGTGTAATTCGTAAAAGTAATTCCAACTGTGTTGTTTATACCACGTTCAATATATCGACAAAAGAAAAGTTTTCATTCAGAAAATATTCTTAGTAATCTACCTGAACAATACATTTATACAATATGCCTAGGTCAGCATTATATTCAACCGGTTTCAAGAGACGGTGGAATTTCATTGAAAATGTGCTATCTGGCGTAGGGGGAGGGGTCTGGGTGGGGTGGGGGCACAAATTTACAAGTCGCACTGGATCTACCAAAGATTTGTCCCGGTAGGAACAAATTCAAAGATTAATTTTTTTCTCGTCGCATTATTTGATTGAAGCGTTTTTTTTTAAAGAACAGAAGTTGTGAAAAAAAATTTAAAATAACAACTTTTAATATCGTGTGCCGTTGTCAAAGGGTTACAATGGTCAACTTTTAATCCAATTAGCTGCTTTCAGAAAAAAAGGTTGGCATTCTCGCGCCCAGCAATTTTTCCGACGGGCAACAAAATTTTTTCCGACTGACATGGTCATGGGTACGGACTCTACACTCCCCACCCGGGACCTCCCACTAGCTTGGATGATTCCAAGTTTGACGTAGAACACATTTGTGATGATGAGTGACGTGTTTGTTCATGTGAAACCCCAGGGGTCATATTTAGGGGTGTCGGGGTGGGGGGGGGGGGGCGAATATATCTGTATACTTGTCTTCATCACTGTAATCGCTGTGATCTCATTGCAGTCACTGTCATCACTGTCAGTTATAGTTCTTTTTAGAGTGGCTGCCACTGACACGTCCATAGCAATAATAATTCTTTATCCTTCCGCCTGACTTGTCGCGATCCTTTAACCCTTTACCCAACGTAACGGCCAAAACCGGCCAGCGCTATTCTCAAAAATCGCCAATTAATTTTCACTATTTTTTTCATTTTTTGTCTCAAAAACATAGGTTATGACCCTTCGTTGGAACGAGCTCGTCGAGATCGTTCCAACGAGGGGTCATAACCTATGTTTTTGAGACAAAAAATAAAAATATTCAAGAATTATTTTTGCAGGTGTCGTCTGCTTTTTCACGTTAGGTAAAGGGTTAACGAGCAGACCAGCACCACCCAGACTACGCCGGGTTATTTCCCCCCCCCCCCTCTCTCTCTCTCTCTCTCTCTCTCTCTCTCTCTCTCTCTCTCTCTCTCTCTCTCTCTCTCTTAAAACTGCTGCATAATTCCCTCCATTGGCGCTTTCTCGACCTCTCCAACTACAAAATTACCCTTTCCTTCATGTCATTCCTCATCAAATTCTCCTTCATGTTTCCATCCCATTTTTCCATTAGTTTCCCAAGGATTCTTGTTTTACTAGGCAAATATTCAGAGCATTCTGAAATGAAATGGTCCAGGGTCTCCGATTACTCCTACGTTACACATTTAGTACGCTCTTTCTCGATTCTCCCCATCAAAGCCAGTAACTTAGGTCTCACTTTGAACAACAATGAACACCCCCCCCCCCCCCCCCCCCCACACACACACACACACTCCCAGACGATCCATCTAGGTACTCCTCAAAAGTTGGCATATATTTTTTTCATATAATCAACTCTTGGCGCTAGTTCCAGCTCGCCAGTTTCTATTTCAATCCTCGTGCTCCCTTTCCCCGATAAAGCTATTCTCCAGCCTCAGTCTCTGTTCTAGATATTCAATCTCTTATAGAGTGATACTCCATTTGTTCCCTCACTAAGGGAAAACATGTGAAATGGATTCCGTCCCTCCTGACAATCATGGCTTGAACAATTCCCGTTTCGATGGACGTGACAACCGTTACTTATTACCAGTTCCTTATTCGACATTCGTTATCAACCGATAAAATTGTCCCCCCCCCCCTCCCTCCGGCTCGTACTGTGTGCCTATCAACTTCACTGTCTCTTCAATACATGAAGACCTATTTTGATCATGGAATACAGATGCTGTGACAACCTTGATAGGACATGAAACCTTTTGAAAGAGGCGGGCACACTGTCTCAGTTTCTTCGTCCCTTCCTGAAAGTTGGGAGATATTCCATTACATATTATTTTTCCATTTATATGCACCCAGCAACACCCACTGATCTACTTGTGTCGCCACATAATATCTGAGAATTTTTTGGGGTGACATTTTTGTATTCCATAACAGGTTGGAAAATTGTTTTAGATCCAGACGCCGCTTCGTGTCCACAGGGCAGACAGCATTAGTGATACGTACTATTTTGGAGTAAGGTAAGGGGTGTCGGCACAAGGCATTTTATGAGCCATTCGAGTTTTTAGATTTGTCAATGGTGAGGAATTGAGTAGGGCGTATCCAGTGGCACTGTTCAATAAAAAAAATGCATTGTTTGTTAGTGTGGAAGACAGGGCATCGCTGTAAAACAGTAACTCTTTCATTCAGTGAGGTATCATAATATTTCAAACAGCCAATTGCAATGAGAAGTATGCAATGTGGTTTTCAGGGATCAGTGACAGGACACCGGAAGTGACGTCATGTCACGTGACCCACCGACGTAATGCTTGGTTGTCATAGTACCCCGCGTGAGCGGCCATTTTGTGATGTCATTACCATAGCAATATTTGGTGTCAGCGCACATGCGCAGCGCGTGTTGTTAGGGTGATAGGTGTTTCCGTCGTCCATTTTGTACATTGGAGGCCGCCATCTTGATTTCTGAAGTAACAAGTGGTTGCTACGTGACCTAAAACCATCGAATAGGACGGGGTATGTTCGGCGGGTGTGTTCGATTGAATAGGACTAGTTTCTCGATTCGCTTACTTCTTAGAATTGCCACAAACACGGACAATCCTTCCAAATCACCAAAATCCACCTAAAACTATCAAAATTGACTTGGTGAAACCCCATTTTCGGCTTATAAGAGTAGCACGTAGTGCCATAAGGAGCGTTCGATTTCATAAGAGTATTTTTCTGGTTCGTTTACTTCGTAGAATTACCACAAACAACTTCCCTTCTGAATCACCAAAATCAACCCAAAACTGCCGAAACGGACTTGCTGAAGCTCCCATTTTCGTCTTATAAGAGTAAAAGGTAATTCTATAGAACCAATATGTCAGAGATTGGAATCCCACTTATGGAATCCAACTTAGGGAATCCCTTTTGTGGAATTCCTATAGAATCCCTTTTTGAGGAACATGGTTATAGAATCCCTTTTTCCGAAATTGCTCTATAGTTCATTTGCTCGATGGGATTCGAGTCGTTCGAGGAATGACTTTTCAGTTATTGCCCGATAGCTTAGGGGAAATCATTAATCCTGTTTCTGGGTATCCCAATTACGGAATCCCTTTTGTGGAATACCTATATAATTCTTTTTGGGAAACGACTGTGATTATGGAATCCTTTTTCTGAAATGAGTCGTAGGACAGTATGTGGTCGAGCAATTGCTTTATAGCTCATTTGCTCGATGGGATTCGAGTCATTCGAGCAATACATGTCCCAGTTACTGCTCGATTGTCCTTTGGATTTAAGAATCATAGAGGCCTTCGTTGTATACAATGGAGATAACTATGTATGGTTAGGTACATATTATGGAAAACCAAGCAATCTGATTATAAGACTTGGACGAGGGCAGAGGTCGTAACAAGGGGTAGTCAAGAGTAGCTAGGACTAGATGAAGGGTTAGAGTAGCACGAAAAGCGTCTGTAATATAGGCCGGAAACTTGGGATTCTGTGAAAATTTGAACCAGTACTCCAGTGTAATAGAACCTATCCCCTGGACCTCTCGGTTATATAGCATTACGTGCTACTCTTATAAGAGGCTTCACCAAGTCCGTTTCGGTATAGTTTTGGGTTGATTTTGGTGAGTCGGAAGGATTGTCGGGTTGTTTGTGGTAATTCTACGGAGTAAACGAACCGGGAAACCACTCCTATTCAATGGAACACACCCTTCTAACACACCACCCGTCCTATTTGAGGGTTTTAGATCACGTAGAAACTATAGAAACCGAGATGGCGGCCTCCAATATACCAAATGGACGACGGAAACACGTATCACCCTAACAACACACGCTGCGTACGCGCGCTGACACCACGTATCACTATGGTAATGACGTCAAAACAGGACCGCTGACGCTGGGTACCAGGACAATTCTCATACGGAAATTTAAAATTAAAGTTAAAGTGGGTGAGCGATGGCGCGAGTGAGCGAGAGTTACACCGTGGCTCCATTATCTTTTCGGGGTGTGCAAGAAAAAATACCAACTTAGCTGGAGGTATTCATGAATTTGAACAACCTGGCAGTGTGCGGTGACTGACGCCGAGCCGCGTAGCGGCGAGGTGTTATACCACACTGACAGCTTGTTCAAATTCGTGAATACCGACAGCATAATTGTTAACTGTCTTACATCCTGTCTTTTGTTCAATCAATAAAACGTACGGACTCGGGTATACTCAGTATATGGGAGGTATTGAAGTGACGTCACCTGAACAACTCCGTCCATTGTTCTATCAGGTATTTTAAGTCGGTTTCTAACCCCAAAAAGACAAAAGAGCCAGGATGTAAGTAACTTGAAATACCTTATAGGATAATAGATAAGGTGTTTATATGACGTCACTTGAATACCTTTGGTCAACTGAGTATACCTGAGTCTGTGCGTCCAATTGATTGAACAAAGGATAGGGTGAACTTTAGTTACCAACCTCTCTGTCGATATATCAGGAATTTGAACAGCCTTTCCACTGCTGTTAAAATTCGTCGCTACGCGGCTCGGTGTCACTCAACGCACGGGGCAGGTTGTTCAAATTCACGAAATACCCCAGCTCGATTGGTAAACATTACACAATCACACAAGACGCCGCCTTCAAACTTCACCTGACGTTACATAGTTTTTCGTGGACCTTTGGTCAGAAAGAAACTTGAAAACATTTGGACGGAAAGAAAATAAATATCTTACTCTGTTATGGAAATAGGAATCCGATAAAGATACTGCGCTTTAAAACTGACGTGACGACAGTTACTTATTCCCTGTTTCTTATTCGACATTCGTTATCAACCGATTTATCGGTTGATAACGAATGTCGAATAAGGAACAGGGAATAAGTAACGATCCCCACTTTAAAATCGTTGCGCTTCGGCTTTATATTGAAGTAGAGATATGAATCTAAAAACAGGAGGTACATACTTAACTAAGTGAAACAACAGGTGTGAAACGATTAAAATCTAATGTTTCGCCGACGTATGTTTTAAGTGGTAATTTTCCAGTACTTGAGAACATAACGAGTTTTACAGATCTCGTTAACAGTAACCTAATGGATGCTTGTGTAAACAGAAACAAAATACTTTATTTATCTTCATTTCAACACACACAATAATAGAAGTGTAGGAAGCATTTGGAGAATGGGCGAGGGGAGGGGGCGGAATGGTGGCAATGTACACATTCTTCCCTCCAATTTTGTTCAATATGGAACAGAAGCTTCAGGTGATTGTATTTGAGTCGAGACCACAACCCCGATTCTGTTGTGTGGGATAATGGTGCTAAAAATGTAGTGGTATAGATACTCTCTCTCTCTCTCTCTCTCCCTTCTCTCTCTCTCTCTCTCTCTCTCTCTCTCCTCGTTTCAAAATATCTTTGGAGAAAGATTTGGGACACGTGCCTCCTAAACCTCGATTCCTACGTTCCGGTAAAATAAACAATGAAAGTTCAAACACACCCGGACAGGGAACAGGGGGCGTCATCATTTTCCCTGTCCTCGACTAGCAGGATGAGGGGAGGAGATTATGCGCCATCAAGGGAACGTGAATGATGTCGAGCGTTTACAGTCAACCTTCTTGGAAGACAGCATAGGCGAAAATGATGACTACAATTTATGTTTTGTATTTCCTTCCCAAATATGCGTTGCTGTGTTTTGTTTTTGAATAAATGAAATATGATTGAAAGAACTGATGACTTGAATACGTCAGGGTCAGACAACATCTAAGTCAGACAAACGAGTAAGTTCGATCAAGTTGCCTCGCAAATTTTCCAGATTGTTGTAATTTAATTTTCTACAATCAAGGGTATTCGATTTGCTTGCATACGACAGGGATGTGTTTTATTACCTGATGAATGTTTTCAGGACTTTACTTCTGGGTGGCTGGAACGTTAGCGAAAAACGTCGCTGCTCAAACTGCTCCCTCCATAAGATGGCGTCAAGTCAATCAACGCTATAAACCATACCCATACATAACGTATGATGACGTGAAAACTGTTACGCTGTGACTGTGGTCACAACATAACAGCTCTCACTTCATCAAACGGCATGGTGCACGAAAACTTATAACACCTAACCAAATTTCACAAATCTCAATACTTGTTTATTGTCTGTAATAATTAAACTTATATGTTGTAAATATTCAATTTGTATTGACATGAAAACTATGCACATCACCAACATGTTTATTGTTCACAGACATCAAAGTATATTCTATAAAAAGCGATCGGTGATTGCGTGGTGTCAGGAAACTGAAATACTTCGAGAAAGGTTTTTATCATTGTTTATTAATAGCCACACCCATCCCCTAAGCTGAAGGCGACTTAGACACTGTTATATATATGACCAATGAGCGTTCCAGCAAACCAGTGCAGTAGAGTGATTCCCCCCCCCCCCCTCCCCGCCCCTTATTTTAGCAGTCATTTCACTACGATGGAAAACCTTGCTCTATAAACCTTTCTTTAAAGAGACAATAGGTTGTGAATTTAAAAAAAAATAAGTTGACAATTTGACAAAACCACAATTTTCATCATGGAAAATTACGCTTATGTTTTATGTATCATTCGTAAGAAAGCGTTCGTATTGGTTAAATAAGTAACGTGAAAGTGAGAATTTGTTGTTTTTCTCAAAAAGGCAGACATCACATTTTTCACCCGGATCTAGCCAGTCGATCACTCACGAAATATTCCGTGCACTGTCATTTTCCATATTCGTCGAAATTAGCTCTCTCAGAAGGACAAAGGTAACGCTTGTGCACACATTCTTGTATTATAGCGTACGCTCCCACGCAATAGGACTGTTGTTGTCGATATGCATGCTGCGGGTTTTTTGGAAGCATAACTGCCCTTTACCTAAAATAACACAAAGGTTTTTTTTTTTATCTAATAAAGCCCAATTATTGCCAAAATAATGCACAGTTATGTTCCTGGTCGTCATTCATTCGATGGGTAGATACATAGAAACCTCGGGCATTCAGAAATTATGTCACGGTGTTGTGTTTATTTTCGATCATTCTTCGCTTGTATCTTCGCAATGCCAGGTCTTCTAAAATGTCGTTTGCAGTAACGTTTTTTAATAATAGATTTATGTGATTTCGGGTTGCTTGTGATGTGTTATACTTGGCATACAGTGTTTTTCTACATGCTCCTGAACTTACACGCAAAGTCTAAGAGTCGATATTTTTTCACATTAGCAGCTTATTGTCCTGTTAATATTATCTTTTGTGGGTTGTTAACTATTAAAAGCCTTAATTAGAATTTGACAGACTTTGTGGTGTTGGACCAGGTACTTTAATATACAATACACCCTAAAATCAGTTACGTTAAAAGTGTCCCAATTCAGATGAGTCGTAGGGATTTCGTAAAAAGGATTCCATAAGTGGGATTCCAATCGAACACACCCTCTGAACATACCCCTGTTCTGTTGTAGGCCATTGGGTCACATAGCAAAGCACGTGCTACCATAGAAACCAAGATGGCGTCCTCCTGTATACAAAATGCACAACGGAATATGTGTCATCTTAACAACACGCACTGCACACGCGCACTAAAACCATGTATCACAATGGGGATGGCATCACAAGATGGACTCTCACTCGCGCTACCATAGGAACCAAACATTAGCCCCCCCCCCCCCCCCCCCCCCCCGACGATGTTTGTTGTCCGTCAAAATGCTTGTCGCTCGAATACCAACATTTTTTCTGAGAGCCGCTAATTTAAAAATAAGTTGATCATTTTAACCCTGTACCCCAAGCACAAGTTATCATAATTTGTTATTTTAATTTCTGTTCAATTTTTTCAAAAGATTCAAAAAAAAAAAAAATATCATGTGGTCCCTCAATGAAACGAGCTCAACGAGCTCGCTTCATTGAGGGATCACATGATATGGTTTTACGGGCATTTTTTTAGAATTTTGTTGTTGTTGTAAATTAGGGAATAAAGTGGTCGATTCGGTAAGTAAAGCGTTAAAGAAGTATATTGAATTAGGTTTCAAGATCTTACCGACGGTCAACGAAAATTGTGGGCGTGGCCAACGGTGCGTGTAATTAAAGTGTAATTGCAACAGGTGTGCTGAGAAGTCCTTGGATTACACGCACCTGTTACACCAAGACAATAATTCGTAATTATCCACCGAGTGGTAAGTTGATGTTGAAACTGAGTAAAGAGACATTCACTATAATACTGATGAATTAGTTTACAAATTAGTTTACACTTGCTGGTACACACTAGTTTTGCCCTTGTGTTCACGACACTGAAATATATTTAATCAGCCTATGTAGAAAAGTATAAAACTGTCTGTCGTATGCATAAAAGCCGGGCCTACTGTTTCGGAGTCTGTAATATACGTCATCGTTTGAGAATTCAACACTATAAATAGCGGAGATTTTGGTCGCCCACGGGTACATTTTGCTCTTTACAGTACTTTTTTTAAATATGTCATGCATATTACATAGTTCAGCGAACTCTTAAAAATATTGGTAACACTCCACAAATCATAGGAAGCACCATGACCCTCATTGGTCATTCAGCACAGTAACATGTACACTTCGACAGAAGAGAGAGAGCAAAAAAACAAAACAAAACCCAAGCAAACAGAAGGCCAGAGAGCACCCCCCCCCCCCCCCTCCCCAAGCAAACAGAAGGCTGTTGGGCGCCGCCGGCGCGCTGTTAAGTGTGTGAACGTACACCTTGCGACCCTTTAGCAATACAATGATACTCTTCCTGCAGCCGCAAAGGAGAAGAAGCAAAGGAAACAGGAAAGCCACCAGCACCCAGTCTACAGACCCACCGGGTAGTCTGTAATAGATTGTTTGGTCCGTTCCTCGGGGACAGGGTCAAACTATGAGCGGCACCCAGTAACATTGATGTAGGCATCTGTTCGGTGGAGCTCGGTGAACAAAATATTATGTAGCAGGTAGTTTTTGACTTTCCGTGTCTGCTTTGGGTGGGCTTTGGGGTTCCTGTATGTATGTATTTGTCCATATGCTGTGATCGGTATTGAAAGATTTTCGCAAATGTTCAGTGAGTTCAGTTTGGTACATATAGTGATTGTATAGAAGTCAGTGTTATCGTCTTGTAAGCGAAAGTGGTCAGTTGTATTATGGACGGACAGTTGTTTGTTGGCTAGCCTGGTTTTGTTATGGGTTTACCTTCAAGTTGTTTTTTCGGTACTTATTTGGTTCGGAAATGAGTTCGCTATCTTTAAGCCTGTTAAGCGTTTTATCAGCGATGTTTTTAAAAAGCGTGTCTATCGTATCAATGTCAGCCCATTCGTGATGGGTCGTAGTTGTTGGTGGTGCTCGGAGGTTACGCGGATACCGTAGGTTTGGACGCGTTTGAGTTTTATTAGATTTTGTTTTTCTGAGATGTTTTGTAACACTAGCCACATATTCGATGACTGTGAAGTGAAGTCTGTAATGCCTTTTATACCACAATTGCTGTATGTATTACCCGAAACAATATAACCCTTGAGATATATGCTAGAAACATCACGCGTGGAATCCGACATATGTGTAAGAACGTCATACAAGAACGCATTTGATTGGTTGTTACGCATCTGATTGACGTAAGGATGTGAATGAAATACTTCGACACAAAACGGTGTCAAGAAAGTAAATAGACCACCGAGGTGATATTTGTTCTTTGAAAATATGAGCTCCATTTCATTAATTCAAGTTTAATAGTGATATATACAGATTATCACCACAGTGTGTGTCTCCGGGAATTCAGATCAAGTCGAGTTGTAGGAACAGAATAGTATTTCGAAGAGCCCGTTAGGGCGAGTCGAAATGCGATTCTGTGCCTACAACGAGACTTGATCAGAATTTCCGGAGACACACACTGTGGTGATGCTAAATTTATCTCACAATATTGACCACAAAATGTGTTATAAAACTATTTTAAGAGGAACTTTTTCATTTGCCTTATCGATGGAAAGACGCAAATTGAAAAATAGAATAGCGTTCACTGATCTCCATATTGAGGTCAGTGATGACGTTACACTTCAGAGAAACTTACGTCACCGGGATTCACTTTGCTGAATACTGTCTTGCGAAGTGGGGCAACTGCGTGTTTCGTTAACGTGAATTTGGTTGTAACTTTTGCAACAGTTACTGGTGAATTAAAATATCCCTCTTGGTGTAAAGGTTTATTATATTTTAAAATATGCCGTTCATCGTTTATTGAGGTGGAGTTTTCCACATTTCATAGCGAAAGCTAATCCTTTAACTTCAAGAGAGAAGTCTCGACTCGAGCGTTCAGGAAAATCCCAATAATAGGCTACAAACCAGCCCAAGATGCCGAATAGTGCGCATAATTTAACTATTCGTTGAGTTAACTTCCCCAGTGACATTTTAGCATGTTGTGCATAATAAATAGGTTACAGGGCGTTTAGTTGGCAAATACAGTGTCATATACGGCTCAGAGAAAACAATATTAGATTCGGCTTCGCCTCACCTAATATTGTTTTCTCTGAAGGGAAAAACGCGAAGCGATCGAAAAATGATATTAATGCTGTTGTTTTGGCAACAGCAGAATCACGCGCTTGTATCAGGGGCCCTTAATACGGATTCGGAACAAGGGCCCAGATACATTAAACTTTAGTTGCGTAACAGTGCAAAAACGCCCCGATTGTGAGATAAAAATATAGAACATATATCAGGTAGTGTACAGGGAACAAAGATCAACTACCCTTGTTGGACGTTTTTTCTTGTATTTCACACTTGAATAACTTCCAACTCAGATCGTTGATCCCTGTTCCCCGTTGTGTTCTGTCTTAAACCTTTGAACCCGAGAGATCCTCGAACCAGGAACAAGACATTTCCATCGCCGTGGTTTGCATGGTACTCGTGTACATGCAGGTAGAGTTACCTGCGTTGGTCACAAAACAAACACGAAGTAATTTAATATGAGTGGTGTGTGTATTCAGCTGCCCAATCATGGGTGAATGTGATAAAAGTTTACGCTTTAATAACGAAATGAAATTATATATCCATTTTCTACAAATTAGCAAAAATGAATAATTAGACAGAGTAGCCAACTAAATTGAATTGTAAGAATTAAAATGAATTATCTGTCGCTTTATCGGAGTTTGAACATTCATAATGAAGCGACCGATAATTCACTTCAATTTATATTTTAACCCTTTGGACTCTAGTGGTATCTTCCATGCCAGTTCAATGACAGCAATTAGAAGAGTCCATATTCATTATTTGGGGTAGACCAATCAATATTTTCGGGACTGCACTCGGGACTGCACGTTGAAAATATTGATTGGTCTATCTTACACATTTACTGAACAGCCATCCTATTTAATGACGTTGTGATGTATCATGTTCCTGGCCAGAAAAGGGACGCTAGGGTTCAAAGGGTTAATCGATGACAATCGTATGAAGCGTCGAGCTGACCAATAAAACAAAATATGTTTCTGATACTAAGTTAATGTACTGAGCTTAGATCATTTATTAGTGTTACGTCCCATGACAGACCATAATTGATGTATCACATTGTGAAATAATATTTAAAATACCCAAAGAAAACTAATTTTCAACATTTTAACATCATACTCTAAAGACAGTAAATACAACTATTTGTAGTTCCACTTAGTTGATCAAATTCCAAATCACCCTTCATTTCTCCTACACCGGGCATTTATACAAAATGACGGGCTACTTTTATTGGTCTGCATATCTAGCATCACTTTGGCTTTCTGAGTCTCCTCCCTGGTCGGTTTTAAAATATTACGTCGGAACCCGAAAGGAGAGAATTGTACTGGCAGGCATAAACACCAGAGCAAAGTTTCAATATTGCCGTAAGTACCGCGCTACATTGATAAGTCAACTAAAATTCGTTCATGCCCGGCCTTGAACTTACAGTCCAGCCGCCATGGGTAGGCAATATTTCCAAGAGCCCAATAATATTAGATTCCAAACACTCTTTATAGGAATAATCACCACAAATTTAATTAACAACCCGGTGCTTCATTAATTAAAATTTTGTTGATGATGATTTTTATTACCTGGTAAATGCATGTGTGGACATCACTGTCCACGCGTGGATTTCGACCAGTTCACGGCGATGGTACTGTAGTATCATTTTAAATCGCGTTAAGCTGGTC
The DNA here is from genome assembly GCA_031216915.1 of Pictodentalium vernedei. Lineage (NCBI taxonomy): Eukaryota > Metazoa > Mollusca > Scaphopoda > Dentaliida > Dentaliidae > Pictodentalium > Pictodentalium vernedei. Next base: position 45,238,152 of record CM062292.1, on the reverse strand, counting down.
GCGGCAGGAAGGATAAGTTAAGCGGGTTCTCACTGTCACGGCTTGGGGCCCCGGATTGCTACGGTTTAGCACCGTGGTAAAACCGGCGTGTTTTGGCCACGGTAGACAATTTCTACGGAGGTACTAGCGTGTGACTACGGCGCCTACTAAGGAGATCTAAGGAAACCCTAAGGATGTACTAAGGTGGTGCTAAGAAAGTACGAAGGATTATTACGCTTATGTGACAGTTTTCCCACGGTTACGCTTCGTCACCACCGGAAGCGCTACAGACAAGGCACGGTTGTCCTGCGGTTCGCCCCGTTAGTCACGATCATGCTACGGTGTTACGGATATGCTACGCTTTTGAAACGGTTCTTCTATGGTCATGTCACGGTCTCCAACGGTTTGCACGGTCAAAAATATATATTTGGCCCACCAGACCACAGTAACATATTCGTAGTCATTCCGGCGTTTTCCGTGGTCAACCAGGACCCCATTTCTGTCCACGGTTAATGCCGGATCGGCTACAGATATGCTACTGTTGTGTCGGTTTTTTAAGACCATTTACGGTTAGTGACAGAAAAAATGAAATGTTCAAATATTTTAAAAATCGCGCCACAGAAAAAAAAACAAGGCGGCGGAACGGAAACGCGTGAGTTTATCCCGGAACACCGTGGTCATATCTACGAGCCTGGAAAGGATTTACCAGGGCTTATCACGGATTAAAACCGTGGGCTTCAGCACCCCGAACCGTGAAAGTGAGAACCTTGCATTACCTTTTTTTCCGGTCACTTCACCTCACCTCCTACTTTTTCATCAAATTTGTAAAATTCTGCCATTGGGCAGGGGTGTCGGTGGAAGGGGGGGGGGGGGACGTAATTACCATAATGATAAGTGAGAACCTTGCTTTACCCTTTTTCAGGTCACTTCACCTCACCTCCTACTTTTTCATCAGATTTGTGAAATTCTGTCACTGGGCGGGGTTGTCGGTGGAAGGGAGGGGGGGGGGGGGGGGGGGGGGTGATGTAATCACCATAATGATACGTGATGTCAGTCCTAACCCGCCCCCCCCCCCAGCAATTATCTTTTCAACCAGTCGGGACATTTGCGACAAGATTGGAGTCAAAGATATTAACCCTTTACCCAACGCAGAGAATAACAACATTTATTATTTTAAATACTATTTTTAAATTTTTCAAAACTTTTCAACAAAACCATATCATGTGACCACTCATTGGAACGAGCTCATCGAGCTCGTTCCAATGAGGGGGTTACATGATATGGTTTTGTTGAAATATTTTTAAAAATTTATTTTTTTCAACTGCTCAGTTTCCAAATTACGCGGGCGGATTCGGGCGATTCGTTAGGTAAAGGGTTAATTGCTGGTAATCATGTAGTTTGTCAAACGATTATCATACTTGGACTTGTGTCACACACGCAGTCGGTCATACAAATGGGAGTCAATAGTGCCCGATTGGGGCTGTTTGGGGCCCAACATGACCTTTTATTTATTTATTTATTTATTTATTTATTTATTTATTTATTTATTTATTTATATATTTATTTATTTATTTATTTATTTATTGGGGTGTTGGGACATTTTCGATAGTCAGGGTCAACTCGTGTCCGACAGTTTTACCGTGACGGGTGGTGGAAGCCGGAGTACCCGGAGAGAACCACCGAGCAGCAACTGTTCTGCTTTCCAGCGTACTAACTTCATAAAGCAGGGTTAGCATTGGTTGAAGACAAGTGCACTCTCGACGCGCAGTACGCCTGAATATACAGCATCACATATGGGCAATCGAGTCTATGTGCCTTGCCCAGGGGAAAATGCAGTTACCCCTGGCGGGGATCGAATCGTGGACCTTTCGGTTTGAAGTCCAATACCGTAATCTCCGAGCCACCGCGCTCCCATTTATTCACTAATACATTTCCAAGAAGTCTGTTTTTTAAAATTATAGTCCCGACTGACTAATATTCCAGCCTTCGACGAGGACAATCCCTGATGATGTAGTTGGAATAATAGTCAAATACAACTATTGTCAAACTTTAGTTATCTAACCCAATAATGAATTACATACAGTTTCTAAATTCACCAAATCAGACAACGCCATCTGAAAATGCAAAAATAAACCAACTCTCTGTGGGAGGAATAAATCACTGACAAATGCAAGGCTTTGGTCCGGAAAATAGTACGAGAAAATGTCGAAACCAGTCGTTTTCAAGACAGCTACACAGAAACCCCAATAGCAAACATTAGCCACTACCCGACCAACCTATCACTGAGCACGTGATTCCTTGTTTCTGAAATGTGACAAAATTATACAGCTAACACCTTTCATCCCCCATCACCCTGCCCCAGGCCCTGACCCTGGAAGTGACGTCATGTCACGTGACCCAGTTACGCCATGTTGGGTTGTCATGGTAGCCAGTGTAAGCGGCCATTTTGTGACGTAATTACCATAATGATACGTGATGTCAGTGCGCATGCGTGTAGTTAGGATGATACGTGTTTCCGTAGTCCATTTTGTATATTGGATGTCGCCATCTTAGTTTCTAGGGTAGCACGTGGTTACTATAACCTTGGAAGGCTGAGTATGTTCGGAGAGTGTTGAATAGGAGTAAATCAAATAACCACAAACCACCCGACATTCCTTCCAAATCACCAAAATCAACCCAAAACTTCCGAAACGGACTTTATTTGGCATGGATTTCCCAATTTGGGGCATATATGTGTACGTAGTGCTATAAGACGCCTTCCTTTGTATAAGAGTCAATCTAATTACCCAAATGAACCCAACAATTTTCCAGAATCACCAAAAACTACACGGCAAGTTTTACTAATTCTTTCAAAATCACCATTTTCTATCTATGTATCTATAAGCTACGCTATAGTTTGTCTATCCAACCCTGTTCGTTTGTTCTGGAGTAGAAGAGCCTATCAGTTGGAACAGTTTTGCTTATTGTTACTATATTTCCTGGCCTGTTCTGGTTAGTTCTAACTCTATTCCGAGTACTCTTATTCCTGTTTCGAACAGCACGTTTCATTTATACAGATCATCCAACCAGTTCACTTTAGGCAACTAACCAATCAGATCACCCCATTCATCTAAACTCCACCACTGCCACATCGTTTTCTAATATAAGGGTTCCTGAGTGCAAGAGTCAATCGAGCAGTACCTGGGCCAAGCATTACTCGGACGACACGAATGCCATAGAGCAAATTAGCTATAGAGAAATTGCTCGAAAGAGTGACTCCAAATACTTCTCTCCGGCTCTTTTCCGGTATTTGAGGATACCCTATCAATGGTAAGAAAAGAAAAGCTAAATATAGTAACAATAAAAGCAAAACTATTCTAACTGATAGGCTCGTCATACATTTATGTTCAATATGAAGTGAAGAATGCTTATTTTTGTCTATGTAAAGGACGCACTAGAGACACATTACACTAGAACATACGGGAACATCTTAAGGGTAATGAGTTTTTACACCATTGGCGTTGCTACGTGAGTACCTGAGTGGGTGGATGGGGGGGGGGGGGGACTTCTCTAAAACCTTGACCGAATGGGACTTTCACAGAACATAGGGCCCTACAATTTTCTACAATGTAGGAACTACTTAGCAGTAACGTTTGCACAAAATTTTCTCGGGTGTGTGAAGGGAGGTTCTAATCATAATTAGTACTCTCTGGTTGTTACTCCTCCTCCCAACTTCCCTGAAGGGGAGGAGGGGTAATGACCGGGATTTCCTACTAGTTAGGGCCAGGGGAGGCCCAAATACCTCACACTACGACCTTTCAAATATCATCTCCCCCCTCCTCCACCACCCCCCAAATGGCTAGGGCTGTAGGGCACCCCCTATTATAGAATCCTGGCTACGCGCCTGTTTCTCACACCTTTCCTGCTTAACGGGCTGGAAAAGATAGTATTTGCCGATACTCACTCTCTCTCTCTCTCTCTCCCGCTCTCTCTCTTTCTCTCTCCTCTCTCCCCTCTCTCTCTCTCTCTCTCTCTCTCTCTCTCGCTCTCTCCCCCTCTCTCTCTCAACTATTTCTGGAAAAAGCTGGGGTGGAGTGGGGTGGAGTGGGGTGGAGGAGTGGGGTGGAGTGGGGTGAGGGCTCGTACCCGGCGTATCCATCCTGCTTTCTACGTCCCTTTGCCAACAGGATCACTGAATTCTGCACCATACGCCAACTGTATGGAGACACTCAAGACATGGAATGTGCTACCAATTTATTTGTCAATACCAATTACTGACTCGCCTTGACATCTGGGCAATTATTTCTGTAATTCTACGAAATGCTGTTCCCATATCTTGATTTTATCGATTCCAGGGAAGCAAAGTAGTTTATTCGTGTCCTGGGATTCAGTATCATTCAATAAACCATTACCATGTATTGTGAAGTTAATGACTAAATTACTCCCCAATTGTAAACAGTAAGAATTCCTTGGTGTAAACTTGGTGTGGAAATGAGAAGTTTTATGACCCTTGGTGTCGTGAGATTTTCAACTTATCAGTCAGCGATTTAGAGGTGGTGATTCCACGATGTCATTGGATTGGCGTGCCAGTGCAGTATTAAATTGAAAATTTAAGTATCCAGACAAAATCCCCTCAGGCAAAATCCTCTTAGGATGAAATCCCCTTGGTAAAAAAACCCCTAATTTTCAGAGGCTGACAAAATCCTCTCAAAGTTGTTTATTTCATTGAATGTTTCTTTACCGTACAAAACTAGCAGTCGACGACGTTTGCAAAAAGATCTCCTGAATGACAAAACATTTTTATTTTTTGCTTCGAAAACATAGCATGTGACCCCTCATTGGAACGAGCTCGCCCCCCACATCACTCATGTCCCCCCTCCCCCCCCCGCCCCCACACACACACTCCCCACACACACACACGAGTTAAAATATTCCAACTACAGGTTTTAATCATTTTCCCCAAAACACACGATATCTAATTTGGTTATTTCAATTTATATTTTTCAAATTTTTCAAAAACATTCCAGCAAAACTATATCGTGTAACCCCTCATTAGAACGACCTCGACGAGTTTGCTCCAATGAAGGGTTGACGTGATATGGTTTTGTCGAAATTATTTTAACTTTTATCTTCCAACTGCTGAAACTGAGCTGCAGAATTCAATTCTTACCCCCCCCCCCCCCTCCACCCCCAGCTGTAAATGATCCAACTGAGGTTGTTATAGATTCCAACTATAAATCAAGATTTAAGGAAGATTTAAGGGGACTTTTACTACTTTTCAATCAATATTGTGAAAGATTTGCGCTAGTTTTCAATCTAAAATTTACATATTTTGGCCAAATTCTAGACATTTAAAAAATTCCACAGGCGCCCTGTCTGAAATTTCCAACTTTGTTGAAATGTTGGGTTCGAATTTCCAACTATTGTAAATCTGACGAATAATGGGAGGGGGTGAGACACCCAGCCACCCCCCCCCCCTCCCACCACATACACATAAGCCCCCGTGGCAACGTCCCTGAATACTTTTATTCAGCAAAACACCATAAAAACAAGGCATTTTGCAGAAATAACACGAATAGCTAAATTTGTGAATTGATATTATGATAAAGAGCTCAATGTTTTAATTCAGTATGCACATATTTACAAATATCCCCTCATAATCGAACGGCATTTATCGTCATTAACCATGAAGCGCATTTGAGTCGTATCATGTGACAGCTGATATAACAAAGTGATGGTATTTTATTCTTCATTATGAAGACAAATCTTTCCGAAATGTTTCACACCGAATAACGAAATGAGCTTCATCGTCTACCACACCGAAAATGGGGACGTGACAATCGTTCCTAATTCCTTATTCGACATTCGGTATCAACCGATTTTATTGGTTGATAACGAATGTCGAATACGGAACCGGGAATAAGTAACTGCTGTCACGATCGTACGGGAGTTACATACACGTCATAGCCTTTCGTTTCACGGCAACGGTGGTTGCGTATGTCGGCCCGTCTCTACAGGCAATATTTGATTGCTAGAACGCGCTGGTCTGGAGATAGTGGCCCTTGCATATAGTGTTGCGCGCGATGTGACAAATAGAGGATGTCTACGCTGTTTTAGTCAACATCGGGAATTATCTCATGAGTGTAGACCCCGAAAGTTTTATTTTTCACGAGCGCTTGCGCGAGTGAAAAATAGTACTTTCTGGTCCACACGAATGAGATAATTCCAGGTAAACAGCGTAGATTTTCTTTTTATTATATGCTTCATTACATTTTACTGCGCAATATTCAGCCCAATTCGAATGCAAACAGTTTCAAGACAATACAAAAAATCTGCTGATCGTTCTTTCAAGGCGACGTTCAAGGCGACGTCATGCGCCGAAGCGTAACGTCATTTAGGAAGCTACTGAAAAAAATTCATCATGTGGACCTGAAAATTTTATTTTTCACTCGAGCAAGCGCTCGTGAAAAATAAAACTTTTAGGCCCACACTCATGAGATAATTCCAGATACTGACTAAAATAAAGAAGGTTTTCTTTTTTTATTATATGCCACGAGACATTTTATTGCACAATATTCAGCCCCAATGCGATCCCAAATGCGTACGTTTCAAAACAAAAACAACAAAGATCAGCTGATCGTTCCTTCAAGGCGACGTGATGAGGCGAAGCGAGACGTCCTTTAGGGAGCTACTGAGGGATATTCTTCGATATCCATCCAGTCGATGGATATCGAGAAATATCTTTTGGATAATTGCGATAAATCTCAAGCTAACATATAATAAAGTGATTTATTTGTCTTTATTTGTTGGTGTTTTAGGTAGCTTTCAGGATACATTCACTATATCATGTCCTCAACATACGTGTGACGTGAAGTTTAGCTAATTGTTTATAGCTATGTTGCTACCTGTTGAGGCGGGAGCGCGGTGGCTCAGTGGTAGACTGTTGGACTTCCATGCCAGAGGTCCCAAGTTCGATCCCCGTCAAGGGACGTCCAGCGTTGTGTCCTTGGGCAGACACTTTATCCCGGTCGCCTACATGGGGGCATGATGACGCCGTGTACTAAGGCGTACTGCACGTCGATGGTGCACATGACTTCAACCGCTGTAACCCTGCTTGAGCGGAGCTTGAACAGAGTTAGAATGTTAAGGAGCTGACAGTTGCTCGTCGATGCTCGGTGGTTCTCTCCGGGTTCTCCGGCTTCCTCCACCCGTAAAACTGTCACAGTCACGATTAGAAACTGTGCATAAGTATGTGACCTTAAACACCAATACATAAATAAATAAATCCAACTATAGAGGACTTTCACCCCAAGCGTTGGTTCCGGGCCCAATTTTACCAAAAACAAAACGAAAGAAAAAATAAATGGTTTGATTCATGTTACACGTAATATAAGTTACATTGCGTGTTGATGGCTGATACATTTCCATACAAGGCGATGAAAGTTCATATCAGGTGAGGCTTCGCCTCACCTGATATGAACTCTCATCGCCTTGTATGGAAATGTACCAGCCAGCTACACGCCATGTAATATATTTATTATGTCCAAAGTTCATGTAAATCAAGGGATTAATAAATTTTCACGAGAAACAAAGAACAACGGGCGTTGATTTTTCAGAAGTTGCAACTGACAGCACGGAATCATCAACCGTAACTGGTACCGGTAGTTTAGTTTAGTTTAATAGTTTAATACGTTACATCATAATGGCAGTTGCACAATACAAACATAACCAATAAGAAGACATGATAAACATGATGTATAATATACAGTACTAATGACTTTATTCTTTAACAAGGTGATCTCGCTTACAGAAGAATGACCTGATCATGTTAGAAATAATATTAACCGATTTATTATCACAGTTTTTCAACACATAATAGTATTTTTCTGACTCATTTAATTGTTTAAATTCTTTATTTTCTTTTATAATATCTTCGACCCCGTTTCCCTAATTTTGACATATGCCTCACAATCCATAACAAAACGTTTTTCGCTCTCTATTTCACCGGTATCGCACACCTGGCATCTCCTATCATTTAGAGGCGTTGGGGGTTGTTTATGTCTACCCTTTTCTATTTCTAAATTATGGTTACTAACCCTAAGTTAAGTAAACAGTTCACGGGCCTTTCGAGATCAAGTGATTTTCAGATAAGGTTCAAGCTTGTATTCATTTTTAACTAATCGATACGTTCGTAACTTATTACTGCCTTTCATTTTGTCATCATTAAACATATCTTTAGTAAATCTTTCTGTATGCTGAGATTCTAGCACATCTCTCAAACATTTTCCATGACTATTAGTTAACGTATCAGCATCGGAAATGCTGATTTTATAACAAGATAACTGAGTTTTCCAGGTTTTCGGAAGTTTACATTTTAGCAACTCCTTGAATGAGTTGGAGAGTATGTTTTTGCCAGCAATTTTGGATAATTTATCGATATATTTATAGAGATGTAAGATGGCATCGTTCACAATAGGATATCTACCCAACTCTCCTCGTGATGCGTGATCAGATGTTTTTCTTTTTAACGTTAATATCTGTTTTTTTACAAAACTTCAAGTGGACTTGTTCACAGGCTATAGTGTCCGCAAAAGGAGCATTAAGGTCAGGAGACATATCTCGCAACCATATAATAAAATAGGCTTAATCCATTTATTAAAAAGTTTACATTTCACATCAAGAGTTAAGTCAAGTGACTTTCTGGGAGAATTTGTAAGGAAAAACATTGCTTTCGATCCTTTTGTACTTAAATTCTCTTGAACTTGTTTTGTGTTTCCATTACATGTGAATTCTAGACCAAAGTATTTATATTGGTATCTAATTTCGCTGTTCCAATACAAAACGCAGGATCTTTTTTATCTTTTCTATTTTTGAAAATCATACATTTTGTTTTATCAATATTGACTCCACGTTTGTTTTTATCCTCATAGTGTTCTAACTTCTGAACTCATTTATTTTTATGTACACATAATGACAGTAAATAATCTTCGCTGTTTGAAGTGCGATGTTGTTTCGTTAACAAAATGAAACTTATCGCTACAAGCATATCTGAAATACACTGACCTACATTTACTGTCATTACCACCCGAAAAGGTTTAAAAAAACACTTTTAAATGTTCAAAAAATCACTTTCAATCAAACTGTAAAGGAAATGTTCGCTTCAGCATAAAAATCGATAGACTTTGAAGTTTGGTCGGTACAGGCTAGAGTCGTAAAAACATCAAACAGCTTTTGAGACGACAAATAATACTTTCTGTCCATTTTTAAAATATTTAATGTTTTAAATCAATAAATACGGTACCTTGAAAATATTTTTGGTACTTAAATTCTCTTATTTTGTTTCAATTCAAATTTTGAAAATTCGAAGCGAGAGGAAATACTTTAATTTGATCAAAATAGTAATGGCTGCTACTGACCTGATATCAAATAATATCTGGCGCGTTACCTGATACGGCGGAACCCTTAGATGGTATTCAAACGTTCTGATTGGACAAACTAACATTGAGACATAATAATAAAAATATAGGAATTTTTTTTCTTGTATTTGTTTTAAAAAAAAAAACCTTTACCCAAAGTAACGATCAAAACGATCCGTGCTGTCTACAAAAATCACCATTAAAATTTCATTATTTTAAAAAAAAAATTGTCTCAGAAATATAGCTTTTTCCAATGAGGTGTCCTAAGCTATGTTTATGAGAAAAATGTATTGCCCATATTCGTGGTGTAAATGTATTTGACGCCAAGCCCGTAAGTATCTTCTGATATTATTTTAGACAGAGATAACTGTTTTTGTAAAGAACTCATAAAACATAGCGTCGAGTAGTAAAATTGGGATCGATCGTGAACCCTGAACCTTTTCCTTTTATTATCTACAGCCCAATCATTGAATATAATTTTGACGCAACGATTCGCTGCGTCAAAAATATATTCCGTGATTTATCTTTCAGTTTGCACATTATATAGGGCTTTGTTTTACTGCAAGGCTCAAATGTAAGTTACCACACTAAATGGAAATTCCCAATTTATTAGACCTGATAAAGAAGATATTGAACCCACTCAAATCTCCCAAAATGCGGGGTTTGGGACTTTAGTTTTCCGATTAATTAGTTTTGTACGGAAGTATAGGAACATCAGACCCCCCCCCCCCCCCCCTCCAACTAACTATTGACATCGGTAAACACTTGTGTACCCCATCTCCACGCTAACTTACCCATTTGCAATGACCTTCCATCGCCAATAATAACTCTTGCTACCGTATTGCTACTACTGCTGTTATAACAACAACAACAACAACAGCAGCAGCAGGTACTGTTTGTAAATGTATGTTTGTTTGCAAATAAAGCAGATGTGAATTCCGTAACAACTGGATTGTAAAAAAGACGTCAAAGTTTTCGATTAAAAGACGTCTCCTGGATTTTAATTACATCCTTTTTCGCTTAATAAACGTTCTTGTTGATTTGTGAGTTTATGTTCTTGTAGAAACACAGTGTGAGGATCCATTTCCCCCGAGAATCGATAGAAATTTTGAGTAATTTTTAGAAGAGATAGTTCGTTGATGTTACGTGGCGGACAACTGTCGGTGACATATGTTATACTACATTGTGATTCAATCGATAGATGTATTAGTGATGCCTTGAATTCCCCTGATGTTGCCCGATACAGTCTATGCATTGTCAAATTCCAGAGGTTAAAACTTCTGCCCAGAACATTATAAAAGATCGTGGTGCTAAAGTATATATGTTTATAGCTCTACACGCCAAACACAAAGTTTTCTAAAAACAATACCATGTTTTCACAAATGCACAAGGACATATTGTCATATACTTGCCCAAAAAAAGAAAGTGTGCATTGCAGAAATTGAGCAAACTCCAAAAAAAAAATAATTTCGTAGGTGTAAAGAGTGTTAACCTGTTCATGAATAAGTTATATTGAACACAAAAACAGCTTTCCCCCGTTAAAATTGCATTAACGTTAAATGACGTGCTGCACGTTTGTGAAAAGGCATGTTTTGCACGTGGAGAGTCTGAAAATTCATGCAGCAGTGTGAATCCTTGGGTATTTAAACACTAAAGTAAGGCCTTCCTATCGTTCACATCCAAACTTGCGCTGCTGTTAAAACGACTCCACATTAGCATGCCAAGATTGACAATGAATCAACGTCTCCTTGCCCTGGTTATGATTAGAGCTGGCAGAACACACAGGGAGGTTGCCCAGCATTTAAACTGCCACTGTAACACTGTAGACAGGCTAGTCCATCGACATGCACAACATGATGACGTTCGAGACCGACCCCGCTCCGGGAGACCCCGAGTTACCACCCCTGCACAAGATCGGTATATCCGTGTCGTCCATCTCCGGAACCGACAACAAACGGCAACAACGACAGCCAGGAACATCCCTAACCTGAGACGGATACATCCTCAAACGGTAATCAACCGGCTGAGAGAATACGGCTTACGACCTCGAAGACCTGCAATTCGTCCGATTTTGACGTTACGTCATCGTCGTGCTCGACTGCAGTGGTGTAGACAACATCTCAGGCATCCCTTACACTGGTGGCGACGTGTTTTATTCACAGATGAATGTCGTTTCCATCTTTCATCATCAGATGGCCGCCAGAGAGTGTACAGACGTCGAAACGAATGCTACGCAGATCTATGTCTCGTGGAGCGAAACCGTTATGGGGGAGGGTCTCTCATGGTGTGGGTGGCATCACTGCCCGTAACAGAACTGAGCTGGTCATTATTGATGGCAATCTCAATGCAGCCAGATATCGTGATGAAGTGCTTACACCTGTTGTTGTCCCATTTCTGCAACGTCACAGCCCCGGCGTCATTCTACAGCAGGACAACGCCCGACCCCATGCAGCTCGCGTTGTTCAACAGTATCTGCAGCAACAACAAGTGGATGTTCTTCCCTGGCCCGCAAATTCGCCCGATATCTCACCTATTGAGCACGTATGGGACGAAATGAAACGTCAGCTACGCCGGCTTCCCCGTGCACCGTCAACGCTTGTGGAACTCCAAAGACAGCTTATCAGAATATGGAACAACATCCCACAACACGTCCATGCTAACTTGTTCGCTTCCATGAGGCGTAGATGCACAGCAGTAGTCGATGCAGACGGAGGTCATACCAGATATTGAGTGTGTGACTTTTGTGTTCGACCCTTAGTGTCTTTGACACTCCATGGCACCAAGAGTATTCGTCGTAGCGTAATGAAATTTCTCGTGTTGATCACAAATTGATTCATCTGCGATTGAATAAAATTTCCATGAATGAAAATGATATATATCTGTTTTTAGTGTTATTTTCAGCATGCACACTTTCTTTTTTGGGAGAGTATATATAATTGAAACCTTATTTAATATTTTGGCCTCACCACTCCATTTAGTATAGCCTCCATGCGTGGGCTATTACAGAAAATTGTTCTGTTGTCAATGTGAGGGTTAGGGAGAATATTGGAGGGAAATACATCCTCCTTCCCGCCCGCGCTCAACACGTGTCACTTCAATTGGTTTTATCACAGCCAGGCCATAGATGACGGATTGGCGGGTGGGGGTGAACTTGAGTTGTCCCTACAATGATGGCTCAAGTCCCTACTGCCTAATATTCCAGCTATATCACCAAGGCATGCCTTGATAGTGAAGTTGGGATATTATTATTATTCAAATGACATTTACACCGCGAATACATTTTTCTCCAAAATATAGGCGATGGCACCCCATTGGAACGAGCGGACCGAGCTGCGAGACAAAATAAAACTGAATTTGAAATAACCCCCGCGCTTAGCACGAGCCACTTTCATTGGTATAATCACAGCTAAGTGCGTCGCGTTGCAAAGATACATGACCGATTGGAGGAAGGGGAGGGGTGGGGGGGGGGGTGAAACTTGAGTTGTTCCTACTATGATGGCCCAAGTTCCAACTGACTAATATTCCAACTACATCACCATGCCTGGCTGATGTAGTTGGAATATTATTATTTAAATAACATTTGCACCGCGAATTTTTGGCAATACATTTTTCTTCAAAACATAGATTATGACACCTCACTGGAACGAGCGACGAGACAAAAAAAATATTAAAATTTGATTTGAATTGATGTAATTCAGTGGCGGCGCCAGGATTTCAATTTAAGGGGAGCCTAAGTAAAATGGGGGGGGGGGGGGGGCAAGGTCGAGACGCAGAAGGCATCTCCCGTACGCGCAGGCCTGAGCTAGAGGAGGATAGGAGAGGGAGGAGGTAGTTCTGCGATCTGAACATAGTGGGGGAGGGGGGGGAGTAGCCATTACATTCGGATCACTGAACTAGGGAGGACAGTACCCCCCCCCCCCCCCCCCCCCGTTTGTGTAGAGGAGGGTCTAGGGAGTTTCCTCAGGAAACATTTTCATATTTGGACGCCATGGGAGCGATACCTGAGCGTGTCTACAACACCTGGACATGATGTGTATTGTTGTGTGCTGTTTGCGGGTGTGATATCGGGTGGGGGAAACCACGGTCAGATAGTATTTGAAGTTTGATTTGGGGGGGGGGGGGGCGAGGGAAAAGTTAGGGGGCGAGAGCCCCTGTGGCGCCGCCACAATGTAATTGGAATATATATATAAAAAAAACTCTAGGCTTCTTGGAAATTATTCGTGAATAAATAAAATATACACGTGGTTATCATGATGCAACTGCTTTGTTTAATTAACACGTAATATATCGATACTCCATACTAGCCATGCCCACCCACCCCACCCCACCCCCCTCCCCGCCAACAGCGCGAATTGGGTACTACAGACCTCCATTTGTGGTGTGCGTGTAACACAAGTCTAGACATCGAATCTAGTCTTTTTAAGAAAGTATAAGATTACTACCAAGATAGAATTGATACCTCAGTCTCTAATCCTGACAAAAATGTCCCGACTGAAGGAAAAATTTTGGACGGGGTGTGTGACACCCCTATACTTACCTCACTGAATTTTCAGCAGAAAAATATTTTGTCAGTCTCCAATAATTTTGCCCAACTACGCAAGTGAGTTGTCAATAACATTATTGCAATTTTATGATAAATCATAACCGTTTATTATGACTAACACCCCCGGACTAACGACTTTTTAAACGAAACAAAAATCTTAAACTTTAATAAAATGATATAAAGAGAGGACATGGAATTAGTGTTTTGTTTTGGTCACACAATATTTAGGAAACTCGTCTACGAATTGCCCGTTTTGCCTCACCAAAGGCTCGGCAAAACGGGAAATTCTTAGACGGGTTTCATAAATATCTGGCTCGGCTAAACGGGAAATTCGTAGACGAGTTTCATAAATATCAGGCTCGGCAAAACGGGAAATTCGAAGACGAGTTTCATAAATATCAGGCTCGGCAAAACGGGAAAGTCGTAGACGAGTTTCATAAATAGCGTGTGACCAAAACACAAATTTACAACAGTTACCAAAAAACACGACAAAGTGCTACGGACTTGCAATTTCACCTTGAACGTAATGCATTTGACGGGGATGCGTCACAGCTGCACGCAGTCATACGTCATAATCGCATTAATTTGACACAGATCTTTTCGATAATAACCAATCAGAAAACGTTCTTTTGAAATTGTCTAATCAAATCAACTGAAGGTGTTATGAAGCACTAATTTCCTCGGACACACCCTCAAACATTCACGCTCACCAGCAAACAGAACACACAATATATGCAGATAGGTCAGGGCCTCGCGGTGCTATGCTTTATTTCAATAAGAATTATTCTTATGAAAAAGAAGTACATTACAATGAGAACAACAGACAACATTTCTGCTAACACGACAAAGTGCTACCGACTTGCAATCCCATCCATATATAATTTAAAGATTTAAAAAACTTAATTGTTTTAGGAAAAAATAAGCGGAGTTTCGTTGTGCATTGCACCGCGATAGCACCTGAACTGAACGATTCATTGCCGAACAATCAGCAGCTTTGATTGTTCCGTTCGTGCGACTCCGTGAGCACGAATGTTTGAGTACACCCGAGAGAATACAATTTCTTTCTTCTTCACGCTGTTCAACCGAAAGAAATTACTATTAATAGCGAGCGAAAGCGACCCGCAGGGTCGCGTGAAAGCGATCCGATCCGAAGGATCGCTTGCTTCGCAAGCTATTAGGCAACACGTATGTACCGTTTGTAAGAAACTCAAAGCCAAGCTCATCTCAAAGGCATCAACTTCAAAATTTTTCAACGGAAGTGGTACACAGGGACGCTGACATGTTTGCGCATGGCGGAAATTGGCATTCGCAATTGAAGAAACTTTTAGGGATTTTTCCCTAAGGAACCGGGGACAAATGAGGTTACATTTTTTCAAGGATACTCGGACGCTAGAACAAGTGATGGCTCTCCACCATTGCTTTCACCCTCATTGGGTTAATACATTGGGTGAGGATGGGGGGGGGGGGGGGGGCTAATGGGTCACTGAGTATGTCACCACGTGACGTCCATAGCAAGTAAAGCACGCCCCTAGCTACGGGCAAACTGCTGGGCCAATTTTGACCAATTTTCATATATGGACCCAACATGCATTGCAAACGAAAACAGACAGGTCAATGGTGTCGTCACGTGACTTTCCTATCAACCAGAGCGCCCCCTTAGCAACGGGCTAACTACTGGGCCGATTTTGACCAAATTCGGTATACGGACCCAGAATGCATTGCAAATGAAAACAGAGATCAATGATGACGCCACGTGACTTCCCTAGCAACCAGAGCGCCCCCCCCCCTAGCAACGGGCTAATTACTGGGCCGATTTTGACCAAATTCGGTATACGAACCCAGAATGCATTGCAAATGAAAACAGAGATCAATGATGACGCCACGTGACTTCCCTAGCAACCAGAGAGCACCCTTAGCAACGGGCTAACTACTGTGCCGATTTTGACCAAATTCGGTATACGGACCCAAAATGCATTGCAAATGAAAACAGACAGATCAATGTTGACGTCACATGACTTCTCTAGCAACCAGAGCACCCCCTTAGCAACGGGCTAACTACTGGGCCGATTTTGACCTAATTCGGTATACGGACCCAAAATGCATTGCAAATGAAAACAGACAGATCAAAGTTTACGTCTCATGACTTCCCTAACAACCACAGCGCCCCCTTAGCAACGGGCTAACTACTGAGCCGATTTTGACCAAATTCGGTATACGGACCCAAAATGCATTGCAAATGAAAACAGACAGATCAATGTTGACGTCACGTGACGTCCCTAGCAACCAGAGCGTCTCCTTAGCAACGGGTTAACTACTGAGCCTTTTTGACCAAATTCGGTATACGGACCCAAAATGCATTGCAAATGAAAACAGACAGGTCAATTTTGACGGCACGTGACTTCCCTAGCAACCAGAGCCCCCCCCCTCCCCAGCAACGGGCTAATTACTGTGCCGATTTTGACCAAATTCGGTATACGGACCCAAAATGCATTGCAAATGAAAACAGACAGATCAATGTTGACGTCACGTGACGGCCCTAGCAACCAGAGCGCCTCCTTAGCTACGGGCTAACTACTGAGCCTTTTTGACCCAATTCGGTATACGGACCCAAAATGCATTGCAAATAAAAACAGACAGGTCAATGTTGACGTCACGTAACTTCCCTAGCAACCAGAGCTCCCCCTTAGCAACGGGCTAATTACTTGGCCGATTTTGACCAAAGTCGGTATACGGACCCAAAATGCATTACAAATGAAAACAGACAGGTCAGTGTTGATGTCACGTGACTTCCCTAGCAACGAGAGCGCCCCTTAGCAACGGGCTAACTGCTGGGCCGATTTTGACCAAATTCGGTCTACGGACCCAGAATGCATTGCAAATAAAAACAGGCATGTCAAAGTTGTCGTCACGTATTTTTAACTCTTCCCTGATATGACACAGAAGCACAGAATTAGCTGTTTCATAATTACTCGCAGAATTACCTGTTGTAATAACTACAAACAATACCGGTACGTCGGTATTTTTGCAGTGAAATTAATGAAAATGGCTCACTGAAATTGGCACATAAAGCTCTAGGCCTCCTTAATTCAAAAGACAAGTCTGTGCTGTCTTGTGAAGTGTGTATGTCTGTGCTGCCTTGTGTAGTTTGTGTATCTGTTGGGCAAATCGCCCAGAAACCTGGTCCGAATTGTCCACAAACATGATCCGAATCGTCCAATAATCTGGTCCGATTCGGCCAGAAATATGGCCCGAATCGTCCACAGATCTGGGCCGAAACGTCCGTTATAAAAAGCTGGTCCGAATCATGAAACTATATTTGTGATACTCAGTCTTATTATTTTAAAGATGGTCTTTTCAGTAAAACTGCATTGGCATATTATCATTGTCCTTTTTTTGCACAGCACTGCTGTATTTTCTTGTTGTGGCTACTAACACAGTTGGTAATAGTAACAATAAATGCTACACGCTATTTGTGAAAAAATAAAAATGAACGCAGCAATTTCCGTAACTCCTCGGATAAATTCCGGAAAACAACGACGCCATAAATATATCTTCCAATCAAAGCAATGATAAAATTATCTTTCAATCAGAGCACTGGAAAATAATATCTTCCAATCAAAACGCAGATAAAAATAGTTATCTCGAAATTTGGTTGTCCCCTATTCTTTGCCAGTCAATGTAAGCCTACAGCACTTTAGGCCTAATGCATCACTTTCGCTTGCTTTTAGGTTTGCCTAAATTTCATATTATTTATTGAAAATATGAAACGGTAATAAGCCGAGAAAACGTAGAAATCATACGATAAACATAATTATTACGCGCCTAATACTTTTCCTCCAGTTCCGTATTTACAAATCCGCACCGAACACACGTTCCATACGGATTTCCGTTAACAGGCTATTTTTCCACCTGACGTCATGAATCCTTCAAAAGAACTAAATTGCGCCCATTTTCGTAATCGGCAAATCGAAATGTCGCATTCTGACCATGATCAATTCTGAAGCTGCGGTGACAGCTGATAAATGGAATGTCTATTGGAAAATGTTTTTGTTCAAATATATCAAAAATAACGAAATTAAACATATTCTCTAATCGGGGAGTGATTTTATAACACTCGAGTATTTGTACTGAAGAGAATATCTCAGATAACGACGGCTAATTTCTTAAAAATACGAATAAATTACCAATTTGGACACAAGTTTCATTTATACTTTTCGCTTTACATATCGATCTCTCACGCGTGTTTGCTTATCACACCTGAGTTTTGTTGTTTTTAATTCAAGCAGGCATCAGAACTAAAATAACAAAGATTTTAAATTTTTTATATGTGGTGTTTGAATTCTTAAATTAAAGGCGTCTACGTAACAGAGGCGTGTAATAAACACCGATTTCACCGATTGATAACGAATGTCGAATAAGGAACTGGGAATAAGTAAAGGTTGCCACGTCTCTTATTCCAACTGCATCTTCAAGGGACCTACGAAGGCACACCTTGATGATGCAATTGGAATATTGTATCTACTTTGGACTTGAGTTATGATAGTTGGGAAAAATCAGGTTTACACCATCTTCATACCCCCAACCCACCCCAATCAATTGGTCATCTTCTTGTTACCCATGTAGTTTGTGAGTGACAGTTACAGTACGGTCGCCGTGGACTGGTCACTTTCCACGGGTGGGCAATATTTCCACGGACGCTATAATATTAGATTCCAAACACTAATTATAGGAATAATCATCAAAAATTTAATTAATGAAGCACCTGGGTGCAACCCAGGTGCTTCATTAATTAAAATTTTGCTGCTGATGTTTTTATTATCTGGTAAACGTATGCGTGGATATCATCGCCAACGCGTGGATTACGACCCGTCCACGGCGACTGTACAGCATACTTCAATCGCTGTAGAAGTATTGACTTCGTCAGTGTCTCCGAAAAATCTTTAAAGCAAACACAAACATTTTACTCAAATGTGTATTGATTAGAGCTGGGCGGGGGGGGGGGGGGGGGGTGTGTTCCGGTCTAGTCCCGGGTTCTGCTGCAGAATGGAAAGCCGCACCGCATGACCCAGCAAAAACCGGCCGATCGGTTTTATTGTGTTTGTGTACAAACTGATGAAATTATCAAACTATCCAACAGACGAATAAATAAAGGGGAAATTGTGTCAATGAGAACACAATATAGATTATATGAATTTTATTCATTTATTACCCTAATTACTCTTTTCTAACTAGATAGGCTGAGCACCAAAAAAACCCTCAAGCTGCGTTCTCACTTTAGAATTTTATCGTACGTCTTTTATCGATCGACTTTTGTCGAATGTCAAAAATGTGAAGGCTATTTGTTCTCACCATAGACTTTTGTCGTACGATTTTTCTCTGGAGGCTGGTCACCCGTAATCCCTTCGACAATTCGAAGGAGTTTTTCGATAAAAGAAGTGGAAATCAACCACGCGTTTGATTGTTTCGACAAAACTGGTATCAGTCAAAAATCGAAAGAAAGTATCCGTCTTGCGTGTCTCACTATAGACATTTGTCGATCGACCAACTTTGTCGTTTACTGGAAAAATCGTACGATAAAAATCTATAGTGAGAACACATCTTTAGAATGATCAAATGGAAGTAAGGTTGAACCCAATAGAGATACGTATAGACAGGGTTTTGTGGTGAGTGGTAAGTGGTGTCGTACAAAATATTCGAGATTTTTAAGGATCCCAAAGTGTTATTTATTACAAGATAAGATAAGATAAGTTTATTCAGCAAAAACTCAAAGACAGGCAGATTGCATGCTATTTGTTCTCAACGTATATTAGAACAACTTTACCAAAGCAGAGGCCTTGAAACTGATAGTCTTCCACCGATTACCCCAAATCGCCGCTTTGGGTAACCGGTTCTCGTCAGATCACGGAAGTTAAGCAACGTCAAGCCCGGTTAGTCCTCGGATGGGTGACCGTCTGAGCGATCGATTCGGACTCCCGCGTTGTGTCCTTGGGCAAGGCACTTAACGCTGATTGTCCACACGATGACGCTGTGTACTAAGGTGTACTGCACGTCGATGGCTCGCATGTCTTCAACCAATCTAACCCTGCGTGTGCTGCAGCGCGGAGTTACGATGTTGGGGAGCTGGCAGTTGCTCGTCGTTGCTCGGTGGTTCTCTCCGGGCATTCCGGCTTCCTCCACCCGTAAAACTGTCAAGGTCGTGATTAGCCATTGTGCATAAGTATGTGACCTTAAACACAAATAAATAAATATAAATGGCCGCTGACCCATTACCGGTTATTGAGCTCACACTCGGCCGATTGTAATACTGTGCACTTCCAGACCAGTCGAGGCTTGAAAGAACAACAGTAAATTGAACATATTTCACAGTGTTAAACGTCGTTGATTCAGGACGCAGTAAAATGACTAGACGCGCACACTTGGGCTGTACACGTGGCTCTTAGAGCCACGTGTACCGCCCAAGTCTGCGCGACTGGTCATTTTACTGCGACCTGAGTCACTGGAGTGCAGTCTTCACTTTATCCGATATGAACTGGTGATTTCCGCAAGCACGCTCAATTGTGAGCTTTGCATGTCGTTCAACTTGCATATCCCGTAAAGGGGCGTCGAGAGAAATAAGAATACACATGTGGTTGTTTCTCAACTCTATTGAATGGTATCATTGACATCATTTTACATTAACAAATGAACAATTGCAGAAGATAACAAAATGTGGTAAACGAATCATCACAAAAAATAGTTGGCAACAATCAGTTGAGCCGATGTTCCAGGAGCCGTTGCTGTTGTCATCCGATTGCCCATTTGGATTATTGGATAATACTTGTTTCATGTTGTAACAAGCATTTAGTTTCTTGAATTATATCAGAAATATGGTTTAATCCCCAGAACAGGAATTTTCTGGTTCTCGTTTTTGAAAGGTCGGTCACAATCATGGGAATTTTCCGGGTGTTGTTTCTGAATATCAGTCCCGATACCCAGGAATTTCATAGGACAGAACGGTAACCAAAGGTTAGCACTCATTTTCAGAACTGGTAACCGGGAAATTCCCGTTTGTGAGATTAAACCATAGCTCCAAGGGCGATACTGGTCTCGGAAGAACTGATATTCGGTGTAGTCTCTTAAAGAATAATACGCAATCATTGATGCCATGGTCAATGGATTTCCAGAGTATCGTGATTGACTTTCAAAACATGGAGCCGCGGTGCTGTGAAATTCCCGTTCCCGGTATGTTCCGGTATTAAACCTTAATCAGAAATTGCAGATATACAAAAAGAGGGTCAATTTAGTGTTCACAATAGTCATACATTTAAGCAGTTGATTTATGAGACCAATATACAGGGCACATTATGAGACCTATATGCAATGCACTCACATACTACAGTTTGTTAGGACTCAAAATGTGCCCCCTGTGAGGCTGTGTCCTAGAATTTTATAAGTTACTACCAAAATCGTGCAGTTTTATTTGTCTCTGTACTCTTATGAAAGACAAATATAGTTGGACTGAACATTTTAATTTGTATTTTGTGTTGTTGAATTAATATCTCACACATATTGTGACTTATAGGCTGAGTTAGCTAACTCATTACTCGTACTTTGTAAGCATAATGAATGGTTCTTATCCATTGGGTTCATTTCAAGAGTAGTGTGCTCACACCTCAGAATGATCTCATATTTAAGATGATTAATTAATAAATTATTGGTTGAATACTGATTTTTGAGCATTCTCCATACATGTACATTCATGTAATTAACACAATGAGACATTAAGGGCAGATAGCGCCTACTTATAGACTTCAGTACGATAAGAAATTGTCATTTGGTGTTGTCTTAAAACTTCAAATTAGGTATATAGATATTAAGCTGCAGTCATTTAAACTGCTTGGAAATATTATCAAAATACCCTAAAACCTACCGGTACATTCACTTGGAGTCAACATTTTGAAAAATTCACCCTCCCGGGGGGGGGGGGGGGGAGCACTCCTTTAGGTATCCATTCGTAGTTGGAATTTTCATAGATCTACCCCCCTCACCCCCCCCCCCCCCCCCCCCCCCCCCCCATTGAAAACCCACTAGTTACGCCCCGGTGACCCCCCCCCCCCCCACACACACACACACACACATGGGTTACATGACATGGTTTTGTTGAAATTTTGTGAATAATTTGAGAAAAAATAATAAAAATAAAAATATTTGATATCGTGTGCGTTGGGTACAGAGTTAAAGTTCTTCAGTGTTAAATGTAACTTATTTCTTGTCTCGTCGTGGTACATACTTGAATCAGACTGGTTTAGATCCCACTCTAATTGAAATACGGTACTTATAACAGGATGAGAAATTACGTGTAAGCTTTTATCGGACGCTAAGTGAACAGATAATGCAGTAGATAAATATTTCCTCCACTTACAGTCTTCTGGGCAACTCTGTCGCAAAAGTCATCAAAGCAACAAATCATCCTTCAATGCACTATTTATTGAATCGTTAAGTTCATTAAACAAGCAAAGACGGCAGAACCTAAATGAGTGTGGTGTGTGTGTGTGGGGGGGGGGGGGGGGGGGGGGGTGCTGTAGGACTACACAAATCAGCAAGACGCACTGGGATTTGTAAATTGCGGATTACTATGGTTCGGCCCTTAGGGGAAAGATTTGAGAGATGGATCCACCAACACGTCATAACCATAATATTCCAATCTTGATGAGTAGGAGGAAGGTGTTAAAAGGGGGTGTGTGGGTGGTGGGTGGGGGACATCGATTAGTATACAATACCTTTAAAACAGCCGACAGCTTCCTTCAGTATTTCCTCAGTATGAGCAGAATGAATACGGGGACAAGAGACAACCTCGCATCCTGGTTTGAGGATTATAAGACTGACCAAAAGCAAACTGAAGTAATAAATCGTCAAAATGCACAGGGTCGACCAGTTCCTGCTGGAGTTCCACAGGGATCAGTTGTAAGACCGTTGTTATTTAATATTCATATTAACGACATTGTATATCACATTCAATCAAATATAAGGAAATTAGTGAAATATGGAGCGATTGACCGCAATCGTCATCGTTGTCTCTCTAACTTCACGTGTGTGTATAGTTTTGAAAGTCATGCGATGGAGGGGGTACATCATCAATATGATAAAGTGTTTACATGTATTGAGAAATGTGCTAGAAACACCAGGCGTGGAATCCGACCTACGTGTATGTGAACGTCATATGAGAAAGCATCTTACTGGTCGTTATCCATGTGATGGACGTTATGACATGATTGAAATATTTCGACACAAATCAAGAAAGTAAATATCAGCTTCATTCATTTAATTCAAGTTTATTCGTGGTATAAATACAGAATATAACTCAGGTACTGTACGGGAGATGGAAATCAAAACGACCTTGTTAAAGTGTTTCCTATTTCACTCGTACCCGTGAGACACTTGGAAAACTCCTCCTTAGGTTGTTGATTCCTGCTCACGTTTCCCCCCCCCCCCCCCTCGTTGTGTTCTGACTTAGTATATAACGCGTACATTAACTCTTTGAAATGATAATATAATCACGATGTGGTGACACAAGAACCAACTGGCGTGGGGGTGGGGGTAGGTGGGGGGGGGGGGGGTCTTTCAAAAAGTGGTTGGGAAAACGAGGAATGGGGAGAGAGGAGTGGGTATAGAGCTAATTATATCTTTACATAACACGACTGGGAAGGGTATCTCAGTGGTTACCGCATTGGACTTCAAACTGAAAGGTCCACGGTTTGATCCACACCTGGGGTAATTGCGTTGTGTCCTTTGGCAAGGCACTTCATCCCGATTACCCCCGTGGAGGCACGGTGGCGTTGTGTACAAAGGCGTACCGTACGTCGTTGAGCACTTGTCTTCAACCAACGCCAACCATGCTTGTGTGGATTTAGCACATTGGGGAGTCTGACAGTTGCTCGCTGCTGCTCGGTGGCTCTCTTCGGGTATTCAGGCTTCCTCAACCCGTAAAACTGTCCGACACGAGGTGACCGTGGTTATCGAAAGTGTCGTTAAGCTCTAAAACATAAATAAATAATAAATAACGCGACTGGGAGACGACACTTAACAAAACATTTCTTGAACACCTCAATATTTTCAGTTTTTCCTCCAAGCATAGCTTATGGCATATCATTGGAACGAGCTTGACAAACTCGTTCCAATGATGGGCCATAAGCTAGCTATACTTGGAGGCAAATTACTTAAAATGGTCGACGGAAAAGTTTGTGACACTGAAAACAATCAAAGCTTCTCAGCACTCACATCACCCTCCCAAAAGTATGAGCCTCACGCGGGCCGCCACAACAACACATGTGGTTGTTGGTGATTCAAGCCTGTTGGATAACAGACGCCTCTCTCATACACACTTCTGCTATGATCTTGTGAACCCCGGAATTGACATCACACAGCAGTGCATATTGCGTGTCAAACGTTTTCTCATAGCAGCTCGTGAGAGGCCTCTCGATGCTGATACATGATGTCAGTGTAGGCCTACACGCGTGTTGTTCGGTTGGCATGTGTTTCGTTGTCCATTTTGTTACCTAGGGGCCACTAACTTGAACAGAAATACGACACAATAATAAAAAGCGAGATCTTGAAGTTCCTTGTCTGGAAACACTGTGGATAGATAAACGGAACAGTAATCAAGAGCTGATTCAATAGCCTTTGGAACCTACCAAAATGTATATTTTTGGTGCCAAAATATATATTTTTGTTCCAAATGGTATATTTTTTATGCTAAATGGTATATTTTTGGTGGCAAATGGTATATTTTTGATGCTAAATGGTATATTGTTGGTGGCAAATGGTATATTTGTGATGCTAAATGGTATATTTTTGGTGCCAAATGGTATATTTGTGGTGCCAAATAGTATATTGTTGGTGCTAAATGGTATATGTTAGGTGCTAGATGGTACATTTTTGGTACCAAATGGCATATTTTTGGTGTCAAATGGTATATTTCGGTGTCAAATGGTATATTTTTGGTGTCAAACGAATATGTTAATGCAATAGGCACCACCGTTACCGGAGAGCTTGAACGAAGTTACACAGATTGCTCATCCTTCTGGAAGATAATATTTATTTGTTACACAGATTGCTCATCCCTTTTCTCAACATCTGAAAATGTTGATAACATTTCTTGGGTAACAATATTAGTTATCCTTGTGTTTTCCAGGGTGTATGGGAAGTTACTCCGATTTGGGAACTCATACATCCTGAGGCGAAGCCGAAGCCGAAGGGTGTATGAGTTCCCAGACCTGTGTAAATTCTCATACACCCTGGTAAACACAAGGATAACGGATTTATTTCCAAGAATTTTGGTGTACTTAATTCGTTAACCTAAATTTTTGGCAAACACTGACAGAAAATTTGTACTTTGTAAGTTTCTTAATAAAACCAGACAAATATGGGTATCATTGGAACTGGCTCAACGAGCCAGTTCCAATGACATCCATATCTGTAATATTTTATTGCACATAAATATTAAATTTCCTGTATTTTTATTTTTGTTCTAACATAACCAAGCAGAAGGTATGAATTAATAATTAAAAATGGGTACTTTTTTTTTAGTAATATAGCCTGCTATTGTGTATCCTTCTTTTTACACCGTGGTTAACTACGGTGTAATAAAAGCTAGAATTGATTGCAAGTTACACCGTAACTCTCAGTCAATAAAAATGCAGTATTTTGTTTCATTTCGTAATAATAACTTCTTTTATTATATGATAGAAAAAAATCTGGTAATTTAATTGGCTAAAACACGCGTCAAAAATGTTAATATACTCCAGTATAGTTTATCTATTCTTTTTTTAATCGAAATCGAGTTGATATTTCATCGCTCTGTCATTGATGTCTATAAATAGCTCAGGTAGGTTTGCTATAATGATTGCTATTACCTGATAAAAATAAAAATGGAATTTCCAACTAGCTCCTTCCTTTAATTTCCCTGTTCCAATGTTTAGGAACTGTGCAAATATAACAATTAACTACAACATGAACAAATAAGTTAATGCACATTGCTTCTTATATATATATACACACCTGGAACTTAATTAAGCACCCCCTGTTTTTAGGTGGTGTTAATAGAAACTGTCATTACGTTCATGCTATCTTCCAGCTTGCCAAAAGAGATTGTTTGCGGAAATAATGGTCTATTAACAAATGATAGACAACACAATGATGAAAATATGCAGTATTTTAATGACACTAATTAAACATATCTGTCATTAATGTTTTTGATGGAAAACTGTTCTCTCGACAAGTATGGTGTTGGATCGGTCCATGATGAAACAATGCCGGTAACTACTGACACAAATGTAACTTGTGATCCCCTAAACACAATAGCAGTGTCTGCCACCAGTAGCGAGTGTATCCACTACTTGCCCGGATGACAGCCTGGACCCTCCTCCTAATGCTACCGGCGAGCTTTCTGATGCGGTCCGGAGGCAACTGCTGCCACTCCTCATGCTGTGCAGCTTCGAAATCGGCCAAATTCTGTACACATGACGTCCAAGAAAATCCCTGATGTGTTCTAAGGAATTCAAATCGGGGTTCATGACAAAACAAGGTAGTGTTGTAATAGCGTTTTTCTGAAGGAATGCTCTCACGTCATGGGAACGATGTGTCCTTACATTGTCGTCCATGAATACAGGGCGAGTAGCCAAAGGGCCGTTGTCAAAATGAGGCACGACAACCGGATTGAGAATGTCCTGGATGTACTGATGACCTTTGAGATTCCCGCGTTAGAATCATAGGAGAGGCATCCCCAGATCATTACTGATCCTCCGCCGTAAGGCACAGTAGGTCTGATGTTCCTGGGCATGTAAGCATTATGTCTATACCTCCACACTCCCATGCGACCATCTGAGACGTAAAGCAGGAACCTACTCTCTCAATGGACTCTCCTCCACATCCTGAGATTCCAATGCTGTCGTGCCATACACCACTCCAAACGTGGCCGCTGATGCTGAAAGGACAGAGTTGGACGCTTGATGTCCCCTCTGGACCTCAACCCAGTTATGTTGCACAAACGCCTGTTGGAGAGCCAAGGGCGTTTCAAAACCACATTTGAAGCAAAGAGTTCACGCCTAACGAGGCGTGCCAGACTCCGATCTTCCCAAGGTGAGGTCTTTTGGATTTGTCCAGGCCCTGGTCGGTTCTTAACATCGTTTGTTGATATTGTCGGACAAATCTGCTGATGACAGAATGACTATAGCTATAGTTGCCTTCCAATAGCTTTGAATGACATGCCTGTTGCATGATAGCCAACGATTTGCCATCTTAGTGCCTTTGACAGTCTCCTCCTTGCCATGTCAACATTTATTGATAAAAGAAGTGACAAATTTTCTTGTTTTATACCCAGATAATGCATATGGATGATAGTTTGTTTGTGACATTCGTGGGAAGCATGCATGAACGGGGGGGGGGGGGGGGGGGGGGGGGGTGTTTGTGGTACGCTATCAATCAGAAACATCTAACACTAGATGAAATGTACTGCAAGACAGCAATCATTAAAACATAATAATCAGTAATAGAAACTTCACTGTCATGAAACATTTCAGGGGGTGCCTAACTAAGTTCCAGGTGTATACGTTGAAAATAGATTTATTTTGTTTTGTGCTGCTTTTCTTCGAAAAATATGTAATAAAACAAGGAATTTGAAACGACTTTTGACTGTCATAATAAGAAAACAATAGCTGACTTTTCTTGAGGTTGACACAAGGAATTATCAACCCTTGAAAAGTAATATTCATCGAGGCCGTAGGCCGGGTGAATATTACTTTTCTCGGGTTGATAATTCTTTGTATATACCCCAAGGAAAGTCAATAATTATATAATATCATAGAAACTGGCCCAAAACTTATTCTATATAAACATTTTTGATAAGGTCAAACGATAAACCCTGCATAACGTTCGCAATACTGGGACATGCGCGAAATAGAAATAAAGCCCATAAAAAAGCAAAACGATCTAATGACATCCGAGATTGGTATCAGTTTAAACAAGTGCAGAATGAAACAATTGCTTGAAAAAGATCAGCAAATTTAGAACACAAACTGAAACTTAAATCATCTGTGTGCAAATTATCACCCAAACTGTAGTGAAAAACGCTGAACGAGTTTACAGTGCAGAATGGTAACATCGCTCAGGTGTTTCCCACACTCTTTGAAGATACGGAGGTTGTTCATGAGTCCCAAAATATTGCAGACAATTTTAACACCTTCTTCATTAGTCAAAGTGAATTCGTACAAGATAAAAAATGTGTTCCAACACTTCCAGCACCGAGCTCTGTATTCCATTCTGTAAAACAAACCCTGAGGAAGTAGTTCTGCTCTTGTCGCAGTTGGACACGGAAAGGCAAATGGTCCGAGTAGCATCAATAATAACGTTTTGTAGACATACCCACGTCAGCTTGATTTTCCATTCAACCGTCTTTTTAATTTATTAGAACAATGTAAAATTCCTCAAATATAGAAACATGCTAATTCCAATCCATATGTAGTCTTCAGTTAACAACGAAAACGACTATTGTCGCCTATGTTATGATGATTATCTGTACGTTCTAGTATGCGCAGATCAAACCTACCATCTGATTAAATGTTGGAAAGGACTCAGAGAGCCCTTTCCAACAGGTAATCAGATGATAGAGTTTCAAGTATGTCATAAATTGTATTAAGCTTCCTCGCATTATTTATTTTATTGGTCTTTAACGTCACATAGTTATGCACAATGGTTAATCATGACCATGACAGTTTTACGGGTAGATGAAGCCGGAGTACCCGGAGAGAACCACTGAGCAACGACGAGCAGCTGCCAGCTCCCCAACATCGTAACACCGCTCTGCAGCACAGGCAGGGTTAGATTGGTTGAAGACATGCGCACCATCGACATGCAGTACGCCTCAGTACACGGCGTCATCGTGCCCCCATGTGGGCATTCGGTGTTAAGTGCCATGCCCAAGGACACAACGCGGGAGTCCGAGTCGATCGCTCAGACGGTCACCCATCTGAGGATTAACCGGGCTCGACGTTGCTTAACTTTGGTGACCTGACGAGAACCGGTTATCACAACGCCACCGCACCCCAAGCTTCCTCGCATAGAGGCGTACATACAAGTCTTCCATACATGGATAAAGTGGGCGTGGTAGGAAAAGGGTTAATTTGAAAGAAAATTTTTGACCCGTTTCACTAACATGTCTGACAATTCTTGTCATTGGAAGTGATTTACGGAACAGTTAGCTCCCCTTAATTTCCTAAAGCTGCCAGTAAATTTAACACTAAGTGTATGGGAATTTCATATGAAAACTGAAATTTCGAAATGTTATCGAATTTGTATCATCAATGATATATCATTTTACAAATTTCAGACATTTTCCTGTAATGTCGTAAAAATATATACAGCAGTTGGCTTTTTACAATTTTTTCTCAATCAGTTTCAACGTTTGACTATTATTATACTGAAACCTCTTTTCGGGTTATTATATCAACAGTATGTGTATCTTCACATATAATACAGATGATACTGTCCTTTCCGTTAATATAATAGTCTAGGAGGTGAGATATGGTTATTATATCAACAGTATGTGTATCTTCACATATAATACAGATGATACTGACCTTTCCATTAATATAATAGTCTGGGAGGTGAGATATGATTATTATATCAACAGTATGTGTATCTTCACATATAATACAGATGATACTGACCTTTCCATTAATATAATAGTCTAGAAAGTGAGATATGCTAATTTTCTTCGTGGGAAGAATAAAAACTTACAAATTATTGTAAAAACGCATTCCCTAAGCAAAGAGCCAAACTGTACACTATGTGTCGGTGGGTGCGATACAAATAGATATTGTTAATGCCTAAAAAAATTTAAATTCTATTTCTCAGTCCCTCCCGCATGGTCCTTTTAACTGCCGCATGCTCTCTTTTTATAACCAATGTAAACTTAAACTTAAAAAAAATGATAAATTTGTCCCTTGAGTGCAAGAAGGCTTTGCAGTTGCCCCCCCCCCCCCCCCCCCCCTCCTTGCACCTCTAATAATTTCATAGGGGATAACTTTATCGAATGTCGATTTTCGTGACGATATAAGTTAGAGATGCAAGCACTGTGGGCAAGGTATTTGGAAGGGAAATAGTTTCTAAAAAGGTTTTTAATTTTCCAAGTGAAATCGATCTGCTTAACTAGCTACAATCAGGCTTGGGGCCTGGAAGCAGCACTGTCAATTAGTTGATTGATATTAACCACAACATTAGATTGGTCCTGGAACAAAATAACGAAATACTGTTTGTGTTCTGTGATATAAGTAGGACATTGGACAGGGCGCGACATAAAGGACGTATATTTAGATGACACGCTATGGGGATAAGAGGCAACCTAATATCCTGGTTTCAGGATTATCAGACTAACCAAAACCAAACTGAAGAAATCAATGGTCAGAATAAACAGAGTCGATCAATTCCTTTTGGAGTTCCACAAGGATCAGTTTTATGACCTCTGTTATTTAATATATATACATTAACGATATTGTAGTTCGTATTCAATCAAATATTAGGTTATACGCTGATGGCATCTCTGGATCCCTGATAGGAGAGGATCCCTTATCTCACAAGTGAAATACTGAACTCCGATTTCAGACAATATTGTAAAGTACGCAGAAGTGTTGCAGGTTGATTTTAGCCCAGGAAAACAGTAGCATGTAGTATAACAGGAATGAACGTCCCTGGTTCGAAACCACAGTAGAAGTATTTAGCCATAAACGTTTGCGCTTAAAGTGTCAGACGAGGGAAGTGTTTTCGTCGTCTCAAATACCGACTAACCAGGTCTGCGCTGGAAACACTGTATACGCATTTTATCTGGTCTTTATTCGATTATACAGATGTCATTTGTGATAACTGTACAAATGAGAATTCAAATATATTTGGGAATCTGCAAATCAATGCCCGGCGAACGATATGTAGCGCAACTTGGGAGATAAGCCACGAACAAGTATATAATGAAACTGCTCACAGAACATTGAATAAAAGTAGAAACCACACAAACTGACAACATTTAAAAAATCGAAATTTGGAATCGACCTGGCGCACTTGTCTAATCTTGTAACCAGAACCTACCATTCCTCAAATGGCATCATATGCATTACGAATAGCCCGCCTTGGACATTTCCAAAAGTAAATTGAAGCGGGGAGATTTGGCCGCTCCAGTGTAGTACCGTACCGGTTGCAGACAAGGTGAGATTTTTCGTGGTAAATTAAGATTACTCTGCAGTGATTTGAAAATCTATAAATTTCCCACCCTACGAGACGGCATGTTGATTGGACATTTTTGCGAAGATGAACAACACTTCGTTGGCCATTTGAGAATAAATGAATAGTATCTTTCAAGGGAACCCATCGCATCCTCAGGCAAATAATCTTATTTTCCATGCATCCAGCAATATAAGCAATATATCATCGACACTTTATAAATAAAGCTGGGAAGTAGCAGCTGTTTTACCCTGGGTGTATGATCCGTCTTATCTCATATAATGATGGCCCAAAGTAACTGTGTCCGTAATGTTTTGAAAACGTCCGAAATGTATGTGGAATTGTTTCAGGAAACAACACTCGCGTCTTCAATAAAGATGTTACGGATGTCCACACTGTAAAACAATACTGGTAACATTACCATAGAACTAGCAACAAATTACCGTTAATTCCTGTTAATTCTAACCTAAATCTTATGTTAATGATTGTTACTGCATAAGATTTCTTAACAGGAAGACTAACAGAAGAGCGCTCATATATAGAGGATAAGTTAGGCTAATAGAAATGAGCTCATATACAGATGAGAAGTAGACTAATAGAAGAGTGTTGATATACACGGGAGAAGCTAGACTAATAGAAGAGTGTTTATATACACAGGAGAAGCTAGACTAACTGAAGAGTGTTGATATACACAGGAGAAGTCAGACTAATAGAAGGGCGCACATATACAGAGGAGAAATTAGACTAATAGAAGAGTGTTGATATACACAGGAGAAGCTAGACTAATAGCAGAGTGTTGATATACACAGGAGAAGCTAGACTAATAGAAGAGTGTTCATATATTTACTAAGGCGATGACATGTATTCCAGACTTCTGCTTGCCACGGATGGATGGTTTGTAGGTATCGATGGTAAATGATGTTTGTGCAATGACCCTGTTAGAGAAAACAAGACATGACTGCTTTTCTACAAGGCATGTGTGTGTGGAAGGATGAATGTGTGTAGTAAGAGACTGAGTGAGAGAGAGAGAGTGATGGGTGGGGGGTGGATAAAATACTGGGTGGGGGAGGAGGATACGGAGGGGGTTGGGGTGGTAGTCGAATCGGGGTGGGGTGGGGCTGTATGGTTGTGACGAGCGTACATTCGAGCATGCGAGTTAGTAATGGTTAATCTAACGCGACATATAGGTCAAATTGGCCGGGTGCATTATTGTAAAGGTAAAAGGTACTGAATCTGTTGCACATGTCACGCTAATAAAGAATTACTTACTTACTTATACACAGGAGAAGCTAGACTAATGGAAGAGGGCTTATATACAGAGGAGAAGTTAGCCTAATGGAAGAGGGCTTATATACAGAGGAGAAGTTAGCCTAATGGAACGGGGCTGATACAGAGGAGAAGTTAGACTAATAGATTTGAGTTTATATAAAGAGGAGAGCTTAGAATAATAGAAGGGTGCACATACACAGAGAAGAAGCTGGACTAATAGAAGGGTGCACATGTACAGAAAGGTTAGACTAATAGAATAGGGCTTATATACAGAGGGGAAGTTAGACTAACCGAAGAGGGCTCATATAAAGAGGAGAAGTTAGACTAATAGAAGAGTGTTCATATACAGAGGAAAAGTCAGCCAAATAGAAGAGTGGTCATATACAGTGGAGAAGTAGACTAAAAAAGGAATGCTCATATACAGAGGAGAAGGTAGACCAATAGAGGAATGCTCATATACAGAGGGGAAGTTAGACTAATAGAAGAGTGCTCATATACACAGGGGAAGTAGACTAATAGAGCAGTGCTTATATACAGAGGAGAAGTTAGGCTAATAAAAGAGTGATCATATACAGAGGAGACGCAAACTAACGGAAATGTGCTCATGTACAGAGTAGAAGTAGACTAATAATGAGTGTTCATATAAAGAAAAGAAGTTAGACTGATAGAAGCGTGCTCATATACACAGGAGAGGTTGGATAAATACAATAGTGCTCATGTACAGAGTAGAAGTAGACTAATACAATGTGCTCATATACAGAGGAGAGATTAGACTAATAGAAGAGAGCTCATATACAGAGAAGAAATTAGACTAATAGAAGAGTGCTCATATATAGAGAAGAAAGTAGACTAATAGAAGAGTGCTCATATACAGATGAGAGGTTAGACTAATAGAAGAGTGCTCATATACAGAGGAGAAGTAGACTTATAGAAGAATGCTCATATACAGAGAAGCTAGACTAATAGAAGAGTGGTCATATACAGAGAAGAAAGTAGACTAATAGAAGAGTGCTCATATACAGATGAGAGGTTAGACTAATAGAAAAGTGCTCATATACAGAGGAGAAGTAGACTTATAGAAGAATGCTCATATACAGAGAAGCTAGACTAATAGAAGAGTGGTCATATACAGAGAAGCTAGACTAATAGACGAGTGCTCATATACAGAGAAGCTAGACTAATAGACGAGTGCTCATATGCAGAGAAGCTAGACTAATAGACGAGTGCTCATATACAGAGAAGCTAGACTAATAGACGAGTGCTCATATACAGAGAAGCTAGACTAATAGACGAGTGCTCATATACAGAGAAGCTAGACTAATAGACGAGTGCTCATATACAGAGAAGCTAGACTAATAGAAGAGTGGTCATATACAGAGAAGCTAGACTAATAGAAGAGTGGTCATATACAGAGAAGCTAGACTAATAGACGAGTGCTCATATACAGAGAAGCTAGACTAATAGAAAAGTGCTCATATACAGAGGAGAAGTAGACTTATAGAAGAATGCTCATATACAGAGAAGCTAGACTAATAGAAGAGTGGTCATATACAGAGAAGCTAGACTAATAGACGAGTGCTCATATACAGAGAAGCTAGACTAATAGACGAGTGCTCATATACAGAGAAGCTAGACTAATAGAAGAGTGGTCATATACAGAGAAGCTAGACTAATAGAAGAGTGGTCATATACAGAGAAGCTAGACTAATAGACGAGTGCTCATATACAGAGAAGCTAGACTAATAGAAGAGTGGTCATATACAGAGAAGCTAGACTAATAGAAGAGTGGTCATATACAGAGAAGCTAGACTAATAGAAGAGTGGTCATATACAGAGAAGCTAGACTAATAGATGAGTGCTCATATACAGAGAAGCTAGACTAATAGAAAAGTGCTCATATACAGAGGAGAAGTAGACTTATAGAAGAATGCTCATATACAGAGAAGCTAGACTAATAGAAGAGTGGTCATATACAGAGAAGCTAGACTAATAGACGAGTGCTCATATACAGAGAAGCTAGACTAATAGACGAGTGCTCATATACAGAGAAGCTAGACTAATAGAAGAGTGGTCATATACAGAGAAGCTAGACTAATAGAAGAGTGGTCATATACAGAGAAGCTAGACTAATAGAAGAGTGGTCATATACAGAGAAGCTAGACTAATAGACGAGTGCTCATATACAGAGAAGCTAGACTAATAGAAAAGTGCTCATATACAGAGGAGAAGTAGACTTATAGAAGAATGCTCATATACAGAGAAGCTAGACTAATAGAAGAGTGGTCATATACAGAGAAGCTAGACTAATAGAAGAGTGGTCATATACAGAGAAGCTAGACTAATAGAAAAGTGCTCATATACAGAGGAGAAGTAGACTTATAGAAGAATGCTCATATACAGAGAAGCTAGACTAATAGAAGAGTGCTCATATACAGAGAAGCTAGACTAATAGAAGAGTGCTCATATACAGAGAAGCTAGACTAATAGAAGAGTGGTCATATACAGAGGAGCTAGACTAATAGAAGAGTGCTCATATACAGAGGAGAAGTAGACTTATAGAAGAATGCTCATATACAGAGAAGCTAGACTAATAGAAGAGTGCTCATATACAGAGGAGAAGTAGACTTATAGAAGAATGCTCATATACAGAGAAGCTAGACTAATAGAAAAGTGCTCATATACAGAGGAGAAGTAGACTTATAGAAGAATGCTCATATACAGAGAAGCTAGACTAATAGAAGAGTGGTCATATACAGAGAAGCTAGACTAATAGAAGAGTGGTCATATACAGAGAAGCTAGACTAATAGAAGAGTGCTCATATACAGAGAAGCTAGACTAATAGAAGAGTGGTCATATACAGAGAAGCTAGACTAATAGAAGAGTGGTCATATACAGAGAAGCTAGACTAATAGAAGAGTGGTCATATACAGAGAAGCTAGACTAATAGAAGAGTGGTCATATACAGAGAAGCTAGACTAATAGAAGAGTGGTCATATACAGAGAAGCTAGACTAATAGAAGAGTGGTCATATACAGAGAAGCTAGACTAATAGAAGAGTGCTCATATACAGAGGAGCTAGACTAACAGAAGAGTGCTCATACACAGAGGAGAGGTTAGGCTAATAAAATAGAGCTCATATACAGAGGAGCAGTTAGACCAATAGAACAGTGCCCATATGCACATGGGATGTAGACTGATAGTAAAGCGCTCATATACAGAGGAAAGGGTAGACTAATAAAGAGTGCTCGTATACACAGGAGAGGTTAGACTAATAGAAGAGTCCTCATATACAGAGGAGAAGTAGACTAATAAAATGTGCTCATATACAGAGGAGAAGTTAGCCTAACAGAAGAGTTCTCACATTCAGATGAGAAGTAGACTAATAGAAGAGTGCTCTTACACAGGGGAGAAGTTAGACTAATAGAAGTGTGTTCATATACAGAGGAGACGTAGGCTAATAGAAGGGCGCTCATATACACAGGAGACGTCGAGCAATAATAAAGTTAGACTAACAGAAATGTGTTCATATACAGAGGAGAAGTTAGACTAATAGAAAAGTGTTCATATACACATGAGAGATTAGACTAATAGAAGAGCGCCCATATACAGAGGAGAAGTAGACTAATAGAAGAGTGCTCATACACGGAGGAGAAGTAGACTATTAGAGGAGAGCACATACACGAAGGAGAAGTAGACTAATAGAAGAGTGCTCATACACAGAGGTGACTTAGACTAATAGAAGATTGTTCATATAGAGAGGAGAAGGTAGACTAACAGAAGAGGTCTCATATTTAGAGAAGAGGTTAGGCTAATGGAATATTGTTCATATACAGAGGTGAAGTTAGACTAATAGAAGGGTGCTCATATACACAGAAGTAGACTAATAGAAGAGTGCTTATATACACAGAAGTAGACTAATAGAAGGGTGCTCATATACACAGAAGTAGACTAATATAAGGGTGCTCATATACACAGAAGTAGACTAATAGAAGAGTGCTCATATACAGAGGGGTTAGACTAATAGAAGAGCGCTCATATACACAGAAGTAGACGAATAGAAGAGTGCTATTAGTCTAATCTCTCCTCGAAGAGTGCGAAGTCTACACAGAAGTAGACTAATAGAAGAGTGTTCATATACAGAGGACAGGTTAGACTATTAGAAGAGTGCTTATATACAGAGGAGAAGTATTAAGTATTAAGGACGCATTCAACTATTCAATTCCCACTTTTTTCAAAATGGCGTCGTACATGACGGTAGGTTCCCTGTTTTAGCAGATTCACCTTTTAAGTGTTGGTAAGAAAGTATTTATGTTATCCGTAGGGTGTTTCTAAGGTAGACCAGCCACTCCGAAGTCTACTTTAGTACATCACGAAAGGTGTCTTGTTATAGGAGATTCACTTTTGAAGATCGCCTAATGAATATCTTTAACCTGCAGCCATTTGGATGCAGATTAAAGATATTCATTGGCTTTCTCAGTATTACAAACCAACAGCCTTCTCGTGTAAGTGACGTGACGTGTAATGACGTAAAACGAAGTATCAGCTTCAATTTTGCAATATGACGTAGTCCGGGACGAAAGGTGCGTAGTTTTGGAATACTGTGTTTTTATGGCAGACAAATTAGTTCAAGATATTAACTGGTCTACCCTGTATAACATACTAACAGCCTTGCGTGTAATAAACGGAAACGAAGTATCATCTTCTCCGTTTTTGCTCAAGATCGAACAAAAAATATTGGCATTTTCAAATTTAGTTAAATACGGTATTTCCACCGTAATATCTTACTTAGTAGTACCGGCAGTTGGATGGCCAATAATTTTACAGCATCTTTAACATCCTTATTACTGTGCGTCGCCTCATATTTTTCCAGCAGCACTGCACTAGTCACGTGCAGTTGTACAATATGTATTGGGAGGAGTGTTTATATACGCTATGCCTGTTCGCTAAGCATTGTTTCTGTCAAGGAAATAAAATTATGTTAGAAGAAACAAAACCCTCGGATTTCCAGCGCAGCGCGTGAGTGTTTTGTGAAACGCTTCGTGCTATACACACAGAGATCTGTTCTATTGGAGTGGAATAATGAGATAGTAAAGTAGTGATGCTTTTTGCCCATTTTGATCAATTTGGCCCGTGGAACAAGCATTACTGCTGTTCATCTCGAGACAGCCTTGTATCCTATCATCTTACTCTGATAATGTTATAATATGGCCGCCGTGGGCGTATTCGACAGTTCTGTAGTGTATCTCGGCTGCGCAGCTGTGTTTTCAATTTAGGATAGATTCCTACCTTTGTCCCTATTGCGCATTCAGTTCTAATTCGCCAAATTAGTCTGCAGTACTGGAGTGCGCAGAACCACTGACGTGAAACAGGTGTATTTTTTATTTTTGGATAGCACTATTGTTAGATACCAAGACCACTTCCACAATGTCCAAAAACGAATTACCGCTATTATTGACCACGAATTCATTGATCCGCCCGTAGGGTTCGCCCTCAATTAGCCCGAGACCGCCGCCACAAAATAAATGTTTTGTCATTTTTTTCTGGACCTGGTGTCCACCCAAAATTTCAACCAGGGCTACGTGCCTGGATGGGCTTTATGGCGATTCTAGAATGGAAGGTCTAAGGTCGGCCGCCATCCATTCTTCAATGCAAATACTGTATTCCAATTGAGTTCAAAATGAAGTCGTGAAACTCAAAGATACAGTCAACAGCGGAGTAGATATGGGGACATTCCAAACGTGGACACAAAAGTCGTAGGCCTAATATAATTGTTTTGCACTGTACAGTACAAGTCAAAATAAGTTGTAGGATAACCCCTATAAAGTATGACCTTTCTCTTCCTACACTGATAGACCAGAAATTGACATCATTTTTTGGAAAGCTCTCACTGAGAGCTTTCCAGAAAATGATGTCAGATTCTGATCTTATCAGTGCAGGAGCAGCAGTATACTTAGTTGATTGTGGTTATGCTACAACTTATTTTGACTTGTACTGTACGTCCTGTGAGTCCAAGTAACTCCATAGCTTAGTGAGGACAATCTGTTGCATGTAAACACCTACTGCCTTATCAGAACAAACACAGCACATCCTGGCGCTATGTGATCGAAAGCGGAATACTTCCAGGCTTCCACCTTGATATGGGAAACTTTTGGCCTTATCATTATTTCGTAAACGTTTTTTTTTTAAACTCATGAAGCGTTCACCGAAGACAAACTTCGACTAATTACAGTAATCCATTAGCTGCGAATGTAAACAAATTTAGAACTATTTTGCCCAGTGCATACCACCTTCAGCGGATCGGTCAATTTCTTCAGCACCAACCATCTCCCAACATGAAGGCTAGCCTGCTGGTTGGAAGATGGCTGAAGTGGAGAAAATAATAACCTTATTATGACCAGACAACTGCAAGCATACCAGAGAGAGAGAGAGAGAGAGAGAGAGAGAGAGAGAGAGAGAGAGAGAGAGAGAGAGAGAAACTAGCTCATTTATTTGTACATTTTGTGATATAAAAATAATAATAATTTAACAATAATAATAATAATAATAATAATACTTTAATTTACGACGTGAGCATTGTATACAAAATAGACATTTCTGAGTACAAAGTTTTAATAACAGAATTCTTTCTGCACATATCGTAGGGAGACGACATAGCCAGATTGGCTGTCTGCCTCTCATCCCCCACAAAAAAAACAAAACAAAACATAACATATGTTCCTGCTTCAACACTGCGAATGGACTAAAGACCAGGGGCACTGCTGCCCAGCGTCTGAGAACACTGCGGGTGATGCCGCTTACCCACAGACTTGGTGGTTCATCACGGTAGATTTATTTGAAGACGAGATAACCAGGTATTATCCAAAAGTCTAATAGTCCGATAAGCTACTGATCAAACTGACTAATCAACCAACTACTGAAACAGCCAACCAATCTTTGAATTAATTAATTTAGTTACCCATTTGGTTTTAATTTTTTATTCAATTATTTATTGTGTGTTTAAGTCCCCTTCGGACTTTTATATATGATTGTTTGTGACCTCACTGGCATAATAGACAGTGAGGTCACAAATAATCATATATAATTATTATTATTTGTGCCCTCCCCCCTTCACACACACACACTTTTTAACATCTTATGTTGTCCCCATCAAGAGCTAAGATTCAAGGAGACAGCACATCTTTGGATCTTATTTTTAAACTTTGTTTCACGGGCCCAAACCTTGTAGTTCTGGTCGTGTGCATAATTCAAATTCCACCCACCTCCCGCCTCACACGCACCATTCCATTGAGTTTCTCCGATTCTGGTAAGGTACCAGCCACAGTGATTTTGAAAGTAAGTGGGGTGGGGCGGGGGACTAAAATGTCAGCGGGGGTTCCGGGACCTTCTACGAAATCATGTAAAAAACCACAGGTACTCGGCACAAGCTGTGAAATCGAAAGAAAAAATGATATTTGATAGCATTTTTGAATCGATGGTAACGATCCCCCATAATGGTATATAAATATTAACAAGGTACACGACTCGCTTTTCGAAAACGATAGCACTTATCTTCGTTATACCCCCTCAAATTTGATTCACATAACGTATCCAGCAGTACCCAGTGTCAATGGGAAGAGGAATGAATAAGCTTTACAGTGGTGTATTACACGACCGTTGGGTGTTCTTGGGTTGCTCATGATAAAGGGAGAAGTCGCAGAAAAGGCCGAAAAACATTAGTCGGACAAGATAGTGTTCAGTGGAAAGAAGGTTACGAGCGACAATTATCCGATTTATTATAAATAATTCGAGGTCCCATTGTCTATGGAGGGCAGATTCAAACATTAACCGTATACCTTTGTCAATTACTAATCTGGGGTCCGCATTTATTCATTTCTGGCGATCACATTTACCGTTTATACACTTTTTAGCCGTCACTTCAAATCTAATGAAGTTTTTTTCGCGTCCATAGATACGGCGAATTTTCCCCATTCTCCCATTGGCTTGTTCTAAATAGTAGCCAATGGGATGTTTTTGTGAGCATCTTAGCTTCTATGGCCGTCGTTGGCTTCGTGAGTTTCCAAGAAAAGGTTAAAAATGTATAAACGGCAAATACCTGTGTGAAAAACTGTGACATAAGAAGCAATCTGGGTGATTTTAGGGAATTAGTGTACTATCGGCATCAATCTGGCACCGATTGTCCACGAACCCCTAAAATCGCCCAGATCGCTTAATAGGCCTACATTGTGTATTCTAACATACCACTAGGATAGTTACTACACCATCGCCGACCACCACTCGCATAATCGCCGACTCAAAAGTAAGTTCTTTGATATTAAATTTGCCAAGTAGAATAACAGGCAATTAAAGTCATTTTGTTTACTGTTTTTAAATATTTTGAGAATTGTTGGCCAAACAAAAGGTAATGGTTGAAGCCGCCGAAGCCCCCGCTCCATTTCCTAGGTTCTGCCACCCCTGAGCCAAATGACTGATTTTTATAAAGTGTGTATCCGTTGTGTTGAGACGAATTAGTGTTAACACACGGGCGATTATATGGATCATTTATGCACCTGCACAGAAGAGAATTAGTCTAGATCTGTAAATTCCTTCATACATATTATGAAAAACAAATTTTCGTTCTTCGAACATATGGCTGAACCAGAAACCCGGGCTAAATGAATGGGTGGTACTACATTAATATAGATCCCCAGGCTACAAATTATATGTTCAATTAGTGAAATAAAATACAGTTGGTACGAAACTTCTGAACTGATTTTCATAGACAGTGGCCTTGCGATACCATTTACTGATGACAGTATACAGATATCAGGCTTGGATGACTACTTTGTAAATGTATTCGAATACGGAAGACGTGACAATCGTTACTTATTTCCGGTTCCTTATTCGAGATTCGTTATCAACCGATTTTATCTGCGATTGTTTTAGTGGTGGGGATCCCGTCAAACTGTCCCCCTCCCACTTCACTCCCCGACAAAATTCCTCTCCGACTAAGATCCCCCCCCCCCCCCCAACAACGCTCGGCAAGAAATAAAAATAGTTCAAGGTTTGTTTGATTTAAGATGGCGATCATTTATTTTGAAATTAAATTTAAAAGCAAGACTAGAAAAGAATGTAGTTTTACAACACTTACATAACACATGAGATACATTTGTACAAGAAAAAATATTTACGTACATTTAAAACAAATATACAAAGTAAGCTTTAAATAAATTGTAGTTGGACGGTTATGAAGTTTAAACTTAAAATTGAAATAAAAAAATAATTTGCCTACTTATGAATTCGATTTTGTCGTGGGGGATTTTGTCGAGCACCCGAATACTCGCACACCACGTCTCACACTCAAGACTCGTCACGTCTTCAATGGGAGTACTATATAATATGGCATTCGACTTGGGAAATCTCATCGAGGGTGGATCTCATGTGACGTGTTGGGTTGCCATCTTATGACATTATCATGGTGATACGTGGTGTCAGTGCGCATGAGCCGAGCGTGTTGATCCATAATTTCCGTGTCAGTGCGTGCTTCCGTAGTCCATTTTATTGACAACAGGCTGCCACCTTGGTTTCTATGGTGGCGCGGGGTTGCTATGTAACCCGAAAACTTTAATAGGAAGGGGGTATGTTCGGAGAGTATGCCCGATTCGACTGGTGTAAATCTAATTACCACAAATAACCCGACAACTGTTTATTTTGCTCGGATGTCCCCTAAAATTATCTTTATAAGAATTGCACGTAGTGCTGTAGGTCACGAAATTTGTTTTCTATTCAATGGCAGGTTCTTTGCTGGATTTCCCACCTGCATCCTATAATCAGTAAATGGTATACGACGAACTCGAAGGCTTCCGTAATACTAGTTGACAAACCAGTGTGTCCAGTGGCCTTCCGATATCCAGATGAAGATATATTAACCCTTTGAGACCGAGAGGCCTTTTTCCGGCCCCGGAATATGATACTGTGTAATTTCATTAAGTATGATGGCTGCTCAGTGAATTTGTGGTGTCGACCAATCAATATTTTCAACGTGCAGCCCCAAGGCTGCACGTTGAAAATATTATTTGGTCTACCCCCAAATAATGAATATGGACTCTCCCAATTGCTGCCATTGAATTGACATGGAAGATACCATCAGGGTGGAAAGGGTTAAGAACTTGAGGTTAGATCTCATTGAGGAATTTCTTCATGGACCCCATGACGTCAAATGATGAAAGACGAAGATCCCAGTCTAGAAGTAATGTATAATTATAGTGCATTGCCGGGGCATGAGTGAATCTCTCAATTTAATTGGTTAGCCGTGGTAAATGATACGGCTCAACAACAAAAGTACTTGGAATAGGCGGGGACTGGGGAAATATTGTAGCAGGATTAGTTACATGTAGATGATTGTATTACCAGTGTATTGTTAGTCCATTAACACAATTAGTTGTCCAGTCACTTTGGTTGGTGTGGACGTTATATGATAGCATCAATGGTCTGTCTGCTTTCTTTCACAATATAGTATCAGCTGAGAAGCCGCATTTCGTAACCAAATGTCCAATAAATGTGTTGCTAGGACCTCACGTTGGTTGCTATGGAAGTCACGCGACATGGTCAATGCCCTAATACGCCAAAAGTATTATGGGTCCAAATGTTACATTTGCTAACAAATTAACCGCGTACTTTCCCTGTTGCTAGGGAGTCGCGTTCGTTGCTATAGAAGCCACGTGACATTGTCAGTGACCCAATAGGACGGTTTCACAATGCACTATGCGTCCACTATCAAATTTGACCAAAATCAATCGATCCAGTAATTAGCTGTTGCTAAGGAATCCCGTTGGTTGCTATGGAAGTCAGGTGACACGGTCCAAATTTGACCAAAATCAATCGATTCAGTAGTTAGCTGTTGCTAAGGAATCCCGTTGGTTGCTACGGAAGTCAGGTGACACGGTCAAATCGCTAATGGAATATGAGTTCGTATACCATTTTGGTTAAAATCGGCCCAGTTGTTTGGACGTTGCTGAGTTGATGTTGGTTGCTATGGAAGTCACGTGACATAGTCAGTGTCTCGATAGGATGAAATCCCAATGCATTATGGGTCCATATACCAAATTGTGATAAACTTGTCCCAGTAACTTGCCCGCTGCTAGGGAGTAACGTTGGTTGCTATGGGAGTCACGTGACATGGTCAGTTCCCTGTTAGGTCGACTTACAAATGTATTTTGGGTTCATCTCCCAAATTTGAACAAATACGACCCAGTAGTTTGCCTATCGCTAGGGAATCGCATCGGTTGTTTTGGGTCACGTGACATGGTCATTGCCACAATAGATCGAATTGCCAATGCTTTATGGTTCATGTATCAAATTTGGTTAAAACCAGCCTAGTAATAGTGCCTGTTGCTTGGGAGCGGAGTTAGTTGCTATGGAAGTCACGTGACATGGTCGTTGCCCTAATAGGTCGAATTCCAAATGCACTATGGGTTCACACATCAAATTTGGTTAAAATCGGCCCAGCAGTTTGCCTGTTTCTATGGGAGTTACTTGACATGGTCAGTGGCCTAATGTGTCGAATTACTAATGCGAAGAGGGTACACATATCAAATTCGATTAAAATCGGCCCACTAGTTTGCCCGTTGCTTGAGAGTCCCGTGGTTGCAATGGAAGTTGAGTGACATGGTCAGTGGATCGATAAGTCGGATTCCAAATGTATTATGGGCCAATATGCCAACGAAATGTGGTGTCCAACTT
Source organism: Pictodentalium vernedei (assembly GCA_031216915.1). Taxonomy (NCBI): domain Eukaryota; kingdom Metazoa; phylum Mollusca; class Scaphopoda; order Dentaliida; family Dentaliidae; genus Pictodentalium; species Pictodentalium vernedei. The sequence continues at coordinate 45,194,003 of CM062292.1, read as the reverse complement.
GTCAAATTCAGTGGCTACGCCCTGCGTGTGTGAGTGTAAAAAGGTCCCTGAAAATGATGATATTCCGTTTTCAAAAAATCCACGAGACAGTGATAATTCTCGTCGAGTGTCCGTTCGAGAACAACTTCCGACGTTAAAAACGACGTCTTCACTCGGCCGCCTTCCATCGTCCTTTAAAAACACATTACATACTACTGACGGGAGCTGCAAATGGATGCGAACATATGGTTGCAGCCTCTATCATGTCGGACAGTTTTACAGGCGGAGTGCAAGGAGAGAACCAATAAGATTTGGAGAATAACTATCATACTCTCCAGAATACTAACCTGGGTTAGCGTTGGTTGCAGGCGTGTGCATTATCGACGTGCAGTACTCTTTTGCACACGGCACCACCGTGCTCCTATGGAAAACTGGTATTAAGTGTCTTGCCCAAGGAGACAACGCAGATGGTCAACGCGGGGTAAAATCGAACCTTCGACCTGTGGATCTGAATGCGCTAACAAATGAGCCATCACGCACCTACACCTCCACAAAAAGGGGGCCATCACACACCGGCACCTCCACAAAAAGTGGACCATCACGCACCGGCACCTTCACAAAACGGGGGACATCACGCACCGGCACTTCCACAAAAGGGGTCCATCATGCACCGGCGCCTGCACAAAAGGGGTGTGGGGGGAGGGGGCATCACACACCCGCACCTCCACAAAAAGGGAACCATCACGCACCGGCACCTCCACAAAAAGGGGGCCATCACGCACCGGCACATTCATAAAATGGGGGACGATTAAGCGCCGGTACCCCCACAAAAAGGGGGCATCACGCACCGGCACTTCCACAAAAAGGGGCTCATCACGCACCGGCGCCTGCACAAAAAGGGGGGCACCACGCACTGGCACCTCCACAAAAAGAGGGCCATCACGCACCGGCACCTCTACAAAAAGGGGGCCATCATGCACTGGCAAAAATACAGAAGCTGTATTCCGCAGGGCGTGCCTACAAGTGAAGTATTATTTATTTATTTATTTATTTATTTATTTATTTATTTATTTATTTATTTATTTATTTATTTATTTATTGGGGTTTAACGACACTTTGGACAGCCAGGGTCACCTCGTGTCGGACCAGTGAAGTATTGAGGTCGTGTAGACTAAAGGCCATTTTCAAAACACTGACAGTGCCATCGCGCACCGGCTTCTCCACAAAAAAGAGGCATGAAAATACGGTAGGTGTATTCCACAGAGCGTGCCTATCAGTGAAGTATTGAGGTCGTTTAGGGTACAGGGCATTTTCAAAACACTGACAGTGCCATCGCGCACCGGCACCTCCACAAAAAGGAGGCAGTATAATACAGTAGCTCTATTCCACAGAGCGTGCCTATCAGTTACGTCTTGAGGTTGTGTAGACTATATACAGGGCAATTTCAAAACAGTGAAAGTGTCATCGCGCACCGGCACCTCCACAAAAAGAGGCAGAGAAAATACAGGAGATGTATTCCACGGAGGGCACCTATCAGTGAAGTATAGAAGTCGTGTAGACTACAGGGCATTTTCATCGCTCACCGGCATCTCCACAAAAAGGAGGCAGGAAAATACAGTAGCTGTATTCCGCAGAGCGTGCCTATCATTGAAGTATTGAGGTCGTTTAGACTGCAGGACATTTTCAAAACACGGGCAGTGTCATGCGGGGACAGGACCGCGGATACTGTGGGCGGGGAGGACGTCCAACCCACCCCACCAAGAGTATAATCGGACAATATTAGGAATATTAGGTTCTGTTTTCGCTATTGGAATTATTTATATTTATTTATTTATATATTTATTGGTGTTTAACCCATTATCTAACCTGAAAAGCAGACGACACTTGCAAAAATAATTCTTGAATAACTAATTTTCTTTCATTTTTTGTCTCAAAAACATAGGTTATAACCCCTCTTTGGAACGAGCTCGACGAGCTCGTTCCAACGAGGGGTCATAACCTATGTTTTTGAGACAAAAAAATGAAAAAAATAATGAAAATTAATTGGCGATTTTTGAGAATAGCGCTGGCCGGTTTTGGCCATTACGTTAGGTAAAGGGTTAAGGTCATATACTTACGCACAATGGCTAATCATGACCATGACAGTTTTACGGGTTGGAGGAAGCCGGAGTACCCGGAGAGAACCACCGAGCAACGACGAGCACTTGCCAGCTCCCCAACATCGTAACTCCGCACTGCAGCACAGGCAGGGTTAGATTGGTTGAAGACATGCGTACCGGCATTGACGTGCAGTACGCCTCAGTGCACAGCGTCATCGTGCCCCCATGTGGACAATCGGGGTTAAGTGTCTTGCCCAAAGACACAGCGCGGGAGTCCGAATCGATCGCTCAGGCGGTCACCCATCCGATGATTAACCGGGCTCGACGTTGCTTAACTTCGGTGATCTGACGAGAACCGGTTACCGCAACGCCACCGCGCCCTCCACTATTGGAATGAAGAGAAATGATAGGTAAACACAAAACGCCTTATACTGCCTTATATATATAGAAATCCATTTTGAAAATTCTTCCACATTTTAGGGGTTTTTACATCATCATATAATTCCTACCTCTGCTTTGCATTGCTACATATTGTCGAAAAATTTGAGGTCTTGTAACTTGCGCATCCCGTCCAGACAGCAATGCCCACTTCTTTTGAAGAGTTTTGGATATTAAATTTCAAAAAATTCCCGAAGGTGGAACCTCAGACCCCCCTACTGTGAGAGGGGGGACACCCTATCACGGCCGCTTCCCCCACACTGTGTGTTGGGCGCCCGTTTCGAACGGCTCCTCAACGCGCAGCTGTTGGCGACGCGAGACGCAACCCCTACCCCCACCCCTCCTTAATTTCGGAAATCTTCACTGCTCCCACCCCACTACTCCCACCCCACTACTCCCTCCTGTATCCACCACCAGCTGTGGTTCATGTATCAAAACTCTGTTAGGAATTGTATTAACCCTTTACCCAACGAATCGCCCGCATTCGCCCGCGTAATATGCAAATTCAGCAACTGACAAAATATTATTTTTCGAAAAATGTTAGAAAAACCATATCATGTGACCACTCTTTGGAACGAGCTCGACGAGCTCGTTCCAAAGAGGGGTCACATAATATGGTTTTGTTGAAATATTTTGAAAAAATTTAAAAAATGATATTTAAAATAATAAATTTTGAAATCATCTGCGTTGGGTAAAGGGTTAAAGTATTAAAGCAGAACTCAGTAATCTGGTTGTGACTTTTGCGCTTGCTATATTTTGTCAGATCAAACACCTCTTGGGTACTTGCCTATCAAGCTGTATCTCCGTTCAAACATTCCCAAATGACAAATTAAAATATTTTCTCAACTGAACCTCACAATAACATGTCCCTGTGGTGGTTTATTTACGTGATGTCTCTCTCCAATTTCATTGATTCAATATGCTTGAACTCTTCACACCTTTTTGCAAGACATGGGAGTGAACTGAATTTGTGAAATGAATCTCCAATTCAACCACATTGCACAAAACTGCGAAACAACGCGCGCATTCACAAGCTAGAAGGTTTGTTTATTTAGAATTAAAAAGTGACCTGCGCCGCCCATATTTACCTTGTACAAAGTGGTCGGCTTGTTTGTAACAGGTGTCTCGCAGATATGTTGAAATCTAATGCAATTCCCGCGTTGTAAAACAACTGCAGATGTTGACGCTTTCAGTTGTGTGCACTACGTACAGTATTTCACCACGAAAAACATGATTATCCACCGAATAGAGTTTCTATTTAATTTGACCCTTTCAATGGGTGTGACTTAATTTTTTTTTTTTTGGGGGGGGGGGGAATGTGGCAGTGGACGAGCAGACAACACAATATCTTCTGTAAGAGCGAATATGCGTCTCTTTATACCTTAGTCTGGGGGCGCGGTGGCTCAGTAGGTAGAGGTGCAGGCTGCAAGCCGAGAGGTCCTCAGCTCGAATCCCACCTGCGGCAACCGCGGTATGTCCTTGGGCAAGACACTTCACCACCATTGCCCACGTGGGGGCACAGTGATGTTGTGTACTAAGGCGTACTGCACGTCGATGGTGCACCTGCCTTCAACCAATGCTAACCCTGCTTGTGTGGAGTTAGTATGTTGGGGAGCTGACAGTTGCTCGGCGTTACTCGGTGGTTCTCTCCGGGTACTCCGGCTTTTTTACACGTACAACTGTCGTGGTCATGATTAGCCATTGTGCAGAAATATGTGACCTTAAACATCAATAAATAAATAAATCCTTTGTCTGTCTGTTGCACTTCTAAACTTTTGGAGATACCGAGCTTAACCCCCTGCACACTGGTGTCGAAATATCTAAAGTTCAAGGTGCAAATGTTTCCCAAGATGCAACTAGAAATTTAACCAATTCAGTCTTGTTTGACAGAGCTCATTGAGCTCTGTCAAACAAGACTGAATTGGTTAAATTCCCAGTTGCATTATGGGGAAAATGGCTCCGTGAAATTTGGATATTTTTACATCAGAGTGAAGGGGGTTAAAGTTGACACCTCGCGCTATATTTGATCAGGAGTAACATAAACAGGGCAAATTTTACAACAGCGACAACATTCCACTGATCTGTAAACAACCGGAATGCATGAACTCTCTTTGGTCTCATATGCAATACATTCACCGTGGACGTGTGACAGTCATGTCCACGCAATCGCTTACTAGGGGGCGCGGGGGCGTCGCGGTAACCGGTTCTCGTCAGATCACCGAAGTTAAGCAACGTCGAGCGCGGTTAGTAGTTGGATGGGTGCCCATTTCAGCGACTGGTTCGTGCTCCCGCGTTGTGTCCTTGGGCAAGGCACTTAACCCCAATTGCCTACATGGGGGCACGATGGCGCTGTGTGCTAAGGCGTACTGCACGTCGATGGTGCGCATGTCTTCTACCAATCTAACCCTGCCTGTGCTGCGGTGTAGAGTTCAGAGATCCGATGTTGGAGAGCTGACAGCTGCTCGTCGTTGCTCGGTGGTTCTCTCCGGGTACTCCGGCTTCCTACACCTGTAAAACTGTCACCGACATGATATGACCCTGGCTGTTAATGCGTCGTTAAACCCTAATAAAAAGAAAAATCGCTTACTAGATAATAAAAATCATCATCAGCAGCAAAATTTCAATTAATGATTATTCCTATAATTAGTGTTTGGAACAGTGGAGGGTGGGGGAGCTAGGAGAAGGGGAAGGGGGATGCCTCCCCCTAAAAACTACAGTGCCCACCCCCCCCCCCCCCCTCTCCGCCTCAAAATGGGTAAATTAAGGAAGTTTACCCGACAAGATAAAATAACGACGATAATGATATGAACACATAGTTTCGATATCAATAATTGGATGTGAAGTAAGTTGTTGGTACCTTTCATTATGATGTAGTATGACTTCGCCGATAGTGAATTGGTTAATAACATCGTAACTTACTTTGTGACAAAGGTGCATCTTGGGCCCCAAATTCACTCTCAGGGCATTGAATTTTTAAAATTTTCCCGAACCCCAATGGGAGGTGGATACTCACCCCCACCTCAGCCATACAGCCTTCGGACATGCTAGCAGCATGTATCGACCTGGCACCCCCACCCCCACACAAAAAAATGAAAACAAAAATTATGCCACCTCCCTCCCCCCCCCCCCCCCCCCCCCCCCGTCAATAGGAAATTCTAGCTACGCCCCTGGTTTGGAATATAGGCTAATATTATTGCGTCCGTGCAAATATTGTCCACACATGTGTAAAGTGACCAGTCCACACCGCAGCTGTGCTGTAGAAAAGTTTTTCCATCGACGCCATTTTCGATGGGGGGGGGGGGGGGGGGGGGGGAGGGTGCAGAAGTTTGCTGAAAGTAAACAGTTCTCAACAACAAAATTCTCAAAAGTTTTTAGTTTCTCGACACCTCATACTCTCCGATTTAAAGAATATCCTCTGAAGACTGTAAAAAAGCAATTTGTTAATGATGTGCATATTTTCGTGATAATGCAAACTGAATATTCACCAGGGCGGATAGAGCTAAGATAGGTTACCGGGAATGCACCGGGGGTGGGGGGAGGGGGGGTCCAGATCCGGAGAAAATTTTTTATTTGGGAACAAAACGAACACGGCTTCCTTGTATCTGAGCGATCAATGTCAGTCCACGTACTGAAGACATTTTGATGGCATGTTTGTATCATCTTCATCGATCATTCGACAAAAATAATTCTACCGGTGATGAGGGGCCCATCGGGAAGACCATAATAGTTCTACCGGTGATGAGGGGCCCATCAGGAAGACCATAATAGTTCTACCGGTGAAGAGAGGCCCATCGGGAAGACCATGGTTCGACCGAATCGGAGATAATTTTGATTTTTGAATTGAAGGAACGCTGTTTGGGCGATCAATGGCAGACTAGACTGCTGGTATATCGAAATGTTCTGTATGTGGACTACCTATGGCAGTCCAGATAGATGTACTACCTATGGCAGTCCAGATAGATGTACTACCTATGGCAGTCCAGATAGATGTACTACCTATGGCAGTCCAGATAGATGTACTACCTATGGCAGTCCAGATAGATGTACTACCTATGGCAGTCCAGATAGATGTACTACCTATGGCAGTCCAGATAGATGTACTACCTATGGCAGTCCAGATAGATGTACTACCTATGGCAGTCCAGATAGATGTACTACATATGGCAGTCCAGATAGATGTACTACCTATGGCAGTCCAGATAGATGTACTACCTATGGCAGTCCAGATAAATGTACTACCTATGGCAGTCCAGATAGATGTACTACCTATGGCAGTCCAGATAGATGTACTACCTACGGCAGTCCAGATAGAGAACATTTCGATAAACCGGCGGTCAATGGAATTAGATCCATTTCGCCTTTTGGTCATTTTCACGAAATTTTACGTACCAACAGGTGTTGGGTTGCATCAGTTTTGGGGGCCCTGGTGGGAACCCAGTAGGAACCCAGTAGGTGGCCTACCGGGAGTTTTCCATACGGTCAGTCCGCCTCTGATATTCACAGCATATTTTAGTTATAATTAACCCAAAACAAGCGCTGAGATTGGAAAGTTTAAACAGTGTCATTAGTTTTTGTGCAAGATAAACGCCATTACGTTTGATAAAATGAAACTTGTTGCGCTGTGCAAGGCCGGGAAAAGTGCCCGGGGTAGTAATCCTGGAGTACTGAACATTGGGGTGCCCGAGTTCGGCCCAGAGTTCCAGGATTCTTGTGTTAGGCCTGCCCCACCCCCTCCCCCTACACACACACACTTTCGAATGGGGGCCCGTCACAGATTTAACCCTGGAGCCCGAATTTCCTCCCCCAGGCCCTGACGCTCTGACTGGTAGGTTTCTGCGTTTATTCGAATACGACCGAATCTAATACTGCACACTATTCACGAATCGCGTCGAATCGAATAGATAATCGAAAACAAAACAATAGTTTTTGTTTTTTCAACTGGAGAAAAATCGTACTTCAATCCAGTGTATACAATTAAATTAATCCATCGTAAACGACTAATCAGTAAAAGCTCAGTCACATGTGATGCTGCCGCCGCGCGGTTGTGCGGTCTGCAGTTTGTAGAAGGGATTTATACAAATCGTATGGGTTTGGCAGGCTGCGGCAGCAGTGTTCACAAATGTTCCGAGCTCCGGACGGCAATCGTGAAAGTCATGAAATAAAAATCCGCGAGAAGACCGCAAGGCACCATTTAACAAACTGCGAGGCGCCCTCACGGCGACTGCAAGGCAATCGCACGGCGCCCGCACGTTTGTTGCGGCCACCGCAAGGGCGCGGAATGGAGACCTTGGGAACGCCTCACGGCGGCCTTGCGGTTTGTTGCGATGGGTATATAAGGTACAGTGACCTTGCGATGATACCTGCTGTGGGGTTGCGTCCTCCGGCCCTGCAATTTCCGAAAAAAAGTTTAATATCAAGTTTAAAAAATCACAAGCCCCTGCAACGAGCGCAAAACCTTGAGATCATCTCATGGCTGCCGTATTCTACCATGCGGACACCGCACGGTTATGGCAATTTTGGGGACTTACGGTCGCCGCCAACACGCCGCAGGCCATTTGTGACTGACGTTTAAGTTTTCTTTTCCGTGTAATCAGACCAGAATTTGATAATGCGAGATCTCCGGTGGGCATGCAGGTTCAGAAAACATTCTGCTGTGGGGGCCATATTTACTACATAAATAACCAAATTTTCAGTGAATCTCAGTCAGTCTGGGTTCATTTAAAATACGGAACTTCTCGATCCCAGGGGTGTCCCTATTTATTTATTTATTGGAGTTTTAACGACACTTTCGACAGTCAGGGTCACCTCGTGTCGGGCAGTTTTACGGGCGGAGGAACCTGGAGTACCCGGAGAGAACCACCGAGCAACATTGAGCAACTGTCAGAGTCCCCAACGTACTAACTCCACACATGCAGGGTTAGAATTGATGAAGACAGGTGCACCATCGACGTGCAGTAAGCCTCAGTACACAGCGCCATCGTGCCGCCACATGGGCAATCGGGAATAAGCGCCTTGTCCAAGGACACGATGCAGTTACCCCTGGTGGGGATCGAACCGTGGATCTATCGGTTTGAAGTTTAATGCCGTAACCACTGAGCCACCGCACTTCCAGGGTATCCCGATTCCAAGGAAGTTCGAGGAACTTTTAAATACGTCAAGGAATAGCCGGTTTAGTTATAGAAACCGTCATCACAGAATCGGAAAGGGGTCGGGTGTTTTTTTTTTGATAATCAACTTTGCGTTTTCGCTATGACTCAATGATTCAATCGAGACTGCTGAAAGTCTGAGACTATCGAGACAACAGCATCATTATTTCTATATGTTGGCTATTGTATCACTGAATGTTATATGGTATACAATTTTTAATGTTGCGATTTGCGATCCACTAAGAAGTTTGTAGATTATTTAAACATATATTATCTCGTTCGGGTTGATATCCATTGCATTTCGATTTTCGACGACAAAAAACACTGACGAAAGTATTGAAGATATTCGGCGTCGATTGTCGATTCGAATTCGAATAGAATATTGTGATCGAATCGAATACCATTTCGAATACCGAATATTCGCGGGGACGTGACAATCGTTACTTATTCCGAGTTCCTTATTTGACATTCGTCATCAACCGATTTTATCGGTTGATGACGAATGTCGAATAAGGAATTTGGAATAAGTAACGGTTGTGACGTCCGCAATATTAGCAGGGGTCCCAGTGTCTGACTCCTATTACATTACCATTTTTTCTCGAAGTATCACACAAAATATTTGACTATGGTCTTACTTTCTTAATTTGGATAACGTGGACCTTTGTGATCCCTACTAATCGTATTTTGGTTTTGGAGTGGCCAATCAGACGGCTGCGGAAGTCGGTGTACCAGGCGATTGCCACTAAACAGCAACAATTGATGATTGCCTGGCCTATAAGTGTACCAACTGGACACAGGTGGGCCTTGTATACAGGACAATGGCTTATTAGTTGAATGTACGCTGTTCCACTGCGACGCCACTAGAACAAGTAGATAAGACATACTGATCCAGATCACACGTGACATTGCGGATCAAATATGATTTCACGATTGCTCACGACCTGTCGATCACTGGGAGATTCAACACGCTAACGAATGGGGCATTACGTCGTTAAAACAGGGATGTGGCGACAGGGGTGTGGGGGTGTGGGGATGTATCACCCCCCCCCCCCAATCCTGGCCAAAACTTCCTATAGTTGGAAATTCGGAGGGCAAGTCATGAGTAGTTTTATCTGGATTTTAGAGCTTCTTTGCTGATGCTGATGTCTCCTTTACTTCCCAAAATTCCAACTCGATTTCAAATCGGCAAAAATTCCAACTGTTACTATTTACAACTACAGTGTACGCAATATCGAGCTTCATAAGTATGTATGATGTTAGTCGGTACGAGATTTCTATAGTACGTTTACTTATCGTAATAAAAAAAATCCTCGAAATGAACTTCAAGAAAATTGCATTGTGCAAAATCGTTATCCTGAGTTAATTCCATCATTCACTGTTACAAACGATGAAACATCGAAAATTGATCATTCCTGCATAAGATCTGATTTAATGTTAGGACAGTGTGAATTGTTCAAAGTTCTAAGCTTGAGCATTTGTTTAGCACATATTCAATTCCCAGAAGAATACCAAATAATAATAACCTGATAATTCTATCATAAATGTGTTAGCATCTCAGTTACTAGGATCAATTTTATGCCCCCTTTCATTGCTTCATTTTCAAAATCTTTCTCGGTAGTGAATTTGCAACCACGGGGAAGGACCGGGAGGGGGTTTTCCCCTGCCGGTTCCTCCCTCTAGTTGAAAATGCACCACCCTACACCCCCAATCGGAAACCTCTAGCCACGTCCCTGCCTCAAAAGCCCGCCATATCATAAGATCAACATATTTTGATAATCTGTACGGTTAGTGGTTAACGGCGCTTAACTTTTACTTGCAGTGTTTATTCTAAGCCGCGATTGACATAAAAAATCAAGCATTATAAGTAAAGTTTACACATGATCCTTGGCTTGAGGCTTTTTATGTGAAAACAAATGTCAGAAAAATAAATTACCTTGAGATAACCAGAGGGAGTTGTAAACGTCAGAGAGAAAAATGCTTTGATTTCCTGAGTGATTGGCGAATGCCCAAAACACTTATACTAAAACTAATCTAAATTATTGAACACCCCTTTTTCATAACTTTCCGAGTTGTTCACTGGTTTATCGAGCATAACTTCTTGAATTCATCCAATCAGGATAGCTGCATTGCACCGATTTCATCGGACATGTCTTCTTCGGCAAGGCACTTCACCATACACCTTCACAAAATCCTTCTACACATTCTACACAAACTTTTCACAATCGACATGTGGGTTTTTCTTCGTTCAACGGAGACGTTACTAAGAGGTCTTGGGTTTGTGTGTGTGGGGTGGGGTGGGGTGCCACCTCTATTGATTCCCAACTGCACCCGCACCCCTGTAAGCAAATTTCCGACTACCACTACACAAGTTCCAACAAGTGTGAAATTCCATTAGCATCCACCCCCACCAACCCACTCAGGGACGTGGCGATGGGGGGGGGGGGGGGGGGGGGGGGGGGGTTCACCCCCTCCCCTAATTCCTGGCCAAAATTTCCTCTAGTTGGAAATTTGGATGGCAAGTCATGAATAGTTGGAAATTCCATGTATCTGAATTTTAGCGCTTCTATGGTGATGCTGATGTCTCCTTTACTTCCCAAAATTCCAGCTGTTACTATTTACATCTACAGTGTACGTAATATCGAGCTTCATAAGTATGCATGATGTCAATCGGTACGAGATTTCTATAGTACGTTTACTTATCATAATAAAAAAAATCATCGAAATGCACTTCAAGGAAATCACATCTTGTGAAATCGTTATCGTGAGTTAATTCCATCATTCACAGTTACAAAAGGATGAAACATCGAAAACTGATCATCCCTGCATAAGATCTGATTTAATGTTAGGAGAGTGTGAATTGTTCAAAGTTCTCAGCTTGAGCATTATTTATTTATTGGTGTTTAATGTCACATATTTCTGCACAAGGGCTAATCATGACCATGACAGTTTTACGGGTGGAGGAAGCCGGAGCACCCGGAGAGAACCACCGAGCAACGGCTAGCAACTGTCAGCTCCCCAACATACTAACTCCACACATGCTGGGTTAGCATTGGCTGAAGACAAGTGCACCATCGACGTGCAGTACGCCTTAGTACACAGCGCCACCGTGCCCCCACCAGGGCAATGGGGTGAAGTGTCTTGCCCAAGGACACAACGCGGTTGCCGCAGGTGGGGTTCGAACCGAGGACCACTCGGCTTGCAGCCTGCACCTCTACCTACTGAGCCACCGCGCCCCCAGCTTGAGCATTTGTTTAGCCCATATTCAATTCCCAGAATAATACCAAATAATAATAACAACCTGATAATTCTACCATAAATGTGTTGGCATTTCAGTTATTAGAATTAATTTTATGCCTCCTTTCATGGCTTCATTTTCAAAATGTTTCTCGGTAGTGAATTTCCAACTATAGAGAGGGACCGGGAGGGGAATTTCCCTCTCCCGGTCTCTACTCCTAGTTGGGAATTCACTACCCTACACCCCCCCCCCCCCCCACCCAATCGGAAACCTCTAGCCACGTTCCTGCTGAACCCACTTGAGTCAAACGTTTCCAACTAAAGGTTTTAACACTTTGAACTCTATTGGTATCTTCCATGCCAGTTCAATGGCAGCGATTAGAAGAGTCCATATTAATTATTTGGGGTAGACCAATCAATATTTTCAACGTGCCGCCTCGGGGCTGCACGTTGATAATATTGATTGGTCTACCCCACACAATTACTGAACAGCCATCCTATATAATGACGTTATGACGTATCATGTTCCTGGTCGGAAAAGGGGCCGCTCCTTTTCAACGGGTTAAGATGCAGAATTCTATTTTCACACCTCCTTAATTGCACATGATCCAACCGAGGCTCAGGGTAGTCACAAATTCCAACTACAAATCAATATTGTGGGGTGGGGGTGGTGTTTTCTACTTTTCAATCAATACTTGGAGGACCTTCACTACTTTTAAGTGGAAAAACACCATATTTTGGCCAAATTCTGTACGTTTGGAAAAATAAATTCCACTCCAAACGTGTCTGAATTTCCAATCTTTTCCAATTTAGAGATTTGAATTTCCAACTATTGTAAATTGGACGATTAATAGGGTCCTTTGAAACCCACATTTCATGACTCCTGACGCTCATTGAGTGGAACATGGCAAAACCCCCAGGACCCAGTCAAATCCTGTCCATATAAGCTATTGTTTGAGAGAAAAACGATTTTTTGAATGAATAATTTTTTTTTTTTTTTTGGGGGGGTGGGGGGAGGTGAGGGGGGCAGGTATACCTTCGTTTGCAACGTGTTTTAGGAAACAAATTAGTTGTAATTATATGGACTTGACAAGTGTTTTCACATCCAGGCGCGTAGCCAGGTATTCGAACTCTGGACCTCTAGCCTAGAAATCCAAGTCTACCACTGAGCCAAAGCGCTCCCGTTCCAATCGATACATTTTCAACTGGTTTTTCCGCTGGACTGAAGTCTTAGATATTCATCGCTCTCGCCTGTAATCATACACTTTTTTATAAGACCATGCAGGGACCAATACTTTGGAACGTTTACAATTGAATTTTCTAAAATTGTATTTTCTAGTTTTGACTTTAAATGGGTTAAAATAAACTATTAGCATTTTCAAAGGTCTGGCAATTTGCCAGCTGTCAAATTGCCATATCCTTTAAAATGCTAATGATTTATTTCTGTCAGTCATATAAATAGGTAGAAAATACAATTGTGAAAGTTTTATAGTATTGGCCCCAGATTTGATACTAGGACTTCCATCATGCACATTCGGTTATACAAGACGAGAACTGGTTGTACCTGATTCGGGTTGTTGTATACCCAGCATAACCAATCGAGACTAAGACCACGTATCACTATGGAGATGACGTCGCAAGATGGCACGTGTTAATTAAATAAGATGTGCAAAAAAAATACATTTAATAGAAGTCTTGAGTTTTTCTTAACTTTATTCCTTTTCAAAGTGTGATTTACAGGAATTTCCGGGTTTGATTATAAACGATAATTTCTCAAGTGAATTATGCAATCAACAATTGTGTCATGTATCCGTGCGCGCAAACGAAGACGCTTTGCCGTTGGTGTAATGGGGACTTCATTGTTTTTTGTTTGTTCAACTCTTTACCTAACATGAAAAGTAGACGACACTTGCAAAAAAATTCTTTAATAACTATTATTTTCATTTTTGTCTCAAAAACATAGGTTATGATCCCTCATTGGAACGAGCTCGTTGTCAGGGCAAAGCCAGCCTAAATATAGGGGCAAGGGTCCTCATATTTAAAGATACTGTAAGTTCAAAATATATTCCGCATCAAGGCGAAAAACCTACATGAATTTCACTTCTCTGTAAAGCTGGAAAAACACACGTGGTGTATATCCAGCTTTAGCGCAGGGACCCAGGGGAGAAACGGTATGTTAGATAAGGTTTGATCTCATTTAATTTATACAGTAGTCGGAGTCTTACGAGACGTAATCGGTTTTCGTCACGGTCAATTGAGAAACGAGATTTTAAAACGATAGAAATGTCTGTCGTATCGTCACCTGATCATTAGTTATAGCAATGCGTGTCAGGAACGAATCATCGTTAAGTCACGCGCGAGATGACTTGTATTGATTCTGCCTCGATATACGTCATCTCCCACCGTTTTGACAGATGGATGGATGAGCGTCCGTCCACCTGACAGTTTAGGGTAAAAAGTATATATACCTGGAAGAGCAGAGCATTAGACACGCACTTGGGGTCACACACGCGTTGGTGAAGTCCAGGACAGGCGGACTCTGTTTCCTGGCATAAGGGTACCTTCGATCACAGGACCCTGAAACGGCTGGAATCGCCAGAGAGGGCATTCCATGATTGATTTAGCTTAACGTTGATAGGCGGCTACGGGGCCGAATTCGTGAGAAGGAACACCCCAGGTTGAACGTTAAAGTTTAGATTGTCGAGTAGCAGGTATCGGCCTGCAATAGTCAGAAGTGTAGGTTAATTGTATTGTGCGTATTAACCCTTTGAAGCGTCAGACTGATTGCGTTCTGAGTAGTTTGTTTTGCTGTCGAAGCATCGTAATACCGACTGGAGATCGGTGTGAGTGACAATTTCGCCCTAGCACAAAAGGGGCATTTGTGAATCGTGAATTCAACCAGGAACGGTGAATATTTCAATAGGACTTTCACGGAGGACTTTCAAAAGGCACATAAGGTATGAGTAGACAATATCTGACCCAAATCAGAAGTACGGTGGCTTTATAGATGACGAACATTGCTGGTCGGAACCCTCCGACAGCCAGAGGTACAGTTACGCGCAGACGTTGACATTTGAGCCTAAGCGGGTGAAGCTCTTATGGCGAGCTCACAGTAATAACATTTCAGATTTGTGAAGCTCTTATGGCGAGCTCACGGTAGTAACATTTCCAGTGTGCAGACTATAGTGCCAGTACAGGGCTATAGAATGACTATATGATTGTTTAGAATTATTTAACCGTAGCGACCCATTTTCTGTGAAAAGAATCGAAATGTTGATTGTTGAAATATTGAAACGGATTTATTTTTATGTGTAAATAAAAGAATCGTTGTTACTTTAAATCATTCTTTCCATTATACAGCCTAAAGTGATTAGGAATCACACCTAACGGAAATCGAACCTATTTCAGGCCAATTTGGCAGAGAAGGAATCACGGCGTCGGTCTAACTCAGCTCTCTGCGCCGCGTTCGCGACACTTGGATTCCGACCCTCCACGTTGGTCTAATTTTCCCGCAACTTCATCAGCGGGACTAAATAACCCCACGTCAGCCCAGGCCTTACGGGGCCTCAGGTGTCCCTGACATTGATTGGCGAGCGCTAACCAGGATATTTCTAAAAGGTAAAAAATGGCTATATGGAAATTGTGTTTTATTTTAACGGCGGTTCTGTTTATGTTTTGACGCGTTCGGTCAGCTGATGCCGTTCAAGGGTTTAATATCGCAATACAGTAGTCCCCAAAAGGATACTTAATAGCCACTATAACTGCGGTAGGTTTCAGAATATTTGGGGCGTTTAATTACGTAAATTACAGAGGTAAATTAAGATTAATTGCCATATTTTTTTTTCTTTCTTTCTTTTCCTTCTTCGTTCTTTCTGACGAGTGTTGAAGATAGAAAGAAAAAATCAAAATGGATGTTGTTACACCCCTCGCCCAACTGGTATCATTAGGCAAGGAAATGGGCCTTGAGGGGGCCGAACTTCATAAGTTCGTTAAAGATGAGCAGAAACGTGAGGCCAAGGAGATTGCCTTACGTAATGACGCAAGAGGAGAGAGGCCCAAGCAGTAAGGGAGGCAAAAGAGCGAGAGATTCAATTAGAACGAGAGCGTGAGAAAGACGCAAGAGAGGCGAGGGAGAGAGAAGCCCAATTAGAACGAGAGCGTGAGAAAGACGCAAGAGAGGCGAAAGAGAGAGAGATTCAATTAGCAAATGAGGCGAAAGAGAGAGAGATTCAATTAGCAAATGAGGCGAGAGAGAGGGAAGCCCAATTAGCAAGGGAGGCAAGGGAGGCAGAGCGAGAGCTCGAACAACAGAGGCACGAGAGAGAATTAGAGCTCCTCAGAGCAAGGGCCGATGTGGAGAATGAAAGTCGGCGCTCAGGGGATGGGAGTGCAGGGGTAGCAATTCATGCCCCACGCCCCCATCTCGCTCATTTCAATGAAAACACAGATGACTTGGACTCGTACTTGGAGAGGTTCGAGCGTTTTGCCTCCAGTCAAATGTGGCCAGAAGACACATGGGCTATGTGCTTGAGCCCTTTGTTGTCAGGTAAAGCCCTCGAGGCTTATACCAGTATGCCTCCTGCACTTCTTAACGACTACAGTGAGCTGAAGAATGCCATCCTTCGGAGATACCAGCTCACTGAAGAAGGATTCCGGACCAAGTTCCGAGAAATTAAGCAGGAGAAGGGAGGAACAGTACCTCAGTATTTTGCCCGAGCTAGGCGGTACTTTGACCGCTGGACTGATCTCGCAGAAGTGAATGAGTCGTATGGAGCCCTGCGAGATCTATTTCTCCGGGAGCAGTTTTTAACTACATGCTCCAAGGAGTTGGGCCTGTTCATCAAGGAAAGGGGTCCGCCCACCTATGATGAGATGGCAACTGTGGCAGAACGCTACATCGAGGCCCACGGTGGGAGTGTGAACGCACCCAAATCGGCTAGGGGTGGGGCAAACGGGTTGGCAATGGCACCCGTAACGCAACACCACCCCGATCCTCCTGCGTCGCAGACCAGCCGGAAGGGGAGCGCTCCCAAGGACACCACTTGTTTCATCTGCAACAAGCGGGGTCATATTGCCAGGGACTGCTGGCAGAAGCAGGTAAGAACCACTGGGAACATTAGACCACCTCAGCAGGGGGCCGGGAACGCAGCTCCAAGGGGTTGGAAGCAAGGTGACCGCGTAGATCCAGGGCCCAGTAGGCAGACGGCAGCGTTCTGTCAAACTATCGGTCCAGAACACAGTCCCCTCCGGGAATGTATACAAGAGGGAGAATTAAGGCTGGAAGGCGGGAAGGTTGTCCCGATAATAAGTGGCATGTGTGAGAGGCTCACAACTTCGCAGGAGAAGGTTGATATGCCAGTGTACCCAGGGTATGTGGGACAAAGGGAGATCTGTCTGCTCCGGGATTCTGGGTGCTCCTCTGCAGCGGTTAGAAAGCAACTGGTTGACGACAAGCAATTATTGGGGCGCGACCAGTTGTGTATTTTGATAGATGGGACCGTTAGAAGGTTTCCCGTCGCGAGGATAATGGTGGATACCCCATTTTATTGTGGCGAAGTGGAAGCCATGTGCATTGAATCACCTGTGTATGACCTGGTCATAGGTAATATCCCAGGGGTGAGGGCAAGCCCTGATGAGTTATGGTCCAGGGATAGGGGGCCAAGTGAGGGCCCAACTAGTAAGGAAGGGAAGGTTCCCAGGGGGAACCAATCCGATGGTCCAGGGGATGGCCCATACGCGACGAAATGTCGGGAAGTTTCAGGAGGGACGACTCCTGTTCAATTAGGGAGAAGGGGCCACAGGCGGTCCAGGCGAAACGCCAAACAGCGAGGGAACCCAATGGGATCATTGGGAAAAGACCCTCAAGCAAATTTATGTGGGGGAGTTGAGCGCCCCAAGAAGTCAGTGTCACTCGTGTGGAGAGGGGAGGCCAGACCCACGCAAATGGCTGGGCAAACTGCCCCAGAATTGAGAGGGCACGGGTCAACACAAGTTGAGTATGTTAAAGTGGATGGGACCGCTAAGGTGGGCGTTCAGGAGACCGAGAAAAGGGTCCACAAATCAAAGGAGAAGCATCCTAGGTGGCGGAGACCACGTAGAGAGTGCCGGGGGCGCACAGCGCCCAATGTGCGCAAGAAGTCGTCACAATGGACCGGGGGGTCGACGGCACAAGGGCCAAGGACGGCCAGTGTCGTTCGAACGACGGTAATCGCCGGGACGAGTGAGCCTGGGGGATATAGCGCCAAGGGAAGCTCTTGGAAATGCGAAAATGACAGGGTATGGGGACCCTGGTGGAATACCCGTAGAAATAACGGGGCGAGAAGTAGGGGTGTGTCGAGGGTTACCCAAGGGGATTCTGGGAACCGGGCCCCTACCAATGGTCGGTGGTTATAAAGAAGCAATAGTTGGGTGGCTGCGGGCCTGGTGTCTGGGACGGGGGCTCCAGTCGCAAATATTTTTGTTGGTGAGGTGATGGGCTTCGTAAACTCGGTGTTAAGGCCCGGAGGAATTTTCTTATTTTAGTATTATTATTGCTCTGACTGCTGACTAGAGTTGGTTGTGAGTGCGAATGTGAGATACACTGCCCTGTCTGTCGCGTGTGCGTGGACGGGGAGCCTGTGTGTCGAGTTTTGTAAGTATGGGATGCACAAACCCGGTGTTAAGGCCCGGGGAAACCGCGCTTGTTTTTATTGACGAGAGTTTGTTGTGAGTGTGAGGCACACTAACCCCGTCTGTCGCAAAGGCGCGGTCGGGAAATCTGTGTGTTGAATGTGTGAGTGTGTGCATCACAATTTTAATCCCCTGGTTGAGCTTTGCGAGGGTGAGGCTCAACATAATGCAGGGGTCGTTTGCCCCTTCACAAGACATAGGGGAACGGGAGGCGAAGTTACACTCCGTTGGAATTAACCCATCTGACGCAAAGGCGCGGACGGTGTTACTCGTCGGAGTGAGTGCCAAGTGAACTGTTTGCAAAATGGGCGAATGTGTATAAAAATGTAGTAAATATATAGTATTACAGAGAGAGAGAGAGTGCTGCAAATCTAAGAATAAGGCTACTCTCCATATGTAAACCCGCAAGACGGGAGCATGTGGTAGCGTGTGTGTCGTGGGAATCGGTATGGCCGACGCATGAGCCCGGTTATGAACCCAACGACCACTAGGGCACAGTTTTGTAGTCTTAAACATGATGGGTAGATTGTAAAAGGGTGTGAGAGGCGAGCGTGCGTGGCTTTGCCCCTTGTGTTTTAAGAGATACACAGGGTGTTTCTCTCGGGAAGGGAGTTGTCAGGGCAAAGCCAGCCTAAATATAGGGGCAAGGGGCCTCATATTTAAAGATACTGTAAGTTCAAAATATATTCCGCATCAAGGCGAAAAACCTACATGAATTTCACTTCTCTGTAAAGCTGGAAAAACACACGTGGTGTATATCCAGCTTTAGCGCAGGGACCCAGGGGAGAAACGGTATGTTAGATAAGGTCTGATCTCATTTAATTTATACAGTAGTCGGAGTCTTACGAGACGTAATCGGTTTTCGTCACGGTCAATTGAGAAACGAGATTTTAAAACGATAGAAATGTCTGTCGTATCGTCACCTGATCATTAGTTATAGCAATGCGTGTCAGGAACGAATCATCGTTAAGTCACGCGCGAGATGACTTCTATTGATTCTGCCTCGATATACGTCATCTCCCACCGTTTTGACAGATGGATGGATGAGCGTCCGTCCACCTGACAGTTTAGGGTAAAAAGTATATATACCTGGAAGAGCAGAGCATTAGACACGCACTTGGGGTCACACACGCGTTGGTGAAGTCCAGGACAGGCGGACTCTGTTTCCTGGCATAAGGGTACCTTCGATCACAGGACCCTGAAATGGCTGGAATCGCCAGAGAGGGCATTCCATGATTGATTTAGCTTAACGTTGATAGGCGGCTACGGGGCCGAATTCGTGAGAAGGAACATCCCAGGTGGAACGTTAAAGTTTAGATTGTCGAGTAGCAGGTATCGGCCTGCAATAGTCAGAAGTGTAGGTTAATTGTATTGTGCGTATTAACCCTTTGAAGCGTCAGACTGATTGCGTTCTGAGTAGTTTGTTTTGCTGTCGAAGCATCGTAATACCGACTGGAGATCGGTGTGAGTGACAATTTCGCCCTAGCACAAAAGGGGCATTTGTGAATCGTGAATTCAACCAGGAACGGTGAATATTTCAATAGGACTTTCACGGAGGACTTTCAAAAGGCACATAAGGTATGAGTAGACAATATCTGACCCAAATCAGAAGTACGGTGGCTTTATAGATGACGAACATTGCTGGTCGGAACCCTCCGACAGCCAGAGGTACAGTTACGCGCAGACGTTGACATTTGAGCCTAAGCGGGTGAAGCTCTTATGGTAAGCTCACAGTAATAACATTTCAGATTTGTGAAGCTCTTATGGCGAGCTCACGGTAGTAACATTTCCAGTGTGCAGACTATAGTGCCAGTACAGGGCTATAGAATGACTATATGATTGTTTAGAATTATTTAACCGTAGCGACCCATTTTCTGTGAAAAGAATCGAAATGTTGATTGTTGAAATATTGAAACGGATTTATTTTTATGTGTAAATAAAAGAATCGTTGTTACTTTAAATCATTCTTTCCATTATACAGCCTAAAGTGATTAGGAATCACACCTAACGGAAATCGAACCTATTTCAGGCCAATTTGGCAGAGAAGGAATCACGGCGTCGGTCTAACTCAGCTCTCTGCGCCGCGTTCGCGACACTTGGATTCCGACCCTCCACGTTGGTCTAATTTTCCCGCAACTTCATCAGCGGGACTAAATAACCCCACGTCAGCCCAGGCCTTACGGGGCCTCAGGTGTCCCTGACACTCGTTCAAATGAGAGGTTAATGAAAATTAATTGGCGAGTTTTGAGAATAGAGCTGGCCGATTTTGGCCTTTACGTTAGGTAAAGGGTTAAATAATATAATTGTCTTTAATATTGAAAAGTAATAAACAGAGTAATCGCTTGACTGGACTGGTTCCGTGAAATAATTCATTCGAGGCGAGGGACTATATCGTAAAACTAAAACACTCGTGCGCATTCGCGCACTCATGTTTATACAACGTCCCACACCTCTCATGAATTATTTCACGTAACCAGTCCAGTCAAGCGATTACTCTTTACATATTTCTCACTGACTAATATTCCATCTCCATCATCAAGGCATGTCTTTGTAGAAGTCTTTGTTGAAGGAATGCCTTGATGATGAAGTTGGAATATTTGATCACTCAGAACTTTTGCTACAATGTCGGGAGAAATAAACTCTGGGTTTTTGTGAGGGGGGGGGGGTGGGGGCAGGGGGGTGTTTGTGTTTTTTGTTTGTTTGTATATTATCTTAAACGTGAAAAACAAGTTTTCTTTTAACGAGTGCTTCTCGATTTTCAACGACTACATTTTTCAGGCACTTGTCCACTGTATGGGTGGTTTAAAAACGTATTTCCCTGAGCCCAACGATGATATAATTATGACTTGTTAGGGGAAGCGATTGGGGAAGGATGTTGTCCGAAATTTAGAGGATTTATTGTCGGTATCTTGAAAATTTTACGTTGCCCATTCGCGCTAAAATTAATTGCCTGTTGTCAATTAAAGTCAAGGTAAATACGCTTTCAGATATCCAATTTTAAATCATTTTTCTGTGCGGAGAATTCCTCTTAACTTTGAAAAGGCCGGCGTTCGAGACCATTAAATCAAAGCTCCCAAGCCACAGGTTAAACAGTTAAATTCTGCACCGAAATCGACGCTGTTATGATCTGGAACCAGTTCAGCCCTAAAATAGTCCATCACCTGTGTTGAGATTCACTCTTCCGGAACATTTCAACTAGTTGGAAAAGCTAACCCACGGTTCGCTTTTCCGGCGAACTGTAGTATTCTAGACGACCAACTGAAATATTCCGGGCAGATGATGAGATCTAAAATGACCTCAACAACATTGATTTTCTTTGAATTAACGCGAGAAATGTTTCTCGATCGAGACTTTGTTTGACCGAATCTTTAATGACTTTATCAATACTTTTAGACATGTTTTTACTAAAGAATTGTGGTAAAGACTAATCACAGCTGTAGTACGCTGCGTGGTTCCATTATGCTAATAGCTTGGTGTTTTCTAGGCGAAAATATACTTATTCATTGAAATATCTAGAACTGTGCTCGAAAGAATATCTGTGAATAAAGGGACGTCACGTTAACCCTTAGAACCCTTGTGGTATCTTCCATTTCAGTTCAATGGTAGCAGTTGGAAGAGTCCATATTCATTATTTTGGGGTAGACCAACTAATATTTTCAACGTGCAGCCTTGGGCTGCACGTTGACAATATTGATTGGTCTACACGGGCGGGGGACCACAAATTTGCGATACGTTATGTGGGTGGGTGGGTGGGTGGGTGTCGTGGGTGCGCTAAAAACGTGTGTTCTCAAATTATGCAATTTTTCATAATTTTCTGCAATATATCATTATTCATGTTCCAAACCGCTGAGATAATGCTGTAATCAACCCTAATAAGTTGACTCCAACATAAGGGGCCTTTACAAATGTTAATATGAGGTGAAATGTGTGCTAATGTCACAAATAATACATGTTGGTGGAGGGGTGGGTACCTGGTTCTCAATGTAGAAAATATGAAAGACAATTGTTTGGGAAAATGCTTTATAATGCACGAGATACAACATGAATTAATGTACGGGTGTCTGGTTCTCAATGTAGAAATATGCCAGACAATTTTGGGGGGGAAAATGCTTTATAATGCACCAGATACAACATGAATTAATGTAAAAATGTGCAAGTATCAACTAATATTCTGTTCACTTCAAGCGCTTTACTTATTCACTCAAATGTTAAAAGTTATATTTGAGAATATTTCTGTTGTTTACTCGTTGTCATTACTTTAGTATTATGATGGAAAAGGAGTGTTAATGAATTGATTGTGACAACTGTTCTGTTTCAACTTGGTTAACAGTTCCAACACACTTTCAAATTTCAAGTATTCTTGCATGGCGCAGTCACAATATAATATCAAGTACAGTTTAACTTGCTATTATTGTGTATTAAGACATGTGTCAATGGTAACTTCAGATTTTGGAAAATTGACAAATATCATTTTCAACTGATTTTCAATTGAAAAATAGGCAAAAATAAACAAAAAATAAATACACCATACTAACAAGGTTAGTACTTGGAGTCACTTGTGGAATCAAACATGCAGACTCCTGCCAGAATCAAGTAAACAATAAATAAATGGATCAGAATGGATTGAATTTTTTGTCATTTTTAGCTTACTCCTGTTGTACAAATCAGGGGAATAATTTAAGAATATTTTATTTTCATCAGATCAGGGGGAAATGGGGTTGGGCATATCTTAGGCCATCATTCATACGTTTATGGACATTGAGCTGTTCTGGATGAGTTTTTAAGATTTTTGAAGCCTCATTTTGCAAACAGAAAGTGAAACTGACCTTTCTGGGTACTAAAAAGTTGTAACAAGTACCTGGAATCACTGGTGGAATCAGACAAAACAGCGAACTATTCTTCTATCCCATACCTATTATGATGTTTGTCAAAGCAATTCGTAATTTCAGTGAGAAAGTGGGGGTGGGTGTCTGAAAATAGCAGCAGAAAAATTGCACAAGGTGGTGGATGGGTGTAAATAAGTGCTAAACCGAAAAATGGGACATGACGTCTGCAGATTTTATACTGCCCCCCCCCCCCCCCTCCCCCGGTCTACCCCACACATTCACTCAGCAGCCATCCTACTTAATGCAATTATGACGTATCATGTTCATGGACCGGAAAAGCTGTCTCTCGGGTTCAAAGTGTTAAATCAGCGGTAGTCTCCGAACAGACTGCACGAAAAGTGGGTAAATAAACAGCGTCAGAGTTACTATGGGAATAGACTGGACCTAATAGCTTGCACTGAATCCTGATTTGCACTTGGTCTAAAATTGATTGTTCTTCTTTGATGTCATATTAGTTTTTTTACATTGTTTATACTCACCACGTAGATAAACTGCTTTATCTTTGGTCTTGTAAAAGCAGTGGCGATGCCCACTACTGGGCTCCCACTGGGGCCCCCAAAAGTGATGCGACCTAACACCTGTTGGTACGTGAAATTTCGTGAAAATGACCAAAAGGCGAAATGGATCTGATTGCAAAGACTGCCGGTATATCGAAATGTTCTCCATGTGGACTGCCACAGGCACCATACCACCAGTCTAGTCTGCCACAGGCACCATACCACCAGTCTAGTCTGCCACAGGCAGTCCACATAGAGGACATTTCGATATACCACCAGTTTGTCTGACATTGATCTTACAGATGAAAGGAAACGGCATTCAATTCAAAAAATAAAAATTTTCTCCGATTAGTCCGAAGTAGGATCTTCCCGATGTCCCTGCACCCCTCCCCGATAGAACCATTTTGGTCGATCAATGCAGACAATAGAAAATACCATCGAAAATTCAATGACCTCGACGTGGACTTTCATTGACCGCTCAGATTCAAGAAGGAAGCCGCGTTCGTTCAGTTCGCAAAATCAATATTTTCTCCGGATATGGGGCCCCCTGGTGCATTCCCGATAACTTCTACTGGCCCAGTCCGCCCCTGTGTAAAAGAGTAATGTTGTTCGTGATTTATTTGCTAAGGTGACGACTGGAAAATCCGCAGTGCACCCACAATGAAGGCGTCGTGGTTTTGAAGCGTCCGTGGTGGTGCACTCAAATTTGATTACTCCAGAAGCTCAACTGACACCACAGACAAAATCAATAATTTTCATTCGGTTTTAATGGAGTCTCCAGGAATGAGGTAACTTCAGCTGATTACTACATCAGATCCCGCGACAGTTCCTCGACTGCCATTATTGAATAATATAGAAGAGAATATGCCGCCTTAGACGGTGACAAAGATTGAGTAGAAATCAATAGATCTTCATCTCGGAATACATACTGCCACGGATGTAGTCTAATGAAAACAAGACGGGACATTATAGAGGGAAATACTTGTTTTATACTTCAGCCGAAGACTAAGAAGTCTGGAATTGGATTTGAAATCGACCCATAGGAGTATCGCGATACAGCTGGGCTAAAACTGATTTTTTAGCAACAGCTCAGATCACCTGAGTGGCAATAGTCGAAAATAAACAGATTCGCTATAATCAATCCAAGCTTACTCTTTGACTAGAACAGTAAATGAGAAATGACACAAACGAGATTTTTAAAGAGAGAAGCTTTATTTTATGATTTGGACAGTGATATGAACACGGGACATCACTTGAAACAACCTTGATTACTCGTCTCATCCCAAATAATGCTCAAAAGCAGAAGAATAATAATATCCATTTTCAAAATAGTCCTGAAAGCAGAAGAAATGTGCAAGGACAAAAATTTGGTGGGTCCGACAGTAAGATGAAAGCTTCTAAATCAGAGAGAGAGAGAGAGAGAGAGAGAGAGAGAGAGAGAGAGAGAGAGAGAGAGAGAGATCATGTCTCAAACACAGTCACCTGGGACTTATAGTTATACCATGATTACCTATTCTACAATATATGAAAATCCTATGACGTAAATTGTAGCTTTATACACCAACAGTGGTGAACACGCCAGCAATGGAATTTCAATAGTTAAAATTTACACCTCCAGTGGGACTACATCCAAGTTGACATTTGGTGACGTCGACCTGAATGCGAACTTGTCTAAATTTAGAGCACGTCGCCTCACGAGAGTGAAATGAAAGTGGCAATTATTTATTGCGTTTTTAAATGAGTTTACCCCATAAAACACCAAGAATTAACAAACATGCATTGTCTCATGTTAATAAAGCATACACAACTCGAAATAGTATGTTATTATGTTATTAAAATGACAAAGGTCCCGTTTCTTTTTCTATTTCGTTTCGGTGATCAAATTGACAGCGGAAGTACCGCCCACCGATGCTCATGTAAACAAAAACAAATTCGCACGCATGTACGGCTGCTGTGCAGTAAAATCGAGAAAAAATAATAGCAACTCTTAATAATCTGACGCTCATGGTATAAATAAAATATACCCGAAGTAGCTTGGTGTACCAAATGTTCACCACTCGTGGTGAAGTGGTGTTAACCGCGCGCCGAAGGCTCGTGGTTAACACTACTTCACCACTCGTGTTGAACATTTGGTACACCAAGCTACTATGGGTATATTCTATATTTCTCCTTTGGGCCATTGGAAGTTTATTGAGAATTAGCAGAAAGGCTTGCAATAATTCATTACTCTTCAGTTGTGACCAAAAATCCCTTCGTATAGTTTATCTCTTCCACAGCCTATAAAAAAGGAAAAGGCACAATTTGGGTCCCCGATGGGGAGATTGAAATATGGAGCCACTAATGTTCATTTTTCTCTGTATGGATGGGCGTTAGTCCCAAAAGATAACCTTGTGTGTTGTGTAAATATGAATTTAGAGTTTAGATTTGGGCAAAGTGGATCTCAGGCCCCAAGCATGTCGCATGTTCCATTGCATTTCCTCGTGGCTTTATCATAGGCGACGATGATGGGGGCACGAATGTAGTAAGGGAGGGCCATTGGGAGTGAAAAAAATTTAACACTGAAATTCCCATAGACGACCCCTAATTCCGTGTTAAATAATTTACTCTATAAGTTTTACGCAAGACGTTTTACGCCAGAGTTCATCCAGGGTCGCCTATGGGAACGACCTGTTGTCGTAATTGACGTCATGTGAACTACGTACAAGAATACAATGCTGCTGCTATGGGACCACACGCCGATTAGACACTAGTTGAAAATCAGGAAATAAGACATGGGTTGTTACGTCGAAATTAACGACGTTTCGTGTGATATAAAAAAAATATGCCATACTGTTTTCAGGATATCCGTAATCATTCAATACTAAAAAATCACTCACAGAATGGGTGATGGGACTGTGACTCTCTTTCTGAGACTTTTGTTTTTGAGAAAAAAACTTGTAATGTGCTAGAGAATCAGTTTATGAATGCGCGGGCGCTGAAAACGGCTGACACGGAGGTATTTATGAAGACACTCGTCCTGTGACACCAACACGTTAAAATGAAGTGTAGAGATGAGAAGAATTAGGGTGAATCAGATTAACTTGATCCTGAATGCATATCAGGGTAAAATTTCAAAACCCTATACTTGAATTTTAGGAATCCCCATGGAATTCATTCAAATCTGGGTAAAGATTGTTGAATTTAATCTCCCATTTTTCTATTTTCTTTCAGGTCGCCAATTAGGATCAGGATACAAATTAACCTTTTTTACCCGGTATTTCTCCAGTTCATAACCACGAGTTGCTAGAAACTGTCTTATCCCTGCACGTCGTTCCAATTTGTCAATAAGTTGCTGCCACCACTGACGAGTATACTTCAGAGGACCAGTACTGCGCATATGTCCAAAACAGCCTTCTGATAACTGTCTTCTCCACATCTTCTCATTCTCTATTCTTTCATGTTCTTCTTCCAATCGTTTATTCCATTCGCATTCAGATATTTCCCTGGTCCCTGTGGTTTTCTGTACACTTCTTGATCTGGAGAGAACATTACAATCATTTTTCATAGAAGAAGAAATGATAAGCACATGAAATGTTCAATGTTTTTTATACCCAATACAAAGTGTCTTTCGGATCAAAATCTCCCCAAACAACGTTCACGTGCTATTTTGATTATTAGGCTGGAGAAAATCAGTCATTTACAACGTTCACTATCACGTCGTTGGAGTAAGTATAAGATTACCCACTCAAGCTAGGCTATTTCGTCAACATCATCATCCTGATTTTATTCGCTAGAGATCATGGAGGCAACACGGATAGAATATTCTACAGCAGACAGCTACTTGGAAACCATGAGGAGGGCTGATGAAGATTTTTTGGACGTTCTAAGAAGATGGTGGTCAGCAACACTACCGGCCAAGGAATATAGAGAAATGACGGAGACGTTCCCCACTTCCGGAGAAACCAGAAGACCATTCGAGGAGGTTTAGTATCACAACAGATCGAAGCAATGGCTCGAACTCCCCATCCGGATACAGGAAGAAGTTCGAGTGGGCAAAAAAGAAGATGGGAAGAGGAGTGTTTCACTAAGTAGGAGATGCGTGGAGCGGTGGGTTGCTGGCTTCTTTAAGTGCCCACACATTCTCAAAAGAGATTATCTAAACACATTACATGTCTTTTTTCAAGAGAAGACAAAACCATTACCCTTCCCTTTTATCTCCCTTAACCCTTTACCTAACGTAACGGCCAAAACCAGCCAGAGCTATTCTCAAAAATCGCCAATTTATTTTCATTATTTTTTTCATTTTTTGTCTCAAAAACATAGGTTATGACCCCTCGTTGGAACGAGCTCGTCGAGCTCGTTCCAACGAGGGGTCATAACCTATGTTTTTGAGACAAAAAATGAAAAAAAATAGTTATTCAAGAATTATTTTTGCAAGTGTCGTCTGCTTTTCAGGTTAATTAAAGGGTTAAAGAGTGAGACTGTATGTGAGGTTGAAAAATACTTTGCAGGATTCACACAAAAAGTTGTCTTCATGTAAAAGTTTTTTAGAGTGTGTGTCTCTTTCAGACACGGGATTTGTTCAATATAAAAATTGTCCTAAAAGGGCTTTTGTCTGTCAATGTATTCAGTTATCCATTCTCCTCAAATATTTTCCAATTCCATTGAAATGTACATGTTTCATGTTGCGTAGAGGGATGAGTGTTTTTTCGAGCTGCTCTGATTTCTCCTCTTCAAAAAACTGTTTGTGTACCAGTGGATATAAGTCGTTTACGTGGTTTTCTTCCAGATTTTTCAATTGTGGAATTTGTATTGAATTCTCTTTTATCATCTTGAATTTCACCGGTACTGTAAGTTTCTCTGGTGACAGGAATATTTGGTTGTGACAAGATTTCATTTCTTGTATAGCTTTCAAAATATCGTTCAGTAAACCTTCATTACGATCTGTTGAAGTAGTGGTGGATGTCGATTCAGTCGCTACAGATTTTTTCCATCTCCTGATGTTAGTATTACAAGATCAATGTTTATTAAATCGTCAAAGTCTGATAAAAAATTGAGCTCTGTCATATTTTCTTGACTGAACAATTACAATCATGACTTTTTATTGTTACGTGGTATTTATAAACAAGGCAAGCAGTCATTCAGATCAAAATCTATCCAAAGAATGCTCACGTGACTATAAGGTGGGAGGAAATCATTCATTTACAGCGTTTTCTATCACGTTGTTGGAGTAAGTATAAGACTGTCAGCTGGAGAAGCTCAGCTATTATTTGATACTGAACCAAGCATGAGAATACAGTTATTCATAGAGTTGAAGATATCGAAGGGGAGAAATGGAATTGGAAGAGGTAGAATGAGGCGGGAATCAACCATTACTTTCCAAGAAATAATTTATGTCGACTTCCAAGAGGAGCTAGAGTCAAGAGAATATCACCGTTAGTATTTGTCGAAATTCAACAAGACTTACGATTTCATTGGAATGTCATCAGGGTTACCATCCAATACACAAAATTAAGAGGGGGTGAAGAAGCCCTTGTTACTAGAGATGGTGTTAACAGAGGATGCAAAAAGCATGGAATAATTATACTGGGGTAGCGATTAAAGGGAAACAAAACAAAAGCCCTTTTCAGGGCCATCACATATCGTAAAAAGAGAAAACTCTTGATACACACGCTTGGCAGTTTCCCACTTGAGTCTTGGCGTCAAGGCGTTTATTCAATTCAAAATGGCGTAATGCAAAACGTATATTTGTGTTACACATAAATTTTTAGTTTACAGAATTTGTGGATCATACAAAATATAGAAGCAAGAAAACTTATGTGTAACACAAATACGTTTTGCTCTGTACATCAAATTATTTTAGCATGAGATTATTTTTTACTCGCACATAACTTAAGTTTTTCTAAATTGTTTTGTGTGAAACATAAAAACATTTTCTCAAAAATCTTTTGAGAAAATGATTTTATGTTTTGAAAACTTCAGAAAATAAAAATTATATTTCTGTTTGCAAATTATTTTTCTGAAAAGTTTTTTTTAAAAACAGAAAACTTTTCAGAAAAATAATTTGCAAACAGAAAAATAGCTTTTGTATTTTTTAGTTCAATGAAATTTTTTGTACTTTCTTGAAAACTAATTGACAGGCGAGTATAAAACAAATTCCTAACTGAGAAATATTTGAACAGACAACATAAGATCATTACTTTATCTGAATTTTATTCCATGAATATTTTGTAATGCAACGAAGTTATGTTTTATTTCCCGAATGTCACGTTTTGAATGTCACTATTCAAATGTTCATTACAGTTTCTTAGCCAGTTTTGACACTTTCGATTTACTGTCCTTAGCTTTACATTTTCTTGAAACTTTCATTGGTGGTGGTTCTTTCTCTGAAAATAATGTTTCTAATTCATCATCTGTTTCGTTTCACTTGGTATATCCATATTATATAACAAAGCATCTGTTTCCTCGTGAAAACCTGGTAACACAGTATCGTCAGACTGTTTTGGTGAGGTATGAGGTGTGATATCCAGTGGCGAAATCTTCCATTCTATCTACTTCAGATGAATGCCAAATCATGTAGTAGGTGTTAGAACAGTTGGTGTCCCCCACTTTGGTTGGTTAGATAATTTTTTCAATGCACATTCATTAATCCTCTTTCATGACAGTAAAAGCATGGTCCTTTATTTGGACATGTTGTAGCCAGATGTCCACTCCCTTTACAAATATAACAGTGCTCTGTGAACTCATAAAGTTGACTGATAATACTTTTTTCTTCATACCATGTACTATGTATGATCTCATAAAGTTCCCCAATAAAAGATCTTACTTCTTCTTTATAATAAATACTGTTTGGGTTACTTGTTTTCTCTGATTTCTTGGATCTCGCTATCTCTCAGTGCATCATTTTATAATAAGTACTGTTTGGATCACTTGCTTTTTCTAATCTTCGATCACTAACTTTATGTATCTTTGCAGGAGTATGAAATTTAGGCTTAACCTCTTGATAGTCTAAAAGCAAGTGTGAAGAAAGCTCAGAATCGATGGCCGTTTATACTCTCCTATTAAGAAATGTTTCATGTAATTGTTGAAATAAATCTTGTGCATTTGTCACCTCACACTGGAAATAAAATGTAATGATGGAAATTATTTGCAATTCATTACATTTTATTTCTAGTGTGAGGTGGCACATGCACAAGGTTCATTTCAATAATTACATGAAACATTTCATACCACACATGAATCTTATTGGAGGAGGACAACTTTTAGTGTTTACAGAAATGTCAAAGTGAAACATTGATTAGGCAAGATGTCTCTACCACTTAACCCAGCATATCTTATATACTTATCGGAACTTACAAGACTTTCGAGTTTTAGTATGACTATAAATCCTATTTTATAATCCAAGAAAGAAGAATTAGCTAAATCTGGATTTTCCTGTGTGGGTGATAGTAAAGAAAAATGTTTTGTTTGTGGACACGCTTTAATGAATTGGGAACCTAAAGATATTCCTTTACAAGAACATGTTAAGTTATCACCAAATTGTCCTTATTTCCAACTTATTAGAAATTGTCAATTTTACAAACCACCATTCTGTTTGCAAACACCTCCAGATAAAATATCATCACTAATGGGTAATGGATACCATTCAAAACAAATATTTTCTATTACGAAAAAAATGACAAAACTTAAAATGATATTCCAGATTCTATTGTTTTTACTTTCACTCATGATATCAGATACTGCAAATATATCATTTAGTGATGTGATTGCAAGAAAAGCTGCACTTGCAAATAAATTCAAAACAAAGTTTAATAAAATGTTCATAGATGGTGCAGAAAATGATAATGCAGGTTTACAAAGTACATCACCTCAAGATGAAGAAAAATGGGATTAGAATAGTGAATTGTAAGCATTTGTTTTACAGAAGATGTGAAGAAAAAAGGGTATAAAAAGGGGGAGGGGTGATTCTCACCTATCTCACACTTGCTTTTCGGATGCCAAGAAGACAAGACTGATTTCCACAGCCTTCTAATTAACAAGAGACTACTGATGAAGTGAAGCTTTGAAGATAACAGTGAGAAAGAATGTTAGTAGAGACAGCAAGAGAGGAAGGTTAGAGAATGAAAGAGAATTGCATACAATCCATCCTCAGTTGCGAAGAGCATCAAAAAAACTCCATTCAAAATCCTGTGAATGTAGAATAACATTTAAAGAATTTCATGAGAAGAATTCATTTCAAAACCTATCCAAAATATTTGATGGCATATTAGCAGAGATAAAGATGAATGTATGATAGAAGGGAATGCTCACATGAGAGTGTCTGTGAATCACCCTGGCTTGGCTATAGGTATATTTATAATACAGTGTTGAAAAATTTGAAAAAATGATATTTAAAATAATAAATTTTGTTATCGTCTGCGTTGGGAAAAGGGTTAAAATATATCAATGTGTTACAAAATTTAGTGAATAGTCACAATCCTAGTTTTCAGCAGAGTATTCTAAGAACTCCTGCTTCTGTTTCTGAAGAAAATGAAGTAGAAGTCTCTCAACATCTGTATGGACAAAAAACTCAAAAGAAAAAATCACGTTTTAAAATTGGTGGTTTAGTGCATATTAATAAAATCAAATGTACATTTGAAAAAGGGTATTTACCAAGCTGGACAAAAGAATTATTTAAAATTGCACATGTGAAATGTGCTTACAAACTTGAAGATTTAGGTGGAGAAAGAATTTTATCCTCAGGAAATTCAAATTATAAAAGATGATAAAAAGTATATTACCGAATCAGTTCTTGATAGATGGTCAAGACGAGTGGGTAGAAAAATTATTAAAGAACTTAATGTGGTAGAGAGCAATTTGAATTTTTTATAATGGATTCAACTTCTTATTTCACAGGCCAGATCTACTAATGATTATTTATTGAAGGTACAGCTTTCTTGTGCATGTCGGTTTAACCCTTCTACTAATGATTATTTATTGCAGTACAACTTTCTTGTGCGTGTCGGCTTAACCCTTTACCCAACGTAACAGCCAAAATCGGCCAGCACTATTCTCAAAAATAGCCAATTAATTTTCATTATATTTTCATTTTTTGTCTCAAAAACATAGGTTATGACCCCTCGTTGGAAAGAGCTCATCGAGCTCGTTCCAACGATGGGTCGTAGCCTATGTTTTTGAGACAAAAAAAATGAAAAAAATTAGTTATTCAAGAATTATTTTTGCAAGTGTAGTCTACTTTTTATGTTAGGTAAAGGGTTAATGCATCTTGGGTTTGTTAGTTGAAGGGTTATTCATTTTGTGCCCACTGGTTATCGGTTGTTGGCTTGTCCGTAGTTCTGGTAGGAAATTCTATTGTTTTGAGGAATCTCGGTTTGAAGTTCTGTGTTGGCATGAGTACCTGTTATGGAGAATGTTGCTGCTTGTTTGATCGTTTAACTTATTGAACCCAAGTTTTTTCGAAATGGTAAGATCATTTAAATTATTTATATTTTGCTTATTAATTGTTGCTCTGCTTGTAGAAAACCCTTGTTGAAACACTGATCGTTCGGCAGTCAGATGAACAATAAATCACTTATTTTACCTTTTTTTCTCTAAAAGGCTTAGCCTCCATAATTTGATTATTTAAAAGTACTCATGTCGTTTTAATTATGTTTTTCAGGGTTTATAGTGTGCTACGACATATTTGTGTATTATCATTATTAAATGAAATGGAGTGAATGCAGATGCGATATGTAAATAAACTTGTGTATATAATATCATCAGAAAGGAGGTGTCATTCATTTATTTTCAACATGTTTGATCAGTGAACAGAGTCCACAGTTTATTGCGAGGAATAAACTCGACTTCTAGGAGTACCTGCTACCCCTCTGCAATTTTAAAGTACATTGGGAATAATATTCAAAGAAATTTGATAGTTGGATAGCAGAATCAGATCTGGTATAAACCAAACTGTCAGTAAAGGACACTTTATTACCTAATGAAAGCACAAGTGTTGAAGTACAAAGTCAACAACACAGTCAACAATTTGAATTTTGTGGGAATCGTGTTGCAAAAAATCAAGTGACTTATTTTACACAGATTGTTATCATTTATAGCATTATAATTACTGCCATTACACATCTTAGTTTACAAAGCCCTGTCAAAAAAATGTGGTTAGTGTTATTAAGTAGTTCAGTAGGAAATATTCTTCCAAGTCCAGGTTTAAAATATTTGAAAAGGCGACAAGATAGGAAAATAAACTCATTTTATGTAACTCTTCTGAGTGATAATTCTATGAATATGTTTCCAAATAATACACAATGTTGTTTTCAAACACAATTACCTAAACCCATTCAGCTTGATAAAGAACGACGGGAAGTAGGTTTATTTGAAGTAATTTTACCTTCTGAGAAAAGATATTACAGATGAAGAATATGTTTTTAAAATCATTGCGACAGATAGCAAAATATCGAATCATATCAACAAATCATCTCTGAAACATATGATTCACAAAAGTATTGCTGTTGTTGAATTAAGTATTTTACAAGGTTCCGATGCAAATGGTGGTCATGTCATAGATGCAATGCTATCAGAAATTCAAGAAAAACTTGGAGATTAAAACATTTGATGTATGATTTCATTTGGGGTATTCATCTCGACAATCCTGTGTAAAAATAGTAGGAAATAGTATTGGAAAAGTTGGTATTGAAATGCCACTAAGTTTATTACAAAAACTGGGATGTAAAAAAAAAAATTCCGGTTATTTTTCCTAACACGTCAAGAGATGCATTTAAATATAACGTGGATTTAAAAGTTGATTTCAGTCAACTTTTTGTTTATTCGGATATTACAGTTATACATTTTTAGGTGACACTGAAGCACCTCTTTTAAGAGTACTCCATCTAAATTTTGTCTGATTGGTGGTGAACATGGAAAAATTGAAATTCAAAAAACTTTTTAAAATTCCAGCATTAGATTTGATTCCAAAATTTACAATTGATCCTAATGCACAAATAGATCATTCAAATTACAAAATGCCCATAAGGCGTGTTGAAAATAAAACATTTATCATTGGAAACAGCCTTCATCAAAAATAGAAGACCATCCATTTCATAAACCGATACCAAAACGAATTATTCTTTGTTTAGTATCTAATAGAGATATAAATGAAGATATTGGCATAGCTGCTTTTAATTTCCAACATTTCAGCTTAAATAAGTTGGAAGTAACAGTAGATGGAAATTCCATTAAATCAAGTCCCTTGGAATCAAATTTCGAAGATGGACTTTATCTAAATTCACATCTTTCCCTATATGAAGATAAGGGGTATTTTGGACAGAATCAAACATTTGATTCATCTTTGCAGGATTATGCAAGATGGTATCCTCTTTGGGGAATTGATTTCACACCTGGTCAGTGTAGTAGTGGGCGATTGGCTCATCCTAAAAAATCTGGTAATCTTCAAATTGAACTTCAGTTTGTTCAAACCCTTCCAGAGGTGGTCAACGTTGTCGTCTATGTAGAATTTGATAATGAGATATAGATCAACAGATTAGAAGACCATCTGTTTCATAAACAGATACCAAAACGAATAAATCTTAGCTTAGTATCTGATAGTCATATAAATGCAGATGTTGGTACAACTCCATATAATTTCCAACATTTCAATTTGAATAAGTAGGAAGTAATAGTGGATGGACATCCTATTAAATCAAGTCCCTTGGAATCAAATTTCGAAGATTCACATCTTTCCCTATATGAAGCTATGGGGTATTTTGGACAGAATCAAACATTTGATTTATCTTTGCAGGATTATGCAAGATGATATACTCTTTGTGGAATTGATTTGACAACTGATCGGTGTAGTTGTGGACCATTGGCTCATCCTATAAAATCTGGTAATCTTCGAATTGAACTTCAGTTTGCTCAAACTCCCAACGAGATGATCAACTTTGTCGTCGATGTAGAATTTGACAGTGAGATAGAGATCAACAGATTTAGAGAAGTGATATTTCGTCCACTGAGTTCCAATGTGTTCTATTTGCCTTCTGGCAGCCTACTGGCACATAGATCACATTGGAACTCAGGGGACGATTTGACTATTAAAAGATGTTTCATAAACAGATGCCAAAACGTATTATTCTTGGTTTAGTTAGTAATCGAGATATAAATGGAGACATTGGCACTAATCCATTTCATTTTAAACACTTCGATTTGAATAAGTTGGAAATCACAATAGATGGACATTCCATTAAATCACGTCCCTTTGAACCGAATTTTGAAGGTGGATTTTATCTAAATTCATATTTATCATTGTATGAAGCTATGGGCTATTTTGGACAAAATCAATCATTTAATTTATCTTTGCAGGATTATGCAAAAGGGTATACCCTTTGGGGTATTGATATGACACCTGATCAGAGTAGTAGTGGGCCCTTGGTTCACCCAGTAAAGTCTGGCAATCTTAGGTTTGAACTTCAGTTTGCTCAAGCTCTTCCTGAGGTGATCAACGTTGTTGTCTATGCAGAATTTGATAGTGAGATAGAAATCAACAAATTCAGAGAAGTGATATTTGACTATTAAACAAGATGAGTCAGTGTGAACATTGCAAGATGTATGAAGAAAAAATACAAACAATATTTAAAAAATGTGTAGTAATGGAACTGCCAAATCCATTAGAGAAAAAATAAAAAAAATATCTGTGAACAATGTCAATCACAAACAAGAACATTGAATAGATATGTACATTGCAGAATATTTAGAGAAACTGTGTCCAGCGCCTATACTATATAATCTACAAAAGAAAGCAAGAAAAATGAATTTATTAGAATATTGCACAACTGTGAACTTTGAAATAGACTGCCATAAAGACATTCAAACGTGGGCAAATTTTGTAAAAAGAAACTGGTCATATTATACAGCATATCGTTGAATAACGACGGCTCCGCGCCAGCCGTTTTCAGGGCTAAGAAGATGGAAACTATACAATTACAATATATACTTGAGAGTTCTCAAAGGTTATCATCCTTAAATGGAAAAGTGTGTTCAAAAGCCTTGTTACCAAAACGAAAACCTTAACATAGACAAGCATATATTGTGAACACAGATTCTTCGAAAGAACCAGGGGAACATTGGATAGCAATATATTTTAAAGACAGCCATTCTGCTTTCTACTTTGATTCATATGGTTTACCGCTAATGGATAGAGACATGTACAATTTCATAGTGAAAAATACAGATTCCTGGACAATAAATACAATGATACTACAAAGTGAGACTTTAGTGCTGTGTGTGGAATGTACTGTATATTTGCTTTAGATTATCTTGCAAACGGAAATGATTTAGAGACAGTTCTTACTATCAAATTTCGTCCAAGCCATTTCCAAGAAAACGACAGAGATGTTCTTCATTGGTTTGAGCAAAACTACAGATAATATTTAAAATGACTTGTGTAGGAATAAAAAATATCAAGTATCAAAACAAAACTCCAAAAGTATTTTTTTCATTATGTTTTTATATTTTCTCTTAAGTTTTTTGTCAGAGAGTAAGAAAATGTCATCCATCTGTTATTTAAATGTCATATCAATCCATTATGTAACGCAACTATGATTTTTTAGCTCTTTCTTATTTTGTATTTTCAGAGAGACTGAATACTTTCATTCAGTTGTTTTCAAACACCTCGATGTAAATAGGTTTTCATAGATAGGTAAATTCAAATCTCGATGTACGTATGTTCAGTTCATGACAGTATATTGTATTAACTTTAAATAAATTTTGTTATTTGGTTATTTGGTAAAACTCATGTGACAGTTTTGTCGAATTGTTTAGGCTAGTCCTATAATCATTTTTTATCCCCGCCTCCCGCACATCCCATCAATAAAAAAAGAGTGAAGAGTCACTTCTCTTTTTTACTGTGAGTGCTAGGATAGTATTGTATGCATCTCTATCAAGTTTAATATTTTGAAAAAAACTCTTTCAAAGTATGAAAAGATGATAGAATATCATATAATCATAAATATTTAAAGCAGCTGCCGCAGAGAGTTTGGCCACAACGCGAACCATTAAGTTTTTTTTATTTTGTGTTTTCTTTTTCATTCTGTTTTATTTTTTCTTAGCTTTTCTAAAAAGCAGAGAATTAGAAACAAGATATCATAAAAACAGTATAAAATTTTGCAATTACATGCAGGGTTGTCTGTGGGGGAAATGAGTGTTAAGAGGCGAGGGCCATTGGCCGTAAAAAATTGTAACACTGAAATTCCCATAGGCGATCCCGGATGCACTTTGGCGAAAACTTCTGGCGCAAAACTTATAGCGTAAATTGTTTAACATTGAATTTCCCATTGACTGCCGGTCAGCAGTTATACAGTACATTCCGCACACAGCGTAAATTGTTTAACACTGAATTTCCAATTGACCGGCCGGTCAATCAATGGGAAAGTCAGTGTTAAACAATTTACGCTGTGTACGGAATGTAATGTATAATTGCTGACCGGCCAGTCAAAGGGAAATTCAATGTTAAACAATTTACGCTATAAGTTTTGCGCCAGAATGTTTAAGCCAGAGTGCATCCAGGGTCGCCTACGGGAATTTTAGTGTTAAAACATTTTATGCCCAACGGCCCTCCATTACTACTCACGAAGAGAACGCATCTCTTCAAAAAATTCAAAAAGGGACATCATGTAAAGTCTACTATTTGGTCAGGAACGTTACAACCGTCACTTATTCCCAGTTTTTTATTCGACATTCGTTATCAACCGATAAAATAATACAGCTAGGAATAATCTAACATCCACGCACTTCTTTAGAAATACGGAAATTCTAAGCAGCAATTTCTCCCATAATACAGCTAGGAATATATCCAACCATCTACACAATTATTTAGAAATACCGAAATTCTAAGCAGCAATTTCTCCCTTAATACAGCTTGCCAATATAACAAATTCAATCTTGTTTGACAGAGCTCAACGAGCTCTGTCAAACTAAATTTAGTTTGTTAAATCCCCAGTCTTGAAAGTTTGCTACTTCGACATCAGTTTGGAGTTGGTAAATAGTATACGAGCCACATCCACTAAGGGTTATAGCGCTGTGTCCTTGGGCAAGGCACTTCATCCTGATTGTCCACGTGGAGGCATGGAAGCGCTGTGTACTAATACTTACTGCACGTAAATGGTGCATTTGTCTTCAATCAATACTGACCCTGCTTGTGTGGGGTTACTACGTTAGTGAGTCTGACAGTTACTCGCCGTTGTCCGGTGGTTCCCTCTGGGTACTTCTGCTTCCTCCACCAATAAAACTGTCCGACACGAGATGACCCAGTCTGTCGACAGTGTCGTTAAACACCATTAAATAAATACGAGGCACTTAAGAAAATTGCATCAATTTGTAAGCGTAAACTGAAATGCAAGGCCTTTCAAGGCCCCTGTCCAGTTTTTGAGCACATTCAATGCCTTTAAGACGAATTTTCAAATTCATAGACTTTCGAGGTTTTCAAGGACCATTATGAACCCTGGTCACTGAAAAGCTCGCCGAGAAATATGCGAGCGTGAGAACCATTTGGCAAATTAATGTCGTGTTCGGGCAAACTTATGCCCCCCTCCCCTCTCTTCTCGATATCCGAATTTAGTTACGAACCTAGAATCACACTTTTCTCCAAACTATCTAGGAGGTGGGCGGATGGGGTGGGGTCACTGTTGCCCCATTAAGCTTATAATCCATGAGCCCGCAGTGGTTTCCTCATCCGTGGTTTTGTTCGATAATGTGTCCCACAAATGTAGAGAGAGATCTGCGCGCATGAACATCATTTGTGCTGCATATATCGCAATTGTGCAACAGCCTCGCGAAATGGGCAATGGATCAATAGGGGTGTAGTCATTGGCAAAGTGCATTAGAGAGATTTGTCGGTGAAGTGATTATATAAATAATTCCGTTTTCATTATTCAGAGGAATATTAAAAAGACAGCACTTCTCCAGCAGCCGAATATTCATCAACCCCACCAATCGAATACAGATATTGAAATATTTTTATCAACAAATTCATCACAAACTATGAAGTGTGTAACGCTATTGCTCCATGGAGAGAATGGAATGCTTTTCTCTAAAAAAAAACAACAAATTTATTTAAAGCGATATTGAATACAGGCTTTATCATCAGATTTTACACCAACTGGGGCAAGTTGACATGTAAAATCCGAAGAGAGACTGTGGTTTGTGTTTCTCACCGAAACGTATTGTGTAGACTCCAATACTCAATTAAAATCGTCGCCTGAGTGCTAGAATGTTCTATGTCCCCTATGGGACATAGAACATTCTAGCACTCAGGCGACGAAATGTAGAGTGTAAGCCGCTATGGCTGCGCTGAGTCTACCATCACGGTAGTAATTTACTCTCCCTCTTTCTGTGAGAGATACTGTGATCGGCTTGTCAAATCTCTCAAGTAATAACCCAACAATCTGTTATGTATAACTTGGTTTATTCTTCGAAATCCAAAGACGAATTCCCTAAGGCTGTGACCTGAGTGAGAGTGCGGCGCGACCCGCGCCGCTACGCCTAATTCCTGAGAACGATTTTCACTCACACTGGCCCGCCTCGCTGTAGTTTGCGCCACCAAGAGAGCCGGTTCCTCTATGCGCCGCTAAGTTGTTCTTTAAATAATCTTAAAACCTGAAGTCGTGAACGCTAAAACACACCTATATATACACTAGGGCGCAAACCAATGAAAGCAGAGCTCTCAGAACGAGGCTAGCTCTGCCGCTCGTACAAGAAAGATACAGGAATAGGCCTGAAGCTCGGCTGCTACACAACCAACACCTCCGATGGCTCCTCTCCCCGAGATGTCACAACGTCTACACCACCCACCAACCCTCACAATAAAACAAAATTTCCCAAAATAAAACAATGTCTGTAATGTCTATACAACACTTTAAATCTTCAGCTGAAGGATTATAGCGCTGTGTCCTTGGGCAAGGCACTTCATCCCTCTTTCGGGTGATCCTCTTCTGCCCGTCGGTCTTGATCTTCGTTACTTCCATCGCAACTTTAACCTGCCTCACTATGCCCGTAGTTTACGTCACCTCGTCTATATGTCCCTCTCGTTTGTCTTCCTGTCTCACCAAAGTCTGGGTAGAACCGTCAGTTTGTTCCACG
The DNA here is from genome assembly GCA_031216915.1 of Pictodentalium vernedei. Taxonomy (NCBI): domain Eukaryota; kingdom Metazoa; phylum Mollusca; class Scaphopoda; order Dentaliida; family Dentaliidae; genus Pictodentalium; species Pictodentalium vernedei. The sequence continues at coordinate 45,152,955 of CM062292.1, read as the reverse complement.
TCATGGGTCTGTGTCTCCACTGTTGACTTCATTGATTCTTCAGGCTCCGTACACTCCCCAATCCAGACTTCTTCAGGCATCACGAGATCGTCGTCAGCAGGGCGGCTATCAATGTAATCTCTTCCGAATTCCTGCATCTCCGTTAAGCTACTGGCAGCCGTTTGCATCTCTGCATCCTCAGTTACAATCCTTCCAATCGGTAGTATCTGCACTTCCGACGTCGAGTCCTGTCTTCCGCCTGGTGAATTCTCCGGCCTGAGTTCTATAAACTTTGGGCTGGAGAAGTACTGACCCCGCTTCTCACGTTTATGGCGCAACACGTTTTTATTGTGCACGTACGTTCTTAAACATTTGTCACATTTAAACTTTGATCCCACACAATGTGTCTTGTGTCTCTTTAACTGTACGAAATTATCGTAGCGTCGATCTCACTGCTCGCATAGTGCTTTTCGTTTAGTTTGCTTTGTTTCTGGCATCTTAACGACTTCACATCCACTTAGGTTACGCCGTTTCTTGCGCCCAGCGAACTGACTTATGGAAGTACTTACACTACTTTCGCCTGAGACGTCACTATTAATATCATTGACGTCATCTTTGAAACCTGTTACACTTTTGTTTGCAGCACCCTTGCACAGCATTGCGTCAACGGCACTGTCCTCTGTAACCATGCACAGTACGTATTCATTGAGTGCGCGGGGCAACTGTAGCCTGTGCCTCCCCGAAGTTGAGATTCCTTCCGGACTTGTGACAACACCATCTCTGTTTGTAATTATTTTCCTTCTACCACCTGAGTGGTCCGCTAATATGTACGGACGGAAACACACCCGGCTATACTAGACTTTCTTCGGCAGTCTCTGTATTGGCATAAATCTGGCATAAATCAGCAACCCAGGCATGGCTCAACTAATCACCTGCGTCTGGCGGAGCTCCTATGACAAATGCCACGGGTAATGTGGTTTCTCTTCTCAACATCATCATGTGTGGATTATGAGCCGACGTCTCATGTTCGGCAGCATAATATGCCATCAACACAAGCGGAAGGAGTTGGTCCCAATCAGAGTGGGTATCACTCACAAATGTACTGAGCATGGCTTTCAGTGTAGGATTAAATCGCTCTATCATTCAATTAGACTGTGGATGGTAAGCAGAAATTCTGGTTTTCTTAATCACTGAAAGATCACACACGCTCTTGAAAACTGCGCTCTCAAACTAGCGACCCTTATCTGAATGTAGTACCTGTGGTACCTCGAACCAGGAGTAGCACAACCACATCTTGGAATTCTGGTAGTAGCTGCAAAGCCCCCAAAAACGTCTTAATTCTGTCTGCGTCTCCGGAACCGGCCAATCTGCCACAGCTTTAATCTTCCTCGGATCGGTAGTTATACCATGTTCTGAAACAATATGACCTAGGTAAGTGACACTATTAGCAAAGAGATAACACTTTGAAGGATTCAGCTTCAGTCCCGCTTCCAACAGTTTCCGAAACACTTAATGCTGGCGCGATAACAATTCATCAAAAATCGTCCCAAAAATAATAATGTCGTCCAGGTATATGAGGCATGTCTCGTACTGCAGTCCTGTCAATACTGTTTCCACCAGGCGTTGAAATGTTGAAACCGCTCTAACCAAGCTGAAAGGCATTACCCGAAAGTGATAAAGGTCTATCCTGGTCATGAAAGCTGTTTTTGGCCTCTCTTCTTCCTCTACCTCCACCTGCCAGTACCCTGACATAAGATCTATAGTAGAGAACCAGACCACCTAAGATAAAACATCTAGCATGTCTATGCGTGACAATGGGTAAGCATCATTTTCTGTCACTGAGTTGAGATCTCTGTAATCCACGCAAAACCTCAGAGTGCCATCATGTTTCTTCACCAAAACAACCCCAGCAGCTCTCGCACTTTGAGAACGCCCAATTATGCCACATTTTACAATTGTCTTTACTTGTTCTTCAACCTTCCCTCGGGCATGTATTGGTTCCCTCTTGGCCATATGCTTGGCTGGCGTAGCATTTCCCCTCTCTATCAGTAGTAGGTCATGCACGTTTCGACCCCCATCAGGATGACCTCGGAAGTGATGTCATGTCACGTAAACCAGTGGCGTCATGTTGTGTATGTGCGAGTCACTAGATCGATCAATTGCTCTATAGCTCATTTGCTCAATGGGATTCAAGTCATTCGAGCAGTATGTGCGAGTCACTCGAGGTAAGACGGAATCCCACTTATGGAATCCCTTTGTGAATCCCATTTCTGGAATCCCCTTTTGGAAAAAACATGGCCTTCGGCACCCCTTTTTATGAAATGAGGCTAAGAGTTGTATGTGAGTCACTCGTCGAGCAATTGCTCTAAAACACATTAGCTCGATGAGATTCGAGTCGTTTGAGCAATATGTGGAGTCACTCGAACGAGCAATTGCTCTAAAGCTCATTTGCTCGATGGGCTTCAAGTCGTTTGAGCAATGACTTTTCAGTAACTACTCAATAGCTTATTTGCTTTGGGAATGATATAGGCTTTGGGAATGATACTAGTAAATTCTATGGTATGATGGTCCAAACAAGGATTCTTGAAGAATTCGTAGTTAATAAATGTGGATTTTAGTGATTTGGTGTGTTTGTATGTAGGGCTGTTTGTGGTAATTCCACGAATCGGGAAATTACTCCTGTACAAAGGAACATACTCTCCGAACATACGCCTATCCTATAAGAAACCTTTGGTTCACATAGCAACAACGTGCTACCATAGAAACCAAGATGGCCTTCGGCACCCCTTTTTTATGAAATGAGGCTAAGAGTTGTATGTGAGTCATTCGAATGAGCAATTGCTCTAAAACACATTTGCCCGATGAGATTCGAGTCGTTCGAGCAATATGTGGAGTCACTCGATCGAGCAATTGCTCTAAAGCTCATTTGCTCGATGGGCTTCAAGTCGTTTGAGCAATGACTTTTCAGTAACTACTCAATAGCTTGTTTGCTTTGGGAATGATATAGGCTTCGGAAATGATACTAGTAAAATCTATGGTATGGTGGTCCAAACAAGGATTCTTGAAGAATCCGTAGTTAATAAACGTGGATTTTGGTGATTTGGTGGGTTTGTAGGGCTGTTTGCGGTAATTCTACGAATCGGGAAATTACTCCTGTACAAAGGAACATACCCTCCGAACATACGGCTATCCTATAAGAAGCCTTTGGTTCACATAGCAACAACGTGCTACCATAGAAACCAAGATGGGGCCTCCAGTATACAAAATGGACGACGGAAACACGTATCACCCTCACAACACGCGCTGCACACGCGCATTAACACGACGTATCACTATGGGGATGACACAAGATGGCCTCTTACGCTGGTTACCATAACAACACAACTTGGCGCCACTGGGTCACGTGACATGACGTCACTTCCGAGGTCATTCACCGAGGTCATCCTTATGTGTCTGAACGTGCATGACATACTACTTTGATCCTATGTTTGATCAAGCTAGTTCGCCCCATGTCATCATCATTCTTTGCAAAAGCTCCGAAAAATCAGTCAGCATTGATTCTGCTTTAATTCGCATCTCTTCTGATAAGAGACTGTTGTCTTCTGGTATCAAACACTTCATGTGCGGCGTCAGTATTTTTTCTGACCTGTCCTCAGCGCTCGTCACTGCAATCTGATCAGCGTCTTGCAGTCATCATCCTGTAGTTCCCTTTCCAATAATCCGTGGTTGGTTTGCAGGGTTTATAAGCCTGACCGGCACATCTCCTGAGCCTCTATTCTGACGGGCACTCGTGCTAGAAGAATTGAATATTTCTTTGTAAAAGCGCTGCTGGGTTGTATCGTGGCTATCAGGGGTTCAGCCAGCCCAAGAGAAGCCGGTGCATTCCCTGGCATCAGCATCTCACTGGCAGGGGGACAGAACCACTGCTTCTCTGGGTGTGACTCTACAACAGCCCATCTTCCCAGACACATGACAGAGTATCTTCATGCGGTCGATTCTCCGGGACTGTTTCTTTACATCTATACTGTATCCATGTTTCGTACGGAAATCTAAGCCGAGTGTGCCATCAACTCGTTTACTTTCCCCCCCCCCCCCCCCCCCCACCTGCAACACAAAATCAGCGCTTCCCCTCAGTCATGCTGCCGCCACTTACAGTTGTTAACTTGGCGAGTCTGGGTCGTTTGTGTTCATCCATAGCATCACAAATGTCACTCACTTCTCAAAAGTGAAACAGTTGCTCCACTGTCCACAAGTAGATTCACTTTGTACACAACCATAAGCCATCGAGGCCTCTGTGTACATGCCTGCTTCTCTGACCACTATTCGCGTTGATCCGCCAACATTTTCCGCCATTCTGGTATTCTGGGAAGATACGAATTTACCGCGTACCTCGGCTCTCTTCTTCGACTGGACAATATTACGTTGCTCTGGACAATTTCTCTTGAAGTTATCTTTCTTTCCACGGCCATAACACGCTTTGCCCTTTAGGCGCCGCCAATCTCTGAATCTTTGCTTCTCAATCTCAATCAATTCTTGGAGTCCTTTCTTTATCCTCTCTTTCCAGTACTCGTTATTTTCATCACCAGATTGCACTGATCGGAGGGTCTTTACTTCAGAATTCGCGCTTCAGACAGCCGATTTCTTTCTCTCTGCTTCTTTGAAATGCTTACAGCTCATCCGCCGCCTGCACTGCCTCTTCGTCGCTAGCTTCCTATGCCAAACCTGAAAACTCAGTTCGTGGTCCTCCAAGGCCTCTAGAAGCTTATCTTTAGCTAAGGTGTTTAACGTCTCCTCTGTGGCACTGGGATACGCCATCTAGGACAACCATCCCAGCGCTTGACTTAATTCCGGCATTCACCTTTTCTTCGCATTCTTGACTTAAACTGTGATTTATACAGGTCTATCGCATTCCGAGGTGCGTATCTTTGTCCAGCATCGCTTTCAGAACATCAAGCCACACGTCCTGCTGATTCTGTCATCTTCGCCAAAACTTGCTGGACCTCTCCTCGTGGGCTGACAGCCAAGCACGCTCCCTGCTGTCCATCACCACATCCACTCAATTTGGCGTAATATTCAAAATGGACCAGGTACTCCTTCAATGGCACAGAACCGTCAAATATATCTGGCTTGCCTTTCGATCTAGCACTGGGATACGCCATCTAGGACAACCATCCCAGCGCTTGACTTAATTCCGGCATTCACCTTTTCTTCGCATTCTTGACTTAAACTGTGATTTATACAGGTCTATCGCATTCCGAGGTGCGTATCTTTGTCCAGCATCGCTTTCAGAACATCAAGCCACACTTCCTGCTGATTCTGTCATGTTCGCCAAAACTTGCTGGACCTCTCCTCGTGGGCTGACAGCCAAGCACGCTCCCTGCTGTCCATCACCACATCCACTCAATTTGGCGTAATATTCAAAATGGACCAAGTACTCCTTCAATGGCACAGAACCGTCAAATATATCTGGCTTGCCTTTCGATCTAGATACCGTAAGTGCACGTTGTTATAGAATCCATTTCTTCAGTACGGCTTCATGGTGCTAGAAAGGAGGGGGAGGGGGCATGCGGACTTAATGATTATACCTCTGTGACATATAGGCCAATCTGGCCGGGTGCTATATATAAGAATTTCTGAAATGTTTGCAATATTTTTGTGATGCACATGTCACGTTAATAAAGAATTACTTACTTACTTACTTACTTACTTACTTACTTACTTACTGTAATAAGTCTTCTTTCTACTTTCTGGTTGTCTGATACACTCTCCATCTGTTGCCACTGTTTTAGGATCCGTCGATTTCAACTACAATTGCGCCGTCAGACTCTGAATTTGTAGCGCCGCTACAAAGAGACTTCTCTGTAGCGCCACCTTTCTCCTGTCGTCTGCTGCTTCCAACGGGGATCTGGGTCCATTCTTTTCTTCACTGGTGCCGCCAGTTTGCCTTCCAAAACCTCTCGCCGCTCCACCTCCTGCTGGAACAAAGATGTCACAAACTCTATCTCCGTCACCAACGACCGACTCAGCCCCGTAACGGCGCTTTCATCATCAAGTCGTTGCCGGCTTCCTATAATTCTTTGCTTTCTCTGCGACCCATGCTCATCAGGATCGTCGCACAGCCCCTCTGTAATTCCAATCCCATTCGACGCCGTCCCTCTTATTGAAATACGCCTAGTCTCATCTCGATCATCCCCCGATGGACCAACGTTCTGTGAAAAATTCAATGCTTTCCCGGCACGTTATAACAAGGGGTTTTCGTGGATGACGAGATATGTGGCCCAAACAAACTCCCATCTCCAGCTCCAAAGCTGCAGGTAAACGGTGTCGACTCCCTGTTCACCGACGAATCTGTATGCTCTGATGGCGGCGGCGCCAGCAACTTGACGTTGTCGACATCCCTCTCTTTCGCCGCTGCCATTGGCTGCGTCATCGGCGCCGTACACCCATCGTTGAATCTTAGTTGCTCATTATTGCATTTCCCGTTGTATATCTAAGCGACATCTTGCTTCCTTCCTTCACAGACCGACGCTGCCACCAAGCTCCTTCGTGTGACGTGTAGACACCAGCGCTCAATTATTTAAATGGCAGAGTGTAAGTCGCTAGCGCTGCGCTGAGTCTACTATAGCGGTAGGTTCTTTACTTTACTCTTCCTCTTTCTGTGAGAGAGATAATGTGATCGACTTGTCGAATCTCTCAAGTAGTAACCCAACAATCTATTATGTATAATTTGGTTTATTCTTCAGGCTGTGACGTGAGTGAAAGTGCGGCGCCACCTGCGCTGCTACGCCTAATACCTGAAAACGATTTCCACTCACTATGGTCCACCTCGCTGTAGTTTGCGCCATCAAGAGAGCCGCTTCCCCTATCCGCCGCTAAGTTGTCCTTTATTTAATCTTGACACCTGGAGTCGTGAAGGTTCTACGTCTTTATTCCCGAACTGCGCTAAACACGCCTACATATACACTAGGGCGCAAACCAAAGCGAGACCGACCAATGAATGTAAACAGACCTCTCAGAACGAGGCTAGCTCCGCCGCTCGCACAAGGAAGATAACTCAAGGCGAAGTGCCGCCGAAGCGCAGGAACAGGCCTGACGCTTGGCCGCTACAATATTTATTGATACCTGGGACTGCGCAAACTGTGCAATGGTTCGTGGCTTGATGTTATTGGATGCCATCGATAGGGTGGGCTTGGGTTCACACTCTTACTTGCTACAGATATACTAACAAACAAGATTTTGAGTGAATGGTCTACACGGTGACAAGTAAGCTTCTAATTGCCTATTGTGTCCTCAAGTTTTTTCTGGTCAAGTCTGGTCTAGCAAGGGAGTTTATCGATACAGGTAAATATGTATTCGCCAAGTGGCGAAGTACCAACATTGCCCTGTGTCTGGCTGTGAGTACTCAGTCAGTTTGTTTATTGAGGTGTAGCAACACTTTCAACACCCAGGGTCACCTCATATCTGACCGTTGTACGGGGGAAGAAGCCGGAGTACCAGGAGACAACCGCCGACTGTCTGACTCTATATCTGCACAAGCAGAGTCCGCAACGGCTGTAGGCAAGTGGATCATTAGTACACGACGCCACCGTTCCCTACACGTGAACAATTGGGATTAAGTGTCTTGTCCGGGGACACAACGCAGTTACCGTTGGTTAGTATCGAACCGTCGATCTTTCCGTTTAAAGTTCAACGCTCTATCTTCTGAGTTATCGCACTCCTCACACTGTCCGTGTCACCTTCCGTATACCTTCATAATTGTAGAGTAGGACGCTTACACGTTCACAATAAAGAATGTTTAACCGGAAACAGCTGATTCTCTGTCTCACTGGGCAGTGAATCGAATGCGCGATCTGATTGGGTAATACTGAAATCTTTTGCAGGGTCAGAACAAACAAAATCATTATTTTCTTCACAAAAATTGAATATTTGGGTAACACATCTGCAGTTCGTTCTGTCGCACAAGGTGAGATAGGTGATACTGCATGGCTGATATTTGATAATAGATCACATCATATTCTATCACACGAACAATTAACGTGGATACTTTGTTTTTTTTATAACAGATTACGTGACATTAGGCTTGCGTCCTATTTTTCAGACAAGAGAGCCCGCAACTATATTCAGATTTGGAAGGGGCGATAACCCATATTTGTTAGATCAGGATATGAAGTTTCCGACTGTTCTGAGCACACATTCCCATGCTCAATCGCAAGCTAATCGGATGAGGAATTTTTTAATAATTTAGGGTGCACTGCCCACTACTTTGGCTTATTTGGAGTGTGATCTGATTCGCCTTTAAAGAGTTTGGAAACTCTCCGGCATGATGCAAATCGATGGATTACACGGTCGTGCAACATCACTGAAAACTATCAGGGAGTAAGTTTCGTTGGATGACGACCAGAACATTGTAGACTTGAAGAAACCCTGTTATCTTTGCATTTTGGTAAATCTCCCTGACAGCCGATAGTGTAAACTAATTGTTCAGAATATCTGGAATTCTAAGATCCAAACAGAGTGGCTTAGACAAGAGAGGGAGTTAACAGAAAAGTCTTTTTTCAGTCTCGCGCTAAGAAGAAAGGGTGAGACAGTCCGAGGTAATAAGAAATCGTCCCAGAGAGAGAGAGAGAGAGAGAGAGAGAGAGAGAGAGAGAGAGAGAGAGAGGCGGGCAGGCAGGCAGGCAGGCAGAGATCCATATAGGATTGCAACCAAAATTGGCAAGAAGGGATCTAAGCAAAGAAATCGTTGTGTGCCCTGCGTGAAAAAGAGATGCTAGGTTTTCAGAGTGCCTGATTTCACCTTTGGGAAGTCCGTGCTGTTCAAACTGATGTCAGGGCCGCTGCAGCTTAGAGGAAAATAGGGAACGACAGTGAAATGGTATGCCAAATAAGCAACTTGAGGAGTAATGGAGACTATGGGACAGTTTATCTTAGATTGTTTAAAATATTAGTCTACTTGAGTTAGATTTGGTAGAAGTATACTGGAGAAGGGAGATGAGAGAAGGAATCATATGTGGTTATTGGGTAACAAAGATGAGAGGGTGAATATGCTTATCTGGGAAATTGGGAAGAATGGGGTAAGGAATATTATCAAAAAGTTCGTGTCCGGGTGTTGGAAGGGCAGAAGAGGCGTGGTGGGGGAGTATTCTGGGATCGCAGGAGTAACCAGGGCCTTCTCACCTGTTAACTGCGATAAATCAGCGGTTGGCCAATATGTTATTATTACAACACTAATTCATATCGTCCCCTGAGTTCCAATGTGTTCTATGTGCCTACTGGCACATAGAACACATTGGTACTCAGGGGACGATATGCCTACGTAGAGGTCTTCGAACAAGATAAGCTGTCACACTATTTTGGTAACTATTAATATACACCAGGCTTTTCGTGTGGTTATCCAGGACTTCATAATTAAGATGGCCATAATTCAGCATTCGTGTTTGCAACGATAGATTCCACAATGGACATGTTCCAATAAATGGCCACAAGTTCAGATTTGAAAGAAGAAAATGTGAATTTACTGGGATTTGACTATTGACATGCGTATACATCGATGGGCGAATTTGAAGAATTAATAAGGCAAATGTTTATAATGCATGATCCTGTTGTGTCGGACAAAAAGTGTGCAGAACAACCACCACCAGGTGCATACGGGCACCTGATTTCACAAATATCAAAGAACTAACATGTTAATTAATGGTACGTTATCAATAGCGGGTCGATTGCGTGTTTAATGCAGTATGCAACATCAATATTTCATTGTAGTTTCCCTTTGGTGTCTGATTTACTCTTCATTAAATCAGTATTATAATTTATAGGTAAATAATTGATTGCTTTCTTCCTTTGAAGACTAACATGATACGATACGATATACTACCCTTAACTAATGGTCCGGAATTTTTTCAAGTGGAATTCTTGTGGTCATTCAGTACACAGGGCCGCGATTTAAACACAGACAAATCAGTAGATTTATATTAATATTTCAGACCTGATCTGAGAACAGTTGATGGACAACTTCATACACTTAGCCACACTGGCACTTAACAAGCATGTGTGTGGTAGCAGTCTAAAAATATAAACAAACTGACCTTTGTTCTGAATGTTATAGTAGATTATTACCTCCAGGAAAGAAAACAAAACCAAAACACCGAGACGAAGACTTTTCGGATTAGCAGATGATAATGCAACACATTAACATGCATTGCGATGCACAAATTAACATTACTGATAAATATATTACTTGATTGCTGTAGTGCCAACGAGAAACGTCACAACTCTATCTGCACCCACCCCCAAGATGGCGTCACGTCCATTAACACGGTATGTCATCCCACCGATGGTGTTTGATGGCGTGAGTTGTTACGCTGTGATTACAGTCACAGCGTAACATCTTTCACGTCATCAAACACCATCATTGGGAGGAGTTACTGTGTTAAACCCCTGTACACTGACGTCAAAATATCTCAATTTCAGGCAGAAAAAAATTCCCCATAATGCATCTAGAAATTTAACCAATTCAGTCTCGTTGGACAGAGCTCATTGATTGGTTTAAATTTCTAGCCCATGGTCTCTGTCTTTCACAGGCACTTGTCACCTGTCATTTCATGTAACAACAAAGCTTAGAGAAAATACCCAAGGGGTATTTTCTCTCAGCATTTTTGTTTCATCAACTGATCGGTGATTAGTATCCGTGTTATTTCCACAATTCTGAAAAATAATAGTCTTTTAATATTTCTTACATTAACATGTCCTATCCTCACGAGTTTATCAGTTGAATATGAGCATTCACATTTTTTTTTCTGGAAGGGCTTGAATGATATATTAAGTCACATATACAAACATCCGTTTTTAGTGAAACTGCATTAATGGACCCGTGTAGACCCATTTCCTCAGTCCCAAAATTAACTTCAGCTTTCAATTTTTGTAACACATTTGTACCACTATATACCAATGTGAAAAATTTGATGCTGTGCAACGCAGATGTTTCCAAGACAAATATTTATTTCGTTATCACCTATAATATCCGAAGCTTTTCTGTTTGCACACACTAATTCAAATTAATTAGCTTACAACAGAATTTAAAATGCAGTTCAAATGACATTAATGTTGTTTGGTTGCCGAATCAAGCTACATGTCCACTTGTGTCCTATTTATATACCATTCAAGAGACAATGCCGTTCCGATGTCTTTGTGTCCCATTTATATACCCTCCAAGAGACAATGTTGTTCTGATGTCTCTGTGTCCACGTGGGCCATTAATATACACTTCAAGACACAATGTCGTTCCGATGTCTTTGTTACAAATTGAAAACACTTTTTTCAGGGCAATTCATCATTAACCAGTGTTTGCCCCTCTATCCAGGCTAACTGTAGTTTTCCTGACCCTTGTAATATATGGGCAGTTTGTTCTGGACGTGCTCTGGCTTACCAAAAACCCAACAATTCCGAGTTCTTTGAGACTGTCTCCCTCTGGAAGTTTCCACACATAGGATCAGGTTTTTCATAGTTCATACAAACTGGGCCATTACAGGACAAATCTCTTGCTGATGAACTTTCCCCTTGTTTTTTCCTACTCCTGATATCGACTTCACTTTCTAATTTCAGTTGTAATAATGTAAGCATTTTCAACATAATTTTCCAAATTTATTGGCTTCTTTCTGCTACAACATGCATAAGGCTGCAGACTGCTGTCATGTCCTCTTCCGTTTTTTTCCATATTCAAAAGAAGTTTCTTTCTCTAGCGTAATTTGTATAGCCTCAACTACATTGTGTGTTTACTTTGGTGAACATCTATTACAAGATCTCTATTTATAAGTCCTCTTAAAATTTAATCATTTGCAAGGTTATTACGAATATTCTGTTCAAGAGTAGAACATAGTTTTATTGCCGACTGGTGGGTGACACTTCCAAATTCCAATAATGTTTCTTCCAAGTGTTTGCAACATACCAAGGACTCACATTTCTTTAGATCTGTTCTCGCTTTTACAGTTTCTGACAGCCTCATCATCTCCTCTGAACCATTTTCAGGGCTTTGAACAGCACTCAGTCACATTCAAGGCCATTCCTTACATCCAAGGCCCTGCAAGATCCCTCACAAGAGAAAAGAAAAACTTGGTCTTTCAGCTGCACTCCCCTCATAATTTCATTCTATTGTTCCACCCATATTTAGCTCACCTGGCCCAAAGGGCATGTGAGCTATTGCCATCACTTGGCATCTGTCGTCGTTCATTGTCCGTAAACTTTTCACATCTTCTCCGGAACTACTGAGCTGCTGTGAAGCAAACTTGGCAGGAATGGTCCGTGGGTTCTCTTCAAACGATCCTCATTTTGTACCCGTCGGATGAAAAAGATGGCCGCCAGAGACATTTTTCGATTCTAATTGGTCGATTTTCAAAAATCTTTTCTCTGAAACTACAGGGCCCAATGTTTTGAAACTTCACGAATGATGACTGGGACACCCTCTACCAACGACCCTCATTTAATGTTGATCAGGTTGCAAACATGGACACAATTGCGGCTCCTAGTTACCATGGAAACCCTATTGAAAATCATATTTCATCTTCTTCTCTGGAACTACTGAGCCGATGTGAACCAAACTTGGCAGGAACGGTCTTTGGGAGGTCCTCTGCAAACGATACTCATTTTAGCTAACCTGACCAAAAGGGCATGTGAGCTATTGCAATCACTTTGCTTCTGTCATGTTCGTCATCCATCATCATCCATAAACTTTTCACATTTTCATCTTCTCTGGAACTGGACTACTGAGCTGCTGTGAACCGAACATGGCAGAAATGGTCTATGGGAGGTCCTCTAAAAACGATCCGCATTTTATCTCACCTGGCTCAAAGGGCATGTAAGCTACTGCCATCTGCATTTTCATCCGTAAACCTTTCACATTTGTCATTGTTCGTCGTCCATCATCATCTGTAAACCTTTCACATTTTCATCTTCTCTGGAACTAAACTGCTGAGCTGCTGTGAACCAAACTTGGCAGGAATGGTCTATGGGAGGTCCTCTACAAACGATCCTCATTCTGTACCCGTCGGATGAAAAACATGGCCGCTAGAGGCATTCTTCGATTATGGTTGGTCGATTTTCAAAAATCTTCTCTGAAACTACATGGCCAAATGTTTTGAAACTTCACATAATTGACTAGGACATCCTCTACCAATGATCATCATTTAATGTTGGTTGGGTTGCAGACATGGTTGGAATGGTGGCTCATAGTTACCATGGAAACCCAATGCAAATCACATTTTCATCTTCTTATCTAAAACTACTTGGACATTGTGAACCAAACTTAGTACAAATAATGTATGGAAACTCCTCTGAAAACAGTTATCATTCTGTTTCGGTCAGATGGAGGAGCATCGTATCCAGCTGCATTCTTTGCTTTTGATTACGATAATTGAGGGATATGTGGTTCTGCCAGGTGAGCGATTACAGGCACTTTAGAGCCTTTACTTTTACTATTGCTCAACTTGTATGTTGCTTGGAGGGTGCATTGGATTTGCTAGGTAAGGGTTGATAGCTTGCTAAGTGGAAACAAGGCAGGCTGTTGTCTATTTGCAAAACGAAAAGAAATGCAGTTGCAAAGATAAGCTAGAGTGACAGCTCTCTTCAAAACTGAAAGATTTTACCAAAACTGACAGGTAAGGGTAAGATCTTTGAATGAGTTCCCCTTATGATCTCCCCAAATATCATGCCCATATGCTTTACTGAATGTGATGAGACATGATGTAATAATGATAATGATTATTTCCTGTATAGTCCCCCTCATATTGAGGGTAAAATCATCCATGATTACTGGAATTCTAAGTGAATTAGTTTTTACAAGTGTTATACATGTTGTGGGTAAATGTGTCATTCGCACATTCAGTACACCACAGTGTTCACACAAGTGGTCTCTTTCTCAATACGTTTATTTGTTAATTGGGGTTTAACCCTTTAGGGTTATTTCCGACTTTTACAACCTCTAAATAGGTACCCTTAAGCTGCCATCATATGAAAAGGTTCTGATGACAATAGGCAAATTTTCTAGGCAGTGGTTTCTAGTTAGTCTTGGCTGCCGGTTAAGGCAGCCATGATTTGACTAGACATCACCACTAAGCCACTGGATGTTTTAAGGCTTTGGGGTGGTGGGAATTAAGATTACTTGTCCAGGCCTTTAAGAGGGTTAATAACATCTTTCAACAGTCAGTATCACATTGTGTCAGACAACTTTATAGGTGGAGTACTCAGAGAGAACTATCATGCAGTGGCAAGCAACTGTCAGACTCTCCAACTTACTAGCTCTGTACAAGTAGAGTTAACAACGGTTGAATAAAAGTGCACCATCGATGTGCAGTAAGCTTTAGTACACAGTGCTACCGTGCCCCCCACAAAACAAAATACAGATACCACCAGTCAGGACCGAACTGTCAACTTTTTGGTTTTAAATCCAATGTTTTAACCACTGAGCCACTGTGTGTCCCTCTTTCTTGATCAGATTACTTTCTGATCAAGATGCATTTTACATCAAAGTATCAAGATTTCATGAACAAAATATTTTAAAATTAAGAATGAATCAAGTAAAACGAATGGAAGATTCAATGTTCTAACATTTTCAACAAGTGAGATCCTACAGTGTTTTTTTTTGGGGGGGGGGGAGAAGGTTGACCAGATCATGCATGACTCAGTCATGATCTTGTCGAAATCCACTGTCTACCTTTGTTATCACAGTACTATAAAATCTGGTCCTCCTGAGGAAATGTCATTAAAAATACACACAAAATATAAGTTGGTCTTAGCTAATATTTCTGAGGGGGCATGGCGGCACTGTGTACTAAGGCATACAGCATGTCAATGGTGCACTTGTCTTCAACCAATGCTAACCCTACTTGTGTGGAGTTTGACAGTTGCTCGCTCTGCAGCTCAGTGGTTCTCTCTGGGTACTCTGGCTTCCTCCACATAATGAAATGGCTACAGGTGACTGGTCCAACATTGAAAGAATCTTCTTCTAGACACCAACAAAGTATAATTCAAAAATAAAAATAATTTGAATCAGCATTCATTAGTTATTGGACAGAAATCAAATTCAATATGGCCACCATGGTGACCATATTGAATTGGCTAGCTGATCCAAAATCAAAAGGAAACTTCCTCTCGACACCAATAATGCACAACCCCAAAAAATGAAACTGTTTTGTGTCAGTATTTATTAGTTATTGGACAGAAACCAAGTTCGAGATAGCTGCCATGAAAGCCATAATGATGGCATCCATCTTGGTTCAGCTGACTGGTTCAAAATTGAAGGAACAATCAATCCTCTAGACACCAACAATGCATAATTCTAGACACCAACAATGCATAATTCAAAAAATAATGAAAGTGTCAATGACACTGTAGCTTAACTTGTCTGTGTGTTGTGTTTGATGAAAAGGATAATGATGTTCAATGTTTATGAAAGGATTATGAAATAAGACAAAAATTGTGATAATTGGGAATATGTTCATTTCTGTTCCCTGTATGCTATGTTTTTGATAAAAATAATATGAGGTGTACACTGTACTAAAGAGATGAGGGGTGGGTTAATATGACTGCGCAGTTAATGTATGTGGCCCTCACAGTTAACGTATATCAACGAAAGTTACCAAGTTACAGTGACATTATTCCAAAATGAGTCATCCTATCAAGTTACATTGAAATCCCTTCATAAATATGGCCTGTAGACTGTGCTAAAGGTTTTTGGGCTTCAGGCCTGTGTAGCCATCACGGTAGACCGATTGAAACCAAAAGGGGACATCCTCATCTCGACATTGTACTGAGTCATTCTACCAAGTCACAATGAAAGCCCTTCACAAATACGACCTTTACTCTGTACTAAAGTTTTTCGGGTTTAGGGCTCTGGCAGCCATTATGGTTGAATGATCATGACCAAAAGGGGACGTTCTCATCGGGGCATTAACCTGAGTGATCCTACGAAGTTACAATGAAATCCCTTCATAAATATGACCTGTAGACTGTGCTCAAGGTCTTCGGGCCCCTGTAGCCATCACAGTTGACCAATCACGACCAAAAGGGGATGTCATCATCTATGCATTATATGGAGTCAACCTAACAAGTTACAATGAAATCCTCCCATAAATACGACCTATAGACTATGCTAAAGGTTTTTGGGTTTTGGGCTCGAGCAGCCATCAAGGCTGAATGATCGCTACCAAAAGGGGATGTTCTCATCTAGACATTATTTGGAGTCATCCTACCAGGTTACAGTGAAATCCCTTCATAAATATGACCTGTAGACTGTGCTAAAGGTTTTCGGGCTTCGGGCCCCTGTAGCCGTCACAGTTGCCCAATTGCGTCCAAAAGGGGTCGTTCTCATCTAGACATTATATGAAGTCAACCTACCAATTAAATCCCTCCATAAATATGTCCTGTAGACTGTGCAAAAGGTTTTTGGGTTTTGGGCTCGGGCAGTCGTCACGGTTGACAGATTGTGACCAAATGGGGAAGTTCTCATCTAGACAGCATACAGAGTTATCCTACCAAGTTACAATGAAATCCCTCCATATTAAATATGATCTGCAGACTGTGCTAAACGTTTTTGGATTTCGGGCTTGGGCAGCCATCACGGTTGACAGATCGTGACCAAAAGGGAACATTCTCATCTAGACATTATACAGAGGCATCCTACCAAGTTACAATGAAATCCCTTCATAAATTTGACCTGTAGACCTTGCTAATGGTTTTCGGGTTTTGGCAGCCATACCAGTTGACAGATCATGACCAAAAGGGGATGTTCTCATCCAGGCATTATACGGAGGCATCCTACCAAGTTACAATGAAATCCCTCCATATTAAATACAACATGTAGACTGTGCTAATGGTTTTCAGGTTTTAGGCTCGGGCAACAATACTGGTTGACCGATCACAACCAAAAGGGGACATTCTCATCTATAGATGACCTCAAACCTACATATGAAATTTTGTGATGATCAGACAAGAACTATGGGGTGTGGCCTGTGCTAAAGGAAAATGTGAACAGACTCACAGATTCACAGACTAACAGACTCACAGATTCAAAGACTAACAGACTTCCGCATTCGTGATGGCAATAGCTTAT
Source organism: Pictodentalium vernedei (assembly GCA_031216915.1). Lineage (NCBI taxonomy): Eukaryota > Metazoa > Mollusca > Scaphopoda > Dentaliida > Dentaliidae > Pictodentalium > Pictodentalium vernedei. The sequence continues at coordinate 45,135,875 of CM062292.1, read as the reverse complement.
CTTGACTTTGTCAAGTTAAGCTAAAAATTAAATTAATTCGAGTAAGTGTTCATTAGTTATTGGACGGAAACCAAATTCAAGATTGCCACCATAATGAATTTGCAACTGGCGGCCATCTTGGTTCAGCTGATTGGTCCAAAATTGAAAGGAAGTTTCCTCTAGACACCAACAATGCATAATTAAAAAATACAAATGATTCGAGTCAGCATTCATTAGTTATTGTACAGAAACCAAATTCAATATGGCAGCCATATTGAATTGACTAGCTGGACCAAAATCGAAAGGAAGCATTGTCTGGTCATCAACAAGTAACCTCTAAAATTATGATTTGATGAAATAAGCAGTTCTTTAGTTACTTGACAAAACTAAAAGTAATGGAGAATTTCTCTGGGGCATAAAAATGAATCGAACTGGTTGACGTTTGTTTAAATAATTGCATTATCAAGCACAAAATTTTCAAAAAGTGACCAGGTCAGCCCAATAATTCTACAGTCGTACATCAGACTGAGCCCGTTTTTGAACTCGATCAAGACATTGTTGCTTAAAACCCATGTATCAAATATCAGTCAAATCGGTTGAAGTTTGCTGAAGTTATTGTACTATCAAGCTCAAAATTAGTCAAGGCCATAACTTTTGTGAAAATATATGGACATGCCCTATTTTGCATCATCGGGTGTTGAATATGCATATTAAGTCACATACCAAATATTATCAAAATCCATCCAGAAACAACTAAGTTATAAGCACAAAGGGCTGTCTGCCTGCCCACCCAGTGACTGCCCCTTGCCATACTACTACTTTTTGAAAACTTGACTAATAATAAATTAAAAAATAAACAAATAAATAATTTTATTAATTTTTAAAAAAGTATTTACAATCTAAAATCACAAAAATACACTAATTTCTCTCGTTAACATCAACAATAAAAAACACAAAATATTATTTTGTTTCTCATGCATTTAAAATACAAAAATATTAAGAGATGGGTGGTGTACAGTGGAACCCACTAAATTGTATATCTCTTAACTGAATAACCCTGTTAATTGAATATAATTTCTCAACACAAAACCATTTACCACACCTCCAGTACAAATTTGACCTGTTAATTGAATATAGGTTATAGAGTAAACTCCTGTTAATTGAAAAAAAAATCATGTAACCTGTAAAGAAATTACGTTGAATCACCTGTGTTTCCTTCGTTTATAGGCCAATTTGGCCTCAGTACATCCAATACAGGCATTTAGTCTATTATGAGCTCTGTCAAACAAGATATAATAGAATAAATGCTAAGTTTATATCTAGAATACAGGAAAGTGACACAATCCCTGTTAATTGAATACTCCTGTTAACTGAATAATTTTCATTGGCACAGTGGCTATTCAATTAACAGGGTTACAATTACACCCATGTTTCTGTATCACTGTACCAAATATAGTTCAAAATGGAGTAGCTGTAGCTGAGCTTCACAGGAAAATGTTTGGAAGAAAGGAATTTTGAATTTTTTAAGTCGAAAAATGACCATAACTCTCAAAAAAATGTGTGGAAGAAACTCACGCTACACAGATACAATTCCCCCATGATGCTCTATCACATCACGAAATATTCAAATCGGAGTAGCAGTGACTGAGGTACAAGGGAAAATGTTGGTACAGATGGTCTTCACTGGATGCCCCTTCAACATTTAAAGTCGGGGACATAATAATACACTCATTTGTTACATCAAGATGTCCTATCCTCAGGTGTCTATAAGTTGAATATGAGCATACTGACTACCGAGTCTCTGACTACTGCGGAAAGGTGACCAGCAGCTGGCCAAAAATAGCAATCCATATTGCCACTGGTGTTGGCAAGTTGCTTGATGCCAAAACAGAATAGTGTACCGATGCTGAGTTAAATCATCCGATACCAAAACTTGAAGTGTTCAATATTGTCCAGCTCTAAAATATATATTAACATATCTAAATAGAACAACAATCTCTGACATTATTTACACTGGCTGACAAAGAATAGGAGTAGGATACAATCAAGCCTAGAAATAAGCACACTGTTATCTGCAGAATGAGGTCCACAGAGGGTGAATTTGGTGATGCTACCCTGCACAGCATGGTAGCATTACTAAATTTATCCTCTGTGAACCTCAATCTGAATCATGGTCTTAGGCCTACATAGTAGTAGTAGACCTTTATTTGCAGCACATGTATTTACATAATCCTAAGTTCTACACAAATGTACTAATCATTTTATGAAATATTTAAACATTATAAGAAGATATTCAGCATACATGTTCTGCAGGGAATGGCCTAGCCAGATTGGCTGTCTTCTTGTCATTCCCTGTGGTGTGTTTGTGGATTGCATGAATGAATACAAGTAAATATAAGAAATTAGTATTGATAAACGACTTATATGCACGTTGATGATGAGGGCGTGGCGAGGTAGAATGGACGTTTCACACTTGTGTTATCAATAATGGATGAAAAGATAATATATAAATATGTCGTCCTTCCACCCAGCATCGGCCACAAAAGTGTATATGAAAACATACATAGACACACATATACATATATTTTTGCATATATACGAGTGTGCACAAGTGGGCAAGTATATATATGTAATGGCCTATGGTCTCACCTATTAAACACGGGAATATCAATTAATGGAAGATCCGTGAAGTTGCAAATGCTTGAATTTAATTCATGTACACACACACACACATGTAACCGTGCTCACAAACACACAATGCATTAGCATCGAGATATACGGAAAGAACCTATATGTTGGGCTCCACAAAGTAGGATGAGGTTTAGTAATGGCGATTACAGTCCTTGCAGTTAGTATCATTACAGTTTACTTCACTGGGATATTCTTCCAACATTTGTCTTATTCTAGTTTTTTTTAATTCATTTCTGTTTGATAAATTAGTTATACGTTTCTCATACTGTCCATACTGTTCCATGTTTTGGGAAAGAGGCTAACGGGGAGTAGATCTAAAGATTTATTTCTTGTGTTCTTTACTTGGAGGCCACCAGAGTGTCTAGTGGCTAGTCCAGGCGTGGCCCTTTCACTGAAATAGTGATCAAATGTTGCCGGAAGGTGCTTGTGTTTCCAGTCGTGTACGAATAGCATAACATGCAAAATATGGAGGTCCTTGAGTTTTAGAATTTTATCCTTTCGAAATAAAGGATCGGTATGGGCTCTGTATTTTTTGTTGTTTATAATTCGAAGTGCACGTTTCTGCAAGAGAAATAATTTATTGATAGCTTTTGAGTGCCCCCATATCTGTATTCCGTATAGGAAATAACTATGTACAAGAGCATAGTTTTAGGAAAGTAATGCGCAGTGGGGCAAAACGTTTTTAACTCTGCTAATTACATTAAGAGATCTGGAAACTTTAGAGCAGAGTTGTGAAATGTGTAATTTGTAGGTCAGTTTGTCGTCGATATGTATTCCAAGAAATTTTACTGCGTTCTCATTTTCTGTTGATCCCACCCTTCCTACTTGGTCGTTATTAAGGAAAATTCTTAAGTTGATACTTTTACGTTGTGGGGGTTAATTAGTATAAACTTACTTTTATTTGCGTTTAACTTTAATTTGTTTGTGGAGCACCATATGTGGACGTTCTCTAGTTCGGCGTTAATTGTTTCAGCCAGACCATCAATGTCATGACCTGATGAGTACACATCACATATAAACAGAAAGAGGTACCCAGAGGATTTAATTATTTATTTATTGGGGTTTAAGGTCACATACTTATGCACAATGGCTAATCGTGACTGTGACAGTTTTACGGGTGGAGGAAGCCGGAGTACCCGGAGAGAACCACCGAGCAACGACGAGCAACTGTCAGCTCCTCAACATTCTAATTCTATTCAAACTCCACTCAAGCAGGGTTACAGTGGTTGAAGACATCTGCACCAGCGACGTGCAGTACGCCTTAGTACATGGTGTCATTGTGCCCCCATGTAGGCAACCGGGATAAAGTGCCTTGCCCAAGGACACAACGCAGGTCGTCCCAGACGGGGATCGAACTTGGGACCTCTAACATAGAAGTCCAATAATCTACCACTGAGCCACAGCGCTCCCTACCCAGAGGATAAAAAGGGGGATTCTAGACCAGTGTATGGGATAGCATCAGCAAATTCACCCTCTGGGGACCTCATTCCACAAATGACAGATTGCTTATATCAACAAATGCATCAGCTGAGGCGCCCCCTTATGTAATATAACAAGTCATATCCGATGAATCCTATTCACAAAACATCACCATTCAAATTCTATTACTTTAAAATTTCTGCTTCAAAACAGCTTTTAACTCCTTACTGAAACATGCTGATGAAGTTCATTCCAATTAGGGGTCATCAGCTAGGTTTTGGGGGCAAAAAAGTAATATACTAGTTATTCAAGGCTGTTTTTTCAAGTATCGCCTTCTATCGCAAATACTATAAAACATTTACAATTGTATTTTTTACAGTACAGGGAGAGTGTATTATCACTAAATCACCCGCAGAGTGGAAATTCCACCCAAGCAATAATTGCAAATTTGTTGCAAAGCATAACAAGCACAAGCAAAGTTTCAGCCAATGGACCTCCGGGTTTAACCCGGAGGTCCATTGGCTGAAACATTGCTTGTGTTTTTAGTCGATACAGTACAGTCGCCGTGGACTGGTCACTTTGCACGCGTGGGCAATATTTCCACGGACGCAATAATATTAGATTCCAAACACTAATTACAGGAATAATCATAAAAAATTTAATTAATGAAGCACCAGGTACAACCCGGTGCTTCATTAATTAAAATTTTGCTAATGATGATTTTTACTACCTGGTAAACAGATGCGTGGACATAACTGCCCACGTGTGGATTACGACCAATCCACGGCAACTGTACTGAATATACAAAATTTGAAAGTTATAACTAGTTTGGGTGATAACTCCACTCTGCAGGTGATTTAGTTACAATCCACTCTCCACGTACTGTATGTCTTAAATAACAAAGTGGCAATTTACCAGTAGATAAATTACCACGTCCTTTGAAATGCTGATTATTCATTTCAGTTATTTATATTCACATGTAGAAATATAAACGTATAGTGTATTGTATATATAGAATAAACGTATAGTGTTTTGTATATATAGAATAAACGTATAGCGTTTTCAAGTAAAAAATTTATTCTATGAGTAGGATTAAGAATGAAACTGATGAGCCTCTGGCGAGTCGGTTTCATTCTTAATTCTACAAGCAGAATAAATTTTTTACTTGAAAACACTATAAGTTTACTTTGTTTACCCTATAAATCTTTTACAGGGCAGTCGGGGCGAAATCATGTTGTTACTCGCTTCAAAACACAGCGAGAAGTGAGGAGCACATAGATCCAATTCGATGACAAGCATTATTAACAAAAAAAAAAAGGCACAGTGATACATATCTGGCTAAAAATAATTCCCCTATAAACTTGAGCTGAACTTGCAAAAATACTTGATTAAATGAACAATGTGTAGTGTTTTCTACTGGCATTGTGTAATACTTTCAAAAAGGTTTAAAGAAAACAACAATTGAACTGGTAATTATACTACACGAATGCAGTAGAGGTCAGAGGTCAACAAGTCTGTCTCTACTATAGGAATAAATTATTTCAGTGTTAAACCCATGGGAAAAATTTATCACCCTACTGGGCGAATAAAGCAAAATATTATCCAAAGCTTTTATTGTTCAAATAAACAGCCATTTAAAGAATAATATGTCTTTCCTTGTATAAGCACTCTTCCATAACTTGTAACAGGGCAAATCCTTACAGACTGAATAATTTCACTTTGAGGATAATATTAAACACTTCCACTGAGTGTGAAGCCTTTAAGCTGCGGTGCCTACACTTAAGAATAAAGTAATAATAATAATAATAATTTACGAGCCCAAAATCTATATATGTACTCTTTGGCTTTACATCAAATCACTTACATTAATCAAAGGCAGCTGTCTGTGTATAGGAGATGTTCTTTCAAGCCCAAATACGGGCGTCCAACACTCTACAAGTTAACGCATTTTCGATATTTTTTACGTCAATTCCTGTTTTACACCCCTCCCGTTTCGTGTGCTTCTCTACAGCTCACACTACAACAAATACCCTTAAATATTCTTACCTAATCCTACGGGAATAGTTGAAGTGATGTCTCGTGGCATTTCGTTGCACGTTATAGAACAAAATGTAAACCCTATCGCGAAATTTCCAACAAGGGCCGTAAATCGTCAAAATTAAGGTTGATGTGAAGTTAAATCGATCTGATATCTCATCCGATATGAAACTAAGCAGGTTATAACCACTGAGTGTTCAACAACATACGATACAATATAGACATTGAGAAATATGCTAGATAAACCATATATTTGAGAACATCGCGTGAGAAACTATCTGATTGGTCGTTCACGTTATGACGTACATGAAATGCTTCAATACAAAATAGAGTCACACAAGAAAGTAAACAGACCACGAAGGTGATAATATTCGTTTAACCCTTTACCTAACACGAAAAGCAAACGACATATGCAAAACAATTCTTGAATAACAAATTCCTTTCATTTTTTGTCTCAAAAACATAGGTTGTGACCCCTCGTTGGAACGAGCTCGACGACCTCGTTCCATAGAGGGGTCATAACCTATGTTTTTGAGACAGAAAATGAAAAAAATAATGAAAATTAATTGGCGATTTTTGTGAATAACGTTGAACGGTTTTTGCCGTTACATTTGGGTAAAGGGTTAATAATCTGAACTGTATTCACTTAATTCAAGTTTCATCATGGTATAAACACACAGCGCAACCCCGCTAGAGGGCAGAAATCATCGACCCTGTAGATCTTTTCCCATATTTCACATAGAAAGGAGCGACGGTGCTCGTTGATCCTGTACCCCATGCCACACCTTCGTTGTCTTCTGACTTAATTACTTGAGCGCCTGAATAATGATAATAATTTATCACCCTACTGGGCGAATAAAGCAAAAAATTATCCAAGGCTTTTCTTTTTCGAATAAACAGACATTTGTGGGATAAAATACAATTTTGGAAAATACAATTGTAAAAGTTATATAAGGCCCTGGTTGGAAGACATTTTCGCAAGTGATCAGGGATTTCATAAACAAGAGGCCCCAAGGGGCCTGAGGGTGCTCACCTGACATGGTAGCCTAAATTTATATCAACCCAGAGAATTGATTTCAACAAGTTGCATCTGCTCCTCCTAAGAAAAGCTTATACCAAATATCCAAAGATTCTGACCAGTGGATCTAAAAAAAAAAGATTTTTAAAGAATATTCCTCATATTGAACTAAGTTATAATTCAGGCTCCCACAGGGAGCCCATATATGAACCCAGGGACTTGGCTTTAACAAACTTGAATCTCACCCCCCTAAGGATGCTGCACACCAAATATCAAAACATTCCGACTGCTGGATCTGAAGAAGAAGATTTTTAAAGAAAAGTTCTCATTTTGAACTATACTGAGCCCAAATATAAACCCAGGGGGCCGATTTGAACAAACTTGAATCAGATTCACCCCACAATGTTGCTTACCAAATATGAAAAGATTCTGCCTGCTGGATCTGGAGAAGAAGATTTTTTAAGAAATTTGCATGAAATGCACTAAGTTCAAATTCGAGCTTCTATAGTGAGCCCAAATATGAATCTAGGAAGCCGATTTGAACAAACTTGAATCAGATCCACCCCACAATGTTGCATACCAAATATCAAAAGATTCTGCCTGCTGGATCTGGAGAAGAAGATTTTTTAATAAATTTGCCTAAATGCACTAAGTTCGAAATCGGGCTCCTATACTGAGCCCAAATATGAACCCAGGGAGCCGATTTGAACAAACTTGAATCAGATCCACCCCACAATGTTTTACCAATCCTTTCTGTTGGTCCTAAGGAAGCTGCACACCAAATAAAAATTCTCAATGCCATGCAGTTTTGGAGATATGGGCGTTTTAAATTTTTTCTATTTTTAGCTCCTGCGGTTCCCACGGGGCTGCGGGAATTTTTTTTTTTTGCATAAATCAAGTACTCATGACCCAATAAGCCCTCACATAAAATTTGGTTCAAATTAGCCTCTCGGTTTGGAAAATAGAAATTTTGGGCGGGGCAAAAAATTTTGCCCCTCCCATAACGACGCCACGTATAGCCCCACAAACTTCTCTTGAACAAATCTGAGTCTACACCTCAAAAGGAAGCTGCACACCATATATCAAGTCTCTGCTACTGCTGGTTCATGAGAAGATTTACAAAGATTTTGGTGCCCCTTAGGGGCCGGGCACCACCCAGGAGGAGGGGCAACTTCATTTGAACAAATCTGAATTGGCATTAGGTAATAAACATTTAGCCAACATTTGAATAAAATTGGGCTAGTGGTTTAGGAGGAGAAGTCGATAATGTAAAGTTAACGCCGGACGGACGACGACGGACGACGGACGCCGGACAGAAAGTGATTAGTAAAGCTCCCCTTGAGCTTCGCTCAGGTGAGCTAATAAAATATTACAAAAATCAAAACTAAGGCCACACAAAGTAGATCTTCTGTTTCTCAGGCCATTATTTGTGAAACTGCATGCAGGCGAGCGTTTTTTTATTTTATTTTTTATTTCAGTAATTACTTCTTTGCCATCAAAAGTTCATATTCTTGGTTCAAGTTTTAGGCCTCATAATCTACAGAATAGCATGGGTGGTGGTGTATTTCATCCCTTGAGAGCAAGAAGGCTTTGCAATGCTAAAGCATTGCAAAGCCTTCTTGCACTCAAGGGACAAATTCATCAATTTTTTCAACTTGGGTAAAATATCAGACATAAACCATTTAATTTTAATTTTTTTAAAGTTTAAATTGGTCATAAAAAGAGAGCATGCGGCAGCCAAAAGGACCATGTGGGAGGGCCTGAGAAAAAGATTTTTTATTTTTTTAGGCCTAAACTGAATAATGTAAAACAAAAACAACTAGAGGTTTGACTGTCCCAGATGGTCCTGTCCATATCACCTGCTGCCATGATTATTCTAATACAAAAAGATTAATTAAGATTAAGATTAATTTTATAAGCCTGATATCCACATGAAGTGCTCTATGGCTTTATAAATTGAAAGGTAGAGAGATAAAGGTTATAATGCTTAGGTCATCAAGTTTCTAGTCTTTTTTGATCAAGGAACGTTAGTTGGTAGATGTGTGTCTTCAAGCTTTTTTTGAATTTGTCAAGTGTTTGTGGTGTTTTTAAGTGGGGTGGTAGAGCATTCCACAATTTTGGGGCAATGACCGAAAAAGCTCTATCGCCTGCTGTAACCAATTTAGACCTCGGTTGGATGAGATTAAGAATATCTTGAGAGCGGAGCAGTCTTCCAGGTTTGTAAGCACTTACAAGTTCAGACAGATAGGATGGTGCCATTGCATACTGACATTTGAATGTGAGTAGAATGATTTTGAACTGGATTCTCTTTTCTACTGGGAGCCAGTGACGTTTGAACAGAATTGGGGCGATGTGACAGAATCTGCGACTTTTTGTGATAAGTGCTGCACAATTTTGCACATGCTGCATTTTTTCAACTTGTGTTTTAGAGCAGCAAATTAACAAGGAATTGCAGTTGTCTAGGCGACTGGTGATGAATGCATGAACTAATAAAAGGGGCATAACTCTGGCAAAAAAGTCTGGTCGAAACTATAATCGCAGGTGCACAGGTTTCCATGCTAGTGAACATTCGTACCAAGTTTCATGTCAAAGGAATCAACCCATAAACATCTGAGAAAATCTCCGGACAAAATTCAGGCCAATGCGGCTGTTATTTCATGTCAAACATGGGCATAATTCTGCAAAAATAATCTGACCAGAACTATAATCGCAGGTACACAGGTTCCCATGGTGTGAACATTCATACCAAGTTTCAAGCAGAATGTTCCATAAACAACTGAGAAAATCTCCGGATAAAATTATATCTATAGACAGATGGATGGACATATGGATGGAAAAGATGATTCCACTACACCTTCCCACCCCACAACTTGTTGCGGGGGGTATAAAAATAATATCTCAGTTGCAATGTTTTTGTTGATCTTTTTCACCACGTGAGATTCTACAGTGTTGTTTGTGGGCAAGAAACAAGACAGAGAATTTCGAAGTGATCGCAACCCTGTCGTGATCGGGACAAAAACATTGTCCGTTTTTCAAAGTCACCCTACTGTACCTCAAATTCATAGGTACAGTTAAAACTAGAAGTCCTGTAATGAAATGTGCACAAATAGCACGTCGATCTGTGCGTTAATCTATGCGTTATGATCATAGTTAGGCTACCAAATTCTGTACATATGGTCTGTAATTGGGCAATGTTTCAGCCAATGGACCTCCGGGTAACCTGGAGGTACATTGGCAGAAGCATTGCCTGTGTTTGCTATGAGTAACCAGGAGAACCTGTTGTGCTTTGCATGTCATTCGATATGACAATGGCAGGCAATTCCCACGCGCAATTAAGCCGAGATAAGCGCACAGTTGATGACAGGTCTTCTAGTTTTAACTGTAGATATCTTCAACTTTTGTGTGCCTTTATTTTGTTATGTTTGTCTCCTGATATCTTATTGTTTGTATTGTTGTTATTTATTGTTTACTAGGGTTTAACAGCACTTTCAACAGCTGGAGTCATATTGTGCCGGAATCTGCTGATAAAAATTCCATGATGTGATACATTATTTAAAGAACTCTCAAAGCTTATGAGTTATGACCCCTGATTGGAGGAAGTTCACAGACAGGGATCATCATACATGCTCGAATAAAAACAAATTTAATTTTGAATCAAATTTTTGACCTGTCATCCACAAATTCTAGTAGATATCCCTTTACCTAACAAATCCACTACATATGCCTATATAATATCCAAATTGAGCAGCTGTAGAAAAATTTATTCTTCCAAAAATTCACAAAACCATGTCATGTGATCCCTTGTTGCGCATGTTCCAATGAGGGTCACATGATATGGTTTCGTTGAAATTTTTTTTAAAATTTAAAAAAAAGTAATAAAATTTAATATCGTATGCACTGAGTACAGAGTTAATCCTTTACCTAACATGAAAAGCAGATGCCACTTGCAAACAAGGTTCTTGAATAACTAATTTTTTGTCTCAAAAACATAGGTTATGACCCCTCATTGAAATGAGTTCGTTCCAAAGAGGGGTCATAATCTATGTTTTTGAGACAAAAAAATAATGAAAATTGGCAATTTTTGAGAATAGCACTGGCTGGTTTTGGCTATTACATTGGGTACAGGGTTGAAGGCACAAGTGAAAGAAATGACATGCATTCTAATTTTAGCACCAAAGTTTGTAAAACATGTCAACAACTGAATGGTTGCATCATCATTTTCAGTATATATTTCCATTAATTTTATCACAAACGTAAGTATATCACGATCTCATGTCACCAAAAACTGAGAACTGTCACTGTACCAGGTCTTTCTGGAGATGCTGTTATTAGTTTTGTTTCACTAACCAACATAAGATGTAGTAATGTTGGGTGCCGATGTAATGTTACCATCTTCTTGCCAGACTGGAAATAAAAACAAACAAAAATTATGCTTTGTTGATGTGGGGTCGAGTTTATTTTCACCTGTAAGGCTTGTCATTATAAGAAAATCAAATCCGTAAATTTTTTTTCAAATTATCGTGCTAACGAGCTGAAAAGAGGCAAAAATTTACTAATTAAGGGCCATAACTCCACTCAGCATGGCCAAACTGTACCAGTTTTCCAACTCATTCAAGACATTGTTAAGAAAGTCTCACATACCAAATATTGACCAAATTCATTGATATTTGTTCAAGTTCTCGCCCTAACAATATGAAAGCAGGCAAAAATTCAACAATTAAGGGCCGTAACTCAATTCCTTATTGCCAAAATACACTGGTTTTCAAATTCGTATAAGATATTGTTAAGAAAGTCTCATACCAAATATTGACCAAATCCATTGATATTTGTTGAAGTGATTGCGTTAATGAGAAAGGTGACTCCTGTCCACCAGCCTGCCCTCCCATCACCCACATTCAACTTCATAAAATTATAGGCTTATATATATATATAAATTTAGTTAGGCCACACAAAGTAGATCTTCTGTTTCTCAGGCCATTATTTGTAAAACTGCATGCGGGTGAGAGGTTTTTTTATTTCATTTTTTATTTCTGTAATTATTTCTTTGCCATCAAAAGTTCATGTTCTTGGTTTATGTTTTAGGTCTCATAATCTACGGAATAACATGGGTGGTGGTATATTTCATCCCTTGAGAGCAAGAAGTATTGCAAAGCCATCTTGCACTCAAGGGACAAATTCATCAATTTTTTAACTTGGGTAAAATATCAGACATAAACCATTTAATTTTTTTTTTAAAGTTTATGGTGGTTATAAAAAGAGACCATGCGGCAGCCAAAAGGACCATGTAGGAGGTCTTGAGAAACAGATTTTTAATTTTTTTAGGCCTTATTCAAAAAATTGTTGCCTCTGGTTATGTTAGTAAAGGGATAACAGACAGTGTTTTAATCCTCTATTTCCAAAATTGTAAAATTTCTCCCATAATGCATCTAGAAATTTAACTAATTCCATTTAGTTTGGCAGATCTCAGTGAGCTCTGTCAAACAAGGGTAAATTAGTTAAATTCTAGTTGCCAACTTCAAATTTTGGCTTTTTGACTTCCTTGTGAAGAGGATTAACCCTTTACCTAACACAGACGATATCAACATTTATTATTTTAAATATCATTTTTTAATTTTTTTCAAAAAATGTCAACAAAACCATATCGGGTGACCCCCTCATTGGAACGAGCTCGATGAGATCGTTCTGACGAGGAGTCACATAATATGGCTTTGTTGAAATTTTTTTGAAAATATTATTTCTTCAACTGCTGAATTTGCAAATTTTGTGGGTGGATGCAAGCAATTCGTTGGGTAAAGGGTTAATGTTGAAAGAGGCCAGAGTGAACAGAAAGAATGTTAAAAGATGCAACAAGTTGTTGCTTCTTTTAATATTCTTTCTGTTCACTCTGGCCAGCAACAAACCTGTTATATTATATAGACAATGCTACTCTCCTTTCAATACTGAAATTGTAAACAAAGCAAAAAGTAATATGTAGAGAGTGGTTTATTGCCAGAACACTTGCAGATTGGGGTTTCCACCTAGACAGTAACTCTTAAATTTATTTACCTTTATTGGTGTTTAAGGTCACATATTTCAACACAATGGCTAATCATGACTGCAACATGAATATAAAATCAAGTCTAGCAGTGTTTACACTAGGGATAAAATGTTGGGTCCCTTTTTTATGTAGCTTTGGGGGAAAAGTCTAGTACTGAATTGAAACGGTTGACCGGATATCTTGTCACAAACCAGTTACCAATGTAGCTGGTTGAAAAAGCTGTCAGCAGGATATCTGCAATGTTAATATTGTATATTATCAAAAGTATAAGAGGCCCATTTATTCCCCTGAATGTGAATGTTACTGCAGTACTGCAGTAATTAATCAAGGTCACAATTGTTGAACACACTCAAAGCATGGAAATATTATATAGACTGTTAAATGACTACTGTTCCACAGTTTTTGTTTTTTATACCATGATTACCTATTCTACTATATATAAAAAGCCTATGACATAAATTTGAGCTTTATACACCAACCGTGATGAACACGCCAGCAACAGGATTTCAAAAGTTAAAATTTACACTTACAGTGGAACTACACCCAAGTTGACCTTTGGTGACCTTGACTGAATACAAACTTGTCTAAATTTATCACTCGTCGCCTCGCGAAGAGTGAAATATATTTATTACATTTTTAAATGAGTTTACCTCATAAGACACCAAAAATTAACAAACATGTATTGTCTCATGTTAATAGAGCATCCATAATGAAATAGTATGTTATTAAAATGAAAAAGGTCCTGTGATTTGTGCCGTTTCTTTTTACATTTTGTTTCGCGATAAAATTGACAGCAGAAGTACCTCCCACATAAACAAAAACAAATTGGCTTGTGTGTACGTCTGCTACTCAGTAAAATCGAGAAAAAATAATAGCGACTCTTAATAATCTGATGATCATGGTATAAATAAAATACACCCAAAGTAGCTTGGTGTACCAAATGTACACCACTCGTGGTGTTAACTGCCCACCCCTGGCTCGTGGTTAACACAAATTCCCCACTCGTGGTGAACAATTAGTACGCCAAGCTGCTTTGGGTATATTCTATATATACGACAGGCCACTTTCATACTCACATTTCGCAACTGTGCATGTATCGAATGTATGTCACACGTATTCTTGGAAAACTACCAAAAGTCATAATCCTGTCAGTTTTCATTTAATTGTCTATTAATAGCACCCATTCTAAGAACAGTACTTTTGATTCTCATGTAATCGTCCAGTTCATTTCTGACACACCCATGAGGATGCCGCATTTAGTTGTCTATGAAGTTTGTTACTTTACTGTAATGATGGCGTTTACATTCTTTATGACTTAAGTTAATTATTAACAAAATATATTGAGGGTCTGGGGGAAAAATGAGTGAGAGGAAAGGTTCCTAAAAGGGATCCCCTACTTCTATTGTGGAAACCCTGAGCCTAACCAATCATTTATATCCCTGTTGAGGACTTCCACCCCAGGCTTTGGTTACCAGGTCCTATTTTACCAGTAACACAGACCTTGTTTACTGTGGTAAGTCTTAAAATATATGACAGGCACAAAAAGCATGAGCAATGTTTCAGCAAATAGAGCTCAGGATTCAACTGAGGGGTCTATTATCCGAAACTTTACTAATGCATCTCATGATTTTTTCACAGACTACAAGTTATTATCTGGGTGGAAACTCCAATGTGCAGGCGTTTTATTGAGAATAATATAATCCATCATGACGGAATGTGTGAGATAGAAAAATCTCACTGCAGGAGGCACATTTTTGTTCCAGACACAAGGCTTACCAAGTGTCCAGCTCAAAAATTTGGCCCGAAGGTGAGGTTCATCTCACACATCAGGTTATGATTGTTAATTTTTCTACCACTCCCAGAGCATCATTTGCATTCTCCAATCAAGCAAGGCTGTATATGACAATTTTAAAGCTTCTAAACCATTGTTCTGATCTGAAAAAAAATACACTAATCTATTTTTTCGGGTGATGTTTCAGTGTATACTGCAAATATAATTACCACAAAAACCAATAACATGGCCCATACTCGTAGGGTTAATGAGTTTATGGCTGTCAAAAATGTTGACATCTTTCATCAGGTGTGAAAGTGCCCTGGAATGTACAGAGTGTTCACATGCACAGTTCTGGAGTCAATTCTTTCTTTTTAGATGACCCGCTTTTTTCCTCAGAGTGTTTTTCTTTTCATTTTCTTTGATGAATTCGGCTGTATCTATAGACACAAAACGAGAAGTAGTAGCCATTGTTTTTGTTTACAATTGCAGACGATTTTAATAGTTGCATAATCAAGTATGCAAATTTATCAAGTGAGGTATATGCAATAGTAGTTACATGGCCAATATGAGATGGGAAACCTTCCATGACATTCCTACATAGGCTGCATGTACAAAATGGTGTAGGGCGTGGGAGAAAACACTCTCCACCCACTCTACATCTGAAGATTTTACAAATAGATGCACTCAATCCAAATGCTTCATTTATAGTATTTAACACTTTACTGCAGATAATATTAAAATTGGTATTTTAATTATTCTTCTTAACAATTTTAAAAAATTTTGTAAAAAAAACCTCATATGATGTGAGACTTCATTGGAACAAGCTCAACGAGCTTGTTCCATTGAGGACTCACATAATATGGTTTTGTTGATATTTTTTCCAAAACAATATTTTTTAAGTGCTCTATTTGTGAAATACGCTGGTGGATACGGCCAATTCATTAGATAAAGGGTTAAACTCACAAAACAAATTAACTATTAGGACTTAGGCCTTGGCAAAATTCACACCCAGTTTACTTGACAGGTTTCTGAACATTTAAACAACGGTTCAAAATAAATAAAAATATAAAAGCCACAGGATTATCACCCTCACAAATTGAACGGGAAATGGGGTTCCAAAATAAAACAAGGCCCCCATAAGGCATGGGCTATGTCCCCCGACAGCAAGCTCTTTCATTGCACATGTTGAAGACTACAAAATTTTAAAGTGAAAATATATACCAGATTTGGTTTTGATTCGATAACCCAAACTGAAGTTATCATCTGGACAATAAATTTTCAAATTTGAAAAATCAGAAAAAGTGCCATAACTTGGCCAAAATGGGTCAGACCGAACCCAAATTACAAGTAGACCAGAATATACTGGGAATAAACCCATACACCAAATCTGATTGCGATTAGAAAACCCAAACTGAAGTTATCATCAGGACAACCAATTTTCGAGGTTGAGAAATCTGAATAAGGACCATAACTCAGCCAAAATTAGTCAGACCAAACCCAAATTAGAACTTGACTGGCGTATTCTTGAGACAAACTCATATAACAAATTTGGTTTCAATTAGATCAACCAACTAAAGTTGTCGTTGAGAAAACAAATTTTCGAAGTTGAAAAAATGAAAAAAAGTGCCATAACTCAGCCCAAATTGGTCTGGCTGAACCCAAATTATAACCTGGCCAGCAAATTCTTGAGACAAACTCATATACCAAAACTGATTTTGTTTCGATCACCCAAACTGAAGTTATCATGCGGACAACAAATTTTTTTAAGTCGAAAAAATGGAAAAAGGGCCATAACTCAGCCGAAATTGTTCAGACCAAGCCCAAATTCGAACTTGACCAGTGTATTCTTAAGCCAAACTCATAAACCAAATTTCAACTTCATCAACCAAAGTAAAGTTATCATACAGACTACTTTTTGAAGTCGTAAAAATGGAAAAAGGTCCATAACTCAGTCAAAATTGGTCAGACTGAACCCAAATTCGAACTTGACCAGCATAAGCTTGAGAAAAAACCTATACACAAAATCTGGTGTTGATTAGATAACTTAAACTAAAGTTATCATCCGTACAACAAATTTTAAAAGTTGCGAAAAGGGTCAAAAAAGGGGTATAACTCCAACAACAAATATTGGATCGAAACCCAGATTCAAAAGTCACCATCTCATTGGTCTAGGGGACATAAATACTAAATTTAGTTTGGATTTGATGACCCAAACTCTAGTTATCGCTCCAGACGGATGCACGTATGGACAAATCGACAGACGGCTGGACGAACCAATGGATGCAGTGGATTACAATTGTCCTCTGACAAAATGTCGGGAAACAATCATGTGACCTTATCATTCAGGACTGACATTTTGTGGGGAGCAATTGGCCTTGCCCTCCAAGACGACCTGATTTGGAAAGCCGGAGAGCAGCAAATGTGCACCAAGAAACAATAAATCTAATGAAAGCAAACTGACTCTCCTAATTTGAAAAAAAAAACAAAAAAAAAACACACCTTGTGAGTCTAGCAGTTTAGAAGGGATTTCTAGCCAAATCTTGGCTGCCTCCAGAGAAGAGAAACCACTGTCAAAGTAATCTGAATATTGTCCCCAGGGCATTTTTATGACTGTATGTTACAAGTACCTGACCTGTTCTGAGACCACAGAGTTTGTCATGGTCTGATAAAGGTCTTATGACAGTTAACAGCTCCTGATAGATGGTATTGATACAAGGATTACATGTAGCTGATGCAGGGAAAGCTTTTTGCACCTGTTGCCACTACAAGAAAATCAAATCCATTGATATTTGTTCAAGTTATCGTGCTAACAAGCTGAAAACATGCAAAAAGGGCCATAACTCTGCTCAGTATGGCTGAACCATATCAGTTTTTGAACTCATTCAAGACATTAAGAAAGTCTCACATATCAAATATTGACCAAATCCATTGATATTTGTCCAAGTTATCACACTAACAAGCTGAAAACAGTAAAAAACTAGAGGATGGCCACCAAAGGGTGGCTGATTCCCCCGAAAAAAGCCTTGATAGCCATTCCAACCTTATTCGCGACACACCCTCTGGTTGTGGGCAATAATAATACCAAGTATCATTAATATCCTTGAAGGCTGTAAGAAGTTATGGAGCGGACACGAATTCCGTCTATGCCCAGACAGACAGACGGACAGACGGACAGACAGACGCTCCAACATTTCAGGTTTATGGGCTACCAAAAAAACATTTTGTATGTCCAAAACCTTATTTTACCCAGAACCCCACCCCTCCACCCTAGAACTTATATTTAACCCTAACCCCACCCCTCCACCCAAAAACCACACCCTAACCCTACCCCACCCTAAAAGCTCACCCCAGACCCTAACCCCCACCCACCCCCGGGATCTAACCCCCCCAACCTTAAGCCCTACTCTGGGGCTACCTCTAACCCCACCCCACCCCTGACCCAACCCCACCCTAGCCAAACTAATAGGATTAGGAGCTATTTTTCGATTTAGGGGCTACTAAAACTAAAACCCCACCCTAGACCCCAACCCTAACCCCCCTGGGGCCTAACCCTTCCCAACCTTAAGCCATACTCTGGGGCTACCCCTAACCCCACCCCACTCCTAACCCTAACACTACCTTAATTTGGAGATAGCCCCTAATAATAATATCCCCTAAACCTCCAATGTTGGCCCGGACAGACAGAGACGGACAGACGGACGACGTCACGGCTAGATTCCCCCCAATTTTTTTCGGAGGAATAATTAACCAGTTAAGGGCCATAACTCACCAGAACTGCACATTTTCGAACTTGTTCTCATTCATTCAAGACATTGTTGAGAAAGTCTCACATACCTTGCCTCGGGAGGGCATATGTCACTCTCCGAGATTATTTTTCAAAACACCTGCCTGATTATGTAACTTACGGATATCTCTTCTGTTCTTACAATGGAGCAAAATTTGTGAGATCACACATAATCTGCGATGGATGATAAAAATGAAATAAATTCCAAGTCCATAAAGGGCAATGACTCAGACAAATAAAACTCTAACACCTGTACTGTAAATAAATACGATTTACTTGCAAATTACCAAATATGATGTCATTCCACAAAGTACAGTGAAATCATGTTAATTGAATATCCACTTTGCCAGTGAAGATTATTCAATTAACAGGAGTATTCAATTAACAGGGATTGTGTCACTTTCCTGTATTCTAGAGATAAACTTAGCATTTATTCTATTATATCTTGTTTGATAGAGCTCTATGAGCTCTGTCAAACAAGATATAATAGATTAAATGCCTGTATTGGATGTACTGAGGCCAAATATGTCTATAAACAAAGGAAAACTGGGGAGAGTCAGGGTAATTTCTCGGCAGGTTTTATTCAATTAACAGGAGTTTACTCTATAACCTATATTCAATTAACAGGTCAAATAAGTACTGAAGGTATGGTAAATGGTTGTGTGGTGGGAAATTATATTTATTATTCAATTAACAGGGTTATTCAATTAAGAGATATCCAATTTAGTGGCTCCACTGTATTTTTAAAATTACTGACTTTAAAAACTTGTTGTTCCAGACCTACTGACAGACCAGTCGACTAGCATTGCCAGATATACAGAGCTGCTTGCTGCAGCTAAAAAAAGTATGATGTTGCTTTGGAGTTCTCAAGTTTTCCTTGAGAAATACATGAATTCCATGTGGATGCCCACATAGATATTGGATAATTATAGGAGGGGTCATTGGCTTTTGTTACCATGACTAAAATGTTATAAATGTGAAATCAGTTTCCAGGTATGTGCCATTTGTAGATGCTGAAGTCAGCAAGCTGGGTGTGAATTCGTAATTCATAATGACATGTTTTACTTTTTACCATTTTCTCACCATGATATAGCCTTAGCTGCTGATGTTGCCTTAAGCACCAATAAATAAATAAATACCCACACTCATAGTTGAAAATATACTAAAAACTTTTTAAATAACATTGGTATTTAGTACGGTTAAATGAACAAACCGTAAATAGTTCCATCTTTTGATGAACTAGTTTTAAACCATACCGATATAGATTTTGAAGCGGGGAAGATGTTGCATTGCGGTAACTGGTTCTCGTCAGATCACCGAAGTTAAGCACCGTTGAGCCCGGTTAGTTCTCGGATGGGTGACCCTCTGAGCGATCGATTCAGACTCCCGCATTATGTCCTTGGGCAAGGCACTTAACCCTGGTTATCCACATGGGGGCACGATGATGCTGTGTACTAAGGTGTACTGCATGTCGATGGTGCACATGTCTTCAACCAATATAACCCTGCCTGTGCTGCAGTGCGGAGATACGATGTTGGGGAGCTGGCAGCTGCTCGTCGTTGCTTGGTGGTTCTCTCCGGGTACTACGGCTTCCTCCACCTGTAAAACTGTCACAGTCATTATTAGCCAATACGCATAGATATGTGATCTTAAACACCAATAAATAAATAAATGGATTTTGAAGCATTTTCCCCACCCCTCCCTTTAATGGGGTAAGGCAACTTTATTTGAACAAACTTTGCCCAATGGATAATGAGGAGAAGTTGATAGGGACAGAAAGTGATCACTTTAGCTCCCCCTGACTTTCAGTAAGGTGAGCTAAAATACTTTATTAATTTAGGGGAAAAACCCCTGTAGAAGAACAATGTTATACCACACAACATGCTATTGGCAGTGTTTTATCCTGGTATTTTAATAAGACTATTTAGTGTACATTATTTAGATATTCTGACATGTACTTCTGAGTACACCTCTTACTCTCCACAGTTTAATAACCAGCTAATCACAATAGTTTTGTTTATAGTTATTACCTACTGCTGGGGTAAAATCAACTTAAAATACATTTTTTGCTGACTCCGACAAGCCAATAAACTTTTCTTCAAATTGTAAGTTCATTTGAGTTCAAATTTTTAATGCATACTTAGGCCAGAAAAAAAATGGTTTGGGTTCTCAGGCAATCCTATTCCGGAAAGACTGCACCCCACCTGCACTCCCACCCCATCCCACCTGGTTCCTATGTTGCTGCTTCTGGACCATGGTTAGCAGAAAGAGTGATAAGATTCAGTCACCTTATAATCCCAGACAACAATTTTCTTCTGATCTCCTCCACTGACCAATCTCTCTTCATTAATATGTAAACAGCGAACAACACCAAGGTGTTCTTGTAACACAAACAACTTCTTACCTGCAATGTGAAAGGAATATTAAATATATTATATTTGAGAAGTTACGAGTGCAAAATCAAAACTATACAAGTTGTGATTCCAATACTGTACAGCAGAACAACTGCTAACTCTTAGAGCACTCACCACCTGTGCAGAGCAGGAGAGCCCTTACCACCTGTGTAGAGCAGGAGAGACCTCACCCCGTGTGGAGCAGAAGAGCATTCACAACGTGTGTAAAGCAGGAGATCCCTCACCACCTGTCTAGAGCAGGAGAGCCCTCACCACCTGCATAGAGCAGGAGAGCCCTCACCACCTGTGGAGAGCAGGAGAGCACTCACCACCTGCATAGAGCAGGTGAGCCCTCACCACCTGTGTAGAGCAGGAGAGCCCTTACCACCTGTGTAGAGCAGGAGAACCCTCACCACTTGTGTTGAGCAGGAGAGCCCTCACCACCTGTGTAGAACAGGAGAGCCCTCACCACCTCTGTACAACAGGAGAGCTCTCGCCACCTGTGTAGAACAGGAGAGCCCTCACCACCTCTGTACAACAGGAGAGCTCTCGCCACCTGTGTAGAACAGGAGAGCCCTCACCACCTGTGTAGAGCAGGAGAGCCCTCACCACCTGTGTAGAACAGGAGAGCCCTCACCACCTGTGCAGAACAGAGGAGCCACCACCACCTGTCCAGAACCGAGGAGCCCTCACCACCTATGTAGAACAGGAGAGCCCTCACCACTTGTGTAGAACAGGAGAGCCCTCACCACCTGAGCAGAACAGGAGAGCCCTCACCACCTATGCAGAACAGGAGAGCCCTCACCACCTGGATAGAACAGGAGAGCCTTCACCACCTGTGTATGGCAGGAGAACTGTCACCACCTGTGTAGAGCAGGGGAGCCCTCACCACCTGTGTAGAGCAGGGGAGCCCTCAGGTGGGGAGAGCTCTCACCACCTGTGTAGAGAAGGGGAGCCCTCACCACCTATGTAGAGCAGGAGAGCCCTCACCATGTGTAGAGCAGGAGAGCACTCACCACCTGCGTAGAGCAGGGGAGCCCTCACCACCTGTGTAGAGCAAGAGAGCCCTCACCACCTGTGTAGAGCAGGAGGGCCCTCACCACCTGTGCAGAGGAGAGCCTTCACCACTTACGTAGAGCATGAGAGCCCTCACCACCTGTGTAGAGCACGAGAGCCCTCACCACCTGTGTAGAGATCTCACCACTTGTGTAGAGCAGGAGGGCCCTCACCACCTGTGTCCATAAATGTGCGAGAAATTCTTCGAACAAAATTATGTCTACAGACGGATGGACAGGCAGATGGACATATGGATGGACAGACATATGGACAGACAAGGTGATTCCAGTATAACCCCCCTCAGTGGATGAGTCAATAAGGGAGAAATGTGACAATGAAAACATGAGGTATTCGACCCTTTGTGTCAGATAGACTAAGTGATGAGAGTACATAGGGGCCACTAGTGCAGTTCCCTCCCAGTAAGTGATGAGAGTACATAGGGCCCACTAGTGCAGTTCCCTCCCAGTAAGTGATGAGAGTACATAGGGGCCACTAGTGCAGTTCCCTCCCAGTAAGTGATGAGAGTACATAGGGGCCACTAGTGCAGTTCCCTCCCAGTAAGTGATGAGAGTACATAGGGGCCACTAGTGCAGTTCCCTCCCAGTAAGTGATGAGAGTACATAGGGGCCACTGGTGCAGTTCCCTCCCAGTAAGTGATTAGAGTACATAGGGGCCACTAGTGCAGTTCCCTCCCAGTAAGTGATGAGAGTACATAGATGCCACTAGTGCAGTTCCCTCCCAGTAAGTGATGAGAGTACATAGGGGCCACTAGTGCAGTTCCCTCCTAGTAAGTGATGAGAGTACATAGGGGCCACTAGTGCAGTTCCCTCCCAGTAAGTGATGAGAGTACATAGGGGCCACTAGTGCAGTTCCTTCCCAGTAAGTGATGAGAGTACATAGGGGCCACTAGTGCAGTTCCCTCCCAGTAAGTGATGAGAGTACATAGGGGCCACTAGTGCAGTTCCCTCCTAGTAAGTGATGAGAGTACATAGGGGCCACTAGTGCAGTTCCCTCCCAGTAAGTGATGAGAGTACATAGGGGCCACTAGTGCAGTTCCTTCCCAGTAAGTGATGAGAGTACATAGGGGCCACTAGTGCAGTTCCCTCCCAGTAAGTGATGAGAGTACATAGGGGCCACTAGTGCAGTTCCCTCCCAGTAAGTGATGAGAGTACATAGGGGCCACTAGTGCAGTTCCCTCCTAGTAAGTGATGAGAGTACATAGGGGCCACTAGTGCAGTTCCCTCCAACAAAGTGATGAGAGTACATAGGGGCCACTAGTCCAGTTCCCTCCCAGTAAGTGATGAGAGTACATAGGGGCCACTAGTGCAGTTCCCTCCCAGTAAGTGATGAGAGTATATAGGGGCCACTAGTGCAGTTCCCTCCTAGTAAGTGATGAGAGTACATAGGGGCCACTAGTGCAGTTCCCTCCTAGTAAGTGGTGAGAGTACATAGGGGCCACTAGTGCAGTTCCCTCCCAGTAAGTGATGAGAGTACATAGGGGCCACTAGTGCAGTTCCCTCCTAGTAAGTGATGAGAGTACATAGGGGCCACTAGTGCAGTTCCCTCCCAGTAAGTGATTAGAGTACATAGGGGCCACTAGTGCAGTTCCCTCCCAGTAAGTGATGAGAGTACATAGGGGCCACTAGTGCAGTTCTCTCCCAGTAAGTGATGAGAGTACATAGGGGCCACTAGTGCAGTTCCCTCCCAGTAAGTGATGAGAGTACATAGGGGCCACTAGTTCAGTTCCCTCCCAGTAAGTGATGAGAGTACATAGGGGCCACTAGTGCAGTTCCCTCCCAGTAAGTGATGAGAGTACATAGGGGCCACTAGTGCAGTTCTCTCCCAGTAAGTGATGAGAGTACATAGGGGCCACCAGTGCAGTTCCCTCCCAGTAAGTGATTAGAGTACATAGGGGCCACTAGTACAGTTCTCTCCCAGTAAGTGATGAGAGTACATAGGGGCCACTAGTGCAGTTCTCTCCCAGTAAGTGATGAGAGTACATAGGGGCCACTAGTGCAGCCCCTCCCCCCAGTAAGTGATGAGAGTACAAAGGGGTCACTAGTGCAGTTACCTCCCAGTAAGTGATGAGAGTACACAGGGGCCACTAGTGCAGTTCCCTCCCAGTAAGTGATGAGAGTACATAGGGGCCACTAGTGCAGTTCCCTCCCAGTAAGTGATGAGAGTACATAGGGGCCACAAGTGCAGTTCCCTCCCAGTAAGTGATGAGAGTACATAGGGGCCACTGGAGCAGTTTCCACCCAGTATGTGATGAGAGTACATAGTGGTCAATAGTGCAGTTCCCTCCCAGTATGTGATGAGGTACATAGGGGCCACTAGTGCAGTTCCCTCCCAGTAAGTGATGAGAGTACATAGTAGTCACTAGTGCAGTTCTCTCCCAGTAAGTGATGAGAGTACATAGGGGCCACTAGTGCAGTTCCCCCCTCCCCCCAGTAAGTGATGAGAGTACATAGGTGCCACCAGTGCAGTTCCCTCCCAGTAAGTGATGAGAGTACATAGGGGCCACTAGTGCAGTTCCATCCCAGTAAGTGATGAGAGTACATAGTGGTCACTAGTGCAGTTCCCTCGCAGTAAGTGATGATTGTACATACTGGTCACTAGTGCAGATCCCTCCCAGTAAGTGATGAGAGTACATAGGGGCCACTAGTGCAGTTCCTTCCCAGTAAGTGATGAGAGTACATAGTGGTGACTAGTGCAGTTCTCTCCCAGTAAGTGATGATAGTACATAGGGGCCACTAGTGCAGTTCCCTCCCAGTAAGTGATGAGAGTACATAGTGGTGACTAGTGCAGTTCTCTCCCAGTAAGGGGCCACTAGTGCAGTTCCCTCCCAGTAAGTGATGAGAGTACATAGTGGTCACTAGTCCAGTTCCCTCCCAGTAAGTGATGAGAGTCTATAGGAGTCACTAGTGCAGTTCCCTCGCAGTACGTGATGAGTGTACATAGTGGTCACTAGTGCAGATCCCTCCCCGTAAGTGATGAGAGTACATAGTGGTCACTAGTGCAGATCCCTCCCTGTAAGTGATGAGAGTACATAGTGGTCACCAGTCCAGTTCTCTTCCAGTAAGTGGTGAGAGTACATAGGGGCCACTAGAGCAGATCCCTCCCCGTAAGTGATGAAAGTACGTAGTGGTCACCAGTCCAGTTCTCTACCAGTAAGTGATGAGAGTACATAGTGGTCACTAGTCCAGTTCCCTCCCAGTAAGTGATGAGAGTACATAGTGGTCACTAGTGCAGTTCCCTCTCAGTAAGTGATGAGAGTAGATAGTGGTCACTAGTCCAGTTCTCTTCCAGTAAGTGGTGAGAGTACATAGGGGCCACTAGAGCAGATCCCTCCCCGTAAGTGATGAAAGTACATAGTGGTCACTAGTCCAGTTCTCTACCAGTAAGTGATGAGAGTACATAGTGGTCACTAGTCCAGTTCCCTCCCAGTAAGTGATGAGAGTACATAGTGGTCACTAGTCCAGTTCCCTCTCAGTAAGTGATGAGAGTAGATAGTGGTCACTAGTCCAGTTCTCTTCCAGTAAGTGGTGAGAGTACATAGGGGCCACTAGAGCAGATCCCTCCCCGTAAGTGATGAAAGTACATAGTGGTCACTAGTCCAGTTCTCTACCAGTAAGTGATGAGAGTACATAGTGGTCACTAGTCCAGTTCCCTCTCAGTAAGTGATGAGAGTAGATAGTGGTCACCAGTCCAGTTCTCTACCAGTAAGTGATGAGAGTAGATAGTGGTCACTAGTCCAGTTCCCTCTCAGTAAGTGATGAGAGTACATAGGGGTCACTAGTCCAGTTCCCTCCCAGTAAGTGATGAGAGTAGATAGTGGTCACCAGTCCAGTTCTCTACCAGTAAGTGATGAGAGTACATAGTGGTCACTAGTCCAGTTCCCTCCCAGTAAGTGATGAGAGTACATAGTGGTCACTAGTCCAGTTCCCTCTCAGTAAGTGATGAGAGTAGATAGTGGTCACTAGTCCAGTTCCCTCCCTGTAAGTGATGAGAGTATATAGTGGTCACTAGTCCAGTACCCTCCCAGTAAGTGATGAGAGTACATAGTGATCACTAGTCTAGCCCCCCCCCCCCCCCCAATAAGTGATGAGAGTACATAGGTGCCACTAGTCCAGTTCCCTCCCAGTAAGTGATGGGAGTACATAGTGGTGACTAGTCCAGTTCCCTCCCAGTAAGTGATGGGAGTACATAGTGATCACTAGTCCAGTTCCCTCCCAGTAAGTGATGGGAGTACATAGTGGTCATTAGTCCAGTTCCCTCCCAGTAAGTGTTGAGAGTACATAGTGGTCACCAGTCTAGTTCCCTCCCAGTAAGTGATGAGAGTACATAGGTGCCACTAGTCCAGTTCCCTCCCAGTAAGAGATGAGAGTACATAGTGGTCATCAGTCCAGTTCCCTCCCAGTAAGTGATGAGAGTACATAGGTGCCACTAGTCCAGTTCCCCCCAGTAAGTGATGAGAGTACAAAAGTGCCACCACTAGTCCAGTTCCCTCCCAGTAAGTGATGAGAGTACATAGTGGTGACTAGTCCAGTCCCCCCCCCCCCCCCCAGTAAGTGATGAGAGTACCTAGGGGCCACTAGTCCAGTTCCCTCCCAGTAAGTGATGAGAGTACCTAGGGGCCACTAGTCCAGTTCCCTCCCAGTAAGTGATGAGAGTACATAGGGGCCACTAGTCCAGTTCCCTCCCAGTAAGTGAAGAGAGTACATAGTGGTCACCAGTCCAGTTCCCTCCCAGTAAGTGATGGGAGTACATAGTGGTCACTAGTCCAGTTCCCTCCCAGTAAGTGATGAGAGTACATAGTGGTCACCAGTCCAGTTCCCTCCCAGTAAGTGATGGGAGTACATAGTGGTCACTAGTCCAGTTCCCTCCCTGTAAGTGATGAGAGTATATAGTGGTCACTAGTCCAGTTCCCTCCCAGTAAGTGATGAGAGTACATAGAGGCCCCTAGACCAGTTCCCTCCCAGTAAGTGATGAGAGTATATAGTGGTCACTAGTCCAGTTCCCTCCCAGTAAGTGATGAGAGTACATAGAGGCCCCTAGACCAGTTCCCCCCAGTAAGTGATGAGAGTACATAGGGTCCACTAGTCCAGTTCCCTCCCAGTAAGTGATGAAAGTACCTAGGGGCCACTAGTCCAGTTCCCTCCCAGTAAGTGATGAGAGTACATAGTGGTCACTAGTCCAGTACCCTCCCAGGAAGTGATGAGAGTACATATGAGCCACTAGTCCAGCCCCCCCCCCCCCCCATTAAGTGATGAGAGTACATAGGGGCCACTAGTGCAGTTCCCTCCCAGTAAGTGATGAGAGTACATAGTGGTCACTAGTCCAGCTCCCTCCCAGTAAGTGATGAGAGTACCTGGGGGCCACTAGTCCAGTTCCCTCCCAGTAAGTGATGAGAGTACATAGTGGTCACTAGTCCAGTTCCCTCCCAGTAAGTGATGAGAGTACATAGTGGTCACTAGTTCAGATCCCTCCCAGTAAGTGATGAGAGTACATAGTGGTCACTAGTCCAGTTCCCTCCCAGTAAGTGATGAGAGTACATAGTGGCCACTAGTCCAGTTCCCTCCCAGTAAGTGATGAGAGTACACAGTGGTCACTATTCCAGTTCCCTCCCAGTAAGTGATGAGAGTACATAGTGGTCACTAGTCCAGTTCCCTCCCAGTTGGTCTTGCAGTTTGGTTTTCTGCAAAAACTGGAAGCGAATCCGAAAAAAAAGATACAAGATGTTCAGCTCTTCACCTGTGTATTACAGAACAGATACATGTATCCACACATTTTGAGTGGATATTAAAGTTAGATGAACATATTTCAGATGACAACTATCTATGTGTTTCCAAACATGTATCGGTATTTACAGACTTCTCTGATTATGACAACACAATAAAATGGTGAAAATATTTAAAACTACCGGTAGCTTGCATGATAGTTTTTGTCTGAACCTTCAAATAGATTCCATGGTATTCCTAGACACAGCATTCACGGAACATGTTGTAGGGTTCCACCATTTTCTAAAATCTGCATGCCAGTTCCAAGATGCAATCCTTGATCTGTCACACAATCATGATGAAATCTTATGTATAACACGTCTAATATATTTATTTATTGGTGTTTAAGGTCACATATTCATGCACAATGGCGAAGTGTGACCGTGACAGTTTTACGGGTGGAGAAAGCCGGAGTACCTGGAGAGAACCACCGAGCATCAACAAGCAAGTGTCAGCTCCTCAACATTCTAACTCTGTTCAAAATCTGCTCAAGCATGGTCATGGCGGTTGAAGACAGGTGCACCATAGATGTGCAGTACGCCTTAGTACATGGCGTCATCGTGCTCCCAAACATGTCTAATCAGTCTTTCAATTTTGAGGTGAGCTGATGCTCTTGTGTGCCATGACACCTGCACATTTTACTTTTTGCAAGTAGACAACGGCTTGCTTTGCTTCCACTTAGCGCGCGATTAACTCTTACCTAATGAATTGGCTGCATCTGCCGCATAATACCCAAACTATATAATTTACAAGGAGCCAAAGATGAAAAATATTCTATGGTTTTCAAGATTGATTTTTGGGGGGGATTGGGGGAGCAACATGTTTTTTTGGAGGGGTGGGGGGAGCAGCACGATGGTAGCCATATTAAAACAGTCAGAATCCTGATGATCAGAACCAATCTTCCTATATTAAGCAGTATAATTCATCAGAAAGAATTGGACCCATTTGTTCATTTTTCAAGATATTGTGGTAACAAGTAACAAGAGCAATGCCAGCGTGACAAATACGCTCATTGAGCAATTCTCTTTATCTTCTGAGAGCAGCGAGAAATACAAGTCCACATGGCCTTAACTTTGAAAGGGTTAATCAGATGAGCCTTCAAAGTGCAGGTGCATAGGTTCCTATTCTGGTTATTATTCATGCCAAGTTTGGAAGAGATCGGTTGAAAGGCAACTGAGAAAACATCACATGATACATCCTATTTCTAAACAGGCATATGAAAACCACAAAAAACACAAGATGGCTGAATATACAAGAAATACCAATTACTGAAAAGAATCTTCCGATAGTCAACTGTAATGCACCAGAAAAAAGGGATCTACTGTCCCTTTGTTCATCAAGTTATTGCTCGGACATTCAAATCTCATGACAAATGCAAGATGGGTTCCATGATGGACATATCAAATATGGCAGAATGCTGCTATTGAAAGGAACGATTGTGGGTTATCGGACAGTGGCAACAGCTCCTGAAACATCGGTTCAACCGATTGTTGTCAAGCATTTTCTGATGATTCATAAACCACATTTTGTTATCTTCTGTAATTGTTCAATTGCTAATGTAAAATAATATCAATGGTACAGTGGAGCCCACTTAATTGGATATCTCTTAATTGTATATCCCTATTAATTGAATATAATTTTCAAGCACAAAACCATTTACCATACCTTCAGTACACATTTGATCTGTTAATTGCATATGGGTTGTAGAGTAAACTCCTGTTATTTGTATATAAATTTTTATAATATGTCGAAAAAATTACTGAGACACGCACCAAATTTCCCTTATTCATCAACCTTTTTGGCCTCGACTACATCCAATACAGGCATTTATTCTATTATATCTTGTTTGACAGAGCTGTATGAGCTCTGTCAAACAAGATATAATAGAATAAATGCTCAGTTTACCTCCAGAACACAGGAACTGACCAAATCCCTGTTAATTGTATACTCCTGTTAATTGAATAATTTTCACTAGCAAAATGGATATTCAATTAAGAGGATTCTCCTGTTCCATTCAATATAAAATTAAGAAACAACCACAATATGTATTCTTAATCTCTCTAGAAGCCCCTTTACGGGATATACAAGTTAAATGACATGTTACGCTTACAATTGAGCGTACTTGTGACAATCGCTAGTTCATACTGTAAATGTGAAGGTTGCACTTCATTGAAACAGGTTGTAGTAAAATAACCAGTCACGTGCACTTGGGCGGTACACGTGGCTCTAAGTGAGAGCCACATGTACCACCCAAGTGCGCGTGACTGAGAATCATGACTAGTAGGCGATTTCTGCAAGTACGCTCAATTGTAAGCATTAGTCTGTAAACACTGTGAAATATGTTCAATTTAATGTAGTTCTTTCAAGCCTCGACTTGTCTAGTAATGCACGGTATTACAATTTATTTATTTATTGGTGTTTAAGGTCATATACTTATGCACAATGGCTAATCATGACCATGACATTTTTACGGGTGGAGGAAGCCAGAATACCCGGAGAGAATCACCGAGCAGCTGCCAGCTCCCCAACATCGTAACTCTGCACTGCAGTACAGACAGGGTTAGATTGGTTGAATACATGCATACCATCAACGTGCAGTACGCCTTACTAAACGGAGTCATCGTGCCCCCATGTGGACAATCAGGGTTAAGTGCCTTGCTCAAGGACACAATGCAGAAGTCCGAATTGATCGCTCACACAGTCACCCGTCCAATGATTAACCAGGCTCTACATTGCTTAACTTCTGTGATCTGACGAGAACCAGTTATCGCAACACCCCTGTGCCTCCGCACAGTATTACAATTGTAATCAGCAGATTGTGAGAACAAATAATTGGTGATCAGTCAGCGACCATTTTTGGTAATCAGTTGAACACAACTTATGCTAATAATATTTTAAAGTCTGCCTGTTCCCTATTGAATCTAAATATGAAAAGCCATTTAATTAATATATATTTTTATACTTTTCTTAATCATTTGCTTTTTTTTTAATTTTTTTTTTTATTTTTAATTCAATTGATGGACAGGTTAAATACAGATAATGTTTTGTCCTTCACAGTCTTCCGTAAGTGGCATGGAGAAAATCTATGACTGAAAATACATTATTATGCCTCACGTTTGTAACATCAGCCGTGATTGGTTAATCTGACACAATCTAAAAGTCATAGTACTGGAGTTTGGGGGCAAAACATGGGTACTATCGGAACGTTCTTCCCTGGAGACGAGAACAAAGAAAATGTAAGCTCCACTTCCATTGATCAGCATCGATTACGTGCACCCTGATTTGAATTTCTCAACACCAAATGCTGGTGGCGTGTCCGTTTAACTTTTTTCGTCACCAATAGACACAAACTTACCAACAAATATATCATCTTCAGTGGGTGTGTTTTCAATTTTAACTGCAAACAATGAATTCAAAAGAATCAGAAATATTAAAAACTCACGTGTTGTTCACCACTTCAGTGAATCCTGAATATTAGTTATGACTTCAATCAATTATATTTCCACAAGTTTAGTACTCCTCGACCTCACTGAGCCTCTGCCTCAAGTTCCAAATAAATTGTTTCACTCCGCTTAATTCTAACAACTGTCGTCATCCAAGAAACATGAATTTATATTCCATTAATTTATACCACTTATCACACAAGCATTAACAATGAATTATAACATGAACAGCATGAGGCCATTGTAAACACTGGCATTTGGTGAAATAGAAACTCCCAAAGCAACGGCACTTGTGACAAGTCATTTTCGAAGAGACGTCATGAGTTCGAAATGATGCCATGTTTTTGGATTCGACTACATTGTTATTACAAGATTGATGGCATGTTGCAGTTAACGCTTAACAATGAAAGTTATTTTTTGTTTGGCGTAATAAAATAATTAGAACGTTTCTTTTCATGTTCTATCGTCGTAAGTACCTGAGTTTGTGTGATTTCTGAAATAAAACCTTCAGCAGCTTTGCTGCTTCAGGTTTTATTTCAGAAATCACACAAACTCAGGTACTATCGACTGATATAACATGAAAAGAAACGTTCTAATATTATAATGTAGTTGGTCTCATGACAGGGTAGCAGTCTGCGTGACAGAAATTTTCATGTTGCATTTCACATCAAGGAGATAATCAAAGCTCGAACAGACATATTTTTGAATTAATAGCCTCAAATACTGCTTTTCACAATGTTTGTTTTGATTTGTAGTGGGTACCACAGGCCTCGAAATAACAAGATTTTGATAAACCTTCCAGCAGGTTGCCTCATTTGACAATGGTTATAACCTGTTGATAGATTACCTAGATTTTTTTCATAAACCTATTGGTTAACCATTGCATTAAAACTATTAATACTGACAAAGCTTCTGACATACCCAACTACAGTTCCTCCCAAATTAGTTTGGCATTTAGACACAAGGGACCCAAGGCAGGCGCAGTACAAAACAGGTACATACACACGACCCCACCACCTCCCACATACACATTCACGTATGCATGCATTAACATTTGTTGTTCTTTGCTTTATATGATTTTTGTGTCTAATAAAAATTAAAGAATTTTAATTGTTTATTTTGCTGTGTGGCTTATTATTTCAGAAACCCAAACACATTTGTCTCGAACTGGGAGTGCGAATTGGGCAATTGTGTGGGGATGGGGTCAAGTACCGTCGATGGACATCTGTATTACGAATACATAGAACTTTAGGGCATGGGAATTGCATTGGCAGTCTCTGATTAACATTGGAATAGAAACAGTTGTAAATCGTATCTACCTTCCCCTACATTTCGGAATCCGGAGAATGTAATCCAAAGTTCCAAACTAAAACTTTATTTGTGCCACAATGTTCGAAATCATTTGGAAAAACCCATGTTCACAACCATGCTGGCTGTTTATTCAAATGGAATAAGCACGTAAATAGAAGTCAGCATTGGTGAATAAAAGACGTTTCCATAATGTGTTCGAAAATTTTTCTCATGGATTGGTAGGGTAAGAAGGGGCGGAATGCAAATAATTAACAACAGTTCTTTTGATTTTCAATATGTCTCCTTTTTATTGTATTGAAGACTTATTTTCAGCTTCGCGTAGTGCGAGAGTTAATACCTCACGTGCGGTAAATGTATTAACAAAGTAGTTAGCTCCCTTTAGTTGTAACAGATAATCGTCTTTCAATTCAATTCAATTCAATTTATTTCACAGCATACAAATACAAACATGAGGCGAAAAAACAAGGTTACAAAATCATAGACAGATGTATACTGAGGGGAATGACATAGTCTTACGACTGTCTTCCTGTCATCATCTTTCTTAGAATGGAAACAAATTAATTGTTTTGAGAGCCAGAGGGCACCACGAGTTGGTACTGCAGATCTTCAGTACTGCTAATAATATAGATTTATACCCCCACAAGTACAGTAATGATTGAAACACGCTGTATGATAACCCCCTGAGCATTTTGTTCACTGCAGTGTTTCTTTTAAATCAGTGGGAGGAAAAACGCTGAAAAGTTTTCTCATCCCGCAACAACCAACTTCGCCCGCCATCGGCACAATTTTTGGTTAACCGATCGAGCGTTCGCCTGAAAACAAATCTGCATAACCGATAGGCAAATGGTACGAGCGTTCGCCTCTTATTTCGAGGCCTGGTACCAATTGCCAGAAAGTGCTGATTGGAATTAGAACAAATTGGAACAATTTTTAAAAAATTCTAATCTTCACAAATGTTTACCAATCCCAGAAATCCACACACAAAATGGCTGAATACTATTTTTAGATTGTTTACATAAAACATGACCAACATTGACTTTTCAAATTCCGACTGACAAAACAATCAGTCTGTCAATGGTTAGCATGTTTCATGGTCATTTTTATTATTGTACAAGTAATTGTTTTGATTAAAGATCAATTAGGAAACAAGCTTATTTCCAAATAAACTATTTATTTATTTATTGGGGTTTAATGACACCTTTGACAGCCAGGGTCACCTCGTGTCGGACAGTTTCTCGGGTGGAGGAAGCTAGAGTACGTGCAGAGAACCACCGAGCAAAGGCGAGCAACAGTCATGCTCCCCAACATACTAAGTTCAAACAGTTAGGTTAGCATTGGTTGAAGACAAGTGCACCATCGATGTGTAGTATGCCTTAGTACACGTCACCGTGCCCCAACATGGGCAATCAGGATTAAGTGTCTTGTCCAAGGACACAACACGGTTGCTGCAGGTGGGATTCAAACCAAGGACCTCTCGGTCCAAATAACTGATGGTGGTGAGAAAAGACGAACGCCTAGTTAGGTTCTGTAACTTGTATTGGGAATGGAAAAAAAGGATGAAATGCACAGACGGGTACTGTAACTTGTATTGGTAATGGGATATACATGTTGACGACTAGCCGACAAGGAATTATTTTTTGGCTACTAATACTTCTAATAACGTCGATTTCAATGAATCAACAAATTGTTTTAACACTAGTTCATAAATATATATTAAGAAGCTTTTTTGATGTTGATCCTGATTCATTGTCAATTCCGAATCTGAAAAAAATTGTTTTATTATCATTTATTGGAGAGTGCCAAGAGGCAGCCAACAGGCACTCTCCAATAAATGGTAATACAGTAAAACCTGTCTCGAGAGACCACATCTGCCAGGCACCGATCGGTTTTACTCTATAATGGATCTGCTATGGGAGACCACCTGTCTTGAGAGACCACTGTGACCTGGTACCAACTTGTATTTTTCTGCCATAATGGACCTGTCTTGAGAGACCGCCCCTTTGAAGACTGAAACCATGACAAAAACTTTTTATCTGTTCTGGAATTGGAAAATCCATTGTGGTTATACAAACGTAATTAAAAGTATTAAAAGTTCTTAATTGGGTTTCAGTTGCTAACTCATTAAAGATTGAGATGTTTTTATAAGACCCCTATGAAAAGATTAGGAGTATTGCTGAATAAACAATTTCATACATACCTCATTACGTGTACAGTACCCATATGAGACTGGTCAATTAATACCCCAGTTATTGATGCTAAATTTAGATTAGTGCTGTCTATTTATAGGGGAACTATTTATGAGTGAGCGTGTACAATTAATTATTTATCTCCATTGACAACAGAGCAACAATAACAAGAACATTGGCTTTGATATATTTTATTTCATTCAAGTGTTTCAAATTTTACCAAGCAATAAACCAATAAAATGCTGTTGAATTAACTTGCCGTGCTTTTCTGCAAATAACTGGAAAATAATTCCTACATATTTCACTATAAATCATAAAGTGCA
This sequence comes from Pictodentalium vernedei, assembly GCA_031216915.1. Classification (NCBI taxonomy): domain Eukaryota; kingdom Metazoa; phylum Mollusca; class Scaphopoda; order Dentaliida; family Dentaliidae; genus Pictodentalium; species Pictodentalium vernedei. The sequence goes on along the minus strand of CM062292.1, from coordinate 45,100,644 downwards.
CATCGACTATTTAAATGTGTTTTGGGGACGAAATAGCCAGAAATTATTTTGCAATTAATCGCCGAAGAGCACGGCAACTAACTCGCCGTGCTATTCAGTAAATAACTGGAAAATAATTCCTAGATATTTCATAAAAAAAAAATCAAAGTGCACATCGACTATTTAAATGTGCTTTGGGGACGAAATAGCCAGAAATTATTTTGCAATTAATCACTGAAAAGCACGGCAACTAACTTGCCAGGCTTTTCAGTAAATAATTGGAATAATTGGAAAATAATTCCCAGATATTTCACTACAAAAATCAAAGTGCACATCAACCATTCAAGTGAGTCGGGACAAAATAGCCAGAACGGACAGTGCGTTATTCGACCCCTCAAGGGCAATCTGTAGGTCAAACTACATACCCATGCCAGATTTGGCGAAAATCAGGCCTTAGAATTTGATTAATGGTGGGCTGTGTGTGTTTTTCTCCATAACGGTTTAAATTTAAAAACACATAATATTGCACTGCTTTAAGAATGAATTGGCGAGTTGAATTTTGAAATAAATTTGCCAGCTCGTTGGGGAGTATTTCTAACCCATTCTGAAAGGTGTCAAAACTCATCGGCAGCCAATAAGCTTCTGTTTTAATTGTTGGAGCATTTAATTGGCTACATATTAATTTCCTTACAGAAGTCATAACACCTACCACACACCTTGTATTTCATCATCGAACTTTCCGTCAATTAATAAAAATATATGGCACTTACCAAAAGACAGTTGCGATCATAGAAACAAAGGCCTTCATAATTACAATCAAACCAACAAGAACTTGAAACAGAAGCACAATGAACTTGCATTATTACTGTAAAAACTCTGTGTTGTTAATGGCTTGCAAAATTTTCATAGAAGTTTACAAAGCTTGGTTTATTATTTAGAAAACTGTCAATGGCTTGAGAAAGAGTATTTCCTTCTTTCTTGCAATCAAGTCCATCGACTGCCTGCCAGTGAATTTTTGAACCTATCCTCATTTTTCCACTTCAGATGTCAAGCAAAACGTTATGGTGGAATGTCACATACTGAAAATTGGAACGAATGTAAACAAAAAGTTGCTCTCAGTCAGATTTGAAATTTTAGATGCTTGTTTTTGAGATTTTTGCCAGGGGTTGCGCAAAAGTGTGGGGAGATCAGGGGGCTATGGCCCCTCTCTCCCCCACCGGGGAGATCCACACCCACCTCCCCACTCCAATAGGGGAATTTGGCCAGTTTGTCAGGGAGATCATATCATGTGGAGATCCCACAGATCTGCCATGCATGACTCTCAGATCACCCTAAAAAGTTGTGATCTTCACAGTGGAGTTGAATAGCACTAAGATGTTTGAAAAGTGACTATTTCAGAAAATTGTTGAGCCGAAATGCCTTTATTTTATTAACTTATTTTCAGCTTTTTCCCCATCCCCGAAATGAGGCAATTGGACCACAGACTCCCATAAACCCACATGCACAAATAGGCCTATATCATTGATTGCCCATCTTCAATGAAGATTTTCAACACTAATTTATTTTTATAATTTTTATAACAGTCCATTTCAATTTGTTACAAAAACTTCATAAAAAAGAACAACTACAAAGTCATTACAAAAATCTATTCTTCTCCATTTCTGAATTTTGTGGTTGGTTATTCACTGACTTGAGAAAACCTGAAACCTGTTATGAGAGACCACCTGTCTTGAGAGACCACTTTTGTGTGGCCGAAAGGGTGGTCTCTCAAGACAGGTTCTACTGTAAAACAATTATTCATGGAGAACATCTTACTAAACTAAAGCTCCTCTTACCGGTAGTATGGTATCTTTGAGAAAAATACTCATATCACAAGGGGAGTACAGTGGCTCAGTGCTGTTGGACTTCTGTGCTAAAGGTCCCAAGTTCAATCAGCATCTGGGACGACCTCCGTGGTGTCCTTGGGCAAGGCACTTTATCCCAGTTTCCTACATGGGGGCATGATGATGCCGTGTACTAAAGCATACTGCACGTTGATGGTGCACATGTCTTCAACAGCTGTAACCCTGCTTGAGTGGAGCTTGAACAAAGTTAGAATGTTGAGGAGCTGATGGTTTCTCATCGATGCTCGGTGGTTCTCTCCGGGTACTCCGGCTTCCTCCACCCATAAAACTGTCACGGTCATGATTAGCCATTGTGCATAAGTATGTGACCTTAAATACCAATAAATAATAAATAAATACATCACAAATTACCTTTGAAAACTAATTTAGCACTCTTCAAGTTGACATGGCATAAAAGGCATCAACAAATTTATAACCTATGAACCACTGAGTGCAACCTGGTGTCAGTAGTGGTCCAAGAGTTGAAAATTTGAAGTTTTTCTTGTGAAAAGTTAATGCCAATACTCTTCCCTGAAATTCACCCAATTTCCCTGAAAATCTCACTCAGTTCCCTGAAAAATTTTTTCTGAGGTTAACATGTCTGATGTCAATCCCAAATTTGGTGAATTGTTTATTGGATATTCACAAGCCCAGCATAGGTAATCAGGTCCTATTGTGCCAGTGAAGCAAAATTTGTTCACTACAGAAAACAAGCACTTCTCCGCTTCCTATGCTTCCCATGGGAATTTATAACTGATGAGAAACAGCTAGGGGCGATGAAGCCAGTGGGGGTGGGAGGAGGGCAACAGAATGAGCATAATTGCTTATTATTTTACTAGGCATCCTCAACTGTTAGAATGCTGGAAGCCCATATTTAGGCTTTACTTTAAAGTGCAGGTATGACAACATCAAGGCACAATACTCAGTGCATATATTTTATATTGCAGCTGTTGAGGTATAAAGGCCATTTACCAACCAGGCTGGTCCGGATCTCTTAGTCTTGTGGTAATTCGGTCGCTTTGTGTGCTAGAGGTCGATGGTTCAAACCTCGGCTCCCGCACTTATCTCTCCTCCTGCTACATTTGGATGCTCATCCGATTCTCAGCAGTTGGTGGCATTGTGGATGTTGTGGTGAAGCATGGTGGATGTTTCGACTGCTCTGAGGTGGAATCTGGGGTGAGATTCACATGTGGTGAATCACAAAAGAAGGTGAGAGTAGTGTAGCGGTTGAGGTATAAAAGCCATTTACCAACCAGCCTGGTTGGTCAGAATCTCTTAGTCTTGTGGTAATTCGGTTGCTTTGTGTGCTAGAGGTCGACTGTTCGAACCCCGTCTCCTGCACTTATATCTCCTCGTGTTACAACATTATCTTGAAAGTAAAATTATTTAGTCTGTATTAATTTGGTTTGTTACAATTTATGGGAGAGTGCATGTAGGCCCGTAGGCACTCTCCCATAAATTGTAACAAGGCCAAGACATGTGAACAAATTTGATGAACAAAAATAATTTAACACTCTACCAGTTAATACCCAAGAACTTTCTTTTGAGTCAGTAACTATAGGTATCTGGGTTTGGGTTGGCCGCAGAGTAGTGACTACTCCCAAAGCATGTTAGAGCAATCTGGGCAATTTTAGGGATTTAGTGGACAGGTAGTCCACTAATCTCCTATAATCACTATGATTGCATCTTATGTCACATTTTTTACATGACTTTGTTAAAGAACCAACCTTCTCTCTTTCAAAGTCGGTCCACAGTCTCTGGCAAGAAATAGACATTTGCTCCATTTTTTAAAAATTGTGTTTGGTAAAGGGTTACATATTTGACATAAAGGTTAACTGACAAATTGAACTGGTACTCACAAAGTTAAATAAAACAAATTAGTCACTGATAATTTTAGCTGATTACCTAACTGCTTACACATGAAGAGAATTCACAATGCATAAAAACTCTGTTACTTCATGTAAAATTTTTTGAGGAATTTGATTTGCAGCCAAATTGTTTGCACTCAATCACCACTCCAATGAATTATAGAAATTTTTGTTCTGGGGGAGAATGAAGATGGAGAATTACATTGGACCACATTTTTTTTTAAAACATGGTTCAATTACCCCAAGTTTTTATGGATGCTGGCAGGAGGGTATCCAGTACAAGCTTTCAAGTTAATGTGTTCAGTATGATAAATCTATTTCATTAGAGCACAATAAATCTATTTGGCTATTCATTCATCACAATTTGATGGAATTCTAGGATTTCCTTAGATAATCACAACATTATGTCCATTTTAGAAGAGTGTATGTTTGTTTTCAAACTGAGAAGTAGATATTGTCCATCTTAACCCTTTACTTAATGCAATGACCAACGACAGCCAACAATATAATAAAAATAATAATAATAAAAATACAGTAGAACTTGTCTTGAAAGACCGCCCTTTGGGCCACACAAAGGTGGTCTCTCAAGACAGGTGGTCTCTCATAACAGGTTTCAGGTTTTCTCAAGACAGTGAATAACCAACCACAAAATTCATAAATAGAGAAGAATGGATTTTTGTAATTACTTTGTAGTTGTTCTTTTTTATGAAGTTTTTGTAACAAATTGAAATGGACTGTTATAAAAATTATAAAAATAAATTAGTGTTGAAAATCTTCATTGAAGATTTTCAACACTAATTTATTTTTATAATTTTTATAACAGTCCATTTCAATTTGTTACAAAAAGATTTTCAACACAAATTTATTTTTATTCCTATCTGTCACATTTCAGGTCACATTTCAGGTATGTATGAAATTGTTTATTCAGCAATAATCCTAATCTTTTCACAGGGGTCTTATAAAAACATCTCAATCTGTAATGAGTTAGCAATTGAAACCCAATTAAGAGCTTTTAATACTTTTAATTATGTTAGTATAACCACAATGGATTTTCCAATTCCAGAACAGGTAAAAAGTTTTTGTCATGGTTTCTGTCTTCAAAGGGGTGGTCTCTCAAGACAGGTCCATTATGGCAGAAAAATACAAGTTGGTACCAGGTCACAGTGGTCTCTCAAGACAGGTGGTCTCCCATAGCAGGTCCATTATAGAGTAAAACCAATCAGTGCCTGGCACATGTGGTCTCTCAAGACAGGTGGTCTCTCAAGACAGTGGTCTCTCAAGACAGGTTTTACTGTAATAATAATAATAATAATAATAATAATAATAATAATAAATTTTATATAGCGTGAAACCACCAAGCGTGCTCTAAAATGCTTTACAGATTGTAGAACACAAGCTATGAAATAAATGATTTAAATAGACAAGTTTTGAGCTGTTTCTTGAAAGCAAGTAAACTTGGTTGTGACTGAAGATGTAGGGGAAATGCATCCCAGAGACTTGGACCAGCAACCGAGAAAGCCTGCTCACTTGCCAATGCAGATCACACAAAGGGTATAGTTAGTGACAGGTGGTCAGAAAAACGAAGACTGCACATACATATGCGGCAAGAAAGAAGCTCACACAGGTATGCAGGCACAAGACCATGAATGCATTTAAATACCAGCATGAGAATTTTAAAATGTACTTGACTTTGGACTGGAAGCCAATATAGATTCTTCAAGATTGGAGTGATATGGTCGAAGCATTTAGCACCACTGATAATTCGAGCAGCAATATTCTGGATTCTCTGCAATTGCTGCAGCAAAGTTCTTAGCAGACCAAGGAAAAGAGAATTGCAATAATCCAAATGAGATGTTATGAAGGAGTGAACCAGTTGCTCCAAAGCTCTACCACTGAGGACTGTACGGAGTTTGCTCAGCTTTCTGAGTTGCCAGTAGCAAATTTTACTAATTATTTTAATATGAGGTTCAAGGGTGAGATTGGCATAAAAAAACACCCCTACTCATATGCAGAAGTGGGGTGAAGAAACAAAGGATAGATGGCTGAAGGGGGACACGAGGGAGAGGGTAGGAATGCTTATTGAAGAAATTGAAAAAGAGGAAGTGAGGGACACTATTAAGCAGTTTATATCTGAATGCTGGGAGGAGAGGAGGGGAAGAGGGGGTGGGGTGCAGGGGGAATGATGGCCTTCTCTTATGAGAACCGCGACGAATCAGCGGCTGGCCAAAGAGTTATTATATTATTATTGCTAGCACTACAGTACAGTCCACTTAATTGGATATCTCTTAACTGAATAACCCTGTTAATTGAATATAATGTCCCAACACAAATCCATTTACCATTCCTCCAGTACAAATTTGACCTGTTAACTGAATATAGGCTATAGAGTCAACTCCTGTTAATTCAGGATTTCCACTTGGGGAAAATTTGTGGGTCTGGTAGTTTAAAGAAAGTGAAAATCAGACGCCAAAGGCGTCTGCCTTCGGCACGTGCGTATAGAGAGGGGTTCTCCCCCCAGGAAAATTTTGATTTTTAGGTGCGCTCTGGTGGCCTCTGGGGGCATTCTGATCGCTAAAATGCTGAATAATTGAAGTGGAAAATATGTATTTTTTCCTCCTACAGTTCTCTAAATTCCCACGGGACAAATGCACAATACTACATCTGGTCGGCGGTTTCATAAAAATACAAACCCAAAACAACACAAAATCCACGAATCCTGACAGTGACTGCGACGCTTGACCTCAATGTTTTTTATACAACCCCGATACGTGCCAACGTAAATAATTGGAAATGCAGAGAGAACAAAATATTCGAAAAGAACCATGATGCGGACGTGTGACGTCATGCACGTGCAATTACATCATTTATCACTCAAAATAAAAGCCAGTGATTTCGGACCAAACACGACAATTTGAGTCCGAAATTTTATAGGCGATGTTTAGGATTTGAACTTTGTTTTCCCCTCTCGTCTGAGGGTTATAAAGTATCAGGTTGTCGCCAGTAATAGTAGGCATAGTATACAACATAATTATGCCTATATTACGTGGAAACAAAGGATCCTGAGTGTTGTTACGATACAGCATTGTACTCAACATTTTAACCACCAGCTTTTCTGACTGATCATAGTATGATCAGCAGGGGGGAATAGGTCCGATCGACGGACCCGCAGCCGGTCTAGCGGAAACCCTGGTTAATTGAATAAAAAATCTTGCAACCTGTCGAATAATTACCCTGGCTCTCCCCAGTTTTCATTTGTTTATAGACCTATATGGCTTAAGTACATCCAATACAGGCATTTAATCTGTTATATCTTGTTTGAAAGAACTCTGTCAAACAAGATATAATAGAATAAATGCTGATTTAATCTCTAGAATACAGGAAAGTGACACAATCACTGTTAATTGAATATTCCTGTTAATTGAATAATTTTGTTTGGCAAAGTGGTAATTCAGTTAACCCTTTACTCAACACAGATGATATCAAAATTTATTTTATTAAATATCATTTTTAAATTTTTTTCGAAAAATTTCAACAAAACCATATCATGTACCCCTCATTGGAACGGGCTCGACGAGCTCGTTCCAAAGAGGGGTCACATAATATGGTTTAGTTGAAATTTTTCGAAAAATAATATATTTTCAGCTGCTGAATTTGCATATTATGCAAATTCAGCGGCTGAAAATTACGTGGGCGGATGCGGGCGATTTGTTGGGTAAAGGGTTAACAAGGTTCCACTGTATTAGTGACCAGAGCAATCACCAACATCAAATGACTGAATATTCAGACAAATAACCATCCCCCCAGCCTTCTTATACTCCAGTATAAAAGCTTTATGGAAAAGTGCAGGTATCTATATAAAGACTTTATAACTGTTAACCCTTTTTCTCACAGATCAGCTGCATCTATCTGCGTAATTTTCAAATCAGAGGCGGCAGAGCCAGGGGGCATAGGGGGCATGTGCCCTTCCACTTTTTTCCACAGATATGTTTCACAGTTACACAATGAGTTAACCCTTTACCCAATGCAGATGATATCAAAATTTATTATTTTAAATATAAGTTTTTTAAATTTTTCAAAATATTTCAACAAAACCATATCATGTGACCCCTCATTGGAACGAGCTCAATGAGCTCGTTCCAATGAGGGGTCACATGATATGGTTTTGTTGAAATATTTTGAAAAATTTAATTTTTTCAACTGCTCAATTTGCATATTACGCGGGCGGATGCGGGCGATTCGTTGGGTAAAGGGTTAAAATGGGTGCATGCAAATGTGTCAATATACATGCAATACAGGGAGGATCTGACATTGTGTCCAAATCCAACAAATCTAAAGGCCTGGTTTCAATTGCCTGGATGGTTACACGAAATAGATTCTTAGTTCTCAGGCCTTATTTTATTAACACTTTACCCAACAAATTGGTCAAATCTGACCACCAAATTTACAAACTGAGCAGTAGAAAAAAAATTAAATTAAAAAACATTTCAATAAAACCATATCATGTGACACCTCATTGTAATCACATAAAACCATATCATGTGACACCTCATTGGAATCACATAAAATCATATGATGTGACACCTCATTGGAATCACATAAAACCATATCATGTGACACCTCATTGGTATCACATAAAAGCATATAAAGTGACACCTCATTGGAATCACATAAAACCATATGATGTGACACCTCATTGGAATCACATAAAATCATATGATGTGACACCTCATTGGAATCACATAAAACCATATGATGTGACACCTCATTGGAATCACATAAAACCATATCATCATGTGACACCTCATTGGAATCACATAAACTAGTTGTTTTGTAATTTTGTGAAAAGTTTGAAGATAAATATAATTAAGGCTACACAAAGTAGATCTTCTGTTTCTCAGGCCATTATTTGTAAAATTGCATGTGGGCGAGCGTTTTTTTATTTTATTTTTTATTTCGGTAATTACTTCTTTGCCATCAAATGTTCATGTTCTTGGTTCAAGTTTTAGGCCTCATAATCCACAGAATAGCATGGGTGGCGGTGTATTTCATCCCTTGAGTGCAAGAAGGCTTTGCAATGCTAAAGCATTGCAAAGACTTCTTGCACTCAAGGGACCAATTCATCATTTTTTTCAACTTGGGTAAAATATCAGACATAAACCATTTAATTTTTATTTTTTTTAAGTTTAAATTGGTTATAAAATGAGAGCATGCGGCAGCCAAAAGGACCATGCGGGAGAGCCTGAGAAACAGATTTTTTATTTTTTTAGGCCTAAAACAAACATTTTTGATACCAGGAGCACTGGGTAAAGGGTTAAAATACATGCAGGAAGATGTTTTCATAAGTTGATTTTTGTAATCAATTAATCGGCTCATACACTTAGTTTGTTTTATGTTCTAACCCTTTACCCAACGCAGACGATTTCAAAATTTAATATTTTAAATATTATTTTTAAAATTTTTTCAAAAAATTCCTACAAAACCAAATCATGTGACTCCTCTTTGGACCGAGCTTCACAAGCTCGTTCCAAAGAGGCTTCATATGATATGGTTTGGTTGAAATTTATTGAAAAATAATATTTTTTCGGTTGCTGAATATTAAGTGGGTGGATGCGGGCGATTTGTTGGGTAAAGGGTTAAGCCTCATAATCAGCAGAATAATATGGGCAGGGGTGTATTTTTTCTATTTAATTGAGGCTAAAGAAAATTAATCTTTTCATTCTCGGGCTGCGCATTTGTTTTTTTGTCCAGCGTTCAGCATATTTATTTTGGAGGCAAAATTCAAAATGTTTAAAACTATCATAGGGTGCGATGTTTGCTATATCTCATTACGATTTGCGATGCAATTTGTCACATACATTGATACAGGATTGTTATTCTCTTCGCAAAATTAAATGCAACCCGATTCTCATATGCACAGGAGTCAAAATAATTTTTTTTTCCAGAGCAGATCAAAATGTCCTGCCCCAAGTAGTTGGTACAGGTAATATTAATTTGGTGCAGGTCATTTTCAACATGTTGCTTTACACATTGTAAACTGACATATGGTGACTACTAAATGAGGAAATGACTTCTTTAACCCCCTACACACTGATGTCAAAATATCTAAATTTTAGACAGAAAACATTTCCCATAATGCAACTAGAAATTTAACCAATTCAATCTCGTTTGACAGAGCTCATTGAGCTCTGTCAAACAAGATTGAATTGGGTAAATTTCTAGATGCATTATGGGAAAAAACAGCTTCCTGAAATTTTGGTATTTTGACATCAGAGTGAAGGGTGTTAAATTTGCAATGGAATTTAAGTTTATACGGAATTACCACCGTATTTTAAACTCAGATTCTAATACTGAACAGAATTTTGCATCAGTCAAAATGTCCAATGGATTTCCAAGTGTGTTGGTCAAAGTAAGTTTGGTGTCGGTCATTGAACTTGTCCCACCACTTATTTCAAGCCTTGCATACGTATGTACAAAATAAATATTTATTTATCTGGTTGAGGGCTAGATTATTTTTGGTGGTCTTAATTTCTCCATCAAAAAATTGTTTTATTACAAATTATTGGAGAGTGCCTGTTGGCATTCTCCAATAATTTGTAATAGAACAAATTTTTATTTATTTATTTATCATTATTTATCGGTGTTTACGGTCACATATTTATGCACAATGGCTAATCATGACCGCGATTTGGGGTGGAGGAAGCCGGAGTACCCGGAGAGAACCACCGAGCAACAGCGAGCAACTGTCAGCTCCCCAACATACTGACTCCACACAAGCAGGGTTAGCATTGGTTGAAGACAGGTGCACCGTCGACGTGCAGTACGCTTTAGTACACAATGCCACCGTGCCCCCATGTGGACAATGGGGGTGAAGTGTCTTGCCCAAGGACACAACGCGGTTGCCGCAGGTGGGATTCGAACCGAGGACCTCTTGGCTTGCAGCCTGCACCTCTACCAACTGAGCCACCGCACCCCCAACAAATTTGTATAAACAAACTATTATTTTTGTTTGACTGAATACAAAACATGGGTAAGGAAAATGTTAGTTTTGGCCTGGTACCTTCATTTTTTGAAAGGCCTGATTGTGGCTTCTAGCACTCAACCAGTTAAAAAACTCCTTATTATTTTTATCTCTGTTTTAGTTGGTCAATATTGATTTTAGGCTGTATGATCATTGTAACAAAAAGCCATCACTGAAATCAACTTGGAGGCTCTAATATTTAAGTTTCGGCTATCACAACTGGATTTTAAGCATCGGCGACATTTCATCAGGACTAAAAAATAAAAATAAAAACAGCCCTCCCACATTCGTTTTTAAAAAAAATACCTGAGAATCAATTATTTAATTTTGTTAAGCCTAACTTGGGTAATTTATCTGACATAACCCAAATTAATTTTTATTTTTTTAAAAATTTGCACTAGAACTATGAAAGCTAACAGTTCACCTAAATGACCACACATGAGGGCTACAGAGAAACAGATTTGTGTTTTTTAGATCTTATTTGTTGACCCTTTACCTTATGAATCAGACGTAACTGCTTGCATAATTTTGAAATTCGTAAGTTGAAAATTTTTTTTTTAAAAGGTTTCAACAAAATCATCTTGCTCATTCCAATGACAAGTCACATGATATGGTTTTGTTGAAATTTTATGAAAAATTAAAAAAAAACAATAATTACCCCCCCCACCCCCCCCCCCTCATAAGCCTCATAATCTACAGAATAGCATGGGTGGTGGAGTATTTTGTCCCTTGAGTGAAAGAAGTTGTTGCACTCGAGGGACAAATTTATCAATTTTATTAACTTGGGTAAAATGTCAAGACATAAACCATTTAATTATTTTTTAAGTTTGCGCTGGACATTATTAAAAGAGGGCAGCCAAAAGGACCATGCATGAGAAACAGATTTTAAACTTTTTTAGGCTTTAAAATAATAAATTCGGATATCCTATATGCGTTGGGTTAACCCTTTACCCAAACATAGACGATATCAAAATTCATTATTTTAATTACTATTTTTTAAAAATTAAAAAAAAACTTTCAACAAAACCAGATCATGTGACCTCTCATTGGAACGAGCTCATCGAGCTCGTTCCAATGATGGGTCACATGATATGGTTTTGTTGAAATATTTCGAAAATTTTTTTTCTTTCAACTGCTGAAATTGCAAATTACGCAGGCGATTCGTTGGATAAAGGGTTAAACTGAAACTCCATGTGAGTCAATGTGTTAAATGAAATATGAGTCACACGATGAATTAATTCTGTTCAGACCTAACCTTATTTTCACAACCAACTAAGGATTGTTATTCCACTGTGAATCTTGCCCTTGAAATATTCATATTTCTCTTTAAAATTGAGAAGTATTTTGTTATTAGGTTATTATCCTGAATGCATTTGGTCTCCATCGTGATACAGAGATATCACACAATTATCTTTAGACATGCAAGGCTTGTGCTATTAGTTGAAAAAGACTAATTTACCCAGAAAATGAGCTTGGATAAATTCACTTAATAATGGCTCATTTTGTTTGACAATATGTTAGTGTTTTTAAAAAGTGGAAAACAACATGATTATTAATATCGTAATGGAGGATAAACTGTTTGAACTTGAAAAATATTGACCACTTTTAGCACATGTAAATTTGAGGACAAAGCTGTCTCAAGATTAACCCCATGCATGTTGATATGAAAATGTCATGCAGCAAAATTTTCCACTGAATCCACTAGGAATTTACATACATCAATATTATTTAACTGAGATCAATGAACTCTGTTAACCCTTCACCTAACACAAAAGGTAGATTTATTTATTTATTTATTGGTGTTTAAGGTCACATACTTATGCACAATGGCTAATCGTGACCGTGACAGTTTTACGGGTGGAGGAAGCCGGAGTACCCGGAGAGAACCACCGAGCAACGACGAGCAGCTGTCAGCTCTCCAACATCGTAACTCTGAATTCTGCACCGCAGCACAGGCAGGGTTAGATTGGTTGAAGACATGCGCACCATCGACGTGCAGTACGCCTCAGTACACAGCGTCATCGTGCCCCCATGTAGGCAATCGGGGTGAAGTGTCTTGCCCAAGGACACAACGTGGTTGCCGCAGGTGGGATTCGAACCGAGGATCTCTCGGCTTGCAGCCTGCACCTCTACCAACTGAGCCACCGCGCCCCCACAAAAGGCAGATGACACTTGCAAAACAAAATTCTTGAATAACTCATTTTTTTCTTTTTTGTTCATTGAAAACATACAGTACAGGTCAAAATAAGTTGTAGAATAACCACAATAAACTAAGTACTGCTGCTCCTGCACTGATAAGATCATAAACTGACCTCATTTTCTGGAAAGCTCTCAGTGAGAGCTTTCCAGAAAATGATATCAGCTTCTGGTCTTATCAATGTAGGAAGAGAGAGATACAGAGTTTACAGTGGTTATCCTATAACTTATTTATTTTCACTTGTACTGTAGCTTATGCAACTTCATTGGAATGAGCTAAACAAACTCCTTCCAATGAGGGGGCCATATGTTATGTTTTAGAGAAACAAAATGAAAAACACAAATATAATTGAATGGTGATTTTTTATAATAGAGCTGGCCGGTTGAATTCCTAGTTGTATTGTAGGAAAAAAGTGCCGATTGAAATTTCAATATTTCGACATCATCTTGAAATAGTCACTTAATCACATACTAGTTAAAAAAATAATTCTGTAAAAAATATAACCTATAACTTAAAGCAACAACCATTTTACCAGAACTATTATCTTGACAACCCTAACAATCCCCAGCAATGTAGACCTCCTGAGACTCAGCACTAAAACAGGCCTTTTCGTTATCATTACTTGCTCAGACCTCACCCTTATAAACACAGAGACTTATACTCCAATTAACACCAAGAAAAATGGCTGAAAGTTTACAGACTACAATGCCTCAAACATTCGAAAACAATTAGTCTAAAAGTCATTAAAAGGGAGGTGGCAGGGAGGAATGGCAGGTGAGGTTAACTGGTTTGAGTGCTGAATTATTTTTCAATAGTGATTTGAAACATGGTTATTTTTTCAAAGATACCTTTCTACCAGCAAGCATAGCCTAAGTTTAGCAAGATTTTGGTTCATAAATAATTGTTTTGCTACAATATATTGGAGAGTGCCAATAAATTGTAACCAAACCATTTTATATAAAAATGTCCTTCTACTGCCAAGCAAACAACAGGTCAATGCAAAGAGTAAAGCCACATTTCATTAGAGCCATGGTGGTGGCTTCTGGCACTCAACCCGTTAAAGTGCCTTTCTCATACAGAGAGCAACTGCTAGCTACCTTAGAAAGTACAGTGGAGTCCACTTAATTGGATATCTCTTAACTGAATAACACTGTTAACTTAATATAATTTCCCAACACAAAGCCATTTACCATACTTCCAGTACAAATTTGACCTGTTAATTGAAAATAGGTCACAGAGTAGACTCCTGTTAATTGATTAAAAAATCTTGTAACCTGTCAAGAAATTACCCTGACTCTCCCCAGTTTTCCTTTGTCTGTAGACCTATTTGGCCTCAGTACATCCAATACAGGCATTTAATCTATTATATCTTGTTTGACAGAGCTCATGGAACTCTGTCAAACAAGATATAATAGAATAAATGCTAAGTTTATCTGTAGAATACAGCTAGGAAAGTGACACAATCCCTGTTAATTGAATATTCATGTTAATTGAATGATTTTTATTGGCAAAGTGGCAATTCAATTAACAGGGTTCCACTGTACTCAAAGTACACAACAGAAATCATTATATGACACTAATCTACTGTACACTGAATGGTATATGAACATAGTTTGGAAATGAAAAAAATATTTATTTATTTATTTATTAGTGTTTAAGGTCACATATTTCTGCACAATGGCTAACCATGACCGTGACAGTTTTACGGGTGGAGGAAGCCGGAGTAACCGGAGAGAACCACTGAGCAGCGGCGAGCAACTGTCAGCTCCCCAACATACCAACTCCACACAAGCAGGGTTAGCATTGGTTGAAGACAGGTGCACCATCGACGTGCAGTTCGCCTTAGTACACAGTGTCACCGTGCCCCCACGTGGGCAATGGGGGTGAAGTGTCTTGCCTAAGGACACAACGCATTTGCCGTGGGTGGGATTCGAACCGAGGACCTCTCAGCTTGCAGCCTTCACCTCTACCAACTGAGCCACCACGCTCCCAAATGAAAAAATCCAAGCCTGATAAGTAGGTCAAGTCAGAAAATGAAAGATTATCTCCAATAATTTTATTCATATATTTGTTTGGTTACAGTTTATTGTAGAATGTCTTTAACCTCTCTACAATACACTGTACAAGAGGCCTTAACCCTTTACCACATGCAAACAATATCAAAATTTATTATTTTAAATATTAATTTTCAAAATTTTGCATATTTATTTATTTGGATTTAATGAAACTTTTGTCAGCCAGGGTCACCATGTGTCGAACAGTTTTACGGAGAGAGGAAGTCGGAGTACCCAGCAAGGACCACTAAGCAATGGTGAGTAACTACCAGACTCCCAAATGTACTAACTCCACACAAGTAGGGTTAGCACTGGTTGAAGACAAGTGCACTATCGATGTGCAGTACACTTAGTACACAGTGCCACTGTGCCCCCAAAGGCAACTGGGATTAAGTTCCTTGCCCAAGGACACAACACAGTTACCCCTGGCAGGGATTGAACCATGGACCTTTTGGTTTGAAGTTGAATGCTGTAGCCACTGAGTCACCGCGCTCCTAAGAGTTTTCTTAACATTCAACAAAACCATATCATGAGAGCCCTCACTAGAACAAACTCGATGAGCTCGTTCCAATGAGGAGTCACATGATATGGTTTTATCAAACTTTTGTAAAAAATAAAAAGTTTTCAATAGGTCAATTTGGAAATTACATGGACAGATGCATCCGGTTTGTTAGGTAAAGGCTAAAGGGTCCTGTTATGTTTTACCCGAAAAAGTCTATTGATTCTTCACACAGAGTTTTCTAAAAAAAAGACTATTCAGTTGTTCATTACTTACAACATGTTAGACCATAAACTGCTAGGATTTGGGGGAACATTTTTTTCTAAATGTTTTCCCCATTACCAGAATTGGCTAAGTGGCTTAATTTCTACAAAGTGTGATGTGTCAACATGTAATTATTTAGACCAACGGTTTGTGACAAAACTCTTCTTCTTCTGTTGCCTCCACCACCCATATACTACTTGAAATTTCTGCTTACCAGTCTCTCCCGTGTGAACACTCATTTGCACTGTAAGACCTTTGAATCCTTACCTATCAACATGTTTTCAGCTACTGTTATACAGAATCTATTTTTAGCTCTCTGCAGCTCACCTATTGTTTAACCCTTTACCCAACGAATCGGCCGCATCCACCCGCATAATATACAAATTCAGCAGTTGAAAAAACAGTATTTTTCAAACAAATTTTAACAAAACCATATCATGTGACCCCTCGTTGGAATGAGCTCTTTGAGCTCATTCCAACGAGGGGTCACATGGTATGGTTTTGTTGAAATTTTTTGAAAAAAATTTAAAAATTATATTTAAAATAATAAATTTTGATATTGTCTGCGTTGGGTAAAGGGTTAAGTGGGTCACACTTATTTACATGAAATTAAGACAGAATCATCTAGAAGCTTAATGAGGTGACTTTAATCAACCAATCAAAAATTAATAGAAAAAGGAACACTGGAGAAACCTCTTATTCTGGAACTTTCCACCAGAAGACTATAAATAACCTCTGTCAACAGAATTCAGATATTCTTTTCATCTCTTATGGTCTGACACAACGTGAAACAGTATATATATATCATGGGGAATGACAGGTAGACAGCCCATCTTGCTATGTTATCTCTCTTCAGTATACATATCTATTGCATTATTATAATCAAGATTCCATAGTCTGTATCATACTTACAGCTATATTTTGTTTTGTGCATTGTACGTATGCCGTAAATAGAGAATATGGAATGAGTGTTTTTCTCATATAACATTTATGAAACGAGTCTAAGAATTTTCCGTTTTGGCGAGCCTCTGGCGAGCCCAAACAGAAAATTCGGACGAATTTCATAAATATTATATGAGAGAAACACTCATTTCATATTCTATTTATCATATGACACAGAAACGCACAAATTAGCCACTTAGTATGACTTTTTAACCCATTACCTAACTTGAGTTGCAGACGGCACCTGGAAAAAACATCTTCGTATAACTAAAAAAATTTTCATTTTTTGCTTCCAAAACATAGGCTATGACCCCTCATTGGAATGAGCTCGTCGAGGGGTCATAACCTATGTTTTGGAAACAAAAAGTGAAAATATACAAAAGAATGAATGCCGTTTTTCTTGCAGGTAAAAGATCAATACAATATAACCCACCCAAAATAGGACAGATAACGTAAATTCTCAACATGGCCGCTCACATGGGCTACCAAGAGTTTAGTTAGTTATTTGAGTTTAACGACACTTTTGACAGCCAGGGCCACCTTGTGTTGGACAGTTTTATGGGGGTTGGAAGCCAGAGTACCCGGAGAGAATCACTAAGCAATTAATAGCGAGCAACTGTCAGACTCCCTACTGTATTAACTCCACACAAGCTATGTTAGCATTGGTTGAAGTGCACCATCGACGAGTAAGTGTCAGACTCCCCAACGTACTAACTCCACAAAAGCAGAGTTAGCATTGGTTGAAGACAAGTCCACTACCGACGTGCAGTACGCCTTAGTACATGGTGCCACCATGCCGCCATGTGGGTAATTGGCATTAAGTGCCTTGCCCAAGGACACAATGAAACTACTACTGACGGGAATTGAACCGTGCACCTTTCGGTTTGAAGTGTAATGCCATAATCACTGAGTGCCTCAATATAACCATTTTTTAAAATATTTGCATCTGACAATTTTATGGAACTCAGTGATGGATGTCATTTGATCATAAGCTGAAGCACAAGCTTGAGAAAAAGGAAAAATGAGAAGTGTTAAAAGTTCCCAACTTTATTGGGCTGACCCCATGTCTGAGGTTCTGAGACCCCACTAAATCAATAAAAACTTGTTCATAAGCATACCAAATGTTTTTAAGGCCTAAAAAATAAAAAAATGTATTTC
Organism: Pictodentalium vernedei; assembly: GCA_031216915.1. NCBI lineage: Eukaryota > Metazoa > Mollusca > Scaphopoda > Dentaliida > Dentaliidae > Pictodentalium > Pictodentalium vernedei. The sequence goes on along the minus strand of CM062292.1, from coordinate 45,082,782 downwards.
TCAGACCCTCCCGCATGGTCCTTTTGGCTACCACATGCTCTCTTTTTATAACCAATTTAAACTTAAAAAAAATAAAAATTAAATGGTTTGTGTCTGATATTTTACCCAAGTTAAAAAAATTGATGAATTTGTCCCTTGAGTGCAAGGGAGTGTTTTAGCATTGCAAAGCCTTCTTGCACTCAAGGGATGAAATACACCACCACCCATGCTATTCTGTAGATTATAAGACCTAAAACTTGAGCCAAGAACATGAACTTTTGATGGCAAAGAAGTAATTACTGAAATAAAAAATAAAATAAAAAACTGCTCGCACGCATGCAATTTCACAAATAATGGCCTGAGAAACCGAAGATCTACTTTGTGTGGCCTAAATGGTGCAATTTTGATAATGACCAATAATTAGATAACAACAAAGGATCACAACCCCAAAATTAAAGTAACTTTGTGTCCTTTTTACAAAACATCGGTTGGCACCATGAGATTCTCCATTAAAAAATTACCCCAGAATACATAGCACAACAGAAAATGAACCCTGATCAGAGATTGACTAAAATGGAAACTCTGATATAATTCTCAAATAATTTGATGTTCCACACAGAAAGTTAATAAATATCTCATTAGGATCCAGTGACTTTGAATCTCTGCATCTGTTTTTTAAAGTGACTTGGGTAAAGGTTAATTTGGTTCCAGTGATCTCAACCCTACTCAGAACCTTCATGTATAATGAGTGAATTTCTATGCCCTTACTTTAATCCATGGACTTTCTGAAAATCGGCTGTATTTGATGGCATCAGACCCACTGAAGCAACCATGCATGGTCACTTCAGTAGGTCTAGTTGCCCCAATCTCGATGTCCCCAAATTCATTCAGTCAAAAGACTTGTTCAAAATTATAAGATTTCCGTGAATGAGTGAAACAGGGGAAGAAATTATACTTTTCCCATCAAGGTCATTCTTCAGTAATACTGTAGTTGTAAAATATCACATTTTGAATTTGTTTCCAATTTACACTAAAAATCTGACATTTCCCCGCTGATCTGGGGAGCATGACAAGAATTCATGCTACGCATGTGTTTCAACTTTTCATTTTGTCTACACCAGGTACCATTTGTTGGTATCATAAATAAAGAACAGGGAGAAAAATAACAATATTTTCAAAACACAACATAGCTGAGCAACTGAAAATATATGGTTCTAATTGAATTGATGGATGAATGTTTTGATAAATTTGGAAAGAACCACAACAACAACAAATAAATCAAATACAACTGTTGTCAGAAATAAGTCATTAATTATCAATAATTCTTAGCATGAAGAATAATTTACTAAACACTCTGGTCTTGGAAGCAATTTTTTCTGCACCGTATAAAAATACCTGGTTAGGCCACACAAAGTAGACCTTCTGTTTCTTGAGCCATTATTTGTAAAATTGCATGCGGGCGAGTGTTTTTTTTATTTTATTTTTTATTTTAGTAATTACTTCTTTGCCATCAAAAGTTCATGTTCTTGGTTCAAGTTTTAGGCCTCATAATCTACAGAATAGATATGGGTGGTGGTGTATTTCATCCCTTGAGTGCAAGAAGGTTTTACAATGCTCAAGCATTGCAAAGCCTTCTTGCACTCAAGGGGCAAATTCATCAAATTTTTTAACTTTTGTAAAATATCAGACATAAACCATTTAATTTTAATTTTTTTTAAGTTTAAATTGGTTATAAAAAGAGAGCATGCGGCAGCCAAAAGGACCATGCGGGAGGGTCTGAGAAACAGATTTTTTATTTTTTTAGGCCCTACCCTTCTAAAGCTAAAATCCTGGTTCATGCTAACATAATATAGACATCAGAGGCGTGGAAAACAGAGGGTCATGCCCCTCCCACAACACAGTCACAATGGTAGTAGCATGTGAAAAGTCAACACTTTGCAAACTGAAGTCAAAATATTGAAATTTCAAACTGACATTTTTTCCATTAGGCAACTAGGAATTTAACCAATTCAACCTTGTTTGACAGAGCTTGATCGGTCAAACAAGACTGAATTGGTTAAATCCACAGTTGCTTATGGGAAAAGTTGCAGTTGAAATTGGGTATTTTGACATCAGCAGTGTGGGAAATGAACAAAATTGACGGGTGAAGTTTTAAGCTCCGGCGAAATCAGAGACAAGAGTAAATTGCACACGTAAAATGTTAGTATATGAATTTTTGAGGGAATACTGTCACCAAACACCTGAAACCTTAACCCTTTGAAACCGAGCGGCTGCTTTTCCAGCCAGCAACATGATACGTCATAACGTCATTAAATAGGATGGCTGTTCAGTAAATGTGTGGGGTTGACCAAACAGTATTTTCAACGTGCAGCCCAAGGCTGCACGTTGAAAATATTGATTGGTCTACCCCAAATAATGAATATGGACTCTTCTAATTGCTGCCTTTGAACTGGCATGGCAGATACCACTAGTGTTCAAAGGGTTAAATGTATAAGGAATTGCTGAATTATGAGAGTGACTTGCCATTAGCCACAGTGTGCAGCTTTCTCAGAGTATATTAGTGCTCCACATTATTTTTCAACGGGTGCATTTTTTAGCTCCCCGAAATCAAGGGTGCTGATGGGAGCAATTGCACTCGCACCTGTCTCATTTCCAGGACAGCATCAGAATGAAAAATTAAATCTATCTTAACTCTTTTTAGGGGTTGGGTGGGGGATGTAGGGGGCAGAGGGTTGCCTCATGTCATACAGTTTTATCGGTGGAGAAATCTGGAATACCTGAAGAGAAGCACCAAGCAGCGGCGAGAGAGTGTCAGACTCTCAAAAGTACTAACTCCACGCAAACAGGGGTAGCACTGGCTGAAGAAATGTACACCATAGTATGCCTCAGTACACACTGCCACCGTACCCCCGCATGGGCAATCGGGTTCTTGTCCAAGAACACAATGCAGTTTCTCCTGGCAGGGTTCAAACCCTGGACCTTTTGGTTTGAAGTCCAATGCTGTAACCACTGAGTCACAACACTATCTGTTTTAACTCTTAACCTGTTGTGTTTTTTTGAAAGCATTTTTTATCAAATCCAGATTTGATGAAAAATTCATTGAAATTTAATCCAAGACATCAGTGATCAAAAAATTGATTCTGTGTGGAGAGAAAAAAATTAATTAAAAGAACCTAGATTATATCTATTCTAGTGACAATAGATGTACTATCTTGGGCAGGAATATATCCACTGCAGCAGGCAAGGAGTAAAACCACTTGTTGGATATTGCAGGAATAATATTCTAATATGGGTAAAATAAAGGTATTATCAGAATGTAGAAAATGCATTTCAGCTTTATAAAATTTTAGAAAAAATTACCCAGGGTGAGAACCAACCGTATTGTGGCTGTGATTCAAAATGGTAGGACTCATTGAATGATGAAACACTTGGATATTTGAAATTTCCAAGTAAAATTCTATTTTTAAAGCCCTCAAAATGTAGGTTGAATTCATCTCCCAAATTATCTAAAAAACCCTGATAGAGATCTATTTGACACCATGCACATTTTTTTTCCAGGGGAGCATATTAAGGGCCCCAAGCTCATTTACCCATTTCCCTTCAGCTGTTCCCTCCCCCACTCCCACAAAACAAAATTTTGAGATTTATTTACTTATTGGTGTTTAAGGTCACATATTTCAGAACAATGGCTAATCGTGACTGCCACATGGATATAATATAAGTTATGGGGCTTTTAGTGGGCGGATATGGTGTGATATAAGGCAAAGTGACATCAATATTAGGCGAGGCCGAAGGCCGAGCCTAATATTGATCTTGCTGAGCCTTATATCACACCATATCTGCCCACTGAAAGCGCCATAACATATTTATTATGCCAGTCCTTTGAAAGAGACACAACCATAAGTGTACCCAGATTCTTAGCGCAAATGTTCTGTTATCACTATCAGGGAATTTCCCAGTTTTACGTCATGTGAAGGTCACGCTAGTAGCAGGCGCTGAAACAACAGAGTTTTCTTCTCAATAATCAGGAATTTATATTAACAATTCATAACTTTAATTCAGTGTTAAGTACCCAAAAAATAAAACAACTGGAGCAAATGGATTAACAATTTTTTCAAGAAGGTAAGTGGGAACAGTTTCATTCACTATTTGTTGTTAATGGTGATATTAATGTTTCTATACATGTCGTTTTAGTGGTTTATTTATTGTATTTATTTACATTTGTTTATTAAAATTTTTCAAAGACTGGAAGAAACGTATTATAGTTGTACGTTGCTCAACAGACACACACACAAAATTATTTGTTGTTCGTTGAACACGCGAAATTAGGAAAAACATCGAAGCGAGCATTGGATGTCAAAAACAAAATGTCGGAACAGACCATATATAAGCCATATATAAGCTCTACATACGGTCAACTCGATGACACAGAGTCTCATATATGGTCATTTAGATATTGAAGCTGATTTGTCAATAACAAATACTGGCATAATAAAGTCAAATCCAGTCAATTGTTTATACCCATGCTGCCCATTTTACAGCACTTCAACTACAAGCATTGGTGACTGGGCCCTAGTTTACCAATAAAGGGGACCTTGTTTACCACAGTAAACAAGCACTGCTTCACTTCCCAGATGACATTTCTTGATCTGTGCATGATAAACAAATAGGAGCAGTCATTATACAATGGTTTCTTGATGCTCAACTTTATAGAATTGTTCATAATTATGAAATCAAGTCATGGCTGCTTTTTCTGTGGTTTGACACCAATCTGTAGTCATAGCAACATCTATGGGCAGCCATGGCTGGACTACAATTTATTGCTGAGAATTCACAAAATTACATTTTTGGCATCGTTTGTTTATTGGTGTTTTACTAGGGTTAGGAGGTTTTGATATTTCTGATTCATTTTCCTTTCGGGTTCAGGAAAAAACCTCGGTTTCGGTTCGATTTTTCTGTATGTTAAGAACATATTATAAATAACACTTCAGGCTCTTTTACTTGGGAAAAATATGCAATAGTTTTTACGACATCGCTCACCACAAAAAAGCCTTCTCTGTAAGTATCTGGTTCATGCTACCTTCCAGGCCAGAATATAAGCAGTCTGACATTTGCAGAATGAGGTCCCCAGAGGGTGAATTTGATGATGCTATCCCACACAGTGGGCCAAATTATTCTCTGGGTACCTCCTTCTGTTTAGTTTTGAGACTCTGGTTCTGACTGAGGTGCACAGAGGGTAAATTTAGTGATGCTACCCTGCTGTGCAGGGTAGCATCACTAAATTCACCCTCTGGGGACCTCATTTTTCAGATGTCAGTCTGCTTATTTTCTGGCTTGCTACCTTCAATTTGATCACTCTTAGAGGTCCTAGGAGACCAGTTACCAAGCCTAATCAACCAGAAAACATAAACTGGGGTAACAAATGACTAAAATTCAACTAATCTGTGTTGGGTTCTCATTGTCACATTTTCTTTGTTCTTGACTCGTCCACCAGATGAGTCAATAAGGTGAAAATGTGACAAAGAGAATGCAATGTATTCGCCCCCGTTGCTGGAAATACTTACAGTTAAAACTAGAGGTACTGTGAGCAAACTCACAAAGTGATAGCCCCCATGCCTGAAATGTATAAGTTAGATTATCTCCCCTTGGAAATGTCAGAACGGAATTATATTGCTTCATGCACATCTTCATATGGAGTTCTTCCATTGTGTAAAGTTTCATGAAAATTCTTCAAATGGTTTAGGAGGAGTTGCGCTTACAAGGATGGACAGACGGTATAAGTTAGATTATCTCCCCTTGGAAATGTCAGAACGGAATTATATTGCTTCATGCACATCTTCATATGGAGTTCTTCCATTGTGTAAAGTTTCATGAAAATTCTTCAAACGGTTTAGGAGGAGTTGCGCTTACAATGATGGTCAGACAGACAGATTATCTCCCCTTGGAAATGTCAGAACAGAATTATATTGCTTCATGCACATTCCCATATGGAGTTCTTCCATTGTGTAAAGTTTCATGAAAATTCTTCAAACGGTTTAGGAGGAGTTGCGCTTACAATGGATGGACAGACGGACAGACGGATAGACGGACGGACAGGGTGATTCCTATATACCCCCCCAAACTTTGTTTGCGGGGGGTATAACTAGAAGTCCTGTCATGAAATGCGCACAAATAGCACGTCGACCTGCACGTTGATCTACATGTAACGACCATAGTAAGGCTATCAAATTATGTACATATGGTCTGTGCACAAGCAATGTTTCAGGGTAACCCGGAGGTCCATTAGCAGAAACATTGCATGTGCTTGCTATGAGTAACCAGGAGAACCTGCTGTGCTTTGGATGCCATTCGATATGGAAATTGCGCGCAATTCTTACGCGCAATTAAGCCTAGATAAGCGCACAGTTCATGGCAGGACTTCTAGTTTTAACTGTAGTGATGAGTGTCCAAAGAGGTCACCAGTCCTGTTCGGTTTTCTGGTTTGCCACAAAAAACGGAACAAAACTGGAAAACCACCAAAACTCTTGGCTTGCCTAATGGAAAATATTTGCGGTTTGAAATTTCGGTATTTTGACATCAGCAATGTGCAGTTTGCCTTAGTACACAGTGCCACTATACCCCCAATGTGGGCAATCAGTATTAAGTGGTTAACCCAAAGACACATCACAGAACACTGGCACAGAACCATCAACCTTTTGGTTTGAAGTCTTACCAATGAGCGATCACATTCCCAATTTGGGGTAATTCAACTGTATTGCCTAATTCATAACTAAAAGTTCAGTCACATACCTGTGAGCCACATAGTTTGTCCAAGTCACAGAATAATTGTTTTGTTATAATTTTCAGAGAATGCAGGTTGGCACAATCCAATAAATTTGAACAAAACACTTATATAATTTTTTTTTTCTATAGTGCTAAGAAAATAGGCTAGTGAAACAAGGATAATGATGCTAAAATGGTTCTCAGCATTTTTTAACCCTTTACCCAACATAACGGTCAAAACCGGCCAGCGCTATTCTAAAAAATCACCAATTAATTTTCATTATTTTTTTCATTTTTTGTCTCAAAAACATAGGTTATGACCCCTCATTGGAACGAGCTCGACGAGCTCGTTCCAATGAGGGGTCAAAACCTATGCTTTTGAGTCAAAAAATGAAAAAAATTAGTTATTCAAGAATTTATTTTGCAAGTGTCGTCTGCCATTGTAAAGGGTTAATACAGCAATGACTTCTAGCACTCAACCAGTGACCTTCAGCATGCATGACTTTATCATGACCACAACAAAAGTTTTTTGATACAGTTAACCCTTATTTATTTATTTATTGGTGTTTAAGGTCACATACTTATGCACAATGGCTAATCGTGACCGTGACAGTTTTTCGAGTGGAGGAAGCCGGAGTACCCGGAGAGAACCACCGAGCAACGACGAGCAGCTGCCAGCTCTCCAACATCGTAACTCAGAACTCTGCACTGTAGCACAGGCAGGGTTAGATTGGTTGAAGACATGCGCACCATCGACGTGCAGTACACCTCAGTACACAGCGTCATCATGCCCCCATGTAGGCAATCGGGGTGAAGTGTCTTGCCCAAGGACACAACGCGGTTGCCGCAGGTGGGATTCGAACTGAGGACCTCTCGGCTTGCAGCCTGCACCTCTACCAACTGAGCCACCACGCCCCCAGTTAACCCTTAAGGGCCTAAGTATTTTGATACGGTTAACACTTAAGGGCCTAAGTATTTTGATACAGTTAATCTTTAAGGGCCTAATTCCAACTTTCATCACTTTTACTGCAACAGAACAGGTGCCCCAACATGCAGTCTCAGGGTTAACTCACAAGGTAAATTCTAAATTTTTTGGCAGTTGTTTTTTGGCAAGTCTTGGCTGCCTATATAGGCAGCCATGATCTGCCTAAAACAAGTGCAAAGCTACAGGAGTATACTGTCAGAGTGTAGAGAAATATTTATAGAAATCTCTTGACCCTAAGGGTTAAGCAAGGTTAAACAATCATGTATATTTATGCTGCCTATAGGCAGCCAAGACCTGCCTAAATCAACTGCAAAGCTACAGGAGTAGACTGTCAGAGTGTAGTGAAATATTTATAGAAATCTCTTGACCCAAGGGTTAAGCAATCATGTATATTTATGCTGCCTATAGGCAACCAAGACCTGCCTAAAACAACTGCAAAGCTACAGGAGTAGATTGTCAGAGTGTAGTGAAATATTTATAGAAATCTCTTGATCCAAGGGTTAAGCAATCACATATATTTATGCTGCCTATAGGCAACCAAGACCTGCCGAATCATGTATATTTATGCTGCCTATTAAAGGACTTAGTTACCAATTTCACCAGTAAAACATAAAAGTTTTTACCACTGCAAACGTGCACCAGAGTTCTTACAGAGACCTCCCCCTCCTCCTCTCTGCAGATTAGGAATGTGATTCATAAAAGGAAATGGAGAATAGCCTCTTACTTGCCACATTATTTTCCATCTTTGATGGACTACAAATAAAAGAATCCACTTGTCACATCAGAGGGATGGGATATAATTTTTCAAATCTGATTTCATTGTTTCTATTGATTTTGGCTCAGTGTGTGTATTAACAGCCTATTCAAGCTTAGCACTCAGGGTAATGAGATCACATTATCTCCTGTTCAATAGATTCTGCAATACACCAGCTACAAGCTGGAGTTTGATTAATATCACAGAAAAATGACTGTGTAAACAACTTAACACGGTCACATATGTATATGTTTATTTCAGTTTTTCTGATCGAATCAAATCGTTTGTTTAAGGTTCGATTTCAAAACAAATTCAAATCGATTCGGACATTCAGTTGGTAGGGATCGCAATGGCTCAGTGGTGACAGCATTGGACTTCAAACCTAAAGGCCTATGGTTCGATCCCTGCCATGGGTAACTACATTGGGTCCTTGGGCAAAGCACTTCATCCTGCTTGCCCATGTGGGGCACGGTGGCACTGTGTACTAAGGCTTACCGTACCCCCAGTCGATAGTGCACTTGTCTTCAACGAATGCAACCCTGCTTATGTGGAGTTAGTACACTGGGGAGTCTGACAGTTGCTCACTGCTCCTCAGTGGTTCTCTCAGGCTACTTCGGCTTCCTCCACCCATAAAACTGTCCAACATAAGGTGATCCTGGCTATCAAAAGAATCCTTAAACCCACCAATAAAAAAAAAAAAAATTCAGTCCGTATACATGGTGACTGCATGGATCACATTTGACATGTCTATCACATTCCAACCCTTTCAAATTCACGCATTGTTAAGTCATCTGTACAACTGATACACGCACATGCATTCTGCCATAACGTCTGCTCAGTTGCCTCTAATGATTTTTAAAATAATAATCCCCTGACAGCTCTGACTGACCAGCTAACCATAATATTTTAGATATTAAAATAACTGGGGAGAAATAATGACCACATATAATGATATTCAAAAAGAAAGGACATAAGTTTCTGTGATCATCATCGAGATATTCAATTTCAGTATTTGGTGGTCAGGTATTCAAAAATCAAATTGAATCAAACGATTCGAAACTTGAATCAAATTGAAAGAATCACATTCCACTACTGTTAACCCTTTACCCAAACGAATCGCCCAGCATCCGCCCACGTAATATGCAAATTCAGCAGTTGAAAAAATATTATTTTTAAAAAAATTTCAAGAAAACCATATCATGTGACCCCCTCGTTGGAACGAGCTCGTTCCAACGAGGGGTCACATGATATGATTTTGTTGAAATTTTTTGAAAATAATAAATTTTGATATCGTCTGCATTGGATAAAGGGTTAATGACACCTGCAATATTTTTATAACTAGTAGAGTTCTAGAAGACCATATTTGGGCTTTATTCTGAAGTCCAGGTACCAAAACTTAAAGACTTCATATTTTGTGGATATTCTTCAAATTATCTTTGAACTGAAATTACTTAGTCTGTATGGATTTGCCTTGTTACAATTTATGGGACATTGCCTTAGGCACTCTCCCATAAATATTAATAAGGCAAAAGCAGGTGAGAAAAGTTTGATGACCAAAATAATTTAGCACTTGCCATTTAATAAGTAAAAATCATTCCAAAACACATCATTAGATATTCCTACTGGATGAGCTGAATGAGCACATTGTAGGCCTCCGATTTTTTGCTTATTTATAGGGGATTAACAACACTTTTGCTTATTTATAGGGGTTTAACAACACTTTTGCTTATTTATAGGGGTTTAACAACACTTTTGTTTATTTATAGGGGTTTAACAACACTTTTGTTTATTTATAGGGGTTTAACAACACTTTTGTTTATTTATAGGGGTTTAACAACACTTTTGACAACCAGACACACATCATGTCGGACAGTTTTATGCATGGAGGAAGCCAGAGTACCTGGAGAGAACCACTGAGTAGTAGCAGGCAACTGTCAGACTCCCCAACTGCAGTACGCCTTAGTATGCAATGTCACCATGCCCCCACGTGCAGTACGCCTTAGTATGCAATGTCACTGCGCCCCCACATGTAGTACACCTTAGTATGCAATGTCACCATGCCCCCATGTGCAGTCACTGTGCCCCTAAGTGAAGTCCGCCTTAGTATGCAATGTCAACGTGCCCCCACATGCAGTATGCCTTAGTATGCAATGTCACCGTGCCCCCACGTGCAGTACATCTTAGTATGTAATGTCACAATGCCCCCACATGCAGTACACCTTAGTATACAATGTCACCATGCCCCCATGTGCAGTACGCCTTAGCATGCAATGTCACTGCATCCCCATGTGCAGTACGCCTTAGTACGCAATGTCACCGTGCCACCATGTGCAGTACTCCTTATTGTGCAATGTCACCGTGCACCCACGTGCAGTATGCCTTAGTATGCAATGTCACCGTACCCCACATGCAGTACTCCTTAGTATGCAATGTCACTGTGCCCCCACGTGCATTACATCTTAGTATGCAATGTCACTGCGCCCCCATGTGCAGTATGCCTGAGTATGCAATGTCACCATGCCCCCACATGCAGTACGCCTTAGTATGCAATGTCACCATGCCCCCATGTGCAGTACGCCTTAGTATGCAATGTCACTGTGCCCACACGTGCAGTACACCTTAGTATGCAATGTCACTGTTCCCCCACATGCAGTACGCCTTAGTATGCAATGTCACCATGCCTCCACGTGCAGTACACCTTAGTATGCAATGTCACTGCGCCCCCACATGCAGTACGCCTTAGTATGCAATGTCACCATGCCCCCATGTGCAGTATGCCTTAGTATGCAATGTCACCACATCCCCACATGCAGTATGCCTTAGTATGCAATGTTACCGTGCCCCCACGTGCAGTACACCTTAGTATGCAATGTCACTGCACCCCCCACGTGCAATCCGCCTTAGTATGCAATGTCAACGTGCCCCCCACATGCAGTACGCCTTAGTGTGCAATGTCACCGTGCACCCACGTGCAGTATGCCTTAGTATGCAATGTCACCGTACCCCACATGCAGTACTCCTTAGTATGCAATGTCACCGTACCCCACATGCAGTACTCCTTAGTATGCATCGTCACTGTGCCCCCATGTGCATTACATCTTAGTATGCAATGTCACTGCGCCCCCATGTGCAGTACGCCTGAGTATGCAATGTCACCATGCCCCCACATGCAGTACGCCTTAGTATGCAATGTCACCATGCCCCCATGTGCAGTACGCCTTAGTATGCAATGTCACTGTGCCCACATGGGCAGTACACCTTAGTATGCAATGTCACTGTTCCCCCACATGCAGTACGCCTTAGTATGCAATGTCACCATGCCTCCACGTGCAGTACACCTTAGTATGCAATGTCACTGCGCCCCCACATGCAGTACGCCTTAGTATGCAATGTCACCATGCCCCCATGTGCAGTACGCCTTAGTATGCAATGTCACCGCATCCCCACATGCAGTATGCCTTAGTATGCAAAGTCACCGTGCCCCCACGTGCAGTACACCTTAGTATGCAATGTCACTGTGCCCCCCACGTGCAATCCGCCTTAGTATGCAATGTCAACATGCCCCCCACATGCAGTACGCCTTAGTTTGCAATGTCACAATGCCCCCACAAGGGCAATGGAGGGTGAAGTGTTAATGATTTGTTATAATCTTGTCTTTATACCATTTCGAGCTGATGAAAAATCATAATTATCTTTGGAGAGTATTCGCTCTACTCACTGTATCTCAGGAGGGTCTAATGATTTTAACTAACTTACCTAACTTTGCCTTTACCTAATGTATCATTCACATTTATATTGATCAACTGACAGAAAAACAACTTTCATTAACCCTTTACCCAACGCAGACAATATCAAAATTTATTATTTTAATTACTATTTTTTAAAATTAAAAAAAAAATTTCAACAAAACCATATCATGTGACCCCTCATTGGAACAAGCTCGATGAGCTCGTTCCAATGAGGGGTCACATGATATGGTTTGTTGAAATATTTTGAAAAATTTATTTCTTTCAACTGCTGAATTTGCAAATTTTGTGGGTGGACGCAAGCAATTCGTTAGGTGAAGGGTAAAAACCCTATCATGCGACACCTCAATGGAACGACCTCATTCCAATGATTGGTCACGTGATAAGGTTTCATTGAAATTTTGTGAAAAATTTGGAATAAAAATAATTAAAATAATAAATTTTGATATTGTGTGCATTGGGTGAAATTTATTTATTTATTTATTTATTTATTTATTTATTTATTTGTATTTAAAGGTACTCTCCCATAAACTGTAGCAAGGCGATGATGTGAGAACAAATTTTGACAACCAAAAATAAATTAACACCCAACGAGTTAAGCTTTGCATTTGGCATCTTCATGCTTTCAAGGGATGAAATTGAAATGAAAAAAAAAGTTTTTGATGGATGAAGAGACCATTTTCATTTTTAGCTCACCTGACTGAAAGTCAGGGTAAACTCTCCTGATCACACTCAGTCTGTTGAAAAGGTGATGCTTGAGTCTCCACTTCCCAAAACACTAGACCGATTCCAATTATATTTCATGTGAGTGATGTTTGAGGTGGGCCATTTCAATTTTGTTGAAATCACTATCACTATGCTGCTCCACCTCCTTATAGGTTCTCCTCCTCCCCCCCCCCCCCAGCCCCCAGCTATATTATTCATAAGGCTGACTAGGCTGAAGCATAGGGGCCCGCAGGGACAGGGGGCCACCAAATTTTTTTTGCTGAGGCACTGTTACCAGCACCTTAGGGCTCCAGTTGTTAATGGCACTTTGCACTCTGCGCCGTAGCGATACATGTACATATGTATTTATCCACATATATACTCTCATAAGTATACTATATACATATATTTATATACAGTACATTATTTTAATGCTTATTTAAATAATATGTCAAGTTGTGAGTAGAATTCTTCAGGAGACCTGCAAAATGGATATAGGGCTACGTACTGCAGCATAGTGCCTACCGTACCAGGGGCAGGCTGTCAGCTGTAGTGGGGAGAAAAACTGAAGTGCCAAAGTACCTAAAAGCCTAGGGGCCCGGTCATGGGTTAATACGGCACTGTCTCCCCCATAAATTGTAACAAGGCACATTCAAAACCAACTTTTGATGATCAAAACTAATTTATTAGCCTAACAGTTAACCCTTTACCCAATACATGCAATATCAAAATTCCTTATTCCAATTATTAAAAAAAAAATAAAAATTTCCAAAATTTTCAACAAAACCATAACACGTGCCCCCTCATTGGAGCTTGATGAGCTCATTCCAAAGAGTGACATGATATGGCTTGGTGAAATTTTTTACTTTCTCCACCACTGAATTTGTAAATTATGCGGGCAGATGTGGCTGAGGGTGAAGGGTTAGAATTCTTTTTAATTGGGGTTTAATGACACTTTTAACCCTTATCCAATGAATCGGCAACAATTGCCAGCGTAATATTAAAAAAATATTATTTTTCAAAAAATTTCAACAAAACCATGTCATGTGACCCCCCCTCCCCCCCCCCCTCCCTTTAGAACGAGCAACGAGGGGTCACATGATATAATTTTGTTGAATTTTTTTGAAAAATTAAAAAAGATGATAGCACAAATATTAATTAAAGGCCACCAGGCCACATGTCCCCCGAAAAAAAGTGAGTAATTCGCAGTATTTGAAACATATTGAATTTTTCAGTCGAAAAATGGACATAACTCTGGCAAAAAATGTCGGACCAAACCCCAATTTGAACTTGACCTGTATTTTATGTTGAGACATCTACAAGGTAAATTGTATTTGATTTGGTCTACAACAACTAATGTTATCAGCGGGAAACCCCAATGAAAGTGTCAATGACACTGTAGCTCAACTTGACAAACTTGAACTCGGTAAGCAATAAGTGAAATGGCAAAATTGAAGATCATTGGTACCAACGTTATTTGGTGAAGTTTCAACATAACAGCATTGTTTGTGCACAATGTCAGAGTAATCCATGCATTTATAAATGTAAACTGTAAGACTGGCTAAAGGAAGAATGTTGATACACAAATGCAGTAAGTTCAGAGGTTATTGTAAATGGCAACTTTTTTCAGAGAAATGACTGTTAATCAATAGCTCTTATCTAAAGGTCTCGCCCAATGAGCACACCAAGTTCAAAAACAATCCTATGATAAATGTGGCCTGTAGGCCATGTCAAAGAATGTTGATGCACAAATGCAATAAATTCAAAGATTGTTGCTAACAGCAACAGTTTTTGATGGAAATGAAAAGAAAATCGATAGCTCCTATCTTTGTCACCCTGCATAAGCATACAAAGTTTCAAAACAACCTGATAATGAATGCGCCCCCTGAGGCATGCCAAAGTAAAATGTTAAGGCACAAATGCACTAAGTTTGAAGGTCATTGCTTATGGCAATGGTTTTTTCTCTCTTTATTATGGAAATTCATAAATGTACCCTGCAGAGAGTGCAAAAGGGATAAGTTGCTACACAAATGCAGTAAGTTCAAGGACTGGTCATAACAACAATAATTTTTTGAAGGAAATGAAAAAAAATCAATAATAGCTAAGATCTAGAAGTCACCCCGAACACACATACCACGTTTCAAAGTGATCCGATCATAAATGTGCCAAAGGGAAATATTGAAGCTTGACTAAACTAAGCGGCAAGATTTTTTGACAGAAATGGAAGAAAATCGATAACTTCCAAATAGACATCACCCCACACAAGCACACCAAGTTTCCAAGTGATCCAAGTATAAATGTGCCCTGCAGGGCGTGTCAAAGGGACATATTGATGCATAACTGCACTAAGTTTTTACTAAGTTCATCAGAGATCATTGCCAATGGCAAGTATTTTTGACAGCAATGGAAGAAAATTGATAGCTCCCATCTAGAGGTCACCACAAACAAGCATACCAAGTTTCAAAGTGATCTGGTCAAAAAAGTGCACTGCAGGGTGAGCCAAAGAGAAATATTGATGCATAACTGTACTAAGTTCATCAAAGGCCGTTGCCAGTGGCAACATTTCTTGGCGGAAATCATAGAAAATCAACAGCTCTCATCTAGAGGTAACCTCAAACAAGCATACCAAGTTTCCAACCGATCTGATCAAAAATGTGCCCTGTATGGCGTGCCAAAGGAATATATTGATGCCTGACTTAAACAAAGTTCAAAGGTCGTTGCCAGCTGTAACATTTTTTGATGGAAATGGAAGAAAATTGATAGCTCCCATCCAGAGGCCACCCCAAACAAGCATGCCAGGTTTCAAAGCAATCCGATCATAAATGTGCCCTGTAGGGTGTGCCAAAGGGAAAAATTGAGGTTTGACTAAACTAAGTTCTAAGAACGTTGCCAGCGGCAACATTTTTTGATGGAAATTGTAGAAAATCGATAGCTCCCATCTAGAGGTCAACCCAAATAGGCATACCAAGTTTCAAGGTGATCTGATCATAAATGCGACCTGTGCCAAAGGAAATTGTGGCCGTACGTTCGCTGACGGATGAGAAGTGATGGTAATAGCTCAGCTTGACTTGTCAAGTTGAGCAAAAAAATGAATTTTTGAAGTTGAAAAGGGGGCATAACTCTGGCAAAAATTGTCAGACTGCACTACGAATCGAACTTGACCTGTATTTTATGTTGATACACCTACATAGCTAATTTCATTTCATTTGGCCAACTACTACTAAAAAAAAATGAATTTTTCTAAGTTGAAAAAGGGGCATAACATTGACAAAAATTGTCAGATCCACTCACTCCTATTCGAACTGGACCTTACTGTATGTTATTACACATACATACCAAATTTTATTTGATTTGGCCAACTATAACTAAAGTTATCATCGGAAAACCAAGAAAAATGAATTTTTGAAGTCAAAAAAGGGGCATAACATTGCCAAAAATTGTCAGACTGAAACCCAATTCAAACTTGATCTACATACCAAATGTCATTTGATTTGGCCTACTATAACTAAAGTTAACATCGGGAAACCAATGTGGGACAGATGCACAGACATTGGCTATTTTAATAGTCTCCCGAAAAAACTGAATTGAACAAACTTGGATCTGATCCCTGTAAGGATGCTTTACACCATAATGAAAAGATTCTGACTAGATGTTCTGGAGAAGAAGATTTTTACAGATTATTCCTCATTTTGGACAAAATTAAAATTCAAACTCCAACAGAGGACCGAAATATTAACCCAGGGACTTGCTGTTTATCAACCTGAATCTGATGATATATATATCATATATCAAAAGATTTTGATAGTGGGTTTGCAAGAAGAAGATTTTTAACCCGTTACCCAACGAATCGCCTGCATCTGCCCGCGTAATATGCAAATTCAGTAGCTGAAAAAATATTATTTTTCGAAAAATTTCAACAAAACCATATCATGTGAACCCTCTTTGGAACGAGCTCGCCAAGCTCGTTCCAATGAGGGGTCACATGATATGGTTTTGTTGAAATTGTTTGAAAACATTTAAAAAATGATATTTAAAATAATAAATTTTGATATCCTCTGCATAGGGTAAAGGGTTAACCCTTTACCCAACACAGGCGATATCAAAATTTATTATTTTAAATATCATTTTTTTTAAATTTTTCAAAATATTTCGACAAAACCATATCATGTGACCCCTCATTGGAACGAGCTCAATGAGCTCGTTCCAATGAGGGGTCACATGATATGGTTTTGTCGAAATATTTTGAAAAATGTAATTTTTTCAACTGCTCAATTTGCATATTACGTGGGCGGATGCGGGCGATTCGTTAGGTAAAGGGTTAAAGAGTATTTCTCATATTGCACTAAGTAAAAAAAAACAGGAATCATGAATATTAATGAAATAATAAACTTGAATCTGGCCCCTGTAAGGATGCTGTATACCCAATATCAAAAGTTTCTGACTGGTGGATCTGAAGAAGAAGATTTTTAAATATTATTCCCCATATTGGACTAAGTTATTATTCAGGTTCCAACAGGGGGACCAAATAATAACCCAGGGACTTTGTCTGAACATACTTAGATTTAACCTCCCTAAGGATATTGTATACCAAATATCATTCTGACTGGAGGATCTGAAGAATATTTTTAAAGATTATTCTTCATACTGCACAAAGTTAAAAGTTGGGCCCCCATATGGAGCCCCAATAATTAATTGAGGGACTTGATTTGAACATACTTGAATCTGAACCCTGTAACAATGTTGTGTACCAAATATTGAAAGATTTTGAAAGGTGCTTCTGGAGAAGAAAATTCTTTAAAGGGTACTTCTCATATTGCAGCAAGTTAAATTTTGGGCTACTGTATTGAGCCCAAATATGAACCAAGGGGCTTGATTTTAACAAAATTGTATCTGACCCCTCTATGGATGCTGTACACCAAGAGATTCTGATCGATGGTTCTGAAGAAATTTTTTTTTCAAATTTTAGCAAATAGGCTGAGTCAGCATTTTTTCGATTCTCCCTGCAGTACACTTGGAGACAACCAATGGCAATTTCTTTACCACTCCATTCTATTGGTCATAAGGATGCTTCATACTGAATAACTGTTCTCTGTTCTGTGCATTCTGGGATATAAGGACGTTTATATTATTAGCTACTGGGTTCCCACAGGGATGCGAGAAATTCTTTTTGCATAAATTTAGTACAGATGACTCAATAATACCACATACCAAGTTTGGTTCAAATTAGGTCATCGGTTCAGAAAATAGAAATTTGGGGTGGAGGCAAAAATCTTGCTCCTCCTATTACAAAGGCAAATAAATATTAGCATATGAACTTTGTTTGAATAAACTTGATTCTACACCTCAAAGGAAACTCAGTACCAAATATCAAGTCATTGTACCTTTTGGTTCATAAGAAGATTTTTGTAAAATTTGGGAGCATTTTCCCTCACCTCCCTACATATGGGATGGGGCATGTTGATTTCAATGAAAGTGTCAAGACATGTACATTTATAGTATGTGACACAGCAATGACAAACATCTAGGTAATGACCTGATAACAAAGGTACATATAAAGTATTGTAACGGTCTGTACATAAATACTGACCATAGCCTGTAACAAATGTATAGGTAAAGTATTGTAAAGGTGGGTGACAGTCAGATGCTAAACTAGAAAAGAAATCTTTGAGTCCCAGAGTGGGTCTGACTGAACCCCAAAATATTTGTTCACATAGCACATTGATAACAAAGGCACCCCAAAACACACTCATTCCTGTCCCAAGGTGAAAACAAAGGTACCCAAGAAGTTTCGTGAAGATCAGTTCATAAATACAAGCTGTATAGAAGTTGTGACAAAAAACTGATTGGACCTAATTTCGGTACAAAATGGCCACTAGCAGCCATCTTGAATTTTGGACCGCACTTAGAAACACTCGTTCTTGTACCAAGGTGATAACAAAGGTACCCAAGAAGTTTCGTGAAGATCGGTTGATAAATACAGCCTCTAGCCCGAGCCGTATTGACATGTGCACTTACAGTGTATAAGTAGTACTAAATAAATCAAAATTCATTTAATTTGCATAATTTCTGCACGAGAAAAAAACCCGTACTGTATGTGATGTATTCCATTTTACTAAACATTCATACAAAAATTTATTCAAATCAGAACTTTCATACAGAAGTTCTGTACAAAAGACTGATTGCACTGATTTTGGTACAAAATGGCTGCTGGTGGCCATCTTGAATTTTGGACCACACCCAAAAACACTCGTTCTCATCCCACGGTGATAACAAAGGTACCCAAGAAGTTTCGTAAAGATCGGTTCATAAATACGGCCTCTAGCCTGAGCCGTATAGAAGTTGTGTACAAAAAAACTGATTAGATCTAATTTCGGTACAAAATGGCCACTGGCAGCCATCTTGAATTTTGGACCGCACTCAGAAACACTCGTTCTCGTCCCAAGGTGATAACAGAGGTACCCAAGAAGTTTGTGAAGATTGGTTGATAAATACAGCCTCTAGGCTGAGCCGTATTGACATGTGTACTTACTGTGTGTAAGTAGCACTGAAAAAATCAAAGTTCATCTAATTTGCATAATTTCTGCACGAGAAAAAAACCCGTATTATATGTGATGTATCCCATGGTATTAAACATTCACACAAAAAATTTTTCAAATCAGCGCTTTCATATGGAAGTTCTGTGCAAAAATCTGATTGCACCTAATTTTGTACAAAATGGCTGCCATCGGCCATCTTGAATTTCGGACCGCACCCAAAAACACTCGTTCTCGTCCCACGGTGATACCAAAGGTACCCAAAAAGTTTCATAAAGAGCAGTTTATAAATACGGCCTCTAGCCCGAGCTGTATTGGCATTTGCGCTTACAGTGCTGAAAGTAACACTAAATGCATCAAAGTTAGTCTAATTTGCATGATTTACATACGAGAAAAAAAAAATGTATTATATGTGATGTATCCAATGGTACTAAACATTCATACAAAAAATTATTCAAATCAGCACTTTCATATGGAAATTTTGCGCAAAAATCTGATTGCACCTAAGTCTGTACAAAATGGCGTCCAGCGGCCAACTTGAATTTCGGATCGGACCCAAAAACACTCATTCTCGTCCCACGGTCATAACAAAGGTACCCAAGAAGTTTCGTAAAGATCGGTTCATAAATGCGGCCTCTAGCCCGAGCCGTATTGAATTGTTGACTGTTGCCGGCCAGACAGACGACTGGCTATGGCATAAGCTCAAATTTGGCTTCGCCAAAGTTGAGCTAACAAAATCAAAATGCGACATCAGAACAACAACTACCTCAAAGTTAACTGAAACCAGGCCAGCGTTTTTGGAGGAGAAGATGCAAACATCATGTTCACGGATGATGTACGATGGTTGGTGAGTGACCAGTATAGCTCAACATGACTTTCATTCAGGTTTTCTTACAAGCTACCAAAGGCAAATGTACATGATGAAAGGGAAAATGGATCTTGCAGCCTGTTCTGTTTTTATATATTTTAAGTTAAATTACTCTCACCTACTTAATCATCAGTCTTTTGATTTTGAGGCGAGCTGTCACTCTGGCATGCCATCGCACCTGCAATTTTTACTTGGTTCCACCTAGCGAGTGATTAACACTTAACTAACAAATCAACTGTATCCACCACATAATATACTAATTGTGCAGTATAAAAAATACAAATAAATTCAACAAAACCATATCATATGACCCCTTCTTCACACTCCAAATGAGGGGTGACATGATATGGTTTTGATTTGTTTTTTAAGAATTGGGGGAAAAATATTAAAATGATAAAACTTTTGATATTGTGTTTTCTGTAAAGGGTTAAAATCTATAAATGGTAGTGTCCTACGAATACTCAAGATTCAATTTGATATCGATAGCATACATCTTCTGCGAGATCGATCCTAAATCAGTCTCAATATTAGCAGGGGCCGATCAGGACTATTTAAAATACGCTGTAGCCTCGGAGCCTATTTTTTCAATTCATGCACCAGATTTCAATTTACGGAGTCACAATGCTGTTTGTAACACACACTGCAAGTATGTAATAGCTCTCATCATTTTCATTTAGTACACTATACCAAACATTAATCTTCACTGTGGTTTCTGATCAAGTCTTGGCTGCCTAATTAGGCAGCCAAGACTTGATCAGAAACCACAGTGAAGATTAATGCTTGGTAATTAAGACTTGAAGTATTAACTTAAGCACTCTACAACAATGATAAATGATAATCATATATATAATACATGTAAAAGTGTCTCTCTCGATTATTCATCGAAAGAATATCAAAATATGATCTGAGAAGTTACGCGCCAACTGAGAAGCCTATTTCTGAGATTTAAGAGCCAGGTCCTGATGTTTCAGAACCAAATACGCACTGGCACATGCCCAGGTCGGTCCCTGATTAGATTTTTTCAAATCTCTTGTGCTTAGTTCAATTTGTTACATTTCCAATGAAAACTGGATAAAATTGACATTAGACAATTCATTCATGTGGGCTCAATTCATATTTAATTGAGTAACTGACAGTGTTTACTTGTTAGGTTAGTTGTAAAGACTATAATATCCAGTATGATACGACAAATTGTGCCAATAGGCACTCTCCCATAAATTATAACAAGACAAATCCACAGGATAAATAATTTCACTTCAAAGATAATATGAAGAATATCCGCTTAATATGAAGCCTTTGAGTTGTGGTACCTGTACTTTAGAGTAAAGCCCAAAAATGGGCTTCCAGCACTCTACCAGTTAATACTGGAAATTATACAATCATGTGCACGAAAATACACTCAAAATTAGAAGTCAGGCAGTGCAATCGACCATAATCAATGCTATTAACAAAGAGATACATGACAAAGATCGGCGCCAGGCATCACCGACTAATAGGATGTCAGGTCTTTTTGCTCCTTTACCAGTTTGCCCCCATTTTTCTGATACCAAGACTCAAAAAATAGTGTGCATCACTTCAAATGGTAGCGAGTAGTACACAGCATGCTTCCTATATTCAAATGGTAGCGAGCAGACACAGCATGCTTCCTGTATTCAAATGGTAGCGAGCAGTACACAGCATGCTTCCTATATTCAAATGGTAGCGAGCAGTACACAGGATGCTTCCTATATTCAAATGGTAGTGAGCAGTACACAGGATGCTTCCTATATTCAAATGGTAGCGAGCAGTACACAGCATGCTTCCTATATTCAAATGGTAGCGAGCAGTACACAGCATGCTTCCTATATTCAAATGGTAGCGAGTAGTACACAGCATGCTTCCTATATTCAAATGGTAGCGAGCAGTACACAGGATGCTTCCTATATTCAAATGGTAGCGAGCAGTACACAGGATGCTTCCTATATTCAAATGGTAGCGAGCAGTACACAGCATGCTTCCTATATTCAAATGGTAGTGAGCAGTACACAGCATGCTTCCTATATTCAAATGGTAGCGAGCAGTACACAGCATGCTTCCTATATTCAAATGGTAGCGAGCAGTACACAGCATGCTTCCTATATTCAAATGGTAGTGAGCAGTACACAGCATGCTTCCTATATTCAAATGGTAGCGAGCAGTACACAGCATGCTTCCTATATTCAAATGGTAGCGAGCAGTACACAGCATGCTTCCTATATTCAAATGGTAGCGAGCAGTACACAGCATGCTTCCTATATTCAAATGGTAGCGAGCAGACACAGGATGCTTCCTGTATTCAAATGGTAGCGAGCAGTACACAGCATGCTTCCTGTATTCAAATGGTAGTGAGTAGTACACAGCATGCTTCCTATATTCAAATGGTAGCGAGCAGTACACAGGATGCTTCCTATATTCAAATGGTAGCGAGCAGTACACAGGATGCTTCCTGTATTCAAATGGTAGCGAGTAGTACACAGCATGCTTCCTATATTCAAATGGTAGCGAGCAGTACACAGGATGCTTCCTATATTCAAATGGTAGCGAGCAGTACACAGCATGCTTCCTATATTCAAATGGTAGCGAGCAGTACACAGGATGCTTCCTATATTCAAATGGTAGCGAGTAGTACACAGCATGCTTCCTATATTCAAATGGTAGCGAGCAGACACAGGATGCTTCCTGTATTCAAATGGTAGCGAGCAGTACACAGCATGCTTCCTGTATTCAAATGGTAGTGAGTAGTACACAGCATGCTTCCTATATTCAAATGGTAGCGAGCAGTACACAGGATGCTTCCTATATTCAAATGGTAGCGAGCAGTACACAGGATGCTTCCTGTATTCAAATGGTAGCGAGTAGTACACAGCATGCTTCCTATATTCAAATGGTAGCGAGCAGTACACAGGATGCTTCCTATATTCAAATGGTAGCGAGCAGTACACAGCATGCTTCCTATATTCAAATGGTAGCGAGTAGTACACAGCATGCTTCCTATATTCAAATGGTAGCGAGCAGACACAGGATGCTTCCTGTATTCAAATGGTAGCGAGCAGTACACAGCATGCTTCCTATATTCAAATGGTAGCGAGCAGACACAGGATGCTTCCTGTATTCAAATGGTAGCGAGCAGTACACAGCATGCTTCCTGTATTCAAATGGTAGTGAGTAGTACACAGCATGCTTCCTATATTCAAATGGTAGCGAGCAGTACACAGGATGCTTCCTATATTCAAATGGTAGCGAGCAGTACACAGGATGCTTCCTGTATTCAAATGGTAGCGAGTAGTACACAGCATGCTTCCTATATTCAAATGGTAGCGAGCAGACACAGGATGCTTCCTGTATTCAAATGGTAGCGAGCAGTACACAGCATGCTTCCTGTATTCAAATGGTAGTGAGTAGTACACAGCATGCTTCCTATATTCAAATGGTAGCGAGCAGTACACAGGATGCTTCCTATATTCAAATGGTAGCGAGCAGTACACAGGATGCTTCCTATATTCAAATGGTAGCGAGCAGTACACAGGATGCTTCCTATATTCAAATGGTAGCGAGCAGTACACAGGATGCTTCCTATATTCAAATGGTAGCGAGCAGTACACAGCATGCTTCCTATATTCAAATGGTAGCGAGCAGTACACAGCATGCTTCCTATATTCAAATGGTAGCGAGCAGTACACAGGATGCTTCCTATATTCAAATGGTAGCGAGCAGTACACAGCATGCTTCCTATATTCAAATGGTAGCGAGCAGACACAGGATGCTTCCTGTATTCAAATGGTAGCGAGCAGTACACAGGATGCTTCCTATATTCAAATGGTAGCGAGCAGTACACAGGATGCTTCCTATATTCAAATGGTAGCGAGCAGTACACAGGATGCTTCCTATATTCAAATGGTAGCGAGTAGTACACAGGATGCTTCCTATATTCAAATGGTAGCAAGCAGTACACAGGATGCTTCCTATATTCAAATGGTAGCGAGCAGTACACAGCATGCTTCCTATATTCAAATGGTAGCGAGCAGTACACAGCATGCTTCCTATATTCAAATGGTAGCGAGCAGTACACAGGATGCTTCCTATATTCAAATGGTAGCGAGCAGTACACAGCATGCTTCCTATATTCAAATGGTAGCGAGCAGACACAGGATGCTTCCTGTATTCAAATGGTAGCGAGCAGTACACAGCATGCTTCCTATATTCAAATGGTAGCGAGCAGTACACAGCATGCTTCCTATATTCAAATGGTAGCGAGCAGTACACAGGATGCTTCCTATATTCAAATGGTAGCGAGCAGTACACAGCATGCTTCCTATATTCAAATGGTAGCGAGCAGACACAGGATGCTTCCTGTATTCAAATGGTAGTGAGTAGTACACAGCATGCTTCCTATATTCAAATGGTAGCGAGCAGTACACAGGATGCTTCCTATATTCAAATGGTAGCGAGCAGTACACAGGATGCTTCCTATATTCAAATGGTAGCGAGCAGTACACAGGATGCTTCCTATATTCAAATGGTAGCGAGCAGTACACAGGATGCTTCCTATATTCAAATGGTAGCGAGCAGTACACAGCATGCTTCCTATATTCAAATGGTAGCGAGCAGTACACAGCATGCTTCCTATATTCAAATGGTAGCGAGCAGTACACAGGATGCTTCCTATATTCAAATGGTAGCGAGCAGTACACAGCATGCTTCCTATATTCAAATGGTAGCGAGCAGACACAGGATGCTTCCTGTATTCAAATGGTAGCGAGCAGTACACAGGATGCTTCCTATATTCAAATGGTAGCGAGCAGTACACAGCATGCTTCCTATATTCAAATGGTAGCGAGCAGACACAGGATGCTTCCTGTATTCAAATGGTAGCGAGCAGTACACAGCATGCTTCCTGTATTCAAATGGTAGTGAGTAGTACACAGCATGCTTCCTATATTCAAATGGTAGCGAGCAGTACACAGGATGCTTCCTATATTCAAATGGTAGCGAGCAGACACAGGATGCTTCCTATATTCAAATGGTAGCGAGCAGTACACAGGATGCTTCCTATATTCAAATGGTAGCGAGCAGTACACAGCATGCTTCCTATATTCAAATGGTAGCGAGCAGTACACAGCATGCTTCCTATATTCAAATGGTAGCGAGCAGTACACAGGATGCTTCCTATATTCAAATGGTAGCGAGCAGTACACAGCATGCTTCCTATATTCAAATGGTAGCGAGCAGTACACAGGATGCTTCCTATATTCAAATGGTAGCAAGCAGTACACAGCATGCTTCCTATATTCAAATGGTAGCGAGCAGTACACAGGATGCTTCCTATATTCAAATGGTAGCGAGCAGTACACAGCATGCTTCCTATATTCAAATGGTAGCGAGCAGTACACAGGATGCTTCCTATATTCAAATGGTAGCGAGCAGTACACAGGATGCTTCCTATATTCAAATGGTAGCGAGCAGTACACAGGATGCTTCCTATATTCAAATGGTAGCGAGCAGTACACAGCATGCTTCCTATATTCAAATGGTAGCGAGCAATACACAGCATGCTTCCTATATTCAAATGGTAGCGAGCAGTACACAGCATGCTTCCTATATTCAAATGGTAGCGAGCAGTACACAGCATGCTTCCTATATTCAAATGGTAGCGAGCAGTACACAGCATGCTTCCTATATTCAAATGGTAGCGAGCAGTACACAGCATGCTTCCTATATTCAAATGGTAGCAAGCAGTACACAGGATGCTTCCTATATTCAAATGGTAGCGAGCAGTACACAGCATGCTTCCTATATTCAAATGGTAGCGAGCAGTACACAGCATGCTTCCTATATTCAAATGGTAGCGAGCAGTACACAGCATGCTTCCTATATTCAAATGGTAGCGAGCAATACACAGCATGCTTCCTATATTCAAATGGTAGCGAGCAGTACACAGCATGCTTCCTATATTCAAATGGTAGCGAGCAGTACACAGCATGCTTCCTATATTCAAATGGTAGCGAGCAGTACACAGCATGCTTCCTATATTCAAATGGTAGCGAGCAGTACACAGCATGTTTCCTTAATTCAAATGGTAGCGAGCAGTACACAGCATGCTTCCTATATTCAAATGGTAGCGAGCAGTACACAGCATGCTTCCTATATTCAAATGGTAGCGAGCAGTACACAGCATGCTTCCTATATTCAAATGGTAGCGAGCAGTACACAGCATGTTTCCTTAATTCAAATGGTAGCGAGCAGTACACAGCATGCTTCCTATATTCAAATGGTAGCAAGCAGTACACAGCATGCTTCCTATATTCAAATGGTAGCGAGCAGTACACAGCATGCTTCCTATATTCAAATGGTAGCGAGCAGTACACAGCATGCTTCCTATATTCAAATGGTAGCGAGCAGTACACAGCATGCTTCCTATATTCAAATGGTAGCGAGCAGTACACAGCATGCTTCCTATATTCAAATGGTAGCGAGCAGTACACAGCATGCTTCCTATATTCAAATGGTAGCGAGCAGTACACAGCATGCTTCCTATATTCAAATGGTAGCGAGCAGTACACAGCATGCTTCCTATATTCAAATGGTAGCGAGCAGTACACAGCATCAGTACACAGCATGCTTCCTATATTCAAATGGTAGCGAGCAGTACACAGCATGCTTCCTATATTCAAATGGTAGCAAGCAGTACACAGCATGCTTCCTATATTCAAATGGTAGCGAGCAGTACACAGCATGCTTCCTATATTCAAATGGTAGCGAGCAGTACACAGCATGCTTCCTATATTCAAATGGTAGCGAGCAGTACACAGCATGCTTCCTATATTCAAATGGTAGCGAGCAGTACACAGGATGCTTCCTATATTCAAATGGTAGCGAGCAGTACACAGCATGCTTCCTATATTCAAATGGTAGCGAGCAGTACACAGCATGCTTCCTATATTCAAATGGTAGCGAGCAGTACACAGCATGCTTCCTATATTCAAATGGTAGCGAGCAGTACACAGCATGCTTCCTATATTCAAATGGTAGCGAGCAGTACACAGCATGCTTCCTATATTCAAATGGTAGCGAGCAGTACACAGCATGCTTCCTATATTCAAATGGTAGCAAGCAGTACACAGCATGCTTCCTATATTCAAATGGTAGCAAGCAGTACACAGCATGCTTCCTATATTCAAATGGTAGCGAGCAGTACACAGCATGCTTCCTATATTCAAAATTAAAAGACTCGCTTATAAATAGTGTCGTCATCATTATTAATTTTGGAGAAAAAATCACAGCAATCACCGAAGAGAAAACAGAACCATTTGTTTGTGCATAAACTGATCAAAATATCTCAATGGGAGAGAACTGGACTAGTGTTGACCCGTATGGGCTCTCGTCAATTACTCTATCTGGCATCGGGGCAAATTCGAATACGCCATGTTCTCACTGACCCATTTCCTCCCTAATTGACTCATCCACCCGACGAGTGAATAAAATAAGGGAGAAATGTGACGAGAACACAATATAGATTTGATAAACTATATTCAATTGCTACACTGATTTCTGTTTTTTGTGTGACCGAATGGGTTCAGCAAGTGATTTCTTAGAACCCTTAATTACACTGATTTCTGTTTTTTGTGTGACCGAATGGGTTAGCAAGTGATTTCTTAGAACCCTTAATTACAATGATTTCTGTTTTTTGTGTGACCGAATGGGTTTAGCAAGTGATCTCTTAGAACCCTTAATTACAATGATTTCTGTCTTTTGTGTGACCGAATGAGTTCAGCAAGTGATCTCTTAGAATCCTTAATTACAGTGATTTCTGTTTTTTGTGTGACCGAATGAGTTCAGCAAGTGATCTCTTAGAACCCTTAATTACAATGATTTCTGTTTTTTGTGTGACCGAATGGGTTTAGCAAGTGATCAATTAGAACCCTTAATTACAATGATTTCTGTTTTTTGTGTGACCGAATGAGTTCAGCAAGTGATCTCTTAGAACCCTTAATTACAATGATTTCTGTTTTTTGTGTGACCGAATGAGTTCAGCAAGTGATCTCTTAGAATCCTTAATTACAATGATTTCTGTTTTTTGTGTGACCGTATGGGTTTAGCAAGTGATCTCTTAGAACCCTTAATTACACTGATTTGTTTTTTGTGTGACCGAATGGGTTTAGCAAGTGATCTATTAGAACCCTTAATTACACTGATTTCTGTTTTTTGTGTGACCGAATGGGTTTAGCAAGTGATCTATTAGAACCCTTAATTACACTGATTTCTGTTTTTTGTGTGACCGAATGGGTTTAGCAAGTGATCTATTAGAACCCTTAATTACACTGATTTCTGTTTTTTGTGTGACCGAATGGGTTTAGCAAGTGATCTATTAGAACCCTTAATTACACTGATTTCTGTTTTTTGTGTGACCGAATGGGTTTAGCAAGTGATCTATTAGAACCCTTAATTACACTGATTTCTGTTTTTTGTGTGACCGAATGGGTTTAGCAAGTGATCTATTAGAACCCTTAATTACACTG
The DNA here is from genome assembly GCA_031216915.1 of Pictodentalium vernedei. Classification (NCBI taxonomy): domain Eukaryota; kingdom Metazoa; phylum Mollusca; class Scaphopoda; order Dentaliida; family Dentaliidae; genus Pictodentalium; species Pictodentalium vernedei. Next base: position 45,053,916 of record CM062292.1, on the reverse strand, counting down.
ATTTCTGTTTTTTGTGTGACCAAATGGGTTCAGCAAGTGATCTATTAGAACCCTTAATTACACTGATTTCTGTTTTTTGTGTGACCAAATGGGTTCAGCAAGTGATCTCTTAGAACCCTTAAGAATGATCACATGAAAGTTAGGCTAAATCTATTGAAGACAAAGTGGAACCAACTTAATTAGATATCTCTTAACTGAATAACCCTATTAATTGAATATAATTTCCCAACACAAAACCATTTACCATACCTCCTGTACAAATTTGACCTGTTAATTGAATACAGGTTATGAATAACACTATTAATTGAATATAATTTCTCAACACAAAACCATTTACCATACCTCCTGTACAAATTTGACCTGTTAATTGAATACAGGTTATAGAGTAAACTCCTGTTAATTGAATAAAAAATCTTATAACCTGTTGAGAAATTACAATGACTCTCCCCAGTTTTCCTTTGTTTATAGACCTATTTGGCCTCAATACATTCAATACGGGCATTTAATCCACTATATCTTGTTTGACAGAGCTCATGGAGCTCTGTCAATCAAGATATAATAGACTAAATCCTACGTCTATCTCTAGAATATAGGAAAGTGTCACAATCCCTGTTAATTGTATACTTCTGTTAACTGAATAATTTTCATTGGCTAAGTGGCTATTCAATTAACAGGATTCCACGGTACTTACAGACATGGATTTTGTGCTGATTTTGTGTCTTACAAACTTTTGTGGATTTTTTCAGAGTGAAGGAGCCTGAAGAATTATTTACTATCTGTCCTTAACAAGTAGGGAAACCAAAGCGAAAACAAGGTTTTTTCCCCGACACCAAACCGAAACCAAAACTGAAAAATCAAAACCACTCAGAACTAGCTATCTCTACTATTAATCAAGCAAGAGTAGATACCAAAGTTTCCAGTGCAAAATGTACTTAATTTCACATATTTAGGCCTAAAAAAATTAATAATCTGTTTCTCAGGCCCTCCCACATGGTCATTTTGGCTGTCGCATGCTCTCTTTTTTATAGGTTATAAACTACTAAATAAGTGAACATGTGACTTGGAGTATTTGACACCCAAAGTTGTGAGTAGGATTAAATAGGGCTGATCAGCTGATTGGTTAAATATACTACTCAAAGTTTGCTAAGCAGCAAATATTTGACACATCATTGTGAAATTTGCTTGTGACATATTTGCGATATTTTTGGTGGATATGATTGAGGGATGTATTGAGATGATCCCCAGTGTTTCCATTAGCTTTCTTGACAGGCAGACTTTTTGGGACAGTCATGGAAAGCATGTACCCCTTGATTTTCATGATGTTTTCGTGTACTGTCTGCATGTACATGACATGGTTAGGGTATTCAATCTTCATTTCAACACAAACCCTAGTGATTTAATGACTGAATATGGCAAATTCAAATGTAAGACGACATTTGTCTGAAGCAGAAAAGTGGCGGGCTGTTGGGATGGTGGAGCAAGGGGCTACCCATCATCAGGTTGGTGAAGCCCTTGGTGTGCACCATACGGTGATCACCAGAGCTTGGGCAAGATTTCAGCAGTATGGCACACCAGTAAGACGGCATGGTGGTGGCAGAGACAGGGCAACATCTGCAGCTAAAGACTGGTTTTGATCATTCAGGCTCATAGGAATCGCTTTGCCACAGCAACCCAGCTTTGCAGTGACCTTCAGAATGCATCCGGGGTAAATGTTTCGACGCAGACTATCCGGGGATGGACGGACAGAGCTCTGTGTTCTTGAACATGGTACACTGACTGTATAGTGGTATATTAATGATATCCTGGATGTCCACGTCACATTGTATGTAGGTGCAGTGGGTGATAGATTCATTCTGATGGACGATAGTGCCCGTCCTCATGTTGCCCATGCTGCCGTGGAGTACCGACAGAGGGAGGAGATTGAGCATATGGACTGGCCATCAAGATCCTCTGACCTCAATCCAATCAAACATGTCTGGAATGAGTTGCAGCTGGCAAATTCAGCCCGTCCAGTCCAGCCAAGAAGTGTCCAGGAGCTTGGTGCCATGATGGTCTAAGAATGGAACAACATCCCACAAAGGACCACCAGGAACCTGACTGGGAGCATAAGAAGGTGCTGTCAAGCTGTAATTAACAGCAATGGGTCTCATACTCGATATTGAACCCATACCAGTTCGCTCCATCAACTTTTTGGCAAATTGAAAAATTTCCTCTTTTACCAATAATATCCATTTTCCATGGTTATCATATTCAAGAGCTAAATGATAATGTCATTCTGATGGACGATAGTGCCCGTCCTCATGTTGCCCATGCTGCCGTGGAGTACCGACAGAGGGAGGAGATTGAGCATATGGACTGGCCATCAAGATCCTCTGACCTCAATCCAATCAAACATGTCTGGAATGAGTTGCAGCTGGTAATTTCAGCCCATCCAGTCCAGCCAAGAAGTGTCCAGGAGCTTGGTGCCATGATGGTCTAAGAATGGAACAACATCCCACAAAGGACCACCAGGAACCTGACTGGGAGCATAAGAAGGTGCTGTCAAGCTGTAATTAACAGTAATGGGTCTCATACTCGATATTGAACCCATACCAGTTCGCTCCATCAACTTTTTGGCAAATTGAAAAATTTCCTCTTTTACCAATAATATCCATTTTCCATGGTTATCATATTCAAGAGCTAAAAGATAATGTCAAACACAAATAAAATCCTAATTTTTGTACTTAAATCATTAACGATATAATTAAATAAAAAATATATACACTTTTCATTATATTTCAACTAAAACGTAAAACAGTTAGTTGGATATACATGGTGCTTATCAAACTTTGAGTAGTATATATTTTGACTTTGAAACCATTAATTAAAATTTTGATTCGTCCACTTTAGAAAGGATTACCGAGCGAATTTTCCATTCGGAGGCCACTCTGTCAGTGATAAGATAAAATAAATCTGATTTATTGATTTCTAAGATGCTTCTTATCTCTGTAAGTTATACATCTGGAAACACTATAAACTTCTGTCACTAAAACTATCATGGAAGGTCTCATATGCATTAGGGGTTGGCTTTTTTACTGAATTGGTTGGTACGGTGGGGCTCAAATAGCAACCCTTGCTTGTTCCTTTGTTTCTGTTTTCTACTCAAATTATATGGTTAATTTGAGTCAAGGTGTGCTTCTCTCACATGGTGTTTTGCTCTGCAAATATGTGCTATATACAAATATTTGGGGAAGGAAAAGTACATTTTTTCATCTTTATTTTGAGAAGAATGAAGGGGTTAAAATATTCTTGCACTCAGTGTATTCTGAGAATAATTGGGCCTTGAGGTACACATGAGGCTGATCTATTAATGTATTGATACAAAATGATGTCAGATTGAATATTTTTTCAATGATTTTTTTACTATGATTAATTAAAACAAGAGGCCACAGGGTGACTGTAGGCACTCACCTGACATGGTAGCCTAAATATCAACCCAGGGAATTGATTTCAACAAGTTGCATCTGCCCCTCCTAAGAAAAGCTTATACCAAATATCCAAAGATTCTGACCAGTGGATCTAAAAAAAGAGATTTTTAAAGAATATTACTCATATTGAACTAAGTAGTGATTCGGGCTCCTGCAGGGAGACAAAATATGAACCCAGTGACCTGGCTTGAACAAACTTGAATCTCACCCCCAGTGGGATACTGTATACCAAATATCAAAAGATTCTGACTGGTGGATGTGAAGAAGAAGATTTTTAAAGAAAAATTCCTCATATTGAACTAAGTTATAATTTGGGCTCTCACAGGGATCAACCCAGGGACTTGGCATGAACAAACTTGAATCTCACCCCTCTAAGGATGCTGCATACCATATATCAAAGCATTCTGACTACTGGATCTGAAAAAGAAGATTTTTTAAGAAAATTCCTCATTTTGAACTAAGTCACAATTCGAGCTCCCACAGTGAGCCCAAATATGAACCTAGGGACATGGCTTGAACAAACTTGAATCTCACCCTCCTAAGGATGCTGCATACCAAATATCAAAACATTCTGACTGCTGGATCTGAAGAAGATTTTTAAAGAAAATTCCTCATTTTGAACTAAGTTATAATTCGGGCTCCCACAGTCAGCCCAAATATGAACCCAGGGACTTGGCTTGAACAAACCTGAATCTCCCCCCCCCCCCCCCCCCCCCCACTAAGCATGCTGCATACCAAATATCAAAAGATTCTGATTGGTAGATCTGAAGAAGAAGATTTTTAAAGAATATTCCTCATACTGCACTAATTTAAACATTTGGGCACCCATAGAGAGCCCAAATACGCAACCAGGGATTTGTTTCAATAAACTTGTGAAACAATCTTCCAAAGATGTTATATGTGAAATTTGAATGCTTTTGGAGCAGTGGTTTGGGAGAAAAGTAGTCCTAAATGTTTTTCCCATTACTCACAGTGTTAAAAAATGCTGACTCAGCACTTTTTTAAAGTCCCCAAAAAGTACCCCATGATAAAACCGATAGCAATTTTTTTTGACCACTCCATTCTGTTTGTCCTAAGGAAGCTTCAAGAATTCTCAGTGCCATGTAGTTTTGGAGATATGGGAGTTTTATGGGACTGAAAGTCAGGCGAGCTAATGAGTGAAATGGTGAAAATGTCTCAGGATTTTTGTTTACTCAAAAAACAGGATGGGTTAAATGAAATGCTGTGAGGTCAGAGAAACAAGAGGCCCCAAGGAGCCTAAATCGCTCACCGGCCAAAGTGGTTCAAAGAAGTATTTGGGGTCACATTCAGTTATACATGGTTCATCAACACTACAAAGGAATTAAATCATGAGAGACAAATTTTATGGAACTAGTGACATGGCTTGAACAAACTTGAATCTTACAACCCTAAGGATGCTGCATACCAATTATCAAAAGCATTCATCTGCTGGATCTGATGAAGAAGATTTTTAAAGAAAATTCCTCATTTTGAACTAATTTATCATTCGGGCTCCCACAGTGAGTCCAAATATGAACCCAGGGACTTGGCTTGAACAAACTTGAATCTCATCCCCTGAGGATGCTGCATGCCAAATATCAAAACATTCCGACTGCTGAATCTGAAGAAGATTTTTGAAGAAAAATTTCTCATATTGACTAAGTTATAATTCAGGCTCCCACAGGGAGCCCAAATATGGACCTAGGGACTTGGCTTTAACAAACTTGAATCTCACCCACCTAAGGATGCTACACACCACATATCAAAACATTCAAACTGCTGGACCTTAAGAAGATTTTTTAAGAAAATTCCTCATTTCAAACTAAGTTACAATTCAAAACTCCCACAGTGAGCCCAAACATGGACCTAGGGACATGGCTTGAACAAACTTGAATCTCCCCCCCCCCACCCCCACCCCCAAGCATGCTGCATACCCAATATCAAAAGATTCTGCCTGCTGGATCTTGAGAAGAAGATTTTTAAAGAAAATTCCTCATTTTGAACTAAGTTATCATTCGGGCTCCCACAGGGAGCCCAAATATGGACCCAGGGACTTGGCTTTAACAAACTTGAATCTCAACCCCCTAAGGATGCTACACACCACATATCAAAACATTCCGACAGCTGAATCTGAAGAAGATTTTTAAAGAAAAATTCCTCATATTGACTAAGTTATAATTCGGGCTCCCGCAGGGAGCCCAAATATAGACCCAGGGACTTGGCTTTAACAACCTTGAATCTCACCCCCCTAAGGATGCTGCATACCAAATATCAAAACATTCCGACAGCTGGATCTGAAGAAGAAGATTTTTAAAGAAAATTCCTCATTTTGAACTAAGTTATAATTCGGGCTACCACAGTGAGCCCAAATATGAACCCAGAGACTTGGCTTGAACAAACGTGAATCTCCCCCCCCCAACCCCACCCCACCCCCCCTTCCCCAAGCATGCTGCACACCCAATATCAAAAGATTCTGCCTGCTGGATCTTGAGAAGATTTTTAAAGAAATTTGCCTGAAATGCATTAAGTTCAAATTTGGGCTCCTATGCTGAGCCCAAATATGAACCCAGGGGGGCAGATTTGAACAAACTTGAATCACATCCACCCCACAATGTTGCATACCAAATATCAAAAGATTCTGCCTGCTGGATCTGGAGAAGAAAATTTTCTAAGAAATTTGCCTGAAATGCACTAAGTTCAAATTTGGGCTTCTATAGTGAGCCCAAATATGAAACCAGGGGGCTGATTTGAACAAACTTGAATCAGATCTATCCACCCCACAATGTTGCATACAAAATATCAAAAGATTCTGCCTGCTGGATCTGGAGAAGAAGATTTTTTAAGAAATTTGCCTGAAATGCACTAAGTTCGAATTCGAGCTTCTATAGTGACCCCAAATATGAATCCAGGGGGCCGATTTGAACAAATTTGTACCAGTCCCATACTAGAATGCTGCATACCAAATATCAAATGATTCTGCCCACTAGTTCTGGAGAAGAAGATGTTTTAGTAATTTTTCAAATTTAAAGAGGGTACTATCAGAGTTATGCCCCATATGGAGCCTCAAGTAGGTATGTCCATTTCATTTGGACAAACTTGAATTGACATATGGTAATGAACATCCATACCAAGTTTTGAGCAAATCGACCTAGCGGTATCAGAGGAGAAGTTGTTTGAAAAATGTTCATTATGCCGGATGGACGACGGACGGCAAGTGATAAGTTTAGCTCCTTCGGTGAGCTAAAAATTCATGCTCCCATCGTGAGCCCCAATATTGACCGAGGGAAGACGATATGAACAAACTTGAACCAGACCCATAATAGAATGCTGTATACCAAATATCAAAAGATTCCGCCTACTGGTTCTGGAGAAGAAAATTTCTAAACAATTTTATCTAAATTCACACAAGGCCATACAACGTTGATTGTCTGTTTCTCAGGCCATTTTTTCCAAAAAAGCATGCGGGCGGGCGGGTTTTTTTTTTTCTTCTTATTTTCTCCCCGAGAGGTTGTTTGTGGTAATTTGACCCCCACTGAAACGCCTGGTGGACCACGCAAAATTTAGCAAATATATTGGTTATTCACCACAGGGGTGATGAGTCGTAAATGAAGTGGGGTTTGAATGTTTGTTTTTTCAGTGAAACGTGAAAATTATAATACAGGACGAAAGTCACGAAACGCCTCGTGGGTGAAACGTCTCGGGTTGAAACGTCTCTGGGACAAATCAAATGTCGAAGTGCCAACTTTCAGAGATTTATTTTACCCCCCCAAAAAAATCCTTTCACAACTTGCCTAATAAAATCGTGAATCGCAATTTTTCCCCATTATATTCAAAATTATCACAACCCATTTGAACGGGCAGTTCATCCATAAATCATATTTTTTTTAAATCTGAAAATGAAATACAAAACGAATGTTTGCGTGTTTTTATTAACCAATTCGACCGCACATACCTGCCTATATGCAATTTATTTTCAACTATGACTGTTACTTTTATATCAAGCAACGGTTACTATTAGTTATCCAATTATCCTGCATCTCAAATGCATTTATTTAAATTAACTGGGAAACTCGAAACGGTTTCAAATAACAGTACACAAATTCCCAATAACGGCCATTTACAATACAAATGTTACTAAAAATAAATGCCAGGAGACTGTGTTCCATTCAACATAGCACCTGACTTTGCAGACTTTCTGAGGGTTGGTGCGAATCAAACGTGGTGCGAATCGACCATTCCCCTTTGTGACTGTTTGTTGTCAGACTGAAAGACACCTTCCTTCTTGCTGTCATTATGACTTACCTTTTACAGAATAAAACACTTTCTGTCGTGAATATTGCTAAAACCCACCCACTTTATTAAGGTATGATGTAGAAAAAAGCTTGAAGTGTGTTAATTTAAAATGTACGAACGCATCGATATCGATATACCGAAATGAGCACAATATCTCAAATTTTTTTCAAGATTTTTTTGGTGTCATAAAAAGGTTGCATGCGCACCAAAAATGACCATGCGCACGGGCCTGAGAAACAGAGGTTCTTTTTTTTATAGCCTAAAGTAAAATTCAAGCTCCCATGGTGAGGTCTAATATTGACCGAGGCACTCTTTATGAACAAATTTGTACCAGTCCCATACTAGAATGCTGCATACCAAATACCAAATGATTCTGCCCACTAGTTCTGGAGAAGATGTTTTAGTAATTTTTCAAATTTAAAGAGGGTACTATCAGAGTTATGCCCCATATGGAGCCTCAAGTATGTATATCCATTTCATTTGGACAAACTTGAATTGACATATGGTAATGAACATCCATATCAAGTTTCGAGCAAATCGACCTAGTGGTTTCAGAGGAGAAGTCGTTTGAAAAAAGTTCACGACACCAGACGGCCAACGACACTACGGACGGCAAGTGATAAGTTGAGCTCCCTTTGGTGAGCTAAAAAAAAGATTTTTAAAGAATATTCCTCATATTGAACTAAGTTATAATTTGGTCTCCCACAGGGAGCCCAAGTATGAACCCACGGACTTGGCTTTAACAAAATTTGAATCTATAAACAGATTAAAGAATAAAACATTCCGATTGCTGGATCTGAAGAAGATTTTTTCAGAAAATTCCTGATTTTGAACTAAGTTACAATTCGAGCTCCCACAAGTGAGAAAGTTATAATTCGGTCTCCCACAGGGAGCACAAATATGAACCCAGGGACTTGGCTTTAACAAAATTTGAATCTATAAACAGATTAAAGAATAAAACATTCCGATTGCTGGATCTGAAGAAGATTTTTTCAGAAAATTCCTGATTTTGAACTAAGTTACAATTCGAGCTCCCACAAGTGAGCCCAAATATGGACCTAGGGACATGGCTTGAACAAACTTGAATCTTACCCGCCTAAGGATGCTGCATACCAAATATCAAAAGCATTCTGACTGCTGGATCTGGAGAAGAAGATTTTTAAAGAAAATTCTTCATTTTGAACTAAGTTATAACTCGGGCTCCCACCAGGCCTCGAAATGTTGAAAATTTTCCACCTGTCACAGGCGACAGGTAAATATGTTTTCTAGCTGTCACCTCCATAAAACTACCTGAACAAAAGGTATCTGACAGTGGAAGCCCGCCGTGCGAGCGACGTAGATGCGAAGCCACAAGCGCCGAAGGCACGAAGCTGCGAGCACCAAAGGCACGAAGCATTTGGCCGGGGGTCTGGGTCCTCCCCCAGAAAATTTTGAAAAATTATTGTGCTCACATGCGTTTTTCTGTGTACTGGCTATGGTTATATGGCTAATTTTCGGTTCCATTTCATGTGATTTTTTTTGTAGGGAAACATTTTTAAAGTGAATAATTTTCAATATGCTCCCATCCCACGCACACACTGTAATGGCGTAATCCCGCCCAAGACATTGATCGTTGTTTCTATCACGTCTTTAAAACATGTGACCATGTTGAACCATAGGCTTACACCATACCAATCTTTTTCAGCATATATGTAAATTTTAATAAAAGTTTACCTTGTTTCTTCCCAAGTGTTTTGTGTTCTTCCTAGCCCTGTTCTTCCTTCCAAAATTGTAATTCTTTTGAGATCACGCCGAAATACAACTTTTCGAATGTTCCGACGAGATGTTCAATTGACACAACTAGAAGAACCGGAAAGCACTGGCAGGTATATGCGACGGATGCAAAATACATCATTCACTGACTCACCCATTATTTGTGAACAGGTAGGCCTATTATTTCTTTACGACAGGTAAGAGAAGGTGGGAGGAGGTAGCGGCCAGCTGAGGGAGAGGCTGTTTACATATGTTATTTTTTTATCAAGTGTTGAAAATTAGCGGCAGTAATTTTCAGTACATAATAACAAAATAATATTTGTGAACAGGCATTATTTCTTCACAGGAGGAGGGGGGGATTTTAGGTGGGGAGGGGCAGGGTTGATTTTATTCAACATGTTATAAAAATCTTAGAAACACTCTTATTGTTATAAAAATAATTATCTCATTGAATGGCTGGCACAAAGTGTCAGAAAAAAACTTATTCCCAGGACAATAGAAGTAGTGCGCGAAGTCAAATTGGCCTTTCCTACATTGGGTCCTTTGGGGTTTTCTTTGACACTCAATAAATTTTGAATACTCAAATTACTGTACAAAATTTGGGAATAAAATATCCATAGCCTATAATTTATATGGATATTTTTCGAATTTCAAAATTTTGTACAGTAATTTGGTATAAAATGGAAAGTACACGTAATTTGGAATGAAAGTGTCAATGACACTGTAGCTCAACTTGTCAAGACAAAGACATGCACATGTATAGTATGTGACACAGCAATGACAAACATCTAGGTAATGACCTGATAACAAAGGTACATATAAAGTATTGTAATGGTCTGTACATAAATACTGACCGTTGCCTGTAACAAATGTACAGGTAAAGTATTGTAAAGGTGGGTGACAGTCAGATGCTAAACTAGAAAAGAAAACTTTGAGTCCCAGAGTGGGTCTGACTGAACCCCAAAATATTTGTTCTCATAGCACAGTGATAACAAAGGCACCCCAAAACACACTCGTTCCTGTCCCAAGGTGAAAACAAAGGTACCCAAGAAGTTTTGTGAAGATCAATTCATAAATACGAGCTGTATAGAACTTGTGACAAAAAACTGATTGGACCTAATTTTGGTACAAAATGGCCACTGGCAGTCATCTTGAATTTTGGACCGTACCCAGAAACACTCATTCTCGTCCCAAGGTGATAACAAGAAGTTTTGTGAAGATCGGTTCATAAATACAGCCTCTACCCTGAGCCGTATTGACATGTGTGCTCACATTGTGCAAGTAGCATTGAATAAGTCAAAGTTCATCTAATTTGCATAATTTCTGCACGAAAAAAAACCCCTTAGAATATGTGATGTATTCCATGTTACTAAACATTCATACAAAAATTTATTCAAATCAGAACTTTCATACAGAAGTTCTGTATAAAAGACTGATTGCACTAATTTTGGTACAAAATGGCTGCTGGTGGCCATCTTGAATTTCGGACCACACCCAAAAACACTCGCTCTCATCCCACGGTGATAACAAAGGTACCCAACAAGATTCGTAAAGATTGGTTCATAAATATGGCCTCTAGTCTGAGCTGTATAGAAGTTGTGTACAAAAAACTGATTAGACCTAATTTCGGTACAAAATGGCCACTGGCAGCCATCTTGAATTTTAGACCGCACCCAGAAACACTCGTTCTCGTCCCAAGGTGATAACAAAGGTACCCAAGACATTTCGTGAAGATCAGTTCATAAATACAGACTCAAGTCTGAGCCGTATTGACATGTGTACTTAATGTGTGTAAGTCGCACTGAAATATCAAAGTTCATCTAATTTGCATAATTTCTGCACGAGAAAAAAAACCCGTATTATATGTGATGTATCCCATGGTACTAAACATTCACACAAAAAATTATTCAAATCAGCGCTTTCATATGGAAGTTCTGTGCAAAAATCTGATTGCACCTAATTTTGTACAAAATGGCTGCCATCGGCCATCTTGAATTTCGGACCGGACCCAAAAACACTCGTTCTCGTCCCACGGTGATACCAAAGGTACCCAAGAAGTTTCGTAAAGATCGGTTCATAAATACGGCCTCAGGCCCGAGCCGTATTGGCATTTGCACTCACAGTGCTGAAATTAACACCAAAAAACATCAAAATTAGTCTAATTTGCACAATTTACGCACGAGAAAAAAACCTGTATTATATGTGATGTACCCCATGGTACTAAACATTCATACAAAAAATTATTCAAATCAGAGCTTTCATATGGAAGTTCTGTACAAAAAACAGATTTCTGCATCATCGGTACAAAATGGCGGCTGGCAGCCATCTTGAATTTCGGACCGCACCCAAAAACACTCGTTCTCGTCCCACGGTCATAACAAAGGTACCCAAGAAGTTTCGTAAAGATCGGTTCATAAATACGACCTCTAGCCCGAGCCATAGCCAATTGTTGACGTACGGACAGACGGACGACGGGCCATGACAATAGCTCAAATTTGACTTCGTCAAAGTTGAGCTAAAAATGAATGCTATTCAAAGTGCCATCAAATATTGTATGTCATAATTTGTTGTAATACGGCTCTTACCGTCTTACATACTTCTTTATTTATTTGGGAACCTGAGCTATTAAGAATTTTTGGAAGTACATTGAAAAACGCCATGCATGGATGAACGGTTTACATGCCAACACGTGCGAGACGATTCTTGGCATGCATGCACATTTCTTCGTCGGTTTGGCTCGTAAATGCAATGACAGAACGAATTCCATAGTCGGATGTAGGGCAGCAAACACGTCGGTGGAACCGTGGAAAACAGACTGGCTGCCACCATTTGCGATTTGATGAAGGCAAACACGCGAAGGTTGGTTGGTGGTTGGGGGGGGGGGGGGAGTGTCGATACAGCTATGAAATGAGAATTTTGTTTTATTTGTCCTAAAACAGTTACATGTAATACCGTACACATGTCTGCATCACAAATACTTTCATCGACCACAGACAAATTTTCAGTTTCAAAATGAGGGAAATCCCATGGTAGGCTTGCCATTAGGGCCTACTCAAAGTGAAATAAAAACAAAACTTATGACCCCTCAGGCTCATTGGAATGAATTGTTGGGCTCATTCCATATTGTTCTTCCGAATTGTAGCTTGAATAACCGCACATTGGAATTTCCAATTAGGGGTCATTTTAGCTATGGTTTGGAAGGCAGTTGAACAAAATTTGAATGGCGACTTTTGTATAGGCCTATCATTCACGTGGGCATTTGGTAAAGAACACATAGGCATATGATATGGAGTAATGGGGCCCATGGGGGGGGGGTGGAATCTGTTACCCTACATATATTATAATTACGCCGACATCATCGAGGCGCAAAATGCAGAGGTGGGTGTAGGAGAGCCCCCCATGCCGCCCCACCACTCCCCATCAAACTACTGAGCTTTCTTACCTACCGTATAATTGGGGAGAAAAGCGGTCAGTTTTTGGAATGTACCTGTTCGTACAGGCTACCCAAACTTGCCCCACAAAAATATTTCAGTGCCCAAAAATTTGATTTTTCCCCGGTTTATTTGGGTGGGGGTGGGGTGGCATAACCCTCTCCTCCGGTCTATATGCTTATGGAAAAGCAGGGTAATTGGGGGATCAGTATCCCCAGCCTTTTTTGGTAGGGGACTAAGGGGAGGGAGTAAGAACCATGATAGTTGGAAGATCGTTGTGGGGTTTCGAGTTCCACCCTTGTGAGTCGTGACCTTGTCCAAACGTGGACCCTCAGATCGTTACTCCATCCTCCAGCCTCCCCGAAGGCAAGTGAGAGGATGGAGTAGCGAACGAAAGGTCCTATCAGGACTAGGTTTCCCCGGAGAAATTTCAGTGCGCTTTTGGATCAAAGCTGTGGCATTTGCAGCGTGTATTTAATATACTTGGGACATTTTGAGGCTCTTGGGGCAATGTCCTTTTCGTGTGTGTGTGGGGGGAAGAGGGGCTGTGGGGGGGGGGGGGGGTATCTTCTAATGATTGAGGAATGAGAAAGGTACATTATGGTGGGGGGGGGGGGCAGCTATGCTGCTTATGATGGCAAAGATGGCTGTCAATGATTTTTTTCTTGTCTTTTTTAATTTTTTTTTCTCTCAACAGTTTAGCGTCAAAACGCATCATTTTGAACAAAACACTTGTGACCTGTCTATATCAAATAATCAACTGGAACAGGGGGTCTGGAACTTAGTTACATATTAGTGACATGACTGACATCACTTATTGTAATGCTGTCATTTGAATTGATTTCATCAGTTTTTGACAGTTTTGATGGGCTGGTCACTCTTGGTCTTGGGCCATACTTCTCAACGAATCGCCTTTTCTTCTTCGTGTCATTTGTCCAAAGTTCAATAGCTGGCATGGGATCAAAGGTGAATATGTTATCCGGGGAAAGAGCCAAGCACATCAGATCATTCAGGGTATCAACTTTCAAGGCACACCTCCAGTCTGATTTTATTCGATTCATGAGGCTAAAACCTCTTTCAACTACGGCAGTGGAATACATAAGAACAAGTAAGATCTTTATCAAACACAACATATTTTTCAACTCTTCAGAGTCATTTTTCTGTCTCAGTATTCTGGGCCAGAACTGTTTGATAGATTTTGCCTCTTTGTTGGTGGTTGCAAGCACTCTACAACAGTGCTGCCAAAGGATTTTGCATTCGTCCTCAACTTTTGAAGGCTCATATCCATGAAGCTCCATCAGATTTCCAAAATGGTCAGTAATTGCCCTGATCTCCTGTTTCCCATATTCATCTAGATTGTCTGAGACTGATTCTGGCATCCTCGATAGGTCAAACACTGCAAACACTGTCATGAGTGTATGTTCTTCTACTTCACCGAACCGATCTTCAAGTGATTTGTTCAATTGTTCGAGAAACTTTATGCTATCAGAGAGAACTAAGTTTTGCTTATTGCCTCTTGTGGGCTTAGTTTTGATAACGGCATCTTTGTAGGACAGTTCAGAACCATTCATTATTATTTCCTGCTCCATAAGTTCTTTAATTTTTTCTTCTGGGTCATTCTCAGTCAGTTGTCTTTTGGTTTTCATAATCATGTTGATCAAGGTGTCAATACTAGAATCGTCTGACTGTAAGACACAACTCAGCGACGTGAATATCCCAAGGAGTGGCTTCATTATGGCAAACATGAAAATCAAGATGTCAAAGTTGGTGAGTTTCTCCATCAAGCCAAGGGCCTTCGCCCTAGTTTCAGTTCTCTGACTATTATCCTTGCTACAGGAAAGCAGTTGAGGTACATTACCAGTGAAATTGCGTTTGACTGCTTTTATGGCACGTTCACGGTGGCTCAACCATCTTGTCCCAATTGCGCTCAGGTCCGAAAGTAATTTTACACCTAATGTGTCAGCACACTCTAAGCATCTTGTTTGCAGTGGACTCCTGCTATAGAATGTGTGCAGTCCATCCAAAAGCTTCTGCACCTCATCCTCCAAGGAGAGACCCTTCAGTGCATCCTTATATGCCAGTTCTAACCTATGATTCACACAGTGGAAACTTAGTAGGTGAGGGATCTTTTCCCTAATAAAAGAGCACATACTTTTCATGACAGTCGGACCATCTGTCGAAAGTTGAACACACCGTTTTTCTACATCAATCTCGTGTTTGGAAAAAAACTTCAAAGAACTGTTTTAAGAGATTCTCGGCATTAGCCCTTTCTAAAATTTGTTCCAGGCACAAAAACTCAATCTTTGGTTGGAAGTTTTTGTCAAGATATGATACAAAAAATGCCTCCTTTTCTATGTTTCCACTATCAGTAGAGCTGTCACAACCAATGCAAATAAATTCACTTTGTCTGATAGTTTGTAGCCTGGATTGTAATTCTGCTCTTGAAATATATTTGATAAATTCCCTTGCCTGTTTGTCATTATTATAAAATTTCATCAAATTTCCATCTGCACTTTCTTCAAAATTTTTTGATGCAGTTCATTCAGTGCAACAAAGTCAGTAAATGGCTTTTCTTGTTTTCCTACATGGAAAGCAGTACGGAAAAGTCGGTTCAGTAGGTCATGTTGTTCTTTTCCCATTTGCATAACTGCCCGACGTATTGGCTTTTCGTGCCTCGGCATGGATACAACCGATTCGGCATTCTGTGATAGACTATGCTTCTTACTTATTTCATGTGACCGTACATTTTCTATCCTGATCGAATTGCACCCAGTAACAAATTTGTTATTCCCAAACTTTCCCCTGTGCCTGACACAAATACTACAAGTCATTACACCGGTTTCTTTTTCATATTGCAGCCATGGCCGACCATCTTTCCACTTCTCATTAAACAGAAATACTTGTTTCTTTTTCTTTGTCTGGTCATCTGCTCCCTCCGCTTCATTTTCCCGTGGGGAGTGGCATTATCATTTCTTTTTATTTGCAAATACCTCAACATACTGACATTTGTTTTTTATTCTTCGCGCATCGTTTAACTTTGTATTTCCGGGATGCCCTGAGGCTCTGAGCGCTAACTGCAATGAGCAGTATATGTACTATATATAGCCATAGAGGGGACTGAAACAGACCAATTCTACGACAGGCAGATTGTGCACTAAAGAGCTCGAAGATGCAGCCTGTTCCTTTCCGGGTTCGGGAAGACTTGCTCCAATTTAATCGTATTTAATTATTTATTTATCTATTTTTCTATTTATTAGTGTTTAATGTCACTTTTTGCAGCTACCTAGGCCTATAGGCCTATATAAATGCGATCACAACAAAAGTATGAAGCAAAGTTTAGCCAATCATTTATACTGCATCATTTTTGAGGACTTTCACTGCAGGCACTGGTGACCAGCTCCTATATTACCTGTAAAAGAGGACTTGTTTACCCCAGTGAACAAGCACTGTTTTACTTCCCAGCCAATCCCAGGCTATAGTGAGCGAACTCACGGGGGAATTTGCCCTTAATCACCTTTAATTTAATGTGAAGTTGGAGGAAAGGTTCGATTAATCCCTTCTCCAGTTAACTAAAGTCCAACAATGCTTCAAAAATTAACTCAAAATTTTCGACAACTGACGGCAACAAGTCTTTCAGATGAAATGAAGGGATTCGATGGAATGGGACGTTCGGATCTTGCAACTTTTCGGTTTCCTAGTAATGAAGGGGGAAATACAAAAGAGAACAATATTCTCATAAAATATATAGCCCAGAACAGTTTATTTTCGACAAATCAGTGGCTGATCACGGCGGGGAAGTACCCCTCCCCCCCCCACACACACACACACACCGCCGCCATTTGCGATTTGATGAAGGCAAACACGCGAAAGTTGGTTGGCGGTTGGGGGGGGGGGGGGGAGTGTCGATACAGCTATGAAATGAGAATTTTGTTTTATTTGTCCTAAAACAGTTACATGTAATACTGTACACATGTCTGCATCACAAATACTTTCATCGACCACAGACAAATTTTCAGTTTCAAAATGAGGGAAATCCCATGGTAGGCTTGCCATTAGGGCCTACTCAAAGTGAAATAAAAACAAAATTTATGACCCCTCAGGCTCATTGGAATGAATTTGTTGGGCTCATTCCATATTGTTCTTCCGAATTGTAGCTTGAATAACCGCACATTGGAATTTCCAATTAGGGGTCATTTTAGCTATGGTTTGGAAGGCAGTTGAACAAAATTTGAATGGCGACTTTTGTATAGGCCTATCATTCATGTGGGCATTTGGTAAAGGACACATAGGCATATGATATGGAGTAATGGGGCCCATGGGGGGGGGGTGGAATCTGTTACCCTACATATATTATAATTACGCCGACATCATCGAGGCGCAAAATGCAGAGGTGGGTGTAGGAGAGCCCCCCATGCCGCCCCACCACTCCCCATCAAACTACTGAGCTTTCTTACCTACCGTATAATTGGGGAGAAAAGCGGTCAGTTTTTGGAATGTACCTGTTCGTACAGGCTACCCAAACTTGCCCCACAAAAATATTTCAGTGCCCAAAAATTTGATTTTTCCCGGTTTATTTGGGTGGGGGTGGGGTGGCATAACCCTCTCCTCCGGTCTATATGCTTATGGAAAAGCAGGGTAATTGGGGGATCAGTATCCCCAGCCTTTTTTGGTAGGGGACTAAGGGGAGGGAGTAAGAACCATGATAGTTGGAAGATCGTTGTGGGGTTTCGAGTTCCACCCTCGTGAGTCGTGACCTTGTCCAAACGTGGACCCTCAGATCGTTACTCCATCCTCCAGTCTCCCCGAAGGCAAGTGAGAGGATGGAGTAGCGAACGAAAGGTCCTATTTAGGACTAGGTTTCCCCGGAGAAATTTCAGTGCGCTTTTGGATCAAAGCTGTGGCATTTGCAGCGTGTGTTTAATATACTTGGGACATTTTGAGGCTCTTGGGGCAATGTTCTTTTCGTGTGTGTGTGGGGGGGAAGAGGGGCTGCGGGGGGGGGGGGGGGTATCTTCTAATGATTGAGGAATGAGGAAGGTACATTATGGTGGGGGGCAGCTATGCTGCTTATGATGGCAAAGATGGCTGTCAATGATTTTTTTCTTGTCTTTTTTAATTTTTTTTTCTCTCAACAGTTTAGCGTCAAAACGCATCATTTTGAACAAAACACTTGTGACCTGTCTATATCAAATAATCAACTGGAACAGGGGGTCTGGAACTTAGTTACATATTAGTGACATGACTGACATCACTTATTGTAATGCTGTCATTTGAATTGATTTCATCAGTTTTTGACAGTTTTGATGGGCTGGTCACTCTTGGTCTTGGGCCATACTTCTCAACGAATCGCCTTTTCTTCTTCGTGTCATTTGTCCAAAGTTCAATAGCTGGCATGGGATCAAAGGTGAATATGTTATCCGGGGAAAGAGCCAAGTACATCAGATCATTCAGGGTATCAACTTTCAAGGCACACCTCCAGTCTGATTTTATTCGATTCATGAGGCTAAAACCTCTTTCAACTACGGCAGTGGAATACATAAGAACAAGTAAGATCTTTATCAAACACAACATATTTTTCAACTCTTCAGAGTCATTTTTCTGTCTCAGTATTCTGGGCCAGAACTGTTCGATAGATTTTGCCTCTTTGTTGGTGGTTGCAAGCACTCTACAACAGTGCTGCCAAAGGATTTTGCATTCGTCCTCAACTTTTGAAGGCTCATATCCATGAAGCTCCATCAGATTTCCAAAATGGTCAGTAATTGCCCTGATCTCCTGTTTCCCATATTCATCTAGATTGTCTGAGACTGATTCTGGCATCCTCGATAGGTCAAACACTGCAAACACTGTCATGAGTGTATGTTCTTCTACTTCACCGAACCGATCTTCAAGTGATTTGTTCAATTGTTCGAGAAACTTTATGCTATCAGAGAGAACTAAGTTTTGCTTATTGCCTCTTGTGGGCTTAGTTTTGATAACGGCATCTTTGTAGGACAGTTCAGAACCATTCATTATTATTTCCTGCTCCATAGGTTCTTTAATTTTTTCTTCTGGGTCATTCTCAGTCAGTTGTCTTTTGGTTTTCATAATCATGTTGATCAAGGTGTCAATACTAGAATCGTCTGACTGTAAGACACAACTCAGCGATGCGAATATCCCGAGGAGTGGCTTCATTATGGCAAACATGAAAATCAAGATGTCAAAGTTGGTGAGTTTCTCCATCAAGCCAAGGGCCTTCGCCCTAGTTTCAGTTCTCTGACTATTATCCTTGCTACAGGAAAGCAGTTGAGGTACATTACCAGTGAAATTGCGTTTGACTGCTTTTATGGCACGTTCACGGTGGCTCAACCATCTTGTCCCAATTGCGCTCAGGTCCGAAAGTAATTTTACACCTAATGTGTCAGCACACTCTAAGCATCTTGTTTGCAGTGGACTCCTGCTATAGAATGTGTGCAGTCCATCCAAAAGCTTCTGCACCTCATCCTCCAAGGAGAGACCCTTCAGTGCATCCTTATATGCCAGTTCTAACCTATGATTCACACAGTGGAAACTTAGTAGGTGAGGGATCTTTTCCCTAATAAAAGAGCACATACTTTTCATGACAGTCGGACCATCTGTCGAAAGTTGAACACACCGTTTTTCTACATCAATCTCGTGTTTGGAAAAAAACTTCAAAGAACTGTTTTAAGAGATTCTCGGCATTAGCCCTTTCTAAAATTTGTTCCAGGCACAAAAACTCAATCTTTGGTTGGAAGTTTTTGTCAAGATATGATACAAAAAATGCCTCCTTTTCTATGTTTCCACTATCAGTAGAGCTGTCACAACCAATGCAAATAAATTCACTTTGTCTGATAGTTTGTAGCCTGGATTGTAATTCTGCTCTTGAAATATATTTGATAAATTCCCTTGCCTGTTTGTCATTATTATAAAATTTCATCAAATTTCCATCTGCACTTTCTTCAAAATTTTTTGATGCAGTTCATTCAGTGCAACAAAGTCAGTAAATGGCTTTTCTTGTTTTCCTACATGGAAAGCAGTACGGAAAAGTCGGTTCAGTAGGTCATGTTGTTCTTTTCCCATTTGCATAACTGCCCGACGTATTGGCTTTTCGTGCCTCGGCATGGATACAACCGATTCGGCATTCTGTGATAGACTATGCTTCTTACTTATTTCATGTGACCGTACATTTTCTATCCTGATCGAATTGCACCCAGTAACAAATTTGTTATTCCCAAACTTTCCCCTGTGCCTGACACAAATACTACAAGTCATTACACCGGTTTCTTTTTCATATTGCAGCCATGGCCGACCATCTTTCCACTTCTCATTAAACAGAAATACTTGTTTCTTTTTCTTTGGCTGGTCATCTGCTCCCTCCGCTTCATTTTCCCGTGGGGAGTGGCATTATCGTTTCTTTTTATTTGCAAATACCTCAACATACTGACATTTGGTTTTTATTCTTCGCGCATCGTTTAACTTTGTATTTCCGGGATGCCCTGAGGCTCTGAGCGCTAGCTGCAATGAGCAGTATATGTACTATATATAGCCATAGAGGGGACTGAAACAGACCAATTCTATGACAGGCAGATTGTGCACTAAAGAGCTCAAAGATGCAGCCTGTTCCTTTCCGGGTTCGGGAAGACTTGCTCCAATTTAATCGTATTTAATTATTTATTTATCTATTTTTCTATTTATTAGTGTTTAATGTCACTTTTTGCAGCTACCTAGGCCTATAGGCCTATATAAATGCGATCACAACAAAAGTATGAAGCAAAGTTTAGCCAATCATTTATACTGCATCATTTTTGAGGACTTTCACTTCAGGCATTGGTGACCAGCTCCTATATTACCTGTAAAAGAGGACTTGTTTACCCCAGTGAACAAGCACTGTTTTACTTCCCAGCCAATCCCAGGCTATAGTGAGTGAACTCACGGGGGAATTTGCCCTTAATCACCTTTAATTTAATGTGAAGTTGGAGGAAAGGTTCGATTAATCCCTTCTCCAGTTAACTAAAGTCCAACAATGCTTCAAAAATTAACTCAAAATTTTCGACAACTGACGGCAACAAGTCTTTCAGATGAAATGAAGGGATTCGATGGAATGGGACGTTCGGATCTTGCAACTTTTCGGTTTCCTAGTAATGAAGGGGGAAATACAAAAGAGAACAATATTCTCATAAAATATATAGCCCAGAACAGTTTATTTTCGACAAATCAGTGGCTGATCACGGCGGGGAAGTACCCCCCCCCCCCCCCCCCACACACACACACACACTCCCGCTATTTTGCCAGAGCTATATGTTAAAATACGACACCTCAGTTCGATTCCAGACTGTTCTGATTAATAACCCTTGCCCCACAGAAACGAACTGATACCGTGCTAACATACCACTTGGATTTACGGTGGCAACAATAATACATCTTGTATCAATCAATGGCAACACCGTCATGAATGTTTCATGTGGTAGGCCCTACACTATGTGTATGAAAAAAACTTGTCCATATTTTGCGACTCTGATGTACAGCACGTGTCATGTCGGCTCATGTGGTTATCCATGCAACTTATACATCAAAGTATCAGGCTATCAGCCTGTGGAGTCGGTCACAGCAGCATGAGAATATGAGTTTCTGCAGTTGATTCTAAGCCCCCCCCCCCCCCAATCCCCACCAGCCTATTCTACTCCTAAATCGCCACTGTGATGGCTGCGTGGCTTGCCTGATTTCAGACACCACACTGTTAGGTTGATTAAATTCAGAGTAATATGTCCAGCTACCCCTCTTCCCCTCTCCCCTGCCCCGTGCAAGTTATGCCTTCATTAAAAGTGAAATTATTTGTATAGGCCATATCATTGTGTTTATTTCAAGACAATTCATCCACTCGCTGATGTGTATCAAGCCAACATAATCAAATTGTTTTACTACACACCGCACCTTAATTAAAACAATTCTATTTTGTCGGCCTGATATTTAGACCTACGTGGTTGCATTCAACAACGGCGGTCCCTTTAAAATTTATACTGTCAGTGCATTCCCGTATTTATTTGTTCTCTCGGACACACGCATCTGGTAGAAACAATGCACTGGGACCAAGATTCGCTGCATGTGCACCCAGCTTAAAACAACTTCACAAGTTGCAAATATTTCACCGAAGGCCCAAAATGAAAGTAGCAAATACGAGTTTGACGTCATTTGTCGTCATAATTTATGTGAAGGAACATTATTTGATTGACAGTAATTGTCGGCCATTTGCGATCGCAGCATTTCAAATAAAATCCCACGGAGCACAAAAAAACTTCTGTGTGTGTTCGAGATGGGGTTGGGGGGGGGGGGTGGGAGGGGGGGGGGGGTGTGGGGGGGTTATGGCAGCGGCGCAATACGAGTGGGAATGGTAAGTGCTTCTTAAACATTTGTTGACCTTTAGTTGAACATTTTAAGACTGACTGATGCTTATTGACAATAGAAATATACCTGGCACAAACAATGCCATTTTTGTCCCTTTTTGCGCGTTGCCAGATATTTGAGCTCACCTGTTGCCGGCGACAGGTAACCACTTTTTCTACCTGTCGCATGGCGACAAACACCTGTTGGCGACAGGCAGACAGGTGTACATTTCGAGCCCTGGCTCCCACAGGGAGCCCATATATGAACCCAGGGACTTGGCTTTAACAAACTTTAATGTGAATCCAGGGGGCCGATTTGAACAAACTTGAATCAGATCCACCCCACAATGTTGCATACCAAATATCAAAAGATTCTGCCTGCTAAATCTGGAGAAGATTTTTTAGGAAATTTGCCTGAAATGCACTAAGTTTGAATTCAGGCTTCTATACTGAGCCCAAATGTGAATCCAGGGGGCCAATTTGAATGAACTTGAATCAGATCCACCCCACAATGTTGCATACCAAATATCAAAAGATTCTGCCTGCTGGATCTGGAGATGAAGATTTTTTAAGAAATTGCCCTGAAATGCACGTCGTTCACTCGAATGCTTGCTTTGACCGATCGAATGGTCTCCATATAAAATTTTGGAGCCACGATCAGCTTGTTTATCCAGCTCAGATCTATGACTGGATGAAACGAGCCGTCTGGTTTCGGAACCAGAAACAGATGGCTGTAGAAACCTGAAAATTCCTGGTTTTCTACGACCTCTATCGCATTCTTCTCCAGAAGAGATTGGACTTCTAATAGAAGCGAACCTCTCTTCTGCGGATTTGATGGAAGCTGAGTCCATCTTGGACATCGAGTTAACGGAGGTTTTCTTTCGAAGGACAGTTTTAGCCCTTCTGAAATTACCCCTTGGATCCAAGGGTCGTCCGTAATCGACAACCAATTGGTTAAGAAACTCGACAACCTTCCGCCCACTGGAACATGATAGAGGTTTGCCCCATCACCTCCTAGACCTGCGAGAGGAGAAACCACGTCCTCCATGACCCGCACCTCGCCCTGTTGACCTAGGGGCATCTGACCGGTTGTCTCGGCCAGTATTACGGCCCCTACCTGAGTCGCTAACTTGACAGTCTCTGGAGTAAGACCTAGAGGACTTATAAGAACCGCTATAGGAACTTCCCTTGGATGTACTCGCCCCAGAAGTGCCTGTCTTACTCTTCTCTGCTGAATCCGACTTTTTAGAAGTGGACCTGAACAGCAGAGAGTCTGAAGCTATCTTAGTAATCTGATCATAGATTATGGAAAGCTTGCCGTTGAAGAGAAGCTCTCCGGAGACCGGAGCGACTCGAAGAGAGTTTTTTACCTTACGATCCACCCGAGTGGATGCAGCCAGGGAAGCATCACGTCTAACTAACTCCAGATTTGTCACTGAAAGGGCGGAGTTATACGTAGAGTATGCTATGGCCCTCGAAAGAACTCTTAAGGAAGTCTGTACATCCTGGAATTCCTTCCCTTCGAGACGTATTGATAACGCTCTGGAAAGGTGATCTGCGTACGATAATGCATCCAAGCTGATCCTGTTAGACAAGATTGTCGGTTCCAACGTAGTGGCTGGAATAGACATAGACGACGGCAAAGACAATTCTAGGTATTCAGCCTGGACATCCAGATGCAGAGGAACTCTCAGAATGCCCTGTCCTGCCATTTCAAATTTATTCCTTGAATTGATGAAAGGCAGCTGTAGAGCATTGGCCGCTAAGAAACCGGAATTGCCTGTCTTGGAGGCAAGTTTGAATATAGCGTCATTCAAAAGTTCAAATGTCCGTGAGACATTTCTGGACTGGGTCGGAAACTCAGGGACGGTGTCCCTAATCCGGCCGAAAAAGTCTGTGGCCAGTGATGCTATCAGTCTCTTATCAGGCAATGCAGCATTCTGGTCCGGAGGAACAACATCAGGAAGGTACTGCCGGATGAAATCTACGGATACCTTATGTTGCTGTGAAAGGGAAAATTCCAGCTCCTCTGAATCCCTTTCGCCATCCGGCTGCACCACTTGATAATCTTGGTCCTTGCTGACTCTGCAGCGGAACAAACCGTCCCAGCTTCCTCAGACAATTCCTGATCCGAAAAAGTTTCTTGACGGCTGCTGGGATGCTGCGATAAGATGAGCTATCTGCGATAGCAAGTCCATTACGGAGGCCTGTGAAGCCGTGGTCTTATGTGATTTAGCCGCTGAAAGCTCCTGGGACGTTGAATCCTGCATACTTCTTTTATGCGAACGTCCTGATTGTGAAGGCCTCGTATCCCTGGCTACCGGATGGTGTGACCCGGTCGACGTGGAATCCCTGGTCGGCGAAGCTGGCTGGATATCAGCGGTCACGTAGCCAATGTGCGGTTGTGTGCTGCCGTGAGGATGAGGAAGCCAATAGACTAGTCTATCCGGACTGTTTATGCAACGGAGTGTCCCGAGCAGGTGGAGTGGATGTATGCTCCGACTGACGAACGTTACGTACAACAACATCTGGTCCCAGATGTTGCTGTAAGAGAGAGGGGCCTCTCCTGCTCGCGGTCCGGGTAGACCTGGATGAGCTAGCTACCGGACCTACAGGCTTCCTCCGTACTATCCTCGTGTCCGTTGTCACTGGGTGTGCACGTTCAATGTTTATAGTGCTCGCATCACCCAAACTCCTTCCCTGGACCGCAACGGACGAACCCGGCTGCCGAGCCATTCCATGAATGGTCGCTTCACCGGGCGAACTAGCGGACGACAATGCCGTCGATCCTACTTGGGACCTCTTGGGCAATTGACGTATCTCCATGAGCACTTTAGCCGCTAGCTCTTCATTAGACTGTGATGATGGAGGCACACTTCCTGAAGACATCACGGAAACATCACCCTGTTCTTGTTCCTCTGAAAAAGAGACTGAAAAACTAGAGTGACCCTGTGGGGAGAGGACCGGCATGGACCTCTCACCGCTAACAATACACCGTGACACATGTCTCCAATGTTTGTCATCCCAATTGACACACACTGAGCAAGAATTAGTGTGAGTATATTGACTACAAGCCACACAATGAACATGAGAATCAGAGGAAGATTTCCTCGCATTACAATTTGAACAATATTCTTTCATCATGAAAAAATATGAACAGTCATAGTACTCGCACTAATCCTTGAAAACAAAGATACATAATATAATATAATCCATTATAACATTTCGAAAAAATAACAGAAGAGCCCAAGTTCCCAATGGGAACGATGAGCCCAAATGGATCCAAAAAAAGCCTAAGTGTGGACAAAAATTTTAAAACATTTTTAAAAATTAATGTAACACTTACAGACAATATTAATGTATCTGGCTATGAGCAGAACTAAACAGAAGACAAGTAATCACTATCAGAAGTAACTGTTGTCAACGTAAACAAAAGTGTACAAAAACCAGAAACATGACTCCAGGCACTGTAAACATGGCCCAAAATCAGTTACCAATTTAAACACTATCTGATGTAAAGCAGAGACTTCCAGAGAAGAAGCTGCAGTACATCGGATGGTAGATGCAGACCAAAATGCCTAATAACCACCCAAGGGTGAGGACGAAAGCATGGGGAAAAACAGAATAATTATTCTGTTACCAAGCCAAAACTCCGAAGACATTTTAGTAAAAAAAATTACAAAAATTATGCCAAAAGCATGGGAGAATAGCAAGGGGGGAATAAAGGAAAGGGAGAGAGGAAACACTGAACAAACAATGGTAAATTCATAGCAAGAATGACAACATCAGGCCCATGCCCCGAAATTAGGGAACATGAAATATAAAAAAATTATAAGTTACAGCCCTGAACACATCCTGCCACTGTTCTTCCTCTCATCCTTTTATTTCCTCCTTAGATCCACCATTTCCTTCATAATTATGTGTCTGGCATCATTTAAACTGAGATTTACAAGCACAAATATCAGTGAGATGTTACCGATTTTAGGGCCAAACAAAGAATGACTTTGGCGCCAATTTCGAGACCTCCTTGACACTGCGCATGTGCAGTGGATAAAAAGTATGGAGGACCACATAGGACATTGAATTTTTGGATTTTGATGCAAATTTGGGGGATTGGGGGGCAAAATTTGTGTTTGGCCCTTGAATTTAAGGAGTTAGCACCAGCTAAGTCTGGGTCATTGGTACAGTATAAAATATCAAATAAGTATGGAATCAATTTGGTAGTATTTTATTTTGAAATTAAATCACAAATTACAGATATTGTAATCAACTTTGGTATCCCTTAAGGTTATGAACTACTTAATAAGTGAACATATGACTTGGAGCATTTGACACCCAAAGTTGAGAAGAGGATTAAACAAGAGCTGGACTGTCGTTCGGTGCATACCCCCACGTGGTGTACCGCCTAGTGTGAGCATACCTATGACCAACAAATATTATAGAAAATAATGGAAGTTATGAATATTCTCGGATGGACCGAGGATTGTATATTAACGCCCGTTTGACACGTAACATATACAAATGCTTCACACCGAGCTACACTTTAAAAATATGACATGAATGAATTTTTAACATTAATATTACACTTTAAAACCATCCCGGTAACGACTCAGAATTACTGACTCCGGAGGAGGAATCCCCTTGCTTTTCACTATAAAGCAGGTGACCTAAGGGAACACCCTCCCCCCCCTTCCCCTTGCCCTGGCCAAATAGCCCAGAGCGAAGAGGGCAGCAGGACGGAGTCACTGCCGGAACAGAAAGCCTGCTTAACTATAGTTGCAACTGTTTAGTGGACGACATTCTGAGCAACAGATAACGGACCTAAACAATGCAGGTCTCCAGAAATGGACTCCATATTTCTGAGATAAAAATTTGTGAATGTGGATGGCTGAGACCAATATGTAGCCTTCATTAAATCTGTAATAGCAACACTATTTGCGTAAGCCCAAGATGTAGAAAGAGCTCTTACTTCATGAGCCGAAATCTTAAGCACAGACTGCTGAGATGAAGATAGATTATCATAAGCAGTACGGATAGTTAACTGAATCCATCTAGCAATAGAATGGACCGAAATGTCCTTTCTATTACGCATCAGAGACAGAAAGATGCGTTTTCGTCCCTTTCTGATAAACTGAGATCTTTGTTTATAAATACGTAAGGCTCTAACAGGACAGAGTAAAGGCCTACGCCCATCTGAAAATGGAAGGGCCTTAATAACAATAGGTTCCGGATATTTATTAGGAGCCTGATTCTTAGCCAAAAATCCAACATTAGTGGTAAGGGTAATAGTGTTCCCGACACTACGATAGTGAGAATCATCCACCGATAGTGAATGAAGCTCACTGACTCTTCTAGCAGAAGAGAAAGCTAAGAGAAATGCTGTCTTATAAGACAAGAATTTGAAATCTACTGTCCCAAGAGGCTCAAATGGCTTTTCTTTCAGTTTAAGAAGAAACCAAGCTAAATTCCATTTAGGAATTAATCTAAGAGTTCTGGGTCTATTTATCGAGAAGTTTCTAAATAATTTAGATAAAGAGACATTAGATCCAATTTGTAAACTATCATGGTGTGCATAGGTATCAGATAACATAGACCTATAACCTTTAATAGTAACAGGCTACAGTTTGATCTCGTCAAACAAGTATACTAGAAAGTTTGCAATGTCTGGTATGGAGGGATCAAAAATATCAACAGAACGATCCCTACACCAACGACGAAAGACCTTCCACTTAGCAGCATAGTTTAGCAAAGAGGAGGTCCTCCTACAGTTAGAAATCGCGTCCACTGCTCGTCCTGTAAAATGCTTGCCGTGCAAGAAGGACTGCACAACGGAAATACATGAAGGTTGAGACCTTGCGGGTCGTGATGAAGTTGACATGATTTCCCCTGCGAAAGAAGATCCTCTCGTGGAGGAAGTTTTCGTGGTAAGTCCCACAGCAGACACCTGAGTAGATTTATCCACGGTCTCTGTGGAGACAGAGATGCTACCAACAGAATTTTGCATTGAGATTGTTTTATCTTTAGCAATATTTGCTGAATTAACGGCGCTGGAGGATACGCATATCCTATCATTCCGTCCCACAATATCGATAGAGCGTCTACTGCATATGCTCGGGGATCCGGACATGGTGACACATACGTCTGCAACTGATTGTTGAGTTGTGTCGCAAATAAGTCTATCATTGGCCGTTCCCACTGGTAGCAAATCTGATTGAATACCTGTTTGTTGAGAGTCCATTCTGACTGCAACAAGCGACCCTTCTGTGAAAGGGAGTCTGCTAAAACATTCAGACGACCCGGAATATGACGGACCGAAAGTAGAACTTGGTGTTCTAGAACAAACAGAAGGATTCTTTCCGTTAAATTGAATAACGGAACGGAATGAGTGCCTCCCTGGTTCCGGATATACGCCACTACTGTCGTATTGTCGGACAGGATTTGGACATGTGCTTTCTGAATAATGTTCATCCAATGACGTAATGCAAGCCAAATTGATATCATTCCCTTGATGTTTATGTGTTTGCTTAGAAATTGCGAAACCCAAAGACCCTGGCACTTCGAATCCGTTGGGATCAATGTTGCACCCCAACCTGTTTGACTGGCATCCGTCATAATCGTAAAACCTGGATCCGGCAACTGCAGTGGAACTCCCTGAGTCAACCACTGAATGTTTGCCCAAGTCTGAATCTCTTGTTTCACTTGATTTAACAAGAGAACGTCTATATCGAGTGAATGAATCTTTACACTCCATTTCTGAGTCAAGAAAATTTGGAGAGGACGAGTGCGCAACCGCCCCATCGGAATGAGATCCACTGCGGCTCCGCACAGACCTATCAGTCTCATGAACTCCCTCGCTGTGACTTTGTCTGAGTGAAGACAATAGCGAGCGTAACAACTGATTAACTTCGCTCTGGTTAACGGCAGACGAACGAGATTGTTGTGCGTCTCGAAGCTCATTCCCAGATGAGTGAATGACCTGGACGGCACCAGATCCGACTTCTCCTTGTTTATAATAAAACCGAGACGTCGGAGTAATAGAAGCAGATTCTGCACATCGTTCTGAAGCGTTAACTCGTTGCCGTACCTCTGAAGAATGTTGTCCAAGTAGGCTGACGTTACCGCAGACGAATGAGCTCGGAAATGTATCATTACCGAGTTCATTATTCGAGTGAAAGCCCAGGGTGCTAGGTTCAATCCGAAGCACATCACCCGGAATTGATATACAACTCCTAGGACTGCGAAGCGTAGATACTTTCTGAATGTCGGATGTATCATGACGTGAAAGTACGCATCTTTGAGATCTATGCTTGTAGCATAGTCGTTCACCCGAATACTCGCTCTGACCGATCGAATCGTCTCCATATAGAACTTCGGAGCGACGATCAGCTTGTTTATCCAGCTCAGATCTATGACTGGACGGAAATAGCCATCTGGTTTCGGAACCAGAAACAGATGGCTGTAGAAACCCGGTGATTCCTGGTCTTCTACGACCTCTACCGCGTTCTTCACCAGAAGAGACTGTACTTCCGATAAAAGAGCATCTCTTTTCTGCGGATTTGACGGAAGCCGAGTCCATTTTGGACTTCGAGTTAATGGAGGCTTTCATTTGAAGGATATTCTTAGTCCTTCCGAAATTACCCCTTGGACCCAGGGGTCGTCCGTAATCGACGCCCACTTGTCTGTAAAACTCGATAACCTTCCGCCCACCGGAACACGATAGAGGTTCAAACCATCACCTCCTGGACCTGCGAGGCCAGCGGAAGGAGAAACTATGTCCTCCACGACCCGCACCTCGTCCCGTCGACCTCGGGACGTCAGACCGGTTGTCTCGGCCCGAATAACGTCCCGTACGTGAGTCGCTGCCTTGACAGTCTCTAGAATAAGACCTAGAGGACGTATAAGAACCTCTATAGGAACTTCTCTTGGGCGTACTTGTCCCAGAAGTGCCTGTCTTACTCTTATCTGCTGTATCCGACTTTTTGGAAGCGGATTTAAAAAGCAGAGAATCCGAAGCTTTCTTAGTTATCTTATCATAGATTGCTGAAAGCTTGCTGTCGAAGAGAAGCTCTACGGAGACCGAAGCGAGTCTGAGAGAGTTCTTCACCTTACTATCCACACGCGTGGATGTAGCTAGGGCTGCGTCACGTCTAACCAACTCCAGGTTTGCCACTGAAAGGGCGGAGTTATACGTGGAATAAGCTACTGCCCTTGAAAGAAGTCTTAATGAGGATTGTATATCCTGGAATTCTTTCCCTTGAAGACGCAATGATAACGCCTTAGTAAGGTGGTCTGTATGATAAGGCATCTAAGCTTGCGCTGTTAGACGTTATTGTCGTTTCCAACGTCGCGGTTGGAATGGACATAGACGACGGTAACGACAATTCCAAGTCTTCCGCCTTGTCGTCTAGATGCAGAGGAACTCTCGGTATGCCCTGTCCTGCCGTTTCGAATTTATTCCTTGAATTGATGAAAGGCAGATTGAGAGCATTAGTGGACAAGAAACCAGCCTTGCCTGTTTTGGAAGCAAGCTTATAGATAGCGTCGTTCAATAATTCGAATGTTCTTGTGACATTATTGGACTGTGTCGGAAACTCAGGGACGATGTCTCTGAACCGCTCAAAGAATTCTGTGTCCATCGACGCTATCAGTCTCTTATCTGGCATTGCAGCAGTCTGGCCCGACGGAACAACTTGTGGAAGGTAATGCCGGATGAAATCTACGGCGGCTTTATGTTGTTCCGAAAAGAATAGCTCCAAATCCTCGGTATCCCTTTCGCCATCCTGTCGGACCTCATTATGTTCTCGGTCGTCCGTACCCGATGCTTCGGCGGAGCGTACCGACCCAGCGTCGTCGGATAATTCTTGATCCGACATAGGTTCTGTCGTTTGCTGGGATGTTGCGATAATTTGTGCTATTTGGGATAGCAGGTCCGTCACTGAGGCCTGTGGAGTAGCGGTCTTACGCTGCTTAGCCGCTGGAAGCTCCATGTAAACTGACTCCTGCATATTTCTCTTATGCAAACGTCCGGAGTCTACAGGCCTCTTATCCCTGGCTACCGGATGGCGTGACCTGGTCGCCGTGGAATCCCTGATTGGCGAAGCTGGCTGGATATCCTCGGTCACGTAGCCAAGATGCGGTCGTGTGCGCTGCTGAGAGGATGAGGAAGCCTTTTGGACAGTCTCTCCGGACTGTCTATATAACGGAGCGTCCCGAGCGGTGGACATATGTTCCGAATGCGAAACATTTTGTACCACAACATCTGGTCCCAGATGTTGTTGTACGAGAGAGGGGCCTCTCTCGCTCGCAGCCCGGATGGACCTGGACGAGCTAGGAACCGGACTACTAGGCTTCCTCCATTCTCTCCTCTTATCCGCCGTCACTGGGTGTGCAGCTTGAATATTTATAGTGCTCGCATCACCCAAATCTCCTTCCTGGACCGCAACGGACGAACCCGGCTGCCGAACCATTCGATGAATGGACGCTACACCGGGCGAGCTAGCGGACGTCAATGCCGTCGATCCTACTAGGGACCTCTTAGGCAATTGGCGTATCTCCATGAGCACTTTTGCCGCTAGCTCTTCATTTAATTGTGACGACGGAGGCACACTATTGGAAGACATCACGGAAACATCACCCTGTTCTTGTTCCTCTGAAATAGAGATTGATAAACTAGAGTGACCCTGCAGAGAAAGGACCGCCATGGCCCTTTTCCCGCTAACAACATACCGTGACACACGTTTCCAATGTTTGTCATCCCAATATTCACATACTGAACAGGAGTTAGTGCGAGTACACTGACTACAATTAATACAATGATCATGAAAGTCAGAGGAAGATTTCCTCTTATTACAATTTGAACAATATCCTTTCATAGTGAAAAGAATACAAAAAGTCCTAGCACTCGCACGAACCCCTGAAAACAAAGATACATAATAACATGATCCATTAACATAGAAAAAATAATTGAAATCAAAAAGAAATTTTGAAAAAATATTTTTTCAGCAAAGCCCAAGTTTCTGAAAAGTAATGTGGAGCCCCAATGGATCCCAAGCCTAAGTGTGGACAAAAATTTCAAACATATTTTAAAAAATTAATGCAACACTTACGAATAATAATAATGTATCTTGTAATGAATTAAACTAGTACAAAAACAAAAAATCCCCCTCCACAGAGACTGTTGCCAATGTAAACAAGAAGTGTATAAACACCAGAAACATGACTCCAGGCACTGATAACCCTGGCCCGAAATCAGTTACCAATAATACACTATCTGATGCAAAACAGAGACTTCCAGGGAAGAAACTGCAGAACATCAGATGGTAGATGCAGAACACTACGCCTAAACACCCATGGGTGAGAACGTAAACATGGGGAAAAGAACAGAATTCATTCTGTTACCTAGCTGAATCTCCCAAGAAATTTTAGTAATAATATTACTCAAAAATCTGCCAAAAGCATGGGAGAATAGCAAGGGGGGACTTAAAGGAAAAGGAGAGAGGAAACACTGAACAAGCAGTGAAACTTAATAGCAAGAATGACAACAACAGGCCCATGCCTCGAAAATAGGCAACTTAACATAATTTCATTAAAAAATTTCAAGTTACAGCCCTGAATATTTTCTGTCACTCATTTTTCCTCTCCTCCTTCTATATCCACTTTAGATCCACCATTTCTCTAATATTTATGTGTCTGGCATCATTTAAACTGAGATTTACAAGCACAAATATCAGTCAGATGTGAACTGATGAAGGGCCAAACAAAGAATGATTAATGGCACCAATTTCGGGACGTCCTTGACACTGCGCATGCGCAGTAGAGGTGAAGTATGGAGGGCCTTTCAGGACATGTTTTCTTTGGTTTTAGATGCAAATTTTGGGGTTTGGGGGGTAAAATTTGTGTTTGGCCCTATATTTTTAGGAGTTAGCACCAGCTATGTCTGGGTCATTGGTACAGTATAAAAATATACTAAATACCAGAACCCCCCAGAACCTCGTAGACAAAGGCAACTATAAGAATGAATTTACTTCTATTCTTCTTTCCTGTAACGATTATTGCATAAAATAATCATCAATTTTGGGACGTCCTTGACACTGTGCATGCGCAGTGAGGGCAAAGTATGGAGGACCTTCAGGACATGATTTCTTTTGGTTTTAGATGCAAATTTTGGGGATTGGGGGGCAAAATTTGTGTTTGGCCCTAGAATTTTAAGAGTTAGCACCAGCTATGTCTGGGTCATTGGTACAGTATAAAAATATTGATATTTTGGCGCTTTTCCATATTTCCAAGGGCTATAACTCACACAAGAATACTGCAATCAGCATGAAACTCAAACTTGATCTGTAAGTCATCATTCTATAGTAGTTTACCAAAAAGGAAATCATTCCGTTGCAGCGTTTCCAAAAAAACTCCGGAAAACTGATATTTTGGTGCTTTTCCATATTTCCAAGGGCCGTAACTCACATAAGAATAAGGCAATCAGCATGAAACTCAAACTTGATCTGTAAGTCATCATTCTATAGTAGTTTACCAAACATGAAATCATACCGTTGAAGCGTTTCCAAAAAAACTCCGGAAAACTAAAGCGTGACTGACAGACCGACAGACTGACATACGGACACACCGACAGACTGATGGATGGACAGAGTGCAAACCTATAGTCCCCTCCGGCGATGCCATTGGGGGACTAAAAACTGCTCACCCACATGCCATTTTACAAATAATGGCCTGAGAAACAGAAGATCTACTTTGTGTGGCCTTATTTCAGATCTCTTTTTATCAGTGTAGGTCTAAGACATCATGTGTGCACTTCAACTGGCAGAGACAAATGTAATGTTGAGCCAGCTAATGTAACAAGATGTGTGTGCACAGGGTTAGAAATGCTATGGCCAGCATGGTCCAAAGCATGGGCACATTGGTGTTTGCACTGAATGACAATTTTTGTCAGCAGAATGGAGTTTCATTGTTAAGTTTTGAGTTTCTGAGCATGTGTTACTAACGATTATCTATCATTAACCTTCAGCATGCTAATAGGAATCACTTAATAGTACAGTATTCTACTTTGCCTTGAGGTGTGTGATCCGTCACACAGAGCTTTTGAAAACCATGGGGGTGCGATGGCATGCAAGCATGATATCACATATCAAATTTCAAAGACTATTAACTCCTTGCATGCTGCTGGCGGATATTCCTGCTCAGCACAGGGTTTCTCTTGTCACTGATATAAGTATAATTTGGGCATATTTAAACATATTTTCCCCTGTAAATTGAATGGATTTTTTCACCAAAGATTTCTTGTTATATTTAGATCAATTTTTCATCAACTCTAGTCATGGCTGCTTTACAGCAGCCATGACTAGAGTTGATGAAAAACTATCTTGAAAATACTCAGCGGGTTAAGAGTTAAACAGTTGGAGACACACACAAAAAATAGAGGATCGCTAATGAGTTGTGATTTGATATGAAATTTCTATACGATCACAAAAATAGATTTATTTATTTATTTATTGGTGTTTAAGGTCACATACTTATGCACAATGGCTAATCATGACAGTTTCACGGGCGGAGGAAGCCGAAGTACCTGGAGAGAACCACCGAGCATCTACGAGCAACTGCCAGCTCCTCAACATTCTAACTCTGTTCAAGCTCCGCTCAAGCAGGGTTACAGTGGTTGAAGACAAGTGCACCATCGACGTGCAGTACGCCTTAGTACACGACATCATCGTGCCCCCATGTCGGCAATCGGGATAAAGTGCCTTGCCCAAGGACACAATGCGGGTCGTCCCGGACAGGGATCGAACTCGGCACCTCTAGCATAGAAGTCCAACAGTCTACCACTGAGCCACCACGCCCCCTCAAAAATAGATCGAAGCTGAGGTTTACTGAGAAGTTTCCGAGAGGTTTACCAAGGCCCAGACTGATTTTAGAGAACAGGGTTCAGAAATGTCATATCAAATTGTGATGAATTTGAGATTCTTTTTATCACATAATGTGTAATTGAAACTTCCAACTAACATTTACAACTACAACTGACCAGGGCTGTTCACAAAAATCACTATACAAATTTTCGTTGTTTTACTTAAATTTCTGCCTCGTCAAGCTCATTCCAATGAGGAGTCATAAGCTATGCTTCTGAGACAAAAAATGAAAATATTTAGTTCTTCAGGGAATGTTTTCTGAAAATCTCATCCGCTTTTTGTATTCGGTAGTCAGTAAATGAAAAATGAGAAGAGATTAATTCAATTCTACTTCTGAAACTACGTCACTCACAACGTTATGACATTGACATCTGATGTCCTAGCCATATTAGACATGTTGTGATTGATTTATTCCATAATAAGATATTTAATTAATTATTGAATGCAATTTTTATAATCTTTATTGGAGTATGAACGTGTGGGAATGGGTACAAACTATGTATGAATCCCGAAGGGATTCATACAATTTGTACCCATTCCCACATGTTCATACTCCAATAAAGATTATAAAAATTGCATTCAATTCTTATAATTACATTCCGTAACTGTTTAAACTACTTTTTACCAAACAACAAAGCAGAAAGACAAGAGGTGCTAAAAGTTAAAAACCCGCCCAAACACCGCCCGAATTACATTCTGTCAACTGTGCTCTACTGTAAATGCGGGTCAAAGTTCGACCAAATGTATTCATTGGAAAATGAATTACATTTAGTCATGACATTTTCATCCAGCTGACCAATGGGAATTGAGTATTTGGACCCAAAACGTATAACTACATTAACAATGTAATTATTGGTGATTATACTATAAATAACAGTAAAAACATGAAGTAAAGATGAAATATCTGTTAGGATAGATATTACCTTCATGACTCCATACTATCACTGTGCTATCATTAGAACCCGATGCAATTACATGGTCATTGAACACCACACAATACTGAAACAAACAAAAATTTATTTATTTATTGGTGTTTAAGGTCATATATTTCTACCCAATGGCTAATCGTGATGACAATATGGAGAAAAAATCAAGTTTAGTCAATCGTTTATACCCATTTTATATTACTTTCAGCCCAGGCACTGCTGACTGGATCCTATTTTACCAGTAAAACAGAGCTTTTTTACTAGGGCTGTCATGATTTTTGAATTTAGGAATCAATTAATCGTTCCAAATAATCGATAATAATTGATAAATCAAACATTGATGACCACCCTCTCCCTCTCTTTGAAGTTGTTAAAAAATGAAGTTCAAGTCAGTTGACCTACCTCAAGTAAACAACAAAGATGATCCTCTTTTAGGTACATTCAAAGCTTTGATGTTCTGAACTTTTGAACCATCAGTGTAATAATCAAGACTGGTCGGCAGTTGTGAACTGTTCGCAATTGCCGATAGGTCTTGATTATTACACGGATGGTTCAAAAGTTCAGAACATCTGAGCTTTCAATGTACCTAAAAGACAAATGCTTCTAACAGCTTCTTGAGGTTTAACGTTGACGTTCTTGACCTTTTACCTTTAGAAGCAAGTTTTCTGATCAAATTTTTTTTTAATTATTAAATGTCTAAAATGGGGTAAAATTTACCAATTCTTTGACAATTGATTAATCATTACAGCCCTAGTTTAGTCAATCGTTTATACCCATTTTATATTACTTTCAGTCCAGGCACTGGTGACTGGGTCCTATTTTACCAGTAAAACAGCTTTTTTTACTACAGTAAACAAGCACT
This sequence comes from Pictodentalium vernedei, assembly GCA_031216915.1. Lineage (NCBI taxonomy): Eukaryota > Metazoa > Mollusca > Scaphopoda > Dentaliida > Dentaliidae > Pictodentalium > Pictodentalium vernedei. The sequence goes on along the minus strand of CM062292.1, from coordinate 45,016,894 downwards.
GCCTCACTTCCTGGAGTTTACAAGGGGAAATGAAATATACAATACAAGGAACATTGCCATTGCATAGATCAATCACATAAATAAAAGTATCAATAAACACCCTGTCATGTTTTCAATTGCCTTAAGGATCAACTACATTTTTTCACTAATTAATTGATTTAGTGCTAGAAGCTCCCATTGCTGGTTGCATCCTGTCTTTAAAAACATATATTTCTGTTTCAAATCATATTTAAAAAATAATTTAGCACTCTTATCAGGTAATTAACACTCTGCATCCGCCCCCCCCCCCCCCTCCCCCTGCCAACATACACACATTGATGTAAAAATACAAAAAATTCAAGTAGCAAGTATGCCCCATAATGCAACAAGGAATTAAACCTTAACTGGAAGAGCTCACGGACCTCAAATTATCACACACAAAAAGTATCACGGTTCAGATAAAACATTCATATTTGGCATATAGTTTCACACACAGTGGTTATGGCATTGGACTTTAAATCAAAAGGTCCATCGCTTGGTCCCCGCTAGGGGTAACTGCACTGTGTCCTTCGGCAAGGCAGTTAAACCCAACATGTGGGTACAGTGGCATTATGTACTAAGGCACACTGCAGGTCGATGGCACACTGACAGTTCCTTGCTGATGCTCAGTGGTTTTCTCCAGCTTCCTCCATTTGTAACATTGTCTGACATGAGGTTACCCTAGTTGTCGAAAGTGTTGTTAAAACCCTAATAAAAAAAATTTAAAAAAGAAGCTTCACACACTGATGGTGTTTTCTTAGGTGAGTGTGGTGGAATGCCATCCATTACAATTTTTTTATATATATAAAATCTAACACTTTACTGATCCACTAGGTATGTGTTAATCACATTACCCTTCATGTAGTTGTACCATGGTACACCATAGTATTGCTTCAAAGTACCCAGGTACACTAAGGTATTTTGGGACAAACCAATGAGGTACAGTACATGGTCCTTTTATTATTTATTTATTTATCGAGGTTTCAGGTCACATATTTTTGCATAATGGATAATCATGACCATGACAGTTTTACGGGTGGAGGAAGCCAGAGTACCTAGAGAGAACCACCGAGCAATGGCGAGCAACTGTCAGCTCCCCAACATACTAACTCCACACAAGCAGGGTTAGCATTGGTTGAAGACAAGTGCACCATCGACATGCAGTACGCCTTAGTACACGGCGTCACCGTGCCCCCACAAGTGCAATGGGTGTGAAGTGCATGGTCCTTTTGGCTGCACCATTCTCTCTTTTTATAACCACTGCAAACTTACAACCAGAGGCTCAAGTGAGACTAAAATGCTCACCTGGCTCAAATTGTCAAAAGAGATGAGTGTATCTGCAAGTGATCAGCAGCAAGAGCAATTTTTTGATTTGCTATGACACAACCAAAGGCAACTTTTTTGGCCATTCATTTCTGCTGGTCCTAGGAAAGCTTTCTAGCAAGCTCTGTTCTATGAAGTATTATAAAACAACCAGACAAATTTTTGTTTTGTTTTCAACTCCTGTGGTTCTCTCTAGCTCCCATGCCTCCCCCCCCCCCCCCAAAAAAAAAAAAAAACCCCAAAACAAGCGACCCGATTTGAACAGTCTTGAATTTGACACCCCTAGAGATGTTACATACCAAATATGAAAGGATTCTCAATGGTGGGCCTGAAGAAGAATTTTCAAGAAATTTTCTCATATTGCACGAAGTTAAACTTTGGGCTTCAATAAAAAGCCCAATTATTAACCCAGGGACCTGATTTGAACAACCTTCAATCTAACTCTCCCAGAGGTGTTGCACACCAAATATCAAAAGAATCTGACTGCTGGATCTGAAGGAGATGATTTTAAATGATAATTCCCCATATTGCACTAAGTAAATATTTGGGCTCCCTTGGGAAACCCAAATATTAACCCAACAACTCGATTTGAACAAAATCGAATCTTACACCTCTAGAGATGTCACATACTAAATATGAAAGGATTCTCACTACTGGGTCTGAAAAAGATTTTTTAAGAAATTTTCTCATATTGCATTAAGTTAAAACTTGGGCTCCAATAAAGAGCCGAAATATTCATCCAGGGATCCCATTTGAACAAACTTGAATCTAACCCTATGTCCCCCCCCCCCCCCCTCCCCTAAAGATGCTGCATACCAAATATCAAAAGAATCTGACTGGTGCATCTGAAGAAGAAGATTTTTAAAGACTATTCCCCATATTGCACCAAGTTCATAATCAGGCTCCCATAGGAGGCCCAAATATTAACCCAGGGACTCGATTTGAACAAATTCAAAGTTTACACCTCCAGAGATGTCACATACCAAATATGAAAGGATTCTCACCAGTGGATCAGAAAAAGATGTTTTTAAGAAATTTTCTCATGTTGCACTAAGTTAAAATTTGGGCTCCAATAAAGAGCCCAAATATTCATCCAGGGATCCCATTTGAACAAACATGGATCTAACCCCCCTAAAGATGCTGCATACCAAATATCAAAAGAATCTGACTGGTGCATCTGAAGAAGAAGATTTTTAAAGAATATCCCCCATATTGCACCAAGTTAATAATCAGGCTCCCATAGGAAGCCCAAATATTAACCCAGGGACACGATTTGAACAAATTCAAATCTTACACCTCTAGAGATGTCACATACCAAATCTGAAAGGATTCTCACTAGTGGGTCTGAAAAAGAAGATTTTTAAGAGATTTTCTCATATTGCACTAAGTTAAAATTTGGACTCCAATAAAGAGCCCAAATATTCATCCAGGGATCCCATTTGAACAAACTTGAATCTAACTCCCCTAGAGATGCTGCATACCAAATATCAACAGAATCTGACTGGTGGATCTGAAGAAGAAGATTTTTAAAGATTATTCCCCATATTGCACCAAGTTAATATTCAGGCTCCCATAGGAAGCCCAAATATTAACCCAGGGACTCAATTTGAACAAACTTCGATCTGACCCCTGTAGAGATGTTTGTATACCAAGTATCAAAAGAATATGACTGTTTGATCTGAAGAATAATATTTTTAAAGCTTATTCCCCATAGTGCCCTAAGTTAATTATTTGGGCTCCTGTATTGAGCCCAAATATGAACTGAGGGGCTCGATTTGAACACACTTGTATTTGACCATCCTATGGTCACTGTATACCAAAAATCCAAACATTCTGATCAGTGGTTCTGAAGAAAATTTTTCTCCTCACTTTTTTGCAAATGTGCTGACTCAGCATTTTTTCAAACGCCCCCTACAGAACACCCTGACAAAACCGATGGCCATTTTTTTTTTTTTAAAACATTTTACTGGTCAAAAGGATGCTTCATACCAAATAACAGTTTTCTGTTCTGTGTAGTTTGGGAAAATATGGGCATTTGAATTTTTTTCTATTTTTAGCCTCTGGGGTACTGACGGGCTACAATTTTTTTTTAGGGGGGGGGGGGGGAATCAATCAAGTACTTTGGACCCACTTATAGTACATGCCAAATTGGGTTGAAATCGGCCCATCGGTTCTTGAAATAGAAATTTTGGGCAGTGCCCAAAATGGGTATGTGCCCACAGAGAGCCTAAATATTGATCTACCAACTTTCCTTGAACAAACTTTAATCTTCAACACCAAAGAATGTTCCATACCATATATCAAGGCAATCTCTCTGGTGGTTCATGAGAAGAAGATTTTTAGGCTTTGGCATCATTGCCCAGAGCCCGCAGAAGGCAGCCGCTTCATTTGAACAAAATAGAAAGGGTATACTCCAGGGATGGTTTGTGCAATATATGTTTGAATTTGACTGAATGGCTGTGAAGAAGAAGCCAAGTTTGCAAAAGTTAACAGACAATGGACAACAGACGACGGATGCCAAGTGATGGCAATAGCTCTCACTGACTTGCAGTCAGGTGAGCTAAAAATAAAAATAAAAATGTTTTTTGTCTGATATTTTACCCAAGTTAATAAAATTGATAAATTTATGAAGCCTAAAAACATAAAACAAAACAGACAGTTTCTGGATGGACCTATCAATACCCCACCCCCGTCGGCATGCTCACACCAAAGATCATAATGCATTTGGTGATCATTTTTGTGAAAACATGAGATTGCACCAGAAGTGCTTGCATACCCCTATCTCAAGTTGAGAAATAGGACTGTGTCTGGATATACAAAATAAAAAATCACTGAAAATTTGACAAAGTAAACTCTGGTGAATACATTGTGAGCAACTCTGTTCAACATGTGGCAGAATTGGGTCATCTCAAGGATACAGCACACCAAATTTTGTTGAAATCCATCCACTCACTCCGGATATATGGATCCAGATAGATGGACGAACGGTAAGACAGTTGTTTGGACAGACACATTTAATTCAATATTACCCCCCCCCCCCCCCCCAATCTCCTCAAGAGTGGGGTATAATAAGGAATACAAGAAGCAGCATGTCAGCACTCTTTGGATTTGGTATTCCAGAATGAGGGGCACTGGTTGTGAGAGAAGAGTATATTGGATTTGAAATCAGATTAACCCTTTACCCAATGTAGACGATTTCAAAATTTATTTTAAATATCATTTTTAAATTTTTTTCAAAAATTTCAACAAAACCATATCGAGCTGGTTCCAAAAGGGGGCACATGATATAGTTTTGTTGAAAATTTTCAAAAAGTTGAAAAATTTATAGTAGTTTATATATTTTTTATACTTACCAATGACCCAGACATAGCTGGTGCTAACTCTTAAAAATCTAGGGCCAAACACAAATGTTGCCCCCCAATCCCCAAAATTTGCATCTAAAACCAAAAGAAATCATGTCCTGAAGGACCTCCATACTTTGCCCTTACTGCGCATGCGCAGTGTCAAGGACATTCCAAAATTGGCACCAATTATCATTCTTACAAGCAGTGCCTGGTCAGCGCTATGTACTCAGCGGGAAGGTATGAGTTCCCAACTCCTGGGAGGGCCATCCCCGTCTGAGTCATTGGTAAGAATAAAAAATATATAAATTACTATAAATTTTTTAACATTTTTATACTGTACCAATGACCCAGACATAGCTGAATAGTAAAAAGGCTGGAGGGCCTAGGACATAGAGGAAAATCCAATAAGCTCAACTATATAATATAGAGTCAACCCCTCAAGGAGAAAAGGAGTATCTTTATGTTAAATTAGAAAGATACAATACCCTTCATAATTGAGCACAATAACATTCATGTTCTCTATTAACATCCAGTATAACCCTTTATACTAATTATTTTGAAAGTAAGCCAATAAATAAAGTTAGTCCAGAGAATTGAGACTCTTTATATTCTTTAAAAGTGTCCGAGGATTGTATATTAATGCCCGTTTGACACTTGACATATACAAATGCTTCACACCGAGCTACACTTTAAAAATATGACATGAATGAATTTTTAACATTAATATTACACTTTAAAACCATCCCGGAAACGACTCAGAAATACTGACTTCGGAGGAGGCATTCCCTTGCTTTTCACTATAAAGCAGGTGACCTAAGGGAACACCCTCCCCCCCCCCCCCCTTCCCCCTGCCCTGGGTCAAATAGCCCAGAGCGAAGAGGGCAGCCGGACGGAGTCACTGCCGGAACAGAAAGCCTGCATAACTATAGTTGCAACTGTTTAGTGGACGACATTCTGAGCAACAGATAACGGACCTAAACAATGCAGATCTCCAGAAATGGACTCAATATTTCTGAGATAAAAATTTGTGAATGTGGATGGCTGAGACCAATAAGCAGCCTTCATTAAATCTGTAATAGCAATACTATTAGCGTAAGCCCAAGATGTAGAAAGAGCTCTTACTTCATGAGCCGAAATCTTAAGCACAGACTGCTGAGAAGAAGATAAATTTTCATAAGCAGTACGGATAGTTAATTGAATCCATCTAGCAATAGAATGGACCGAAATGTCCTTTCTATTAGGCATCAGAGACAGAAAGAAACGTTTTCGTCCCTTTCTGATAAACTGAGATCTCTGTTTATAGATACGTAACGCTCTAACAGGACAGAGCAAAGGCCTACGCCCGTCTGAAGACGGAAGAGCCTTAATAACAATAGGTTCCGGATATTTATTAGGAGCCTGATTCTTAGCTAAAAATCCCACATTAGTAGTGAAGGTGATAGTGTTCCCGACACTACGATAGTGAGAATCATCCACCGACAGTGCATGAAGCTCACTGACTCTTCTAGCAGAAGAGAAAGCTAAGAGAAAAGCTGTCTTATAAGACAAGAATTTGAAATCTACTGTCCCAAGAGGTTCAAATGGCTTTTCCTTCAGTTTAAGAAGAACCCAAGCTAAATTCCACTTAGGAATTAACCTAAGAGTTCTGGGTCTATTTATCGAGAAGTTTCTAACTAACTTAGATAAAGAGACATTAGATCCAATTTGTAAACTATCATGATGTGCATAGGTATCAGATAACATAGACCTATAACCCTTAATAGTAACAGGCTGCAGTTTGATTTCGTCAAACAAGTATACTAGAAAGTTTGCAAAGTCTGGTATGGAGGGATCAAAAATATCAACAGAATGATCCCTACACCAACGACGAAAAACCTTCCACTTAGCCACATAGTTTAGCGAAGAGGAGGTCCTCCTACAGTTAGAAATCGCGTCCACTGCTCGTCCTGTAAAGTGCTTGCCATGCAAGAAGGACCGCACAACGGAAAAACGTGAAGGTTGAGACCTTGCGGGTTGTGATGGAGTTGACGCGATTTCCCCTGCGAAAGAAGATCCTCCCGTGGAGGAAGCTTTCGTGGTAGGTCCCACAACAGACACCTGAGTAGATTTATCCACGGTCTCTGTCGAGACAGAGATGCTACCAACAGAATCTTGCATTGAGATTGTTTTATCTTTAGCAATACTTGCTGAATTAACGGCGCTGGAGGATACGCATATCCTATCATTCCATCCCAAGGGATCGACAGAGCGTCTACTGCAAATGCTCTTGGATCCAGACACGGAGACACATACGTCTGCAACTGATTGTTGAGATGTGTTGCAAATAAGTCTATCATTGGCCGTTCCCATTGGTAGCAAATCTGATTGAATACTTGTTTGTTGAGAGTCCACTCCGACGGCAACAAGCGACCCTTTCGTGAAAGGGAGTCTGCTAGTACGTTCAGACGACCCGGTATATGACGGACCGAAAGTAGAACTTGATGTTCTAGAGCAAACAGAAGGATTCTTTCCGTTAGATTGAACAACGGAATTGAATGAGTGCCTCCCTGATTCCGTATATACGCCACTACTGTCGTATTGTCAGATAGGATTTGGACATGAGCATTGTGAATAATGTCCATCCAATGACGTAACGCAAGCCAAATTGACATCATTTCCTTGATGTTTATGTGCTTGCCCAGGAATTGCGGATCCCAAAGACCCTGGCATCTCGAATCCGTTGGAATCAATGATGCACCCCAACCTGTTTGACTGGCATCCGTCATAATGGTAAAACTCGGATCCGGCAACTGTAGCGGAACTCCCTGAGTTAACCACTGAATGTTTGCCCAAGTCTGAATCTCTCGTTTCACTTGATCTGACAAGAGAACGTGTATGTCGAGCAAATGAATTTTCACACTCCAATTCTGAGTCAAGAAAATTTGGAGAGGACGCGTGCGTAACCGCCCCATCGGAATGAGATCCGCAGCGGCTCCGCACAGACCTATCAGTCTCATGAACTTCCTCGCTGTGACTCTGTCTGCGTGCAGACAATAGCAAGCGTAACAACTGACTAATTTTCCTCTGGTTAACGGCAGACGAACGAGATTGTTGTGCGTCTCGAAGCTCATTCCCAGATGTGTGAATGACTTGGACGGCACCAGATCCGACTTCTCCTCGTTTATTATAAAACCGAGACGTCGGAGTAATAGAAGCAGACTCTGCACATCGTTCTGAAGCGTTAACTCGTTGCCGTACCTCTGAAGAATGTCGTCCAGGTAGGCCGACGTTACCGCAGACGAATGAGTTCGGAAATACATCATTACCGAGTTCATTACCCGAGTGAAAGCCCAGGGTGCTAGATTCAATCCGAAGCACATCGCCCGGAATTGATACACCATCCCTAGTACTGAGAAGCGTAGATACTTTCTGAATGTCGGATGTACCATGATGTGAAAGTACGCATCTTTGAGATCTATGCTTGTTGCATAATCGTTCACCCGAATACTCGCTCTGACCCATCGAATCGTCTCCATATAAAACTTCGGAGCGACGATCAGCTTGTTTATCCAGCTCAAATCTATGACTGGACGGAACGAGCCATCTGGTTTCGGAACCAGAAACAGATGGCTGTAGAATCCCGGTGTCTCCTGGTTTTCTACGACCTCTACCGCATTCTTCATTAAAAGAGACTGCACCTCTGATAACAGAGCATCTCTTTTCTGCGGATTTGACGGAAGTTGAGTCCATTTTGGACTTTGAGTTAATGGAGGCTTTCGTTTGAAGGATATCTTTAGACCTTCCGAAATCACCCCTCTCACCCAAGGGTCGTCCATAATCGACGCCCACTCTTGTGAAAAACTCGACAACCTTCCGCCAACCGGCACGCGATAGAGGTTGAAGCCATCACCTCCTGGACCTGCGAGGCCCGCGGTAGGAGAAACCACGTCCTCCACGACCCGCACCTCATCCCGTCGACCTCGGGGCATCCGACCGGTTGTCCCGGCCCGAAGGACGTCCCGCATGTGAGTCGCTGCCTTGACGGTCTCTTGAATAAGACCAAGAGGATGCACCGGAACCTCTACAGGAACCTCTCTTGGGCGCATTAGACCCAGAAGTGCCTGTCTTACTCTTATCTGCCGTGTCCGACTTCTTAGAAGCAGATTTGAACAGCAGAGAATCCGAAGCTTTCTTAGTAATTTTATCGTAAATTGCAGAAAGCTTGCCGTCGAAGAGAAGTTCTCCGGAGACCGAAGCGACTCTGAGAGAGTTCTTCACCTTACTATCCACGAGTGTGGATGTAGCTAGGGCTGCGTCACGTCTAACCAACTCCAGGTTTGCCACTGAAAGGGCGGAGTTACACATGGAATAAGCTACTGCCCTTGAAAGAAGTCTTAAAGAGGATTGTATATCCTGGAATTCTTTCCCTTGAAGACGCAGTGATAACGCCTTAGTAAGGTGGTCTGCGTAAGATAAAGCATCTAAACTGGCTCTGTTAGACAAAATAGTCGTCTCCAACACCGCGGTTGGAATAGACGCAGACGACGGTAATGATAATTCTAAGTCTTCCGCCTCGTCGTCCATACGCAGAGGAACTCTCGGGATACCCTGTCCTGCCATATCGAATTTATTCCTTGCATTAATGAAAGGCAGGTTAAGAGTATTGGCGGACAAGAAACCCGCTTTTCCTGTTTTGGAAGCAAGTTTGAATACAGCGTCGTTCAATAATTCAAATGTTCTTGTGACATTATTGGACTGAGACGGAAACTCGGGAGTGATGTCCCTGAACCACTCAAAGAAATCAGTGTCCAATGACGCTATAATTCTCTTGTCCGGTACCGCAGCAGTCTGGCCCGACGGAACAACTTGAGGAAGAAAGTGCCGGATGAAGTCGACGGCAGCTTTATGTTGTTCCGAAAGGGATAGCTCCAAGTCATCCGTATCCCTTTCACCATCCGGTCGAACCTCATGATGCTCCCGGTCATCCGCACCCGATGCTTCAGCGGAGCGTACCGACCCAGCGCCGTCGGATAATTCCCGATCCGACACCGTTTCTGTCGGTTGCTGGGATGCTGCGATAAGTTGTGCTATTTGAACAAGCACGTCCGACATCGAGGCCTGCAGAGGCGCAGTCTTTCGCTGCTTCGCCGAGGGCAGCTCCGCATCTGGTGACTCCCACATAGTCTTCCTATGCGAACGTCCGGAGTCAACCGGCCTCGTGTCCCTGGCTACCGGATGGCGTGACCTGGTCGCCGAAGAATCCCTGATCGGCAAAGCTGGTAAAATATCGGCGGTCACGTAGCCAAGGTGCGGTCGTGTGCGCTGGTGAGAGAAGCCTGAGCAGTCTCAGCGGACTGCCTATACAACGGAGCGTCCCGAGCGGCGGACGTGTGCTCCGCTTGCGACACATTTTGTACCACAACATCTGGTCCCAGATGTTGTTGTACGAGAGAGGGGCCTCTCTCGCTCGCGACCCGGCTGGACCTGGACGAGTTAGGAACCGGACTCGAAGGCTTCCTCCGATCTCTCCTACTATCCGCCGTCACTGGGTGTGCACGTTGAATGTTTATAGTGCTTGCATCACCCAACATTTCCTCCTGGACCACATCGGACGAACCCGGCTGCCGAACCATTCGGTGAATGGACGCTACACCGGGCGAGCTAGCGGACGACATTTGTCTTATCTCCATGAGCACTTTTGCCGCTAGCTCTGTATTCATTTGTGACGATGGAAGCGCACGTGCGGAAGATAACATGGAAACATCACCCTGTTCTTGTTCCTCTGAAATAGAAACTAATAGAGTAGAGTGACCCTGCGGAGAAAGAGCCGGCATAGCCCTTTCTCCACTAACAACATATCGTGACACACGTTTCCAATGTTTGTCATCCCAATATTGACATATTGAACAGGGATTAGTGCGAGTACACTGACTACAATTAATACAGTGATCATGAAAGTCAGAGGAAGATTTCTTCCTATTACAATTTGAACAATATCCTTTCATAGTGAAAAGTCAACAAGTCCTAGTACTCGCACAAACCCCTAAACACAAAGATACATAATAACATGATCCATTAATATAGAAAAAACAATTGAACATCAAAATAATTTTTGAAAAATATTTTTTCAGCGAAGCCCAAGTTTCTGAAAAGTAACGTTGAGCCCCAATGGATCCCAAGGCTAAGTGTGGTCAAAAATTTAAAAATTATATTAAATAATTAATGCAACACTTATGGATAATAATAATGTATCTTATAGTGAGATAAACTACTCCAAAGGCAAACAGCCCCCTCAAAAGAGACTGTTGCCAATGTAAACAAACAGTGTAAAAACACCAGAAAACATGACTCCAGGCACTGACAATACTGGCCCGAAATCAGTCATCAAAATTACACACTATCTGATGCAAAACAGAGACTCCCAGGGGAGAATCTGCAGAACATCAGATGGTAGATGCAGAACACAACGTTTATACACCCATGGGTGAAAACGTAAACATGGGGAAAATAACAGAATTCATTCTGTAACCAAGCTAATTCTCCCAAGAGAATTTAGAAATGATCTTTCTCAAAAATATGCCAAAAGCATGGGAGAATAGCAAGGGGGGACTTAGAAGACCAGGGGAGAGGAAACACTGAATAAGCAGTGCAACTTTATAGCAAGAATGACAACAACAGGCCCATGCCTCGAAAATAGGCAACTTAACATAATTTCATAAAAAATTTTAAGTACAGCCCTGATTATTTTTTGTCACTCCTTTTTCCTCTCCTCCTTCTATATCCTCCTTAGAATCACCATTTCTTCAATAATTACGTGTCTGGCATCCTTTAAACTGAGATTTACAAGCACAAAGATCAGTGAGATGTTGACTGATGAAGGGCCAAACAGAGAATGATAATTGGCGCCAACGTCCTTGACACTGCGCATGCGCAGTAAGGGCAAAGTATGGAGGTCCTTCAGGACATGATTTCTTTTGGTTTTAGATGCAAATTTTGGGGATTGGGGGGCAAAATTTGTGTTTGGCCCTAGATTTTTAAGAGTTAGCACCAGCTATGTCTGGGTCATTGGTACAGTATAAAAATATAATATTTTTTCAGCTGCTGAATTTGCATATTACGTGGGCGGGTGGATACGGGCAATTCGTTGGGTACAGGGTTAACACAACAAGACTTGGAAGACATTAGAAAGAAATTTGTGAATCTAAATAAAATTTTTAAGATTCGCAAGAAATTTCCTGGAGGCCTATACATTGGTTAACTTTTGACTGCCCGGCTTTCACATTTTCACAGGTTTTGAGAGTTAGGCTATTAAAAAAAAAATTGTTTCTTCGGCACCTCCCTCATCTTAGAAAATCTGCCTCATCACCTTTTTTTCACGTGGAAATCTCTTCTATAACACTATTCTGTACTTGTAGGACAAATATTTAACCATCTATACCTTGTTTGAGAGAGTTCACAGAGCTCTGTCGAAGAAAATATAGTTGGTTAAATTTTCAACTACATTATGTGAAATTTTCACTGCTGAAAACATCGGTGTGCCACATTATAGTGTAAGTAGTTAAATTTCTGATTCCAACTATTTTCAGAACAGTTAGTTGTCAACATAAAAAAAAGCATCCCTCCATCATCATAAAATTGAGAAAAAAATACCTGAAAATCAATAAAGATACTTTTTATGAGCCTTATTTCTTGGATTGTAACTCCACTCAGTTGTGTTTCAATGGCAATCCACTCACCACATAGTGCACCCAGTATTTGGCATGGTGCATCAAAATCATATTTTTTCTTATACATCAATTAACTCACCACTTCTCCTTCATGTCCTGCCAGTGTGTGGAGACAATCTCCATTTTTAGCATTCCATATTTTCAAATAACAGTCACCACTTCCACTGACTAGAATATCCTTGCCCAGTTGACAACAGTTGACCACTACAAAAAAAATCATTTAAAAATTTTTCAATCACTGAAGAAATGAGATTTTTTTGCTTAACTGGTTAAGTGCGAGAAGCCACTATAATGGTTCTCTTGAAAAGTGCTGAAAGCCACTTTAGTGGTTTTACACTTTTATGAATTAGCAGCATGTTGTTTGTAAGGCAGTAGCGAAAATGTTTTTGATATAAAATTGTTTTGTTACAATTCATTGGAGAGTGCCAGAAGGCACTCTCCAATAAATTGTAACAAAACAATTATTTATGAACAAAAATCTTGCAAAACTAAGCTTCTCCATGCTGGTGGTATGGTATCTTTTAAAAAAGTTAAAAAATTTATAGTAATTTATATATTTTTTATACTTACCAATGACCCAGACTTAGCTGGTGCTAACTCTTAAAAATATAGGGCCAAACACAATCCCCAAAATTTGCATCCAAAACCAAAGAAAACATGTCCTGAATGGCCCTCCACACTTCACCTCTACTGCGCATGCGCAGTGTCAAGGACGTCCCGAAATTGGCGCCATTAATCATTCTTGTAACCAGTGCCTGGTAAGTGCTATGTACTCAGCGGGGAGGTATGAGTTCCCAACTCCTGGGAGGGCCATCCCCGTCTGGGTCATTGGTAAGTATAAAAAATATATACATTACTATAAATTTTTTAACATTTTTATACTGTACCAATGACCCAGACTTAGCTGAATAGTAAAAAGGCTGGAGGGCCTAGGACATAGAGCAAGTTGAAATACGCTCAATTATATAAAATAGAGTCATCCCCTCTAGGGGAAAAGGAGTATTAGGCCTTACATGTATCTTTCTTATTTATGATAAATTAGAAAGACACAACACCTTCCAAAATTGAGCATCATAACATCCATGTACTCTATTAATATCCAGTATAATCCTTATACTAATAATTTTTAAAGTAAGCCAATAAATAAAGTCTAGAGAATAGAGACTCTTTATACTCCTTAAAAGTGTCTGAGGATTGTATAATAACGCCCGTTTGACACGTGATATATTCAAAAGCTATACTTTAAAAACTATGACCAGAATGAATTTTTAAAACATAAACTTCTCACTTAAAAGCCACCCCAGTAACAGCTCAGAATTACTAACTCCGGAGGAGGTATCCCCTTGTTTTCATAATAAAACAGGTGACCCAAGGGAACACCCTCCCCCCCCCCCCCCTTTTTCTTGCCCTGGGTCAAATAGCCCAGAGCGAAGAGGGCAGCAGGACGGAGTCACTGCCGGAACAGAAAGCCTACCTAGCTATAGTAGCAACTGTTAAGTGAATGACATTCTGAGCAGTAGATAATAGACCTAACAATGGAGGCCTCCAAAAATGGACTCAATATTCTGAGATAAAAATTCATTAATGTGGATGGCTGAGCGCAATGAGCAGCCTTCAAAAATCTATAATAGCGACACTATTAGTGTAAGCCCAAGATGTAGAAAGAGCTCTACTTCATGAGCCGAAATCTCAAGCACAAACTGCTGAGTCAATGATATACCATAAGCAGTACCGATAGTTAAGTGAATCCATTAGCAATAGAATGGAGCGTAATGTCCTTCTATTAGGCATCAAAGACAGAAGAAGCTTACGTCCGTACTAATAAACTGATATCTGTTTATAAATACGTAAACTCTAACCAGACAGAGTAAAGGCCTATGCCCGTACGAAGACGGAAGGACCTTAATAACAATAGGTTCTGGATATTATTAGGAGCCTGACTCTTAACCAAAAATCCAACCTAAGTAGTAAAGGAAGTAGTGTTTCCATCACTACAAAAGTGAGAATCGTCCACCGATTGTGCATGAAGCTCACTGACTCCTCAGTAAAAGAGAAGACTAACAGAATTACTGTCTAAAAGGTCAGAATTTGAAAACTACTGTTTCCAGAGGCTCAAATGATTACTTAGCTAAATAAGATCCGAAGCTAAATTCCGTATAGGAATTTAATCTAATGATTCTAGGTCTATTTATCGAAAAGTTTCTAACTGACTTAGATAAAGAGACATAAGACTCAATTGTAAACTATCATAGAGTGCATAGGTATGAGATAACATAGACCTATAACCCTAATAGTAACAGGCTGCAGTAGATCTTGTCAAACAAGTATACTAGAAAGTTGCAATGTCTTGTATGGAGGGATAAAAAATATCAACATAATGATCCCTGCACCAACGACGGAAGAGCCTCCACTTTAGCCTCATAGTATAGTGAAGAAGAGGTTCTCCTACAGTAAGAAATCGCGTCCAAAGCTCGTCCTGTACAATGCTTGCCATGCAAGAAGGACCACACAACGGAATACGTGAAGGTTGAGACCTTGCGGGTTTTGATGAAGTTGACACGATTTCCCCAGCGAAAGAAGATCCTCTCATGGAGGAAGTTTTCGCGGTAAGTCCCACAGTAGACACCTGAGTAAATTTACCCACAGTCTCTATGAAGACAGAGATGCTATCAACAGAATTGTATTATGGATGTTTATCTTAGCAATACTTGCTGAATCAACAGCGCTGGAGGATACGCATATCCTATCATTCCGTCCTATTAGATCAATAGAGCGTTAACAACATAAGCTCAGGGATCCGGACATGCAAACACATACATCTGCAAATGAATAGTGAGTTGTGTCGCAAATAAATTATCATTGGGCGTTTCCATTGATAGCAAATCTGATTGAATACTTGTTTGTTGAGAGTCCATTCTGACGGCAACAAGCGACCCTTACATGAAAGGGAGTCTGCTAATACAATCAGACGACCGGGAATATGACGGACCGAAGCAGAACTTGGTGTACTATAACAAACAGAAGGATTCTTTCCGTTAAATTGAATAACGGAATCGAACGAGTGCCTCCCTGGTTCCGGAGAAACGCAACTACTGTCGTATTATCGGACAGGATTTGGACATGCGTTTCTGAATAATGTTCATCCAATGACATAGTGCAAGCCTAAAGAACATTATTCCCTGGAAGATAAGTGCTTGCCTAGAAACTGCGGCACCCAAAGACCCTGGCACTTCGAATCCGTTGGGATCAATATTGTACCCCAACCTGTTTGACTGGCATCCGTCATAATCATAAAACTCGGATCCGGCAACTGCAGCAGCACTCTCTAAGTCAACCACCGAATGTTGCCCCAGTCTGAATCTCTTGCTACACTTGATAGACAAGAGAACGTGTATATCGAGCAATTCATAGATTGCTGAAGAGTTGCTGTCGAAGAGAAGCTTCTCCGAGACCGATGCGACTCTGAGAGAGTTCTTCACCTTACTATCCACGCGCGTGGATGTAGCTAGGGCTGCGTCACGTCTAACCAACTCCAGGTTGCCACTGAAGGGCGGAGTTATACATGGAAAAACTACTGCCCTTGAAAGAAATCACATTGAGGATCATATCCTGGAATTCTTTCTCTTGAAGACGTAATGATAACACCTCAGTAAGGTGGTCTACGTAAGATAAAGCATCTAAGTTAAGTCTATTAGACATCATTGTCGTTTCCAACATCGTGGTTGGAATTGACATAGACGGAGAAAAAGATAATTCCCAGTCTTCAACCCCGCCGTCTAGATGCATATGAACTCTCAGTATGCCCTGTTCTGCCAAAATAAATTATTTCCTAGAATTGATAAAAGGCAGAAGAGCATTGCGGACAAGAAACTAGACTATCATGCTTGGTAGCAAGCTTATATATAGCGTCGTTAAATAATTCGAATGTTCTAATGACATTATTGGACTGTGTCGGTAAGTCAGGGACAATGTCCCTGAACCGATCCAAAACTCTGTGTCCAATGACGCTATTAGTCTCTTATCCAGCATCGCAGCAATGTAGTCCGACGGAACAACCTGTGGAAGATAATGCTGGAAGATATGTATGGCAGCTTCCGTTGTTCCGAAAGGGAAAGCTCAAAATCGTCCGAATCCCTTTCGCCATCCTGTCGAACCCTATAAAGTGTTTGGTGGTCCGAACCTGATGCAACAGCGGAGCGCACCGACCCAGCGCTGTCGAATAATTCCTGATCCAACCGAGAATCTGTCGATTGCTGGGATGCTGCGATAAACTGTGCTAACTTGGATAGCACGTCCGTCACTGAGGCCTGTGGAGAAGCGGTCTTACGATGCATTGACGCTGGAAGCTCCATGTTCGTTACCCCGTGCATACTTTATTATGCGAACGAACGGAGTGTATAGGCCTCGTGTCCCTTGGCTACCGGATGGCGTGACCTGTTCGCCGTGGAATCACTGAATGATGAAGCTGGCCGGATACTCGAGGTCACGTAGCCAATGTGCGGTCGTGTGCGCTGCTGTGAGGATGAGGAAGCATTATCGACAGTCTCTCGGACTGTCAATATAACGGAGCGTCCCAAGCGGCGGACATATGCTCCGAATGCGAAATATCTGTACCACAACATCCGGTCCCATATGTTGATGTACGAGAGAGGGACCTCTCTCGCTCGCAGCCCAGACGGACCTGGACGAGCTAGGAACCGGACTAACAGGCTTCCTCCGATCTGTCCTCTAATCCGTCGTCACTGGGTGTGTACTAAAGTTTATTATAGTGCTCGCATCACCCAAATCTCCTTCCTAGACCGCAGCGGACGAACCCGGCTGCCGAACCATTCGATGAATGGACGCTACACCGGGTGAGCTAGCGAATGTCAACTCCGTCGATCCCACTAGGGACCTCTTAGGCGATTGACATATTCCATGAGCACTTATTGCTGCTAGCTCTTCATTAACTATGACGACAGAGGCACACTTTTGAAAGACATCTCCGTAACTTTGCAAACAAGAAACCAGACATGCTTGTTAATAGCAAGCAAATAATATTATATATATAGCGTCGTTCAATAATTCGAAAGTTGTGTGACATTATTGGACTATGTCGGAACTGAGGGACGATGTCCCTGAACCGAACCAAAAATTTCTGTGTCCACCGACGCTATCAGTTTCTTATCCGGCATCGCAGCATTCTGGTCCGACGAAAGAACCTCTAGAAGATAAAGTCAGATGACATAAACAACAGCTTATGTTGTTCCGAAAGAGAAAACTCGAAATCCTCCGAATCCCTTTCGGCATCCCGTCGGACCTGATGAAATTTTCGGACGTCCGTACCTGCTTCCGCGGAGCGTCCCGACCCAGCGTCGTCGGATAATACATGATGCGATAGATTCTGTCGTTGCTGGGATGCTGCGATAAGCTGTGCTATTTGGGATAGCACGCCCGTCAACGAGGCCTGTGCAGTAGCGGTCTTACGATGCATTGCCGCCGGAAGCTCCGTGTACGTTGACTCCCACACACTTTCTTATGCGAACGTCCGGAGTCTGCAGGCCTCGTGTCCCTGGCTACCAGATGGTGTGACCTGGTCACCGATGATTCTCTGATTGGCGAAGCTGACTGGAAATCCGAGGTCACGTAGCCAAGAGCGGTCGTGTGCGCTACCATGAGAATGAGGAAGCCTTATTGACAGTCTCTCCGGACTGACTATATATCGGAGCGTCCCGATCGGCGGACGTATGCTCCGAAAGCGAAACATTTTGTACCACAACATCTGGGGCCAGATGTTGCTGTATGAGAGAGGGGCCTCTCTCGCTCGCAATTCGGATGGACCTGGACGAGCTAGGAACCGGACTGAAAGGCTTCCTCCGTTCTCCCTCTAATCCGCCGTCACTGGGTGTGCATTTGGTTGATTTATAGTGCTCGCATCACCCCAAAACTCCTTCTAGACCGCAACGGATGAACCCGGCTGCCGAACCATTCGATGAATGGATGCTACACCGGGCGAGCTAGCGGACGTCAACGGCCGTCGAACCTACTAGGGTCCTCTTAGGCAATTGACGTATTTACATGAGCACTTTTCCGCTAGCTCTTCATTAATTGTGACGATGGAGGCACACTTTTGGAAGACATCACGGATACATCACCCTATTCTTGATCGTCTGAAATTGAGATTGATAAAGTAGAGTGACCCTGCGGGGAAAGGACCGGAATGGCCAATTCCCCACTAACATAACGTGACATACGCTTCCCATTTTGTCATCGAAATTAACACATACAGAACAGGAGTTAGTGCGAGTACACTGACCACATATACAATGATTATGAAAGTCAGAGGAAGATTTCCTCTTATTACAATTGAACAATATCCTTTCATTGTGAAAAGAAAACAAAGTCCTAGTACTCGCACCAACCCCTGACAATCAAAATACATAATAATATGATCCATTAATATAGAAAAAATAATTGCAATCAAAAAATTTTGAAAAAATATTTTTTCAGAACAGCCCAAGTTTCTGAAAAGTAACGTTGAGCCCCAATGGATCCCAAGCCTAAGTGTGGACAAAAATTCTAAAAATATTTTAAAAAATTTATGCAACACTTACGAACAATAATAATGTATCTAGTTATGATTAAATTAACATCCAGATATTATTTCAAGAAATCCCCCCTCACACACAGGGCTGTAGTAAATGTGAACAATAAGTGTAAAAACACTAGAACAAGACTCCAAGCACCCTGGCCCGAAATCAGTTACCAATAATACACTATCTGATGCAAAACAGAGACTTCCAGGGAAGAAACTGCAGAACATCAGATAGTAGATGCAGAACACTACGCCTAACCACCCATAGGTGAAGACGTAAACATGGGGAAAGAACAGAATTCATTCTGTTAACCAGCTAAAACTCCCAAGAAATTTCAGTAATAAAATTACAGAAAATATGCCAAAAGCATGGGAGAATAACAAGAGGGGAATTAAAGGAAAGGGAGAGAGGAAAACACTGAACAAGCAGTGTAATTTGATTAACAAGAATGACCACAACTGGCTGTTGCCTCGAAAAAAGGTAACTTAACATAATTTCATTAAAAATTTTTAAGTTACAGCCCTGATTATTTTCTGTCACTCATTTTTCCTCTCCTCCTTCTATATCCTCCTTAGAATCACCATTTCTCTAATATTTATGTGTCTGGCATCATTTAAACTGAGATTTACAAGCACAAAGATCAGTCAGATGTTAACTGATGAAGGGCCAAACAAAGAATGATTAATGGCACCAATTTCGGGACGTCCTTGACACTGCGCATGCGCAGTAGAGGTGAAGTGTGGAGGGCCATTCAGGACATGTTTTCTTTGGTTTTGGATGCAAATGTTGGGGATTGGGGGGCAAAATTTGTGTTTGGCCCTATATTTTTAAGAGTTAGCACCAGCTAAGTCTGGGTCACTGGTACGGTATAAAAATATACTCATGTTACAAATCACCTTTGAGGGGGCACGGTGGCGTTGTGGTAACTGGTTCTCATCAGATCACCGAAGTTAACCAACGTCGAGCCTGGTTAGTCCTTGGATGGGTGACCATCTGAGTGATCGATTTGGACTCTCGCGTTGTGTCCTTGGGCAAGGCACTTCACCCTGATTGTCCACATGGGAGCACGATAACGCCGTGTACCAAGGTGTACTGCATGTCGATGGTGCGCACATCTTCAACCAAACTAACCCTGCCTGTGCTGCAGTGCTGAGTTACGATGTTGGAGAGCTGGCAGCTGCTCGTCGCTGCTCGGTGATTCTCTTCAGGTACTCCGGCTTCCTCCACCTGTAAAACTGTCCCCGACACGATCTGACCCTGGCTGTTGAAGAGTAGTTAAGCCTTAATAAAAAAAAAAGAAAAAGAAAAACAAATCACCTTTGAAAATAATTTGGCTCTCTACCAGTTAACTGACTCAGTGCAATAATAATGTATCTTGAATACATTTAGAGCACATGTTCAAATTGAAGGCAAAAGATTCAAAACTGAACTGAATCTCAAATCAAATTCACATTTCTATTGTTACAATACTATGACTGTCTTTGTAGTACAGTGGAACCCTGTTAATTGAGTAGACACTTTGCCAAAGACAATTATTCAATTAACGGGAGTATTCAATTAACAGGGATTGTGTCACTTTCCTGTATTCTAGAGATAAACTTGGCATTTATTCTATTATATCTTGTTTGACAGAGCTCCATGAGCTCTGCCAAACAAGATGTAATAGATTAAATGCCTATATTGGATGTACAGGGGCCAAATAGGTCTATAACCAAAGGAAAACTGGGGAGAGTCACGGTAATTTCTCGACATTTTACAAGATTTTTTATTCAATTAACAGGAGTTTACTCTATAACCTATATTAAATTAACAGGTAAAATTTGTACTGGAGGTATGGTAAATGGTTTGTGTTGGGAAATTGTATCAATTAACAGGGATATACAATTAAGAGATATCCAATTAAGTGGGCTCCACTGTACTGTCTATCACCCAGAATAGCATCATGCAAATATTCAGTATCTGAATGATATTTGATTTGATCACAATATTCGAACTGAATCTGATTCATCAATCGGTGCTGAAGATCTTCAATGTTTTCTTTAATGTCTTTTTCGTCGTAATGCAATGGATATCAACATGAATGAGATAAATCTATGTTTAAAACTGCTAAAAAAAACGGCACTGGAAATTGGAAAGTAGAATGAGGTTCATCGTTAACCACTGGCTACTTTCCGGTTTTCAGTGACTGTTAACCATTAACTTCTTGCATGCTGTTGGCACATATTCCTGCCCAGGCCACAAAATCTCTTGCCACTTAAATAAGTATAATTCTGGCACATTTAACCAAATTTCCTCCCATAAACTGAATGGACATTCTGACCAATATTTTTGAGATAAATTTAGGTGAATTTCTCATGAAATCCAGTCATGGCTGCTTGAAAGCAGCCATGACTAGATTTGGTGAAAAATAGTTGAAAAATACTCAGCTGGTTATATAAAGAGTTCATGCTTGCTACATAGCCTACATTATGTAGTTGTTTTCTGTCCAGTGTCTATGACTACTCGAAGTGACTGAATCCATCCAAACATGCATTGGGGTCATCATTCAGTTCCTATTATTAAATTGATTACTTATCAATGATATGTGTAATATATTGGCAGTTCACAAGCATCGATCCATATACATGGCATTTCTCGGCAATAGTAAAGATAGTAAATTTCCGACTTTCGTATTGAACAGCCTTTGAGATCAGGAAGTCCTGTATTTTAAATGAACACAGACTTACTGAGATGCCTGGAGAATTTTGTTATTTGTGTAGTAAATATGACACCAACTGGTAATGTTTGCAAGAAACTGCCCACCAGAGGACTCGCATTATCAAATTCCGCTCTGTCTCAGAGGAAAAGACAACCTAATGATATGTCATTTACAAAGGGTTAACTTAACAGTACACACTTAAATGTGATTGTTAATGCAGTACTACCGATAACAGTTGTTGTGTATTCGATTTGATATTCGATTTTAATTTGTGAATAGTGTACAGTTCAGTCTCCACCTGGGGTAACTGCGGTGTGTCCTTGGGCAATACACTTAATCCTGATTGCCAATGGAGAGGGGGGGGGGGGGGGCACGGTGGTGCTGTGTACTAAGGCATACTGCACATCAATAGAGTGCTTTTCCTTAACAAATGATAAACTTACATGCGTGGAGTTAGTACTTTAGGAGTCTGGAAGTTGCTCGCCATTGCTCAGTGGTTCTTCCTCCACCCGTAAAACTGTCCGACACGAGATGACACTGGCTGTTGAAAGTGTCGTTAAAACCCAAGTACCAGTAGATGGACCTATCATTTGAAAGGCTGAGCAATTTATCCATATGACAAGTGAAGGAATTCCACGTAGAAATTTTAACATAGATCAATGTCAGGACCCGATGTACAATGCACTTTCATTACAATAAGAACTGTGTAGAATGTCAGGACCCGATGTACAATGCACTTTCATTACAATAAGAACTGTGTAGAATGTCAGGACCTGATGTACAATGCACTTTCATTACAATAAGAACTGTGTAGAATGTCAGGACCCGATGTACAATGCACTTTCATTACAATAAGAACTGTGTAGAATGTCAGGACCCGATGTACAATGCCCTTTCATTACAATAAGAACTGTGTAGGATGTCAGGACCCGATGTACAATGCAATTTCATTACAATAAGAACTGTGTAGAATGTCAGGACCCGATGTACAATGCACTTTCATTACAATAAGAACTGTGTAGAATGTCAGGACCCGATGTACAATGCCCTTTCATTACAATAAGAACTGTGTAGGATGTCAGGACCCGATGTACAATGCACTTTCATTACAATAAGAAGTGTGTAGAATGTCAGGACCCGATGTACAATGCACTTTCATTACAATAAGAACTGTGTAGAATGTCAGGACCCGATGTACAATGCACTTTCATTACAATAAGAACTGTGTAGAATGGCAGGACCCGATGTACAATGCCCTTTCATTACAATAAGAACTGTGTAGAATGTCAGGACCCGATGTACAATGTACTTTCATTACAATAAGAACTGTGTAGAATGTCAGGACCCGATGTACAATGCCCTTTCATTACAATAAGAACTGTGTAGGATGTCAGGACCCGATGTACAATGCACTTTCATTACAATAAGAACTGTGTAGAATGTCAGGACCCGACGTACAATGCCTTTTCATTACAATAAGAACTGTGTAGAATGTCAGGACATGATGTACAATGCACTTTCATTACAATAAGAACTGTGTAGAATGTCAGGACCCGATGTACAATGCACTTTCATTACAATAAGAACTGTGTAGGATGTCAGGACCCGATGTACAATGCACTTTCATTACAATAAGAACTGTGTAGAATGTCAGGACCCGATGTACAATGCACTTTCATTACAATAAGAACTGTGTAGAATGTCAGGACCCGATGTACAATGCCCTTTCATTACAATAAGAACTGTGTAGAATGTCAGGACCCGATGTACAATGCACTTTCATTACAATAAGAACTGTGTAGAATGTCAGGACCCGATGTACAATGCACTTTCATTACAATAAGAACTGTGTAGAATGTCAGGACCCGATGTACAATGCCCTTTCGTTACAATAAGAACTGTGTAGGATGTCAGGACCCGATGTACAATGCACTTTCATTACAATAAGAACTGTGAAGAATGTCAGGACCCGATGTACAATGCCCTTTCATTACAATAAGAACTGTGTAGAATGTCAGGACCCGATGTACAATGCCCTTTCATTACAATAAGAACTGTGTAGAATGTCAGGACCCGATGTACAATGCCCTTTCATTACAATAAGAACTGTGTAGAATGTCAGGACTCGATGTACAATGCACTTTCATTACAATAAGAACTGTGTAGAATGTCAGGACCCGATGTACAATGCCCTTTCATTACAATAAGAACTGTGTAGAATGTCAGGACTCGATGTACAATGCACTTTCATTACAATAAGAACTGTGTAGAATGTCAGGACCCGATGTACAATGCACTTTCATTACAATAAGAACTGTGTAGAATGAAACATTAACAATCAGATTACTCTTAGCTGTCCGTTTGAATGTATCACTACCAAAATGAGATTGGGCATTTCTTGTTCTTAATAATCTAGTGGAGACAACTCACTGCAGTTATCTTCACAAAAGGACTAGATTCAAATGAGAATTGACCAGGTATCTCCAAGGTGCATAAATATACATTATCATGACCATGTGCATGTCCTGTAATTTGTATCAGATTCAGGTTCGTGTTTACAATCAGATCACAATAAGCCTGTGAGGGTGAGTTGTGATCCGATTGTAAACGCGACCGAGAATCTGATACAAATTACAGGACATGCATTTGGTCGTGATAATACATTTATCTAACAATCCCGTTACATAAAGCCTGTGTTTACGTTTTTCAGTTTAAATTGGGTTGGAATTGGTCAAAATTTTGAATTTCATATTTTAATGCGTAATAACAATGCATATAATGTTATTATTTATCATAGCGTGGTGTTTACCGGAAGTTGAACCTATGTGATACGGAATCAGAATGAGTCGTCTATATGATACGGAATCGGAACTCATTATGTGATATGTACCGTTTCTCGTGGTTTTCAGGCTAAAATCTATATGATTGTTAGATAATAAAGAAAAAAACATATATCATCCCTTGAGAGAAACAAGGCACCATCTGCAATGCCTTAGCATTGCAGATGGACCCTTGTTCCACTACAGGGACAATATATATTGTGCAAACTGGACATAATGCTATCTCCAGAGAATTAGTGGGTACTGATGGACGAAGTCCAGTGGGGCACAAGCTCAGTGAAATACATTTTTTCAGAAAGAGAGACTGCAGTTCAAGTTTCAATTGTTTGATGCACAAGTTCTGAATTTTCGTATATTCCGGTTTGTTTTCATTAGAGACAAATATGGTCTCAGAGGAGGTGGTATCTTCCTCCCTGGCTCTTTTGGTTCTGCATTCCTCACTGTCTGACATAATAATGGCAGATGCGCTAGCACTGGGCCCTGGCTAAGGTCACTGATGGAGCTTTCGGCAGTGTTCACTGCCATAACTTAAAAACAGGTCTAAAAGATAAAAGTGCAAAAGACCAACTTAGATAAGTTCAAGGGGACTTGCTGTGTGGTTATCACGGATAGTCTGTGAGAGTTTAGACTGACCAGTGTCATTCTTTGAACACATCAGAGGCAAATAGTCTCACTTGTGGCACTGTGTATATATTTTGTCGCCCTGACGGATGCATATGATGGGTGCATGTGGTAGATGCAAGTGATGGATGCATGTGGCGGATGCCTGTGACAGATGCGTGTGGCAGTGCTTGAGGTAGGTCATTTGGCAGATGCATATGGCGGATGCGTCTGGCAGATACTTAAGTGCTGGCAAAATCTCATTGTGAAGTGTGGTGGGCAGTCCCGGATGTAAACAGTGACTCCCCATAGAAAAAATGTGGGGGGGGGGGTGAGGGGGGGGGGGTTATTAATGTGCCCTGTGCTAAAGGAGACAATTAGAATATGCACCCACCGCCATTCACTTTAACCAAGAGCACAACATTCTATCTGACCTGCGTTACCATATCATTCAGGTCCTACACTCCAATTCCAAGGGGCTGAATACGACAGAATGGCACTGATCTTGTGAAATACAAGGGATTTTCATGTTAAAATGCTGCAACCCTTCGCCTGAACAGAAAAGACTTCTAATGAAGTGGTTTATATAATGTTTTTATACTTTTTACTTTCTGTTCTGAACACCACCGGCACGCACTAGATGGTTACGTTAGAGACAATTAACCCAACTTCACAATACGGGCAACAAAACACAGGACTTACCCAAGGGGAGGCAGTTACATGTGACACAAGACACGTCAAGAAGATCGTTTTAGATTTGGGCTAAACAACATCACATGACATTCCGTCACTAATGGTGTCACTAACACATAGTTACAATCCACTTCCAACCTTCCAGTCTACCTTGTTCCATCAACATATGGCATCCACAACATCTATAAATATCTTCTCGTGGTGCATATTCTAATTATCTCCTATAAAACATATGACAAAACTAAAGCTTTAGCACATGGCACATTATTCACCTCCAACCATCCATTTTTTCTATGAGGAGCCACTGTTTACATCCGGGACCTGCTGCCACACTTCACAATGAGATATCACCAGCACTTAAGCATCTGCCAGATGCATCCACCAGATGCATCTGCCAAATACACTTACCTCCAGCACCCACCACATCACAGGCATCCACCACATGCATCTGCCACTTGCATCTGCCACATACACCTATCATACATATCTGCCGAGGAGATAAAATATATAAATAGTGCCATGAGTGAGAGTATTTGCCTCTGATGAGTTCACCAAAGAACTCTCAATGACTATCTGGGATAACCACACAGCAGGTCACCTTGAACTTATCTAAGTTGGTCTTTTGTACTTTGTTTATATGGGTTTGCTTTGTTACAATTTATGAGAGAGTGCCACTTGGCCCTCTCCCATCAATTATACCTAGGTAGAGACACGTGAACAAATTTTGATGACCAAAAATAACTTAGCACTCTACCAGTTAACAGTGCCTACTGTACAGTGGAACCCTGTTAATTGAATAGCCAATTTGCCTATGAAAGTTATTCAATTAACAGGAATATTCAATTAACAGGAAAAGTGTCACTTTCCTGTATTCTAGAGATAAACTTAGCATTTATTCTATTATATCTTGTTTGACAGAGCTCCCTGAGCTCTGTCAAACAAGATATAATAGATTAAATGACTGCATTGGATGTACTGAGACCAAACAGGTCTATAAACAAAGGAAAACTGGGGAAAGTCAGGGTAATTTCTTGGCAAGTTACAAGATTTTTTATTCAATTAACAGGAGTTTACTCTATAACCTATATTCAATTAACAGGTCAAATTTGTACGGGAGGTATGGTAAATGGTTTTGTGTTGGAAAATTATATTCAATTAACAGGGATATACAATTAAGAGATATCCAGTTAAGTGGGCTCCACTGTATTAATAAATATTATTAAGTTACCTTCAACATGTCCTGTAAAATGGTGAACCTGTTCTCCAGTTTTAATATTCCAAAGTATCAGTGTAGAATCCCAGGAACCTGAAACAACTCTTGTACCATAACTATGGAGACACTAAAAAACAATACAATTCATATCCAACTACAACACAAATCCTTCTAAGGCTACACAAAGTAGATCTTCTGTTTCTCAGGCCATTATTTGTAAAATTGCATGCGGGCGAGCAGTTTTTTATTTTATTTTTTATTTCAGAAATTACTTCTTTGCCATCAAAAGTTCATGTTCTTGGTTCAAGTTTTAGGCCTCATAATCTACAGAATAGTATGGGTGGTGGTGTATTTCATCCCTTGAGTGCAAGAAGGCTTTGCAATGCTGAAGCATTGCAAAGCCTTCTTGCACTCAAGGGACAAATTCATAAATTTTTTTAACTTGGGTAAAATATCAGACATAAACCATTTAATTTTTCTTTTTCTTTAAGTTTAAATTGGTTATAAAAAGAGAGCATGCGGCAGCCAAAAGGACCATGCGGGAGGGCCTGAGAAACAGATTTTTTATTTTTTTAGGCCTAACATCAGGGTTTAAAATGCATGTAAGAATCAGAATGAATTCTCCCAAATGATTCTTGCAAGGAAAACAATGAGAATCAATTTTTATTCTCGCAAAAAGGTGCATTTCATTCTTGTCGCAGATTCTAAAAATATCCTCAAATCCCTGAAATTCATACTTATTTTTCGTTCCCTCATAATATGTAACTTTGACTTGGCAGTGGTGCCTAGTGAAATCTTCGCTGCCTTTACAACTAGATAGACATCACTATCGGTATCAAGGAACTATAACTTTCATCAGACATTCCACGAAAAGCTTGTATGTTGGAACATGTGTTCATACTACTACAAGACAAACAAGAGCACCACCAGGCATAGCTAACTACACCCGTTAGGTTAGCCATTTTAAATTGTACCAACTTTGGTTCAGATCAAATAATTCAAACTAGAGTTATTGAGCGGAAACCAAAAATGTTACTGGACGGTGGAATTCTAAGCCAAAAAGGGGCTATAACTCATGTAAAAATAGTTGGACAGAACCCATAATTGCACTTGGCCTGTACTATTAGTCGGGCAATACACATACCAATTTTGGTTGAGATCAAATAATTCATTTAAACTGGAGTTATCGGTCGGAAATGTTAATGGACAGTAGTATTCCAAGTCAAAAAAGGGCCATAACTCATGCAAAACTAATTGGACAGAACCCATAATCAAACTTGACCTGTATTACTCATTGGGTAATATACATACCAACTTTGGTTGAGAACAAATAATCCAAACTGGTGTTATCGGTTGGAAACCAAAAATGTTAATAGACAGCCGTATTTTAAGTCAAAAAAGGGCTGTAACTCATGTAAAAATAATTGGACAGAAAAACAGATGGACGGACAGACTGATTACATAATACGACCGTTTATCAAACGGGCGTATGAAAACTTGCAAAAACTGGAACTAGCCCCTTAATGGTTAAACTGTATTAGTCAACACCCAAAAGTCAAATCGAAGTTGACTAGTTAGCACCCCACTTTCTACTGCCAAGATTTACAAGGAGGCAATACCTCCGATTTTCAGGACCATTTTTGATGTTTTGGACAATTTAGGCAGAAAATATAATTTTGGTAAACTTTTGTTTCCAGATGGTTGTGGAAAAGCTTATTTGGTCCAGGAGATATTGGCCAATGAAAGATTGGGTGTTTTTGGGTGGGTTCTGGCAGAAAAAAATTTAACGCCAGAAGTGAAAATATAGCCATCTATGATCTTGCAAAGTTTTAACAAAATCTGTAAGAGCGTTCTCGAGAATTTGGCTCCTGTAAAGTGTTGGAAAAAAGAAAGAAAAGAGAAAAAAAAAAATTCCATTTGGTACCCACAAAATTTGGGTCACTGTGAAAACTGATATTCATTTATTTGGCATTCACTTGACTAAACATTAATGCTTGAATCTGGAAGGCAAAATTGGAATCCAGTCAATTCTGAGGTTGTATGGCAAGTGCGTTGAAATTCAGTGGTCTATATCATGATGTGAAGAGAAAATATAATAACCTGGACTGTTGTTTCTTGTCAAGTGTCACCTGCCTGAAAACAGGTCAGGAAAAAAGGGGCTTATATCATAACCAGCTAACAGGTTACACTACGAAACAAGGTGGTAACCCGCAGGAAAAATGTTTTGTGATGCTACTCGGCTTTACAATGCCAATCATATTGTTTACATCATAACATAATTACTCCCAAAATAAATTTATATTTATTTATTTTTTGGTGTTTAAGGTCACATACTTATGCACAATGGCTAATCGTGACTGTGACAGTTTTATGGGTGGAGGAACCCAGAGAGAAACACATAGCGTCGATGAGCAACTGTCACCTCAACATTCTAAATCTGTTCAAGCTCTGTTCAAGCAGGGTTACAGCGGTTGAAGACATGTGCACCATTGACGTGCAGTATTCCTTAGTATACAGCATCATTGTGCCCCCATGTAGGCAACCAGGATAAAGTGCCTTGCCCAAGGACACAAATCAGGTAATCCTGGATGGGGACTGAACTCGGGGACTCTAGTATAGAAGTCCAACAGTCTACCACTGAGCAACCACGCTCCCTTCTCAAAATAAATAGCAGCAACCAAAGCGCAATCTCATTTTGGCAAGATCACATGTTAGTTGGTGCCATTTACTTGCGTTGAAGTTCTGTTAAGATGTAAATGGCATACCATTCTATTCATATGTGGATACAATGTGCAACATTTGAGTTGAGATAGTCCCAGAAGATTGCTCTTGTATATAATCTTTTTTTGCGACTCATCTCATTTTGGGGACGGAAAAGCTACTCATCATGCAAGCGCAACTCATAGCTATACATCCCCAAAGATGAGTCTCAGCACGATAAAACATTCTGTACAAGCAAAATATGCACATACAGCACGGCGACCATGGACTGGTCACTTACCATGGGTGGGCAATATTTCCATGGATGCAATATTAGATTCTAAACACTAATTACAGGAATAATCATCAAAAATTTAATTAATGAGGTGTACCCAGTGCTTCATTAAATACAGTTTTGCTGACGAGGAAACAGCACAGCTGCCGTGGACTGGTCACTTTTCACTGGTGGGCAATATTTCCATGGATGCAGTAATATCATATTCCAAACACTAATTATAGGAATAATCATCAAAAATTTAATTAATGAAGCACCGGGTACAACCCGGTGCTTCATTAATTAAAATTTTGCAGACGATTTTTATTACCTGGTAATTGCATGAGTGGACATCACTGGCCACGCATGGATTATGAGCAATCCACAATGACTGCACTGCAACACATATGTATAATTATAGCAGAATTAATTACCACTGGGCACCACTTCATTCTCAGTAACAGGAAGTAGTTTTCCTTCCAAACATAAGATAACAACAATGTAATTATCCAACTCAGAACAACTCATGCAAAATGAGTTAACATTTCATCCTTTGGTTTTTTTTTTGTTTTTGTTTTTTTTTAAAGGTAACTGATTTAGAACTCACAACTGAAATTCAATTCAACAGGTACTTTCATGATGAGCATTTTTTTTTTTTCTCTTTTCATTATTTGATATTCACTGTATTCAAAATATTGTTCATTTGTATCAAAACTGTGTGAATTATTTAGCATTGAAGTTCAGGTTTTAACATTTCTTCAAAGTGAAACAAATAATACAATGCAAGCTTTACATTTTTACAAACATTTAACCCTTAATGTACAATTTCTGACTTTTCCAACAGGTGTCCTTAACATGCCATAATGAGGAAGTACAGCAGACAAATTACCCAGTCAGTGGTTTCTTACTAGAAATCACTGCAAAGCCATTAGACTCATAGGGACTGTGGAATGATGGGAATTCAAGACCTTTGTCTAACATTTTTACATATTTTAGTTTTTGTTTCGACTTGGGAGATAGCATAGTGAGCAGTGTTTTCAGAGGACCACCCAGAAATAGAATTGTCGATTAGCACAGGGCTGATAACTCACTTTCCGACAGAGGCTATCGGCATTCTTAAATAACTTGTAACCAGGCAAATCCATACAGACTAAACTAGAGGTACTGTGAGCAAGCTCACAAAGTGATACCCCCCGCGCCTCAGTTGTAGCCTTTTTGGTGTAAAGTTTCACAAAGACACAACCATATGATGTAGCAATTGAAATGTATAAGTTAGATTATCTCCCCTTGGAAATGTCAGAACAGAATTATATTGCTTCATGCACATCTTCATATGGAGTTCTTCCAGTGTGTAAAGTTTCATGAAAATTCTTCAAACGGTTTAGGAGGAGTTGTGCTTATAAGGATGGATAGACGGACGGACGTTCTAACAACTGGTAGTTATGTGGCTATTTTATGGGACTACAATAAAATGCATGTTCATTATATTAAAACAAGTGATTTTGGGAAAAATTTTTGGCGTGGTAGCAAACCCTGACCCTACCCTTTACTGACCCTAGCCCTACACCCCCCACCCCCAATTCTAAACCCCACCCTAGACTAATGAAAATTCAATACATTCCTAGTCTATTTTAACTAAAATGCATGTCCATTGTATTAAAACAACATTTAGGGTGAAAAATTTTTGGGGTGGTAACAAACCCTAACCCTACCCTTTACTGACCCTAACCCCACCCCACCCCACCCCAACTCTAAACCCCACCCTAGAATAATGACATTTAACTATGTGCCTAGTCACATAAATTGCGGTAGTCACCTAACCCTCATTTCTACCAACAAATAGCCACCTAAACCCCATATGTCTGCCCGGACAGACGGATGGATGGATGGACGGATGGACAGGGTGATTCCTATATACCCCCCCAAACTTTGTTTGCGGGGGGTATAATAAATTCTTTTCAGAGATAATACGAAACACATTCACTGAATAAGTGTTTAGGTTGCAGTACCTGCAACCTGACCAGTGGTAAGGGTCCTTGGCTAAGACACTTAACAATTAAGGGCCTGGAGATTTATATACATTTTCACTACCTCCAGTGGCTTTGCAGTTGTTTCTAGTCAAGTCTTGGATGCCTACAGAGACAGCCAATACTTGTCTAGAAAGTACCCAAACAATTCATGTTGGGACACCTGTTCCTTTGCATTAAAAAGTTATCAAAGTAGGAATTAGAACCTTAAGGGTTAATCCTGATTGCAGAAGTAGGAGGGGGGGGGGGGGGGCATGGTGGTGCTGTGTTCTAAGGCATACTGCACATCGATGGTTCCAGAGTTAGAGAGACTCTGACAGTTCATCACCACTGCATGATGGTTCTTTCCTGGTGCTCCAGCTTCCTCCCCTGTAAAACTGTCCTTTAAGATTTTTTTTTTTTTTAAACAATACTTTTATTTCCTCAATGAAATGGCGTTTGGCGAACAGACAATGCCTATATTAACGCCGTACCCTACAGAGAAATACAATACAATACAATACAATGGTGCAGGTGCAACTGTACATAAAACAGAAACTGATCCAATGAAGTGGAAAGAAAGAGAAAGTACCATACTATATCCTACCATTTACTTTAAATAATTTACCTATCTATTGGGTGTGGAGGCAATCTACTTTCATTTATATGATAGGCCCACTAAAATCTCTCTCACCCAATACAGCAAAGGTCATTGTCAGGGTTCTTTTCCACTGGAAATAAACCAGTCACTGGAATCTCATCGTTTCCCTAATATATTCTTGAACCGCACTAAATATACTGGCGTTTTCCAGGGCAGTTTTCTCCGTATCCCCATATAGCATAAGAGTGATATTAGTGGCGTGGCCCAATTTTATTAGAAGCGAATTTCTTTGTTCTGCATATAGAGGACACATTAATAAATAGTGTTCAGTGTCTTCATATACATGACCGCAGCCACAAGATGCATTATCACTTATAAATCTATCAAATTTATGTCCGTTTAAATCACTACAATTTAACCGCAGCTTCGTGTGAACAATTTGTTCCTTTCTGCTACCCACATAGTAAAACCCAGGGACGACATTGTCGTTAATTGCAAGTTTCTTCTTAAAATGATCTACGGAAGTATAGTTCTGCAGATCTGCGTTTAAGCCGTTCCAAAGTTTTACCTCTGATGGCAGAAACGAGTTAGAAAACCTGTTCGTGTTACATTTAATTTCCCTTAACAAGCTCGAAGATCTTAGCGAGTAATAAGTCATTTCTGATGCAGGTTGCGGAATGAGCAGCCTAATGTAGTTTGGGACGCTAGTGAACATAATCTTATACAACGCTACTAATTTGTGGCGTCGTCTACGCTCTTTGAGTGCTATGAAACCAGATTCTCTATAGATAAGTTGATGACTTGTCCCCCTAGTGACCCCTATTATGGTTCGTAGAGCATCCAAGTGTAAATTTTCTAGGAGTGTTGATTTAGTCTCCGTGCAACCATCCCATATAACATCGGCATAATCAAACAGCGGGAGAATGAAGTATTGATATAGAGTTTCCAATGCTTGTCTGGACAATCTGTATTTTAGGCTTCTAAGACAGTTTATCATAGGGCTGACTTTACTTATAAGACTCTCTATGTGTGAATCCCATTGTCCTGTTTTTGAAAAGATCAACCCAAGATGTTTATGAGTGTCCATCTCTTCTATTTGCTGTCCTTGGAGGTAAAGATGGGGGCGAAGCGTGGGATTTACTCTATTTGAAATATACAGCGATTCGGTCTTTAGTGGATTAAATATAACCTGCCATGTTTTAGACCACTGGGCAATTTTTCTCAGGTCATTATTCAAAAATTCTGCTGCTAATTTTGCATCTTCGATTACCAGATAAAGTGTTGTATCATCGGCATAAAGTCTAATATTGGAAGTAATATCTTTAACAATATCATTTATGTATATATTGAACAGGAGGGGCCCTAAAACGGATCCCTGTGGCACACCAGCTTTAATGGTTTGATTTTTGGATTTCTCCCCATTTACAACTACATACTGTGAGCAGTTTGTTAGGTAGCTTTTAAACCACGCTAGTAGGTTACCTCTTATTCCAATTGAGTCTAATTTATGAATTAATCCGTCATGCCATACTCTATCGAATGCTTTACTTATATCACAGAATACTCATCGGACTTCTTTATTGTTGTCCAGTAGTTTTCAATATCTATTAATTGGTAAATTGTACTGTCACCTGGAATGAAGCCTGACTGTAGGGGTGTTAACAATTCGTTTTCCACCAAGAAAGAAAAAAATGTGTCTAAAAAGTTAAAAAATTTATAGTAATTTATATATTTTTTATACTTACCAATGACCCAGACATAGCTGGTGCTAACTCTTAAAAATATAGGGCCAAACACAAATTTTGCCCCCCAATCCCCAAAATTTGCATCTAAAACCAAAGAAAACATGTCCTGAATGGCCCTCCATACTTCACTGCAGTTGCCGGATCCGAGTTTTATGATTATGACGGATGCCAGTCAAACAGGTTGGGGTACAATATTGATCCCAACGGATTCGAAGTGCCAGGGTGTTTGGGTTCCGCAGTTTCTAGGCAAGCACTTAATTTCCAGGAAATGATGTTATTTAGGCTTGCACTATGTCATTGAATGAACATTATTCTGAAACGCATGTCCAAATCCGGTTCGTTAATACGACAGTAGTTGCGTATCTCCGGAACCAGGGAGGCACTCATTCGATTCCGTTATTCAATTTAATGGAAAGAATCCTTCTGTTTGTTATAGTAC
This sequence comes from Pictodentalium vernedei, assembly GCA_031216915.1. NCBI lineage: Eukaryota > Metazoa > Mollusca > Scaphopoda > Dentaliida > Dentaliidae > Pictodentalium > Pictodentalium vernedei. The sequence goes on along the minus strand of CM062292.1, from coordinate 44,982,119 downwards.
ACCAAGTTCTGCTTCGGTCCGTCATATTCCGGGTCGTCTGATTGTATTAGCAGACTCCTTTTCACGTAAGAGTCGCTTGTTGCCGTCAGAATGGACTCTCATCAAACAAGTATTCAATCAGATTTGCTATCAATGGGAGCGCCCAATGATAATTTATTTGCGACACAACTCACTATTCAATTGCAGACGTATGTGTTTTCATGTCCGGATCCCTGAGCTTATGTTGTTAACGCTCTATTGATCTAATAGGACGCAATGATAGGATATGCGTATCCTCCAGCGCTGTTGATTCAGCAAGTATTGCTAAGATAAACATCCACAATACAATTCTGTTGATAGCATCTCTGTCTTCACAGAGACCGTGGGTAAATTTACTCAGGTGTCTACTGTGGGACTTACCACGAAAACTTCCTCCATGAGAGGATCTTCTTTCGCTGGGGAAATCGTGTCAACTTCATCACAACCCGCAAGGTCTCAACCTTCTCGTATTCCGTTGTGTGGTCCTTCTTGCACGGCAAGCATTGTACAGGATGAGTTATGGACGCGATTTCTTACTGTAGGAGAACCTCTTCTCCGCTATACTATGCGGCTAAAGTGGAGGCTCTTCCATCGTTGGTGTAGGGATCATTATGTTGATATTTTTTATCCCTCCATACTAGACATTGCAACTTTCTAGTATACTTGTTGGACAAGATCAACTGCAGCCTGTTACTATTAAGGTTATAGATCTATGTTATCTCATACCTATGCACTCTATGATTGTTTACAATTGAGTCTTATGTCTCTTTATCTAAGTCAGTTAGAAACTTTTCGATAAATAGACCTAGAATCCTTAGATTGAATTCCTATACGGAATTTAGCTTCGGTTCTTATTTAGCTAAGTAATCATTTGAGCCTCTGGAAACAGTAGTTTTCAAATTCTGACCTTTTAAGACAGTTATTCTCTTAGTCTTCTCTTCTACTGAAGAGTCGGTGAGCTTCATGCACTATTGGTGGACGATTCTCACTTTCGTAGTATCGGAAACACTATTTCCTTTACTACTAATGTTGGATTTTTGGTTAAGAATCAGGCTCCTTATAAATATCCGGAACCTATTGTTATTAAGGTCCTTCCGTCTTCGTACGGGCATAGGCCTTTACTCTGTCTGGTTAGAGTTTACGTATTTATAAACAGATATCAGTTTATTAGTAAGGACGTAAGCTTCTTCTGTCTTTGATGCCTAATAGAAGGACATTACGCTCCATTCTATTGCTAATGGATTCAATTAACTATCGGTACTGTTTATGGTATATCATTAACTCAGCAGTTTGTGCTTGAGATTTCAGCTCATGAAGTAAGAGCTCTTTCTACATCTTGGGCTTACATTAATAGTGTCGCTATTATAGATTTTATGAAGGCTGCACATTGGGCTCAGCCATCCAGATTCATGAATTTTTATCTCAGTAATATTGAGTCCATTTCTGGAGGCCTCCATTTTTAGGTCTATTATCTACTGCTCAGAATGTCATTCACTTAACAGTTGCTACTATAGCTAGGTAGGCTTTCTGTTCCGGCAGTGACTCCGTCCTGCTGCCCTCTTCGCTCTGGGCTATTTGACCCAGGGCAAGGAGAGGGGGGGGGGGGGGAGGGTGTTCCCTTGGGTCACCTGTTTTATTATGAAAACAAGGGGATACCTCCTCCGGAGTTAGTAATTCTGAGCTGTTACTGGGATGGTTTTTAAGTGATAAGTTTATGTTTTAAAAATTCATTCAAGTCATAGTTTTTAAAGTATAGCTTTTGAATATATCACGTGTCAAACGGGAGTTATTATACAATCCTCAGACACTTTTAAGGAGTATAAAGAGTCTCTATTCTCTAGACTAACTTTATTTATTGGCTTACTTAAAAAATTATTAGTATAAGGATTATACTGGATTATAATAGAGTACATGGATGTTATGACGCTCAATTATGGAAGGTGTTGTGTCTGTCTAATTTATCATAAATAAGAAAGATACATGTAAGGCCTAATACTCCTTTTCCCCTCGAGGGGATGACTCTATTTTATATAATTGAGCTTATTGGAATTTCCTCTATGTCCTAGGCCCTCCAGCCTTTTTACTATTCAGCTATGTCTGGGTCATTGGTACAGTATAAAAATGTTAAAAAATTTATAGTAATTTATATATTTTTTATACTTACCAATGACCCAGACGGGGATGGCCCTCCCAGGAGTTGGGAACTCATACCTCCCCGCTGAGTACATAGCGCTTACCAGGCACTGGTTATAAGAATGATTAATGGCGCCAATTTCGGGACGTCCTTGACACTGCGCATGCGCAGTAGAGGTGAAGTATGGAGGGCCATTCAGGACATGTTTTCTTTGGTTTTAGATGCAAATTTTGGGGATTGGGGGAAAAATTTGTGTTTGGCCCTATATTTTTAAGAGTTAGCACCAGCTATGTCTGGGTCATTGGTACAGTATAAAAATTTACTTTTTCCAGAATTTTACTGACAGAACTTGTCAAAGAGACTGGCCGATAGTTTACCTTGTCATTAACTGATGATTTCTTATGGATAGGCACAACACTGGCTTTCTTCCATAAACTTGGGAACTCATTACGTGATAGAGACAGATTAAAAAGATATGTCAGAGGAAAAGCTAACTGTTAAGCACATGCCTTAATGATTCTGTTATTAATTTAATCTGGTCCGCTAGCTTTCTGGGGATCTAAGTTACTAATAACTGACATTACTTCTTCTTCAGAGATTACTATGGATTCCAGGCTCATTTCACAACATGGGATGGGTGGTAGTTCCTTGTCATCGACAGAGTTAGCTTGATCAACAAAATACGTATTTAGTAAGTCTGCAATCGAGGTTGCATCGCTAATTATTTCCCCATCTTCTTCGAGTGGCGGGAAAAATTCATGCGAAACATTGTGCACTTTAGAGAATGATTTAAGTGTCCTCCACCAGTGTTTACTGCCAAAGTTTCGAGTTGATACATAGGTTTCAGTTTTAAGATCGTATTCTGCTTTGGCTGCCCGTATGAGTGATATAGTTTCATTTCTATCATGCCTAAATCTAGCCCAGTCTGCGGCCCTATTTGTTTGCTTAGCTATTCTGTGTGATCGATCACGCACTCTCATCATTTTACGGATCGTTGAATTCATCCAAGCTTTATCTTTCGGTCGTACTTCAATGGTTTTATTTGGTATGTAGTTTTTAGCTGATTCAATGATATATGATGTAAGGCTCTCTGTGGTATCATTTAAATTTTCCATGAAAAAGTCTTCCCACGTAGTTTGTGCCAAATGTGCCTGTAATCCGTCTATATCCATATTACTATAATCCCAAATTTGTCTTTTAAAACAGGCAATTTTACTCTTTGTGAATTTTAACGTAACAGCAGTAGCATGGTGGTCACTACAAAAGGGAGGAATAACAGAACAATTTCCAACTAGAGTTGGGCATGATACTAAAATTAGATCAAGCAGACTGCAGGAGCATTCAGTTACTCGCGTGGGGTCTTTGACAATTTGAGATAGGCTGTAGTCGTTTTCCAGCTGCCTGATCCTTGGGCGAGTATTCTTGAGACAATGAAGGTTGAAATCTCCGACTATCACACATTTCAGCGACATGTCATTTCTTGCTCTTTGGATAGATTCATCAATAAGACTCCAATAATAATTATTGCCAGTTGGGGGCCTGTATACAACTCCCGAGTATAAATTTCTGATTTTGACTTCGAATTTCTGTCCAGATTAATTTTAAGCCTGGGATTTCAAGATCACGCCGACATTTCCAAACTATGTCAGACTTAATATAGACGGCTACTCCTCCCCGTAGTCCCTCCCCTCTGTCCATACGAATAGGTGGGTAATGGTAGCCTTGTATTTGAATATCATTATTTTGAACGGTATTTGTCAACAAAGTTTCCGAAACAGAAATAATATCATAATTTCCTAATTCAGCACTTATCATATCAGTTTTGTTGCGGAGACCTCTAACATTGATGTGCACAATCTTTATTTCTCCAGGATTAACTTTAAGATGTGATCCTGGCTGCTGAAAGTGCCATTAAACTGCAATAAACAAACAAACAAACAAATATACCTCTATTTCATCTGTATGACCCTTCAATCTATGTAACAATCTTTGCTGAGACAATGACCATACTCTAATGCTTCTAAAATGCATGTAATAAAGACATTGTTTACGTTAGAAATACATGTATAAATAACTTTACAGAAATATGTTAACTATTTTATACCTAACCCAGGGACCGACCAGGGCATGCGCCAGTGCATATTTGGTTCTGAAACATTAGGACCTGGCTCTTAAATCTCAGAAATAGGCTTCTCAGTTGGCGCGTAACTTCTCAGATCATATTTTGATATTCTTTCGATGGATAATCGAGAGAGACACTCTTACATGTAGAGTGCTTAAGTTAATACTTCAAGTCTTAATTACCAAGCATTAATCTTCACTGTGGTTTCTGATCAAGTCTTGGCTGCCTAAATAGGCAGCCAAGACTTGATCAGAAACCACAGTGAAGATTAATGTTTGCTATAGTGGACTAAATGAAAATGATGAGAGCTATTACATACTTGCAGTGTGTGTTACAAACAGCAGTGTGACTCCGTAAATTGAAATCTGGCGCATGAATTGAAAAAATAGGCTCCGAGGCTAGAGCGTATTTTAAATAGTCCTGATCGGTCCCTGCTAACCAATCAGCTGCATCTGTTGGCATAATTTACAAACTGAACAGTAATAAAAAAGTATTACACATCGTCAATGCAGGGAGGAGTTTTTTCCCACATGTAAGGTTTGTCATTATAAGAAAATCAAATCCATTGATCAGACTGTAAGGTTTGTCATTATAAAAAAATCAAATCCATTCATCAGATTGTAAGGTTTGTCATTATAAAAAAATCAAATCCATTGATCAGATTGTAAGGTTTTTATTATAAAAAATCAAATCCATTCATCAGATTGTAAGGTTTGTCATTATAAAAAAATCAAATCCATTCATCAGATTGTAAGGTTTGTCATTATAAAAAAATCAAATCCATTCATCAGATTGTAAGGTTTGTCATTATAAAAAAATCAAATCCATTGATCAGATTGTAAGGTTTGTCATTATAAGAAAATCAAATCCATTGATCAGATCGTAAGGCTTGTCATTATAAAAAAATCAAATCCATTGATCAGGTTGTAAGGCTTGTCATTATAAGAAAATCAAATCCATTGATCAGATTGTAAGGTTTGTCATTATAAAAAAATCAAATCCATTGATCAGATTGTAAGGTTTGTCATTATAAAAAAATCAAATCCATTCATCAGATTGTAAGGTTTGTCATTATAAAAAAATCAAATCCATTCATCAGATTGTAAGGTTTGTCATTATAAAAAAATCAAATCCATTGATCAGATTGTAAGGTTTGTCATTATAAAAAAATCAAATCCATTCATCAGATTGTAAGGTTTGTCATTATAAAAAAATCAAATCCATTCATCAGATTGTAAGGTTTGTCATTATAAAAAAATCAAATCCATTGATCAGATTGTAAGGTTTGTCATTATAAAAAAAATCAGATCCATTGATCAGATTGTAAGGTTTGTCATTATAAGAAAATCAAATCCATTGATCAGATTGTAAGGTTTGTCATTATAAGAAAATCAAATCCATTGATCAGATTGTAAGATTTGTCATTATAAAAAAATAAAATCCATTGATCAGATTGTAAGGTTTGTCATTATAAAAAAATCAAATCCATTGATCAGATTGTAAGGTTTGTCATTATAAGAAAATCAAATCCATTGATCAGATTGTAAGGTTTGTCATTATAAGAAAATCAAATCCATTGATCAGATTGTAAGATTTGTCATTATAAAAAAATAAAATCCATTGATCAGATTGTAAGGTTTGTCATTATAAAAAAATCAAATCCATTGATCAGATTGTAAGGTTTGTCATTATAAGAAAATCAAATCCATTGATCAGATTGTAAGGTTTGTCATTATAAGAAAATCAAATCCATTGATCAGATTGTAAGATTTGTCATTATAAAAAAATAAAATCCATTGATCAGATTGTAAGGTTTGTCATTATAAAAAAATCAAATCCATTGATCAGATTGTAAGGTTTGTCATTATAAGAAAATCAAATCCATTGATCAGATTGTAAGGTTTGTCATTATAAGAAAATCAAATCCATTGATCAGATTGTAAGATTTGTCATTATAAAAAAATAAAATCCATTGATCAGATTGTAAGGTTTGTCATTATAAAAAAATCAAATCCATTGATCAGATTGTAAGGTTTGTCATTATAAGAAAATCAAATCCATTGATCAGATTGTAAGGTTTGTCATTATAAGAAAATCAAATCCATTGATCAGATTGTAAGATTTGTCATTATAAAAAAATAAAATCCATTGATCAGATTGTAAGGTTTGTCATTATAAAAAAATCAAATCCATTGATCAGATTGTAAGGTTTGTCATTATAAGAAAATCAAATCCATTGATCAGATTGTAAGGTTTGTCATTATAAGAAAATCAAATCCATTGATCAGATCGTAAGGCTTGTCATTATAAAAAAATCAAATCCATTGATCAGGTTGTAAGGCTTGTCATTATAAGAAAATCAAATCCATTGATCAGATTGTAAGGTTTGTCATTATAAAAAAATCAAATCCATTGATCAGATTGTAAGGTTTGTCATTATAAAAAAATCAAATCCATTGATCAGATTGTAAGGTTTGTCATTATAAAAAAATCAAATCCATTGATCAGATTGTAAGGCTTGTCATTATAAAAAAATCAAATCCATTGATCAGATTGTAAGGTTTGTCATTATAAAAAAATCAAATCCATTGATCAGATTGTAAGGTTTGTCATTAGAAAAAAAATCAAATCCATTGATCAGATTGTAAGGTTTGTCATTATAAAAAAATCAAATCCATTGATCAGATTGTAAGGTTTGTCATTATAAAAAAATCAAATCCATTGATCAGATTGTAAGGCTTGTCATTAGAAAAAAATCAAATCCATTGATCAGATTGTAAGGTTTGTCATTATAAAAAAATCAAATACATTGATCAGATTGTAAGGCTTGTCATTAGAAAAAAATCAAATCCATTGATCAGATTGTAAGGTTTGTCATTATAAAAAAATCAAATCCATTGATCAGATTGTAAGGTTTGTCATTATAAAAAAATCAAATCCATTGATCAGATTGTAAACCTTGTCATTATAAAAAAATCAAATCCATTGATCAGATTGTAAGGTTTGTCATTATAAAAAAAATCAGATCCATTGATCAGATTGTAAGGTTTGTCATTATAAGAAAATCAAATCCATTGATCAGATTGTAAGGTTTGTCATTATAAAAAAATCAAATCCATTGATCAGATTGTAAGGTTTGTCATTATAAAAAAATCAAATCCATTGATCAGATTGTAAGGCTTGTCATTATAAAAAAATCAAATCCATTGATCAGATTGTAAGGTTTGTCATTATAAAAAATCAAATCCATTGATCAGATTGTAAGGTTTGTCATTAGAAAAAAAATCAAATCCATTGATCAGATTGTAAGGTTTGTCATTATAAAAAATCAAATCCACTGATCAGATTGTAAGGTTTTTATTAAAAAAAATCAAATCCATTGATCAGATTGTAAGGTTTTTATTATAAAAAATCAAATCCATTGATCAGATTGTAAGGTTTGTCATTATAAAAAAATCAAATCCATTGATCAGATTGTATGGTTTTTATTATAAAAAATCAAATCCATTGATCAGATTGTAAGGTTTTTATTATAAAAAGTCAAATCCATTGATAAGATTGTAAGGTTTTTATTATTAAAAATCAAATCCATTGATCAGATTGTAAGGTTTTTATTATAAAAAATCAAATCCATTGATCAGATTGTAAAGTTTGTCATTATAAAAAATCAAATCCATTGATAGATGTTCAAGTTATGCTAATCAGCTGAAAATAGGCAAAAATTATTTAACTCTGCTCAGTATGGCCGAAGAGTGTCAGTTTTCACACTCATTCAAGACATTAAGAGAGGCTCACATACCAAATATTGACCAAATCCTTTGACATTTGTTCAAGTTATCACACTAAGCATAACCAAAAATTTTCAAGCAGCTTCAACAAAACCATATCACTATGTAACATCTCATTGGAACAAACTCATTAAACTCATTTCAATGAGTAAATATTTGTGGAGGAAGCCAGAGTACCCAGAGAGAAACACAGAGCATCGATGAGCAACTATCACCTCAACATTCTAAATCTGTTCAAGCTCCGCTCAAGCAGGGTTACAACGGCTGAAGACATGTGCACCATCGACGTGCAGTATGCCTTAGTATACAGCATCATTGTGCCCCCATGTCGGCAACCAGGATAAAGTGCCTTGACCAAGGACACAAATCAGGTCATCCTGGATGGGGTTTGAACTCGGGAACTCTAGCATAGAAGTCCAACAGTCTACCACTGAGCAACCACGCTCCCTTCTCAAAATAAATAGCAGCAACCAAAGCGCAATCTCACTTTGGCAAGATTGCATGTTAGTTGGTGCCATTTACTTTTGTTGAAATCATGTACATAACTAGCAAGCCTAAAATTAATGATGATTGTGATTTCTGGTCCTGGCAAGTTGGGAAGTGTGAAGAAAGAAACTGTACAGCTCATCAGTATTAACAGCATGTGAAGGAATATGATTTATTATATAGCCATACATGTATCTAAATTATGCCTGTAGGGTAATTCAGTTCCAATTCAAAATGAAACCAATCATACCTTGTTTGGCAGGGCTCATTGAGTCCTGCCAAACAAGGTATAGTTGGATGAATTCTGAGCAGCTTTAAGATGAAGGTACATATACACCCAAAACACACCATTTCGAATTCTCAAACTCCATTTTGTAATATGTCAGATATCATTCTTAAATGACAGACATGATTCATTTGGTGTCTGACATTTTGTCTGGAAGTGCAAGAAAAATTATTTTCCGGCTTGCATGACGACAACATAGGTATGAAGTCAAGTTTAGCCAACTGTTTATATGTATGTTGCTCACTTTATTGTACCTTCACTTCAGGTGCTGGTTACCGAGTCCAATTTTACCTGGAAAGCTGCACTTGATTACCACAGTAAATCTGCACTTCTCCACTACCTGGGGTTCAAGGCAGGGGGTGGGGTTGGGGGGGGGGGGCATGAAAAATGTGAAGAAAAAAAATATATTAACCCTTTACCCAATGCAGACAATATCAAAATTTATTATTTCAAATATCATTTTTTCAAATTTTTCAAAACATTTCTACAAAACCATATCATGTGACCTCTTGTTGAAATGTTTTGAAAATTAATATTTTTTCAATTGTTGAATTTGCATATTATGCGGGTGGATGCGGCCGATTCGTTGGGTAAAGGGTTAAAATAACAAATTTTGATATCTTGTGCATTAAGTAAAGGTTAAGTGATATGATACTGATATCAAGGCTTTTTGAGCGTCCAAAAGAATGGGTATTATTGGGCAGGTTAACAAGTGGATGATGTTCAGTCCTTCTGACACCAAGGAGCAGAAAATAACTGTCAGACTTTTAATTTATAAACAGATCAATTACAGGCAAAGCTTAACTCAGGCCTGTCAAAATTGCAGGAGTGATCAAACAGGCTACACAAAGATTGTGCAACTTCCTGATAGTGGGATCTATTTTTCACCTGAGTAACAATTTTTGAGGAATGGATCTGTGGTGGTAAATTTTTTTATCATGTATTGGGTTCATAATTACCTCAATAAATTGTGTATCTGTGCCTCGGAGACAAAAACTGTATCTTGCAACAGCAGTATACAAGTGCATGCTTAGTTATGATTTGTTTATGCTACTATTTATAGAACATTACATGCTTTCAAAAAGCATTTCTGAAAGACCATATATATTTCTATATATGAAAGGGGTATAAAAAAAACATTTCTCAAAAATAAAATTATAGGATTAACTATTAAATTCTTTTGAGTTTCTGTATTTGAATTATCTGAAGCTTGTTGTATTTGAGGCCTAAGAATGTTAAAAATCTGTTTATAAGGTCCTCCCGCATGGTCCTTTTGGCTGCCGTATACTCTCTTTTTATAACAAGGCAAAATTAAAAAAAATAAAAATTAAATTGTTTAGGCCACACAAAGTAGATGTTCTGTTTTTCAGGACAAGTTTTGTAAAATTGCATGCAGGCAGGCGTTTTTTACTTTATATTTTATTTTTGTAATTATTTCTTTGCCATCAGAAGTTCATATTCTTGGTTTATTTTATGTTTTAGGCCTCATAATCTACAGAATAGCAAGGGTGTTGGTGTATTTCGTCCCTTGGGGGCAACAAGGCTTTGCAATGCTAAAGCATTGCAAAGCCTTGTTGCACTCAAGGGACAAATTTATCAATTTTCTTAACTTGTGTAAAATATCAGACATAAACCATTTCATTTTCATTTTTTCAAGTTTGCATTTGTCATAAAAAGAGAGCATGCAGCAGCCAAAAGGACCATGCAGGAGGGCCTGGGAAACAGATTTTTAATTTGATCAAGCCTTATGTCTGATATTTTAACCAAGCTAATAAAATTGATAAATTTGTCCCTTGAGTGTAACAAGGCTTTGCAATGTTTTTGAATTGCAAAGCCTTCTTGCACTCAAGGGATGAAATACACAACCATCCATGGTATTTTGTAGATTATGAGGCCCAAGACATAAAACAAACCAAGAACATAAGCCTTTGATGGCAAAGAAACAATCACAAAAATAAAAAATAAAATAAAAAATCGCCTGCCCACATGCAATTCTTCAAAAAATGGCCTGCGAAACAGAAGATCTACTTTGTGGGGCCTAAGGTATCAATGGTGAAAATAAGAATCCCACATCTTTTCCCAGGTAACCTCGGGCTTATTATGCACACAATCCTTAACATGTTGAATAACTATGCTCCCCAACAAATCAAAATCAATTCAAAAGTGTAGGAGTTGAGCACACCAGAAATTTCTATACCGAAATGGAGATAACTTGGTTGAAATCACTGCAAACTGAAACTTTACTTATATGCACAAATTCATTTGTTAGTGGTCTTGTTTGAGAAAGTTCATCAAAATCAATTCATCTAAGTTCAAGGGGAAATAACCTGGTTACAATCATTGCAGACTGAAAACTTGAAAGAGGTGCATTGCTTTCTTGTTAACTGGTAGAATGCTAAATTATTTTTGATTGTCAAAATTTGTTCAAATGTCTTTGCCTTGTTTCAATTTATGGGAGAGTGCCTTCAGACATGCCAAGAGACATGCCTACAGGCACACCAAGAGACATTCCTACAGGCACACCAAGAGACACGCCTACACGCACATCAAGAGACAGGCCAGGCACATCAAGAGACATGCCTACAGGCACTCTCCCATAAATTGTAACTAAGCAAGTCCTTGAAGACCAAATAATTTCACTTAAAAAATTATATGAAGCACATCAACTGAGTATTCAGCCTTTAACCCTTTACCCAATGTAACAGCCAAAATTGGTCTGCACTATTCTCAAAAAATCACCAATTAATTTTCATTTTTTGTCTCAAAAACATAGGTTATGACCCCTCGTTGGAATGAGCTCATCGAGCTCATTCCAACAAGGGGTCATAACCTATGTTTTGGAGACAAAAAATGAAAAAAGTTAAAAAATTTATAGTAATTTATATATTTTTTATACTTACCAATGACCCAGACTTAGCTGGTGCTAACTCTAACAAAACCAGGGCCAAACACAAATTTTGCCCCCCAATCCCCAAAATTTGCATCCAAAACCAAAAGAAATCATGTCCTATAGGACCTCCATACTACGCCCCCACTGCGCATGCGCAGTGTCAAGGACGTCCCGAAATTGGCACCAATTATCATTCTTACTGGCAGTGCCTGGTCAGCGCTATGTACTCAGCGGGGAGGCAAGAGTTCCCAACTCCTGGGAGGGCCATCCCCGTCTGGGTCATTGGTAAGTATAAAAAATATATAAATTACTATAAATTTTTTAACATTTTTATACTGTACCAATGACCCAGACTTAGCTGAATAGTAAACAGGCTGGAGGGCCTAGGACATAGAGGAAAATCCAATAAGCTCAACTATATAATAAAGAGGTAACCCCTTAAAGAGAAAAGGAGTATTAGGCTTTACATGTATCTTTCTTATTTAATATTAAATTAGAAAGATACAATACCCTTAATAATTGAGCACAATAATATTCATGTTCTCTATTTACATCCAGTATAACCCTTATACTAATTATTTTTAAAGTAAGCCAATAAATAAAGTAGTCCAGAGAATTGAGACTCTTTATAATCTTTTAAAAGTGTCTGAGTATTGTATATTAAAGCCGGTTTGACACTTGACATATACAAATGCTTCACACCGAGCTACACTTTAAAAATAAGACATGAATGAATTTTAACATTAATATTACACTTTAAAACCATCCCGGAAGCGACTCAGAAATACTGACTTTGGAGGAGGCATTCCCTTGCTTTTCACTATAAAGCAGGTGACCTAAGGGAACACCCGCCCCCCCCCCCCCCCCCCCCCCCCCCCCCCCCCCCTTCCCCTTGCCCTGGGTCAAATTGCCCAGAGTGAAGAGGGCAGCCGGACGGAGTCACTGCCGGAACAGAAAGCCTGCATAACTATAGTTGCAACTGTTTAGTGGACGACATTCTGAGCAACAGATAATGGACCTAAACAATGCAGGTCTCCAGAAATGGACTCAATATTTCTGAGATAAAAATTCGTGAATGTGGAAGGCTGAGACCAATAAGCAGCCTTCATTAAATCTGTAATAGCAACACTATTAGCATAAGCCCAAGAAGTAGCAAGAGCTCTTACTTCATGAGCGGAAATCTTAAGCACAGAGTGCTGAGAAGAAGATAAACTCTCATAAGCAGTACGGATAGTTAATTGAATCCATCTAGCAATAGAATGGACCGAAATGTCCTTTCTATTAGGCATCAAAGACAGAAAGAAACGTTTCCGTCCCTTTCTGATAAACTGAGATCTCTGTTTATAGATATGTAACACTCTAACAGGACAGAGTAAAGGCCTACGCCCGTCTGAAGACGGAAGAGCCTTAATAACAATAGGTTCCGGATATTTATTAGGAGCCTGATTCTTAGCTAAAAAACCTACATTAGTAGTGAAGGTGATAGTGTTCCCGACACTACGATAGTGAGAATCATCCACCAACAGTGCATGAAGCTCACTGACTCTTCTAGCAGAAGAGAAAGCTAAGAGAAAAGCTGTCTTATAAGATAAGAATTTGAAATCTACTGTCCCAAGAGGTTCAAATGGCTTTTCCTTCAATTTAAGAAGAACCCAAGCTAAATTCCATTTAGGAATTAATCTAAGAGTTCTGGGTCTATTTATCGAGAAGTTTCTAACCAACTTAGATAAAGAGACATTAGATCCAATTTGTAAACTATCATGATGTGCATAGGTATCAGATAACATAGACCTATAACCCTTAATAGTAACAGGCTGCAGTTTGATTTCGTCAAACAAGTATACTAGAAAGTTTGCAATGTCTGGTATAGAGGGATCAAAAATATCTACAGAATGATCCCTACACCAACGACGAAAAACCTTCCACTTAGCCGCATAGTTTAGCGAAGAGGAGGTCCTCCTACAGTTAGAAATCGCGTCCACTGCTCGTCCTGTAATGTGCTTGCCATGCAAGAAGGACCGCACAATGGAAAAACGTGAAGGTTGAGACCTTGCGGGTTGTGATGGAGTTGGCACGATTTCCCCTGCGAAAGAAGATCCTCCCGTGGAGGAAGCTTTCGCGGTAGGTCCCACAACAGACACCTGAGTAGATTTATCCACGGTCTCTGTGGCGACAGAGATGCTACCAACAGAATCTTGCATTGAGATTGTTTTATCTTTAGCAATACTTGTTGAATTAACGGCGCTGGAGGATACGCATATCCTATCATTCCGTCCCAAGGGATCGACAGAGCGTCTACTGCAAATGCTCTTGGATCCGGACACGGAGACACATACGTCTGCAACTGATTGTTGAGATGTGTCACAAATAAGTCTATCATTGGCCGTTCCCATTGGTAGCAAATCTGATTGAATACTTGTTTGATGAGAGTCCACTCCGACGGCAACAAGCGACCCTTTCGTGAAAGGGAGTCTGCTAGCATATTCAGACGACCCGGTATGTGACGGACCGAAAGAAGAACCCGATGTTCTAGCGCAAACAGAAGGATTCTTTCCGTTAGATTGAACAACGGAACTGAATGAGTGCCTCCCTGATTCCGTATATACGCCACTACTGTCGTATTGTCGGATAGGATTTGGACATGAGCATTGTGAATAATGTCCATCCAATGACGTAACGCAAGCCAAATTGACATCATTTCCTTGATGTTTATGTGCTTGCACAGGAATTGCGGATCCCAAAGACCCTGGCATCTCGAATCCGTTGGGATCAATGATGCACCCCAACCTGTTTGACTGGCATCCGTCATAATGGTAAAACTCTGATCCGGCAACTGCAGCGGAACTCCCTGAGTTAACCACTGAATGTTTGCCCAAGTCTGAATCTCTTGTTTCACTTGATCTGACAAGAGAACGTCTACGTCGAGCGAATGAATTTTCACACTCCAATTCTGAGTCAAGAAAATTTGGAGAGGACGCGTGCGTAACCGCCCCATCGGAATGAAATCCGCAGCGGCTCTGCACAGACCTATCAGTCTCATAAATTCTCTCGCTGTGACTTTGTCTGCGTGCAGACAATAGCGAGCGTAACAACTGACTAATTTCGCTCTGGTTAACGGCAGACAAACGAGATTGTTGTGTGTCTCGAAGCTCATTCCCAGATGAGTGAATGACTTGGACGGCACCAGATCCGACTTCTCCTCGTTTACTATAAAACCGAGACATCGGAGCAATAGAAGTAGATTCTGAACATCGTTCTGAAGCGTTAACTCGTTGCCGTACCTCTGAAGAATGTCGTCCAGGTAGGCCGACGTTACCGCAGACGAATGAGCTCGGAAATAGATCATTACCGAGTTCATTACCCGAGTGAAAGCCCAGGGTGCTAGATTCAATCCGAAGCACATCGCCCGGAATTGATACACCACTCCTAGGACTGCGAAGCGTAGATACTTTCTGAATGTCGGATGTACCATGACGTGAAAGTACGCATCTTTGAGATCTATGCTTGTTGCATAATCGTTCACCCGAATACTCGCTCTGACCGACCGAATCGTCTCCATATAAAATTTCGGAGCGACGATCAGCTTGTTTATCCAGCTCAAATCTATGAGTGGACGGAACGAGCCGTCTGGTTTCGGAACCAGAAACAGATGGCTGTAGAATCCCGGAGTCTCCTGGTTTTCTACGACCTCTACCGCGTTCTTCATTAAAAGAGACTGCACCTCTGATAACAGAGCGTCTCTTTTCTGTGGATTTGACGGAAGTTGAGTCCACTTTGGACTGCGAGTTAATGGAGGCTTTCGTTTGAAGGATATCTTTAGACCTTCCAAAGTCACTCCTCTCACCCAAGGGTCGTCCGTAATCGACGCCCATTCTTGTGAAAAGCTTGACAACCTTCCGCCAACCGGTACGCGATAGAGGTTTAAGCCATCACCTCCTGGACCTGCGAGGCCTGCGGTAGGAGAAACCACGTCCTCCACGACCCGCACCTCGTCCCGTCGACCTCGGGGCGTCCGACCGGTTGTCCCGGCCCGAAGGACGTCCCGAACGAGAGTCGCTACCCTGACGGTCTCTCGAATAAGACCAAGAGGACGCACCGGAACCTCTATAGGAACCTCTCTTGGGTACATTAGACCCAGAAGTGCCTGTCTTATTCTTGTCTGCTGTATCCGACTTCTTAGAAGCAGATTTGAACAACAGAGAATCCGAAGCTTTCTTTGTAATTTTATCATAAATAGCAGAAAGCTTGCCGTCAAAGAGAAGTTCTCCGGAGACCGAAGCGACTCTAAGAGAGTTCTTCACCTTAGTATCCACGAGTGTGGATGTAGCTAGGGCTGTGTCACGTCTAACCAACTCCAGGTTTGCCACAGAAAGGGCGGAGTTACACGTGGAATAAGCTACTGCCCTTGAAAGAAGTCTTAAAGAGGATTGTATATCCTGAAACTCTTTCCCTTGAAGGCGCAGTGATAACGCCTTAGTAAGGTGATCTGTGTAAGATAAGGCATCTAAATTGGCTCTGTTAGACGAAATAGCTGTTTCCAACACCGCGGTTGGAATAGAAGCCGACGACGGTAATGATAGCTCTAAGTCTTCCGCCTCGTCGTCCATACGCAGAGGAACTCTCGGGATACCCTGTCCTGCCGTGTCGAATTTATTCCTTGCATTAATGAAAGGCAGGTTGCGAGTATTGGCGGACAAGAAACCTGCTTTCCCCGTCTTGGAAGCAAGTTTAAATATAGCGTCATTCAATAATTCAAATATTCTTGCAACATTATTGGACTGCGACGGAAACTCGGGAGCGATGTCCCTGAACCGCTCAAAAAATTCAGAGTCCAATGACGCTATAATCCTCTTGTCCGGAACCGCAGCAGTCTGGCCCGACGGAACAACTTGAGGGAGAAAGTGCCGGATGAAGTCCACGGCAGCTTTATGTTGTTCCGAAAGGGATAGCTCCAAATCATCCGTATCCCTTTCACCATCCGGTCAGACCTCATGATGCTCCCGGTCATCTGCCCCCGAAGCTTCGGCGGAGCATACCGACCCAGCGCCGTCGGATAATTCTCGATTCGACGCCGTTTCTGTCGGCTGCTGGGATGCTGCGATAAGCTGTGCTATCTGCACAAGAATGTCCGGCGTCGAGACCTGCGGAGGCGCAGTCTTTCGCTGCTTCGCCGAGGGCAGCTCCGCATCAGATGGCTCCGCATACTTTTTCTATGCGAACGTCCGGAGTCCATCGGTCTCGAGTCCCTGGCTGCCGGATGGTGTGACCTGGTCGCCGAAGAATCCTTGATCGGCGAAGCTGGTAAGATATCGGCAGTCACGCAGCCAAGGTGCGGTCATGTGCGCTGACGAGAAGAAGCCTTAGCAGTCTCCGCGGACTGCCTATACAACGGAGCGTCCCGAGCGACGGACGTATGCTCCGCTTGTGACACATTTTGTACCACAACATCTGGTCCCAGATGTTGTTGTACGAGAGAGGGGCCTCTCTCGCTCGCGGCCCGGCTGGACCTGGACGAGCTAGGAACCGGACTCAAAGGCTTCCTCCAATCTCGCTTACTATCCGCCGTCACTGGGTGTGCACATTGAATGTTTATAGTGCTCGCATCACCCAACATTTCCTCCTGGACCGCATCGGACGAACCCGGCTGCCGAACCATTCGGTGAATGGACGCTACACCGGGCGAGCTAGCGGACGACATTTGTCTAATCTCCATGAGCACTTTTGCCGCTAGCTCTGAATTCATTTGTGACGACGGAAGCGCACTTGCAGAAGATAACATGGAAACATCACCCTGTTCTTGTTCCTCTGAAATAGAAACTGAGAAAGTAGAGTGACCTTGCGGAGAAAGAGCCGGCATAGCCCTTTCTCCAGAAACAACATATCGTGACACACGTTTCCAATGTTTGTCATCCCAATATTGACATATAGAACAGGGATTAGTGCGAGAACACTGACTACAATTAATACAATGATCATGAAAGTCAGAGGAAGATTTCTTCCCATTACAATTTGAACAATATCCTTTCATTGTGAAAAGTCAACAACAAGTCCTAGTTACTCGCACAAACCCCTGACACAAAGATACATAATAACATGATCCATTAATAAATGAAAAAACAATTGCAAATCAAAATAATTTTGAAAAAATATTTTTTCAGCGAAGCCCAAGTTGCTGAAAAGTAACGTTGAGCCCCGATGGATCCGATGGCAAAGTGTGGTCAAAAATTTTAAATTTATATTAAATAATTAATGAGACACGTACGGATAATATAAATGTATCTTATAGTGAGATAAACTACACCAAAGGCAAACAGCCCCCCTCAAAAAAGGCTGTTGCCAATGTAAACAAACAGTGTAAAACACCAGAAAACATGACTCCAGGCACTGAAAAAACTGGCCCGAAATCAGTCATCAAAATTACACTCTATCTGATGCAAGACAGAGACTCCCAGGGGAGAATCTGCAGAACATCAGATGGAAGATGCAGAACACAACGTTTATACACCCATGGGTGAAAACGTAACTATGGGGAAAATAACAGAAAACATTCTGTATCCAAGCAACTCTCCCAGGAAAATTTTAGAAATGAACTTTCTCAAAAATATGCCAAAAGCATGGGAGAATTGCAAGGGGGGACTTTAGAATGCTAGGGGAGAGGAAACACTGAATAAGCAGTGCAACATTTAGCAAGAATGACAACAAGAGGCCCATGCCTCGAAAATAGGCAACTTAACATAATTTCATCAAAAAATTTTAAGTACAGCCCTGATTATTTTTTGTCACTTCTTTTTCCTCTCCTCCTTCTATATCCTCCTTAGAATCACCATTTCTCCAAAAATTACGTGTCTGGCATCCTTTAAACTGAGATTTACAAGCACAAAGATCAGTGAGATGTTGACTGATGAAGGGCCAAACAGAGAATGATAATTGGCGCCAATTTCGGGATGTCCTTGACACTGCGCATGCGCAGTGGGGGCATAGTATGGAGGTCCTATAGGACATGATTTCTTTTGGTTTTGGATGCAAATTTTGGGGATTGGGGGGCAAAATTTGTGTTTGGCCCTGGTTTTGTTAGAGTTAGCACCAGCTAAGTCTGGGTCATTGGTACAGTATAAAAATATTAGTTATTCAAGATTTTTTTTGGCAAATGTCTGCTTTTCATGTTTGGTCAAGGGTTAAGTTCTGTTACTTGTGCTTTACATTAAAGCCCAAATATAGGCTTCCAGCACTCTACCAGTTAAAAGACATGTTTGAGAAGCTTCCTCAAAATTAGTTCATTGCTGCAGAAGGGTTTGTGCACACAAGAAAAGTATGTAGAAATCTATATTAAACTTAAGTTTAAATGGATATACCCTGTTTAAAATCGTGATTGATTGAAAATCTCTGAAGATGAACATACACACTTGTTAGTTGTCTTGTTTTTCTTCGAAATCAGTATTATTTATTTACTGGTGTTTACGGTCACATATTTCTGCACAATGGATAATCATGACCATGAAAGTTTTACGGGTGGAGGAAGCCGGAGTACCCGGAGAGAACCACCAAGCAACGGCGAGCAACTGTCAGCTCCCCAACATACTAACTCCACACAAGCAGGGTTAGTATTGGTTGAAGACAAGTGCACCATTGACGTGCAGTACGCCTTAGTACACAGCGTCACAGTGCCCCCACGTGGGCAATGGGGGTGAAGTGTCTTGCCCATGGACACAACGCGGTTGCCGCAGGTGGGATTTGAACCGAGGACCTCTCGGCTTGCACTCTGCACCTCTACCTACTGAGCCACCGCGCCCCCTATCGAAATCAGTTCATAAATGTATAAGAAATATGTGCACAAAACAATTTTGGATGGATGGATGGTGGACAGACAGATATATATACATAGGATTCGCCAGTTACATGATTTCTTTTCTAACTATAAATTATTATACCCCTCACTATTTTTTATTATTTGACTGCAAGTTTTCTCATCCAAATACCACTGTTATATCACTATCATTTCCTCACTGCTGGAAAACAGTGTGCGTGTGCATACTTATGTCAAACCACTATTGTATGATAATGAGGATTTAGAATGAGTTGATTGCATAGACTATTTATGCGGTGTGTTCGATTATCAATCGGATGTGAAAAGAGCAGTCAGGTGTAATTCCGAGCATGCACAGGTCAACAATAAATATTACTCCATTGTCAGACTAGGGCTGCACGATATTCAAAACAGAATACCGGTATCCGTATTAAAAAAAATACCGCGATATACCGGTATATCGAAAACTGTTCAGATATCTGAACATAAGTACCACAATCGAGACTTGAGACATCACAGTCGGAACGAATCAGCATGCTTTGATGATGCGGTTCGAAAAATCTTTACACAACGCAGACGATATCAAAATTTATCATTTTGAAACAAATTTTTCCAAAATTTTCTACAAAACAATATCATGTGCCCCCTCATTGGAACGAGCTCATTGAGCTCGTTCTAATGAGGGGTCACATGATATAGTTCTGTTGAAATTTTTGAAAATTATTGTTTCAACTGCTGAATGTGTATATTACGTGGGCACATGCGGACGGTTCCTTGGGTAAACGATAATATTATTCATTCTGAACTACAGTTAACCCTTTACCCAACAAATCGCCCGCATCCGCCCACGTAATATGCAAATTCAGCAGTTGAAAAAATATTATTTTTCAAAAAATTTCAACAAAACCATATCATGTGACCCCTCGTTGGAACGAGCTCATTCCAACGAGGAGTCACATGATATGGTTTTAATTTTTTGAAAAAATTTAAAAAATGATATTTAAAATAATAAATTTTGATATCGTCTGCGTTGGGTAAAGGGTTAAAAAACTCAAGACATCTTGAAAATTAAATTGTGGGTAAATAAATAATGACGATAAACCGATATTTTTGTAATTACACTGGTATTCAATCGATATTGGTTTGAATCCCGGTATATATCGGTTTATCGATATCCCGTGCAGCTCTATGTCAGACTCAATAAAAAAGTGGGTACTTGATTTAAAAAAAAATATGGCAATTCTGTTTGTTTATAGTTTTGTCTGCTCTAGTAACAATTGTTTACAGTTATTGAAATAGTTGGGAATGCAGTGGCTTAGTGGTTACAGCATTGAACTGCAAACCAAGAGGTCCACGATTCGATTCCTGCCAAGGGTAACTGCACTGTGTCCTTATGCAAGGCACTTAATCCTGAATCAACCCACGTGGGGGCATGGTGGCACTGCGTACTGCACGTCAATTGTACACCTGTCTTCAACCAATGCTAATCCCGCTTTATGGAGTTAGTAAGTTGAGGTCAGTCTCACAGTTGTTCGCCGTTGGTTCTCTGGCTTCCTCAACCCATAAAACTGTCCAACGCGAGGTGACCCTGGCTGTCAAAAGTATCATTAAACCCCAATAAATAAATAAATATCAAAATAATTATATTCAAAGTTTTAAAGTGTTATGGGCATGGGTGGGTATTTCACAGGGAATGGTAAATTTTAATTAGTTTAATTTAATTACCTGCCGTAGAGTAAACCTTTTATCACTACAGTGATCAAATCCAATCTCGTTGACGAGGTGAGATCAGTACCTCTGCCGTGGATTGGTCACTTTCCACGGGTGGGCAATACTTCCATGGACGCAATAATATTAGATTTCAAACACCAATTATAGGAATAATCATCAATAATTTAATTAATGAAGCACTGGGTAGAACCCGGTGGTTCATCAATTAAAATTTTGCTGATGATGAGTCTTATAACCTGGTAAATGCAAGCATGGACATCACTGCCCAGCGTGGATTATTACCAGTCCACAGTGAGTGTGCAGTAGCTATATGAAACTTGTGGCAAGCCAGTCACCTTGTCTACTGGACATGATACTATGACCAGATTAATCCAGTGTAGTAAGAATATGTATTTATCAGCTGTTGTTAAATGAGGTAGAGTGAAATATACTGACAATTTAATTTTATCTCACCTATCTGAACCAGTACTGACTAAATAGTCCTCAATCCATTCTAAATGTTCTATACTTCCACAATAAGAATGCAAGGTAAACAGCATCTGTCCTGTACAGGAATCAAATACTCGGATAGTGCTGTCAGCACAACCGGTTACCACTGTATTACCCTAGAAATAAAATATATACAGTTATTTATTTATTAAGGCTGAATGACACATTAACAGCTAAAATCATATCGTGTCGGTGACTGTTTTACGGGTGGAGGAAGCTGGAGAAAACCACCGAGCAACGACAAGCAGCTGCCAGTTCCCCAACATCGTAACTCTGCACTGCAGCACAGGCAGGGTTAGATTGGTTGAAGACATGCACATCATCTACATGCAGTATGCCTTAGTACATGGCGCCATCGTGCCCCTATGTGGACAATCAGGGTTAAGTGCCTTGCCAAAGGATACACACATTGCTTACCTTCAGAGATCTGACAAGAACTGGTTACCGCAAAGCCACCACGCTCCCCAATATATATGCCTGAATATTAAATATAAATCATATCAAACACTTTAAATGGAAGAATGCCAGATTAATGTTGGTTGTTAGAATTCGTGTGCACAGATTGCCTTGTAACAATTTATTGGAGAGTGCCATGAGGCGCTCTCCAAAACATTGTGACAAGTCAAGGTTCCTGCACTTGGATGGTTAGTGAGTTCCAGGAGTTTCCAAGAGGTTTTCTGTGTATTTTCCAGGGTTTTCAAGGAGTGAAATAATAAAAATTCAAGGAGGTACGGGAGTAAGGTAGCATGGTTTATTTGAAAAAAAATTACTTGCATTACAAGTCATTGATTGGCTGCTTCCAGACTGGAGTGTGCTAAGATTATAAATAAGCAGAACATCATTGGTTGTGTGTTGATTTTAATGTTATCAGAACACATCTCAGATGTATTGCCAACAACTCCATTTTCCCAGAGATACAGGGAAGATTTCTGAGATTCAATAAATTTCAAGGGCCTCGATGAAGGGTTATTAAAGTCAAGGAATTTCAAGGGCCTTGGTGAGGGTTTTTTTAATTCAAGGAGTTTCAAGGGCCTTGGTGAGGGTTTTTTAAATTCAAGGAGTTTCAAGGGCCTTGATGGGGTTTTTAAATTCAAGGAGTTTAAGGGCTTAGTGAGGGGTTTTTAAATTCAAGGAGTTTCATGGACCCTAATAGGGGTTTTATAAATTCAAGGAGTTTCAAGGGCCTTGGTGAGGGTTTTTTAAATTCACGGAGTTTCAAGGGCCTTGGAGACTATGGAGAGAGTTTTTTATATTCAAGGAGTCTCAAGTGCCTTGGTGAGGGTTTTTAAAATCAAGGACTTTTAAGGAACTCAAGAACGCACATGAACCCTGCAAGGGATAACTAATACATAAATTGTTACAAAGTTCAAAAAATAAAAAAATTTCAATGATAATTATTGATGAATGGTGCTGATTGGATTCTGGCATTACATTAGGTCAAGGGTTAAACGAAGTATAATGGGGAAGAGTAAACTGAAACCATATATTGTCAATTGGAGTCTAACAACACTTTCAGCAGCCAGGGTCACATCAAGTCTGACAGTTTTAACTCTTAACCCGCTGTGCATTTTAAAGATATTTTTCATCAAATCTAGTCATGGCTGCTGTCAAGCAGCCATGACTGGTTTGCTGAAAAATTAATTTAAATTTTATTGAAGAGATCATTGGAAATTGGATTAAATATGCCTAAATTATACATATTTCAGTGGCAAGAGAAATCCTGTCTTGGGCAGGAATATTTGCCAGCAGCATGTAAGGGGTGAAGGGTGGAGGAAGCTGGAGTACTCAGATAGAACCACTGAGCAGCAGCATGCAACTGTCAGACTCTTCAACTTACTAACTCTGCACAAACAGTGTTAACAGCAGTTGAAGGCAATTGTATCATCAGCCTGCAGTACACCTTAATACACAGTGCCACCAAGCCCCCACGAGGGCAATCAGAATTGAGTGTTTTGCCCAAGGACACAATGTAAGTACTGCTGGTTAGGAGCAATCCATAGACCTTTCAGTTTAATGTCCAATGCTCTAACCACTGAGCCCCCTGAAACCATTTAGTCAGTGCTGGTTCAGATAGTGAGATTAAAGGGTTGATGAATACAGTATCCATCATGATTAATGATTGTGTGGCCTCGCTTTCTCACTGTCAAATATATGACAGAAATAATGTCCAGATTTCTGGTTTTAATTTATCCAGTGATATGTCGTCGTGTGAGAACAAGAAGGTTCTATCTTCCACTGGAAGATAGAACCTTATGGTTCTCACACGATGATGTTGAAAAAAGATTTTTTTCAGGGCCTGAAATTCTAAATATCTATTTCCCAGTTTCCAGGGTAGGCAGTGTTCCCTGCATTCAAAGCCCTATGTGTCAACATCAAATTTTTAAGTGTTGTGGGCGGGCGGGTGTGGTGGGGGCATGGAAAAGGCTTCAAAGTAAGTTTTAAAGGATTTTGAGTGACTTGGAGGGTTGCCGTGGGGTGGGGGCAGTTAAGTGGATTTTTTTATTTTTTGCGCAAATCACTTGAAATCTTTCAAAACACATATTCTGCAAAACAACCTAGACCCATCCCACCCATAATTCACCCAATGGATCCCATCCCATGAAGACAATTTGTTGAATTATTATTTTTATTTTTTGGGCATGAACTTATTAAAAATCGTTCAAAACTCATTTTAAAGCTAAAAAAATTTGTTTTTCCCAATGGACCCCCACCAACCCTCAATTGCAATGGCCTGGTGGACCCTATTTGAAGAAATGTCAACATTTTCTGCCTATACTATGTAAATCTGATCAAACTTGATCACAGTCAGTCATATAATTTGTGGTCAGAATTCATTCAAACAAACAAATAGGCAAACAAAAAAATAATGTTGTGTTTCCGTTAAAGTGTTCGAAAAAAACATGAGTCGGAAGGTTGCTAGATTATTTTTTTTATTCTTATTATTTTTTTTTTCATTCACAAAGTTACAGATAGAAATATTACAAATAGTATGTGAGTAATATGCCCCCCATCAACTTTCAAAAACTATATCATACCATTTAATATAATTCGCGATTACAGTGGACATTTTGGGGGTAATTCCGAAGCTTCGGAATGAAACAAACTGGGGGAGTCTTCATATTATCTTCAACTGTCCCCAGATTCTGAAGTGAAGTGCACGTTCGCACGCCACACTTTAGTTTATCACAAGAAGTGTTAAAATTAGCACACCTCAGCACTTAAAGTAAATTGACTTTTTGAGTAATTGTGGTAAAGGGCTGTTCAACCATTTGAGACTTTTATTATTCTGACGTTCAAAAGTCACTGGGAATTCAGTTTCTTCGTTTTTCAAAATGCGACGTCAAACATCAAAAAGTACAAATAAAAAGATATTTTTCACATTTGTGATTAACTGGTTGAGGGTTAGATTATTTTTGGTGGTCTAAATTTGTTATTCAAAACTTGCCACAGGCACTCTCCAATAATTTGTAATAAAACAAATTTATATAAATAAAATATTATTTCTGTTTGACTGAATATGAAATCTAAGCAAGGAAGATGTTGGCTTTTGCTCTGGTATCCTCATTTTTTGAAAGCTCCGATAATGGTTTTAGCAGTCGACCAGTTAAGAAGTCTTGATAGCAGAATTATATTAGTATGTTAAGCTGCGATAACGTTTGGCTCAATGGCTGTCACTGAGCACTATTCGGGAGAAAGTAGGAGTTGAGGTTAAAACTTTAAAAAAATAACTAAACAAATGACCAGAAAGATGTACAAAAGTATCAAAGGGTTGAGTATCATTGTATTTTTCTGGGCAGAGAAAAAACAAATGACTTGCTTTTGGTTATTTGAAAACAATAAAGAACCATACGTAGGTCTCGTATCAAACACCTATAAGCGCACTATTTTGAATGCAAGATGCTATCATGATGTCATCGTGTGCAAACAGCCAATCACTTTGAAGTACAAAGTGAAGTGTAAAAATACAGGGAATCCCTTGGCATTTCCCAAGAAAAATTTCCTGATTTTAAATAGCTGGAATGTCACTGGCTGAAATGTCCAATCTAACTAACTAAGCATGCATAGTGTAATGCAGTACACGTGATTGTTTACCTCAAATCTGAAACAAGTTGAGGTGAATAGACACAATAATATTCAGTTGCTTTTGTATTGTAATAATGGTGACTGTATGTTGAGACAAACCACTTGAACAGTTGAGAAAGAAAAGTAATAAAGAAACACTGCATGGTTTGCAAGAATAGGCAGGGCATTAAAAAGGGAAAAACTCTAATTTAAACCACATGGTTTGCAAGAGCAGGCTGACAGTAAAAAGGGAAAAAACCCAAATTGAAACCAACAATAATCCATGCAAGTGAAGTAAATTTACTTATTGTAAATCATGATAAGCATGGTGGAATTTGCATACCCGGGTAAAACTGACTTTTTGGTATACCGATTATGATTAAATTTGCCGATATTGGTGACGGTATTGAAAATTGTACCGATTATAACTGGTATATCGGAAAACAGCCCAGCACTATTCTAATTCCAATTTACATGGCAAAAAACAATGTCTCGTTTTCCGTTTCATCATGAAGTATTTCAGACAATCGCTTGGAAAATTTTAATGTCCAAAAAAAATCTGGAGTTGGCAACGAATTTCATGGGTCAGTCGGGTTACCAGAAAAACATTTTTTTGGGGGGGCCATAGTAAATTCTCTATATGTTTCTATGTTAGCTAACTAATATAGACAGCTGATTCATTTTTTTAAAAGTGATTTGTAACATTAATATTTTTTTCAAAGGTACCATCCTACCACCAAGGGGGGGGAGCCTTAGTTTATCAAGACTTTGTTTTTTAAAAATGTTTTGTTACAGTTTAATGGAGAGTGACTGTTACCACTCTCCAATAAATTCCAATAATATACTTATATAAACATTTTTCTGTTACTGTTTAGCAAACAACAACTACCAATGTGGCTTTCAGCATTTTTCAATACAGCCATGATAGTGGCTTCTGGCACTCAACCAGCTGAATTCCAAACCCTTTTGGTGCTCCTGTCCACGAAGAAACAAGAAATCAGTTGAGCATAATGCCTTGGAACAAATTGCTCTCTTTCTCATAAGTAACAAGAAATCAGTTGAGCATAATAATACCTTGGAACAAATTGCTCTTTCTCATAAGTAGCCCAAATATGAATCTAAGAATTGTACCCAAACAAAACTTGAATCTGATCCTACTTTGGATGTTGTAATAAGTTAATAAACAGCTGCGCCATGAGCGCATGATACACCCGTTATTAATTACAAGAGGGAACCACACAATATGAGTATACATGTGTACTTGTCAGGTTACATATACTTGCCACCAAAAAATCATGAAAATTGCTCAAAGTCCAACATGTGGAAAATTGCCTATAGTTTGATGAATAAAGTCCCATAACTCTGGAATGACAAATCGGACAGTGACACAAATCGAAAGGGAGATTCCTTCTATCAACATATACTAGCAACCAAAAAATCATGAAAATTGCTCTAAGCATTTTCAAGTTATTGTCCGACATGTGAAAAATAAAGTCCCATAACTCTGGAATGATTAATCGAGAGGCGACACCAACCGAAAGGGAGCTTCCTTCCATCAACATAAACCACCTACCAAAAATCGTGAAAATCTCTCGAAGCGTTCTCGAGTTATCATACAACGTGTAAAAAATCAACAATTTTCTAAGTAATAAAGTCCCATAACTCTGGAATGACTAATCGAATGGCGACACTAAACAAAAGGGAGCTTCCCTCCATCGACATACACCACCTACCCAAAAATCACGGAAATCTCCCAAAGTGTTCTCGAGTTATCGTACGACGTGTAAAAAATCGACAATTTTCTAAGTAATAAAGTCCCATAACTCTGGAATGATTAATCGAACGGCGACACTAAACGAAAGGGAGCTTTCCTCCATCGATATACACCACCTACCCAAAAATCAAGAAAATCTCTCAAAGTGTTCTTGAGTTAGCGTACGACATATGACCAGACGGACAGAAGTATATCATAATACGACCCGTTTTTTCAAAACGGGCGTATAAAAATGGGGCACCACAGACCTAAATATCAAGGGGGAGGTGAATTGAAAAAACTTGAATCTAACCCTGCTTTGTTGTTGAAAACAAGTGATTAAAGTCGGAATTAGGCTTTTAACTGGAAGAGTGCTGGAAGCCCATATTTGGGCTTTAGTCTGAAGTGCAGGTACCACAACTTAATGGCTTCATATTCTGTAGATGTACGTCATATTATTTTTGAATTGAAAGTATTTAGTCTGTGGGGATTTGCCTTGTTACAATTTATGGGAGAGAGCCACTAGGCACTCTCCCATAAATTGTTACAAGGCAAAGAGTGTGGACAAATTTGGATGACCAAAAATAACTTAGCACTCAACCATTTAATGGTTCAACATCAAGTGACTTGGGAACAATGAATAATAAAACTGAAATTTCACTCTTGAGAATTAGTACAGCTAGTGGATCCAACTCAATATCTCTTAACTTAATAACCCTGTTAATTGAATATAATTTCCCAACACAAAACCATTTACCATACCTCCAGTACAAATTTGACCTGTTAATTGAATATAGGTTATAGAGTAAACTGTTAACTGAATAAAACATATTGTAGCCTGTCAAGAAATTACTCAGACTCTCCAGGGGAAAATGTCCAGGGGGGAAGATATCATGACACATTGGGTCCATAGGTCATAGGAGATATGAGTGGGTCCCACTTTCAAAACACCCCTAGGGACACCCCTAATGCCCCATAAGACTGAAAAACTTGGGTGGCCGAGTACCAATGACTGTCTTTAACTAGAGGTACTGTGAGCAAGCTCACAAAGTGATACCCCCGGGCCTGAAATGTATAAGTTAGATTATCTCCCCTTGAAAATGTCAGAACAGAATTATATTGCTTCATGCACATCTTCATATGGAGTTC
The DNA here is from genome assembly GCA_031216915.1 of Pictodentalium vernedei. Lineage (NCBI taxonomy): Eukaryota > Metazoa > Mollusca > Scaphopoda > Dentaliida > Dentaliidae > Pictodentalium > Pictodentalium vernedei. The sequence continues at coordinate 44,953,407 of CM062292.1, read as the reverse complement.
TTCCAGTGTGTAAAGTTTCATGAAAATTCTTCAAACGGTTTAGGAGGAGTTGCGCTTATAAGGATGGACAGACGGACGGACAGGGTGATTCATATATACCCCCCCACCCCAAACTTTGTTTGCGGGGGTATACTTATGCCAATAAGCAGCGAGATAGGAGGATTCACACAAATTAGTAACACCCCTTAAACCTTTATCTAACATGAAAGGCAGACAACACTTGCAATAAAATTATTGAAAAACTAATTCTTTTTTTTTTTGCGTTGAAAACCTAGTTTATGACTCCTCACTGGAACAAGCTCAATATGCTTGTCTCAATGATTGGGGGGGGGGGGGGGGGGGGGGGGGGGGGGGCAGGGGGATACAGGGGGGGGGGGGCATAAGCTATGTTTTTGAGACAAAAATGAGAAAAAATAACAGAAATTGAATAATGATTTTTATTACATGCCAATTCTATGTAATCCCCATCTACAGTAACACTAAACCATATGGAAAGTTAAAAAATTTATAGTAATTTATATATTTTTTATACTTACCAATGACCCAGACATAGCTGGTGCTAATTCTCAAAATCAAGGGCCAAACACAAATTTTGCCCCCCAATCCCCAAAATTTGCATCTAAAACCGAAAATAACATGTCCTAAATGGTCCTCCATACTTTTCCTCCACTGCGCATGCGCAGTGTCAAGGAGGTCTCGAAATTGGTGCCAATTATCATTCTTACAAGCAGTGCCTGGTCAGCGCTATGTACTCAGCGGGGAGGTACAAGTTCCCAACCCCTGGGAGGGCCATCCCCATCTGGGTCATTGGTAAGTATAAAAAATATATAAATTACTATAAATTTTTTAACATTTTTATACTGTACCAATAACCCAGACATAGCTGAATAGAAAAAAAGGCTGGAGGGCCTAGGACATAGAGGAAAATCCAATAAGCTCAACTATATATAACAGAGTTATCCCCTCGAGGAGAAAAGGAGGATTAGGCTTTACATGTATCTTTCTTATTTATGACAAATTAGAAAGACACAACACCTTTCATAATTGAGCATAATAACATCAATGTTCTCCATTAACATCCAGTATAACCCTTTATACTAATTATTTTTAAAGTAAGCCAATAAATAAAGTAAGTCCAGAGAATTGAGACTCTTTATACTCATTAAAAGTGTCCGAGGATTGTATATTAACACCCATTTGACACGTGACATATACAAATGCTTCACACCGAGCTACACTTTAAAAATATGACATGAATGAATTTAAACATTAGCTTTACACTTTAAAACCATCCCGGTACCGACTCAGAATTACTGACTCCGGAGGAGGTATCCCCTTGCTTTTCTCTATAAAGCAGGTGACCTAAGGGAACACCCTCCCCCCCCCCCCCCCCCCCTTTCCCCTTGCTCTGGGTCAAATACCCCAGAGCGAAGAGGGCAGCAGGACAGAGTCACTGCCGGAACAGAAAGCCTGCACAACTATAGTTGCAACTGTTTAGTGGACGACATTCTGAGCAACAGATAACGGACCTAAACAATGCAGGTCTCCAGAAATGGACTCAATATTTCTGAGATAAAAATTTGTGAATGTGGAAGGCTGAGACCAATATGCAGCCTTCATTAAATCTGTAATAGCAACACTATTTGCGTAAGCCCAAGATGTAGAAAGAGCTCTTACTTCATGAGCCGAAATCTTAAGCACAGACTGCTGAGTTGAAGATAGATTATCATAAGCAATACGGATAGTTAATTGAATCCACCTAGCAATAGAATGGACCGTAATGTCCTTTCTATTAGGCATCAGAGACAGAAAGAAGCATTTTCGTCCCTTTCTGATAAACTGAGATTTTTGTTTATAAATACGTAAAGCTCTAACCGGACAGAGTAAAGGCCTATGCCCATCTGAAGATGGAAGGGCCTTAATAACAATAGGTTCCGGATATTTATTAGGAGCCTGATTCTTAGCCAAAAATCCAACATTAGTAGTAAAGGTAATAGTGTTCCCGACACTACGATAGTGAAAATCATCCACATATAGTGCATGAAGCTCACTGACTCTTCTAGCAGAAGAGAAAGCTAAGAGAAATGCTGTCTTATAAGATAAGAATTTGAAGTCCACTGTCTCAAGAGCTCAAATGGCTTTTCTTTTAGTTTAAGAAGAACCCAAGCTAAATTCCATTTAGGAATTAATCTAAGGGTTCTAGGTCTATTTATCGAGAAGTTTCTAACTAATTTAGATAAAGAGACATTAGATCCAATTTGTAAACTATCATGGTGTGCATAGGTATCAGATAACATAGACCTATAACCTTTAATAGTAACAGGCTGCAGTTTGATCTCATCAAACAAGTATACTAGAAAGTTTGCAATGTCTGGAATGGAGGGATCAAAAATGTCAACAGAATGATCCCTACACCAACGACAAAAGACCTTCCACTTAGCCACATAGTTTAGCAAAGAGGAGGTCCTCCTACAGTTAGAAATTGCATCCACTGCTCGTCCCGTAAGAAGGACTGCACAACGGAAATACGTGAAGGTTGAGACCTTGCGGGTTGTGATGTAGTTGATGCGATTTCCCCTGCGAAAGAAGATCCTCTCGTGGAGGAAGCTTCCACGGTATGTCCCACAGCAGACACCTGAGTAGATTTATCCACGGTCTCTGTGGAGACAGAGATGCTACCAACAGAATTTTTCATTGAGATTGTTTTATCTTTAGCAATATCTGCTGAATCAACGGCGCTGGAGGATATGCATATCCTATCATTTCGTCCCACGAGATCGATAGAGCGTCTACTGCATATGCTCGAGGATCTGGACATGGTGACACATACATCTGCAACTGATTGTTGAGCTGTGTCGCAAATAAGTCTATCATTGGCCGCTCCCATTGGTAGCAAATCTGATTGAATACCTGTTTGCTGAGAGTCCATTCTGACGGCAACAAGTGACCCTTCCGTGAAAGGGAGTCTGCTAATACATTCAGACGACCCGGAATATGATGGACCGAAAGTAGAACTTGGTGTTCTAGTACAAACAGAAGAATTCTTTCCGTTAAATTGAATAACGGAACGGAATGAGTGCCTCCCTGGTTCCGAATATACGCTACTACTGTCGTTTTGTCGGACAGGATTTGGACATGTGCTTTCTGAATAATGTTCATCCAATGACGTAGTGCAAGCCAAATTGACATCATTTCTTTGATGTTTATGTGCTTGCCTAGAAACTGCGGATCCCAAAGACCCTGGCACTTCGAATCCGTTGGGATCAATGTTGCCCCCCAACCTGTTTGACTGGCATCCGTCATAATAGTAAAACTCGGATCCGGCAACTGCAGTGGAACTCCCTGAGTCAACCACTGAATGTTTGCCCAAGTCTGAATCTCTTGTTTCACTTGATTTGACAAGAGAACGTCTATATCGAGCGAATGAATCTTTACTCTCCAATTCTGAGTCAAGAAAATTTGGAGAGGACGAATGTGTAACCGCCCCATCGGAATGAGATCCGCAGCGGCTCTGCACAGACCTATCAGTCTCATGAATTCTCTCGCTGTGACTTTGTCTGAGTGAAGACAATAGCGAGCGTAACAACTGATTAATTTCGCTCTGGTTAACGGCAGACGAACGAGATTGTTGTGCGTCTCGAAGCTCATTCCCAAGTGGGTGAATGACTTGGACAGCACCAGATCCGACTTCTCCTCGTTTATTATAAAACCGAGACATCGGTAGTAATAGAAGCAGATTCTGCACATCGTTCTGAAGCATTAACTTGTTGCTGTACCTCTGAAGAATGTCATCCAGGTAGGCTGACGTTACCGCAGACAAATGAGCTCGGAAATGTATCATTACCGAGTTCATTATTCGAGTGAAAGCCCAGGGCGCTAGGTTCAAACCGAAACACATCACTCGGAACTGATATACAACTCCTAGGACTGCGAAGCGTAGATACTTTCTGAATGTCGGATGTACCATGACGTGAAAGTACGCATCCTTGAGATCTATGCTTGTAGCATAGTCGTTCACCCGAATACTCGCTCTGACTGATCGAATTGTCTCCATATAGAACTTCGGAGCGACGATCAGCTTGTTTATCCAGCTCAGATCTATGACTGGATGGAACGAGCCGTCTGGTTTCGGAACCAGAAACAGATGGCTGTAGAAACCCGGTGATTCCTGGTCTTCTACAACCTCTACCGCGTTCTTCTCCAGAAGAGACTGTACTTCTGATAGAAGAGTGTCTCTTTTCTGTGGATTTGACGGAAGCTGCGTCCATTTTGGACTTCGAGTTAATGGAGGCTTTCGTTTGAAGGATATTCTAAGTCCTTCCGAAATTACCCCTCAAACCCAGGGGTCATCCGTAATTGACGCCCAGTTGTTTATAAAACTTGACAATCTTCCGCCTACCGGAACACGATAGAGGTTCATACCATCACCTCCTGGACCTGCGAGGCTTGCGGAAGGAGAAACTACGTCCTCCACGACCCGCACTTCGCCCCGTCGACCTAGGGATGTCTGACCGGTTATCTCGGCCAGAATAACATCCCCTACGTGAGTCGCTGCCTTGACGGTCTATAGAATAAGACCTAGAGGACGCATAGAAACCTCTATAGGAACTTCCCTTGGGCGTACTTGTCCCAGAAGTGGCTGTCTTACTCTTTTCTGCTGTATCCGACTTTTTAGAAGCGGATTTGAATAGCAGAGAATCCGAAGCTTTCTTGGTTGTCTGATCATAGATTGCTGAAAGCTTGCCGTCGAAGAGAAGCTCTCCGGAGACGAAGCGACTCTGAGTTTTTCACCTTACCATCCATGCGCGTGGATGTAGCTAGGGCCGCATCACATCTAACCAACTCCAGGTTTGCTACTGAAAGGGCGGAGTTATACGTGGAATAAGCTATTGCCCTTGAAAAAACTCTTAATGAGGATTGTATATCCTGGAATTCTTTCCCTTGAAGACGTAATGATAACGCTTTAGTAAGGTGATCTGCGTATGATAAAGCGTCTAAGTTAACTCTATTAGACATAATTGTCGTTTCCAACGTTGTGGTTAGAATTGACACAGATGATGGTATAGACAATTCTAGGTCTTCAGCCTGGTCGTCTAGACGCAGAGGAATTCTCGGTATGCCCTGTCCTGCCATTTTGAATTTATTCCTTGAATTGATAAAAGGCAGATGTAGAGCATTTGTGGACAAGAAACCATACTTGCTCGTTTTGGTAGCAAGCTTATATATAGCGTCATTCAATAATTCAAATGTTCTTGTGACATTATTGGACTGTGTCGGAAACTCAGGGACAATGTCCCTAAACCGATCAAAAAATTCTGTGTCCAGTGACGCTATCAGTCTCTTATCCAGCATCGCAGCATTCTGGTCCGATGGAACAACCTCTGGAAGATAATGCCGGATAAAATCTACGGCAGCTTTATGTTGTTCCGAAAGGGAAAGCTCCAGATCCTCTGAATCCCTTTCGCCATCCTGTCGGACCCTAGATGTTCTCGGTCGTCCGTACCTGATGCTTCAGCGGAGCGTACCGACCCAGCGTTGTCGGATAATTCCTGAATCCGACAGAAATTCTGTCGTCTGCTGGGATGCTGCGATAAGTTGTGCTATTTGTGATAGCACGTCCGTGCACTGAGGCCTGTGGTGCAGCAGTCTTACATTGCTTTGCTGCTGGAAGCTCCCCTGGACGTTGACTCCTGCATACATCTTTTATGCGAATGTCCAGAGTCTACAGGCCTCGTGTTCCTGGTTACGGATGGCATGACCTGGTCGCCGTTGGTAATCCCTGATCGGCGAAGCTGGCTGGATATCCGTGGTCACGTAGCCAATGTGCGGTCCGTGTGTGTTGCCGTGAGGATGAGGAAGCCATATTGACAGTCTCTCCGGACTGTCTATATAACGGAGCGTCCCAAGTGGCGGACGTATGCTCCGAATGCGAAACGTTTTGTACAACATCTGGTCCCAGATGGTTGTTGTACGAGAGAGGGACCTCTCTCGCTCGCAGCCCGGATGGACCTGGACGAGCTAGGTAACCGGAACTAATAGGCTTCCCTCCGTTCTATCCTCTGATCCGTCATCACTGGTGTGCACTTTGTATTATTATAGTGCTTGCATCACCCAAATCTCCTTCGTGGACCCGCAACGGACGAAACCCGGCTGCCGAGCCTATTCGATGAATGGTCGCTACACCAGGCGAGCTAGGGGACGCCAATGCCGTCGATCCTACTAGGGACCTCTTAGGCAACTGACGTATTTCCATGAGCACTTTGGCCGCTAGCTCTTCATTTAACTATGACGACGGAGGCACACTTTTGGGAGACATCACAGAAACATCACCCTGTTCTTGTTCCTCTGAAAACGAGATTGACAAAACTAGAGTGACCCTGCGGAGAAAGAACCGGCATGGCCTTTTCCCCCGCTAACACCATACCGGTGACACACCGTTTCCAATGTTTTGTCATACCTAATTGACACACACTGAGCAGGAGATAGTGCGAGTACACTGACTACAATTAATACAATGATTATGAAAGTCAGAGGAAGATTTCCTCTTATTACAATTTGAACAATATCCTTTCATTGTGAAAAGAATACAAACAGTCCTAGTACTCGAACCAACCCCTGAAAATGATACATAATAACATGATCCATTAACATATAGAAAAAATATTTTTTCAGAAAAGCCCAAGTTTCTGAAAGTAATGTTGAGGCCCCAATGGATCCCAAAAAAGCCTAAGTGTGGAAATTTTTTTTTAAAATACTTCAAAAAATTAATGCAACACTTACATATAATAATAATGTATCTTGTTATGATTAAACTAATACAAAGACAGAGAATCACTCTCAACAGAAACCATTGTCAATGTTAACAATAAGTGTATAAAAACCGGAAACATGACTCCAGGCACTGATAAACATGGCCCAAAATCAGTTACCCAATTACAACACTATCTGATCCAAACAGAGACTTCCAGGAAGAAACTCCAGAACATCAGATGGAAGATGCAGAACACAACGCCTAAACACCCATGGGTGTGGACGTAAACATGGGGAAAAAACAGAATTCATTCTGTTACCACGCTAAAACTCCCAAGAAATTTTAGTAATAATATTACAGAAAATATGCCAAAAACCTGGGAGAATAGCAAGGGGGGACTAAAGGAAAGGGAGGGAGGAAACACTGAACAAGCAGTGTAACTTTATAGCAAGAATGACAACAACAGGCCCATGCCTTGAAATTAGGTAACATAACATAATTTCATAAAAAAATTTTAAGTTACAGCCCTGATTATTTCCTGCCACTAATTTTTCCTCTCCTCCTTCTATTTCCTCTTTAGATCCACCATTTCTC